>CAJNDT010001835.1:0-612500 GCA_905221615.1 Symbiodinium sp. CCMP2592 | reverse complement strand
GGTCCTTGAGGTAATGCAGGATTTATATCATCAACCGTAGTTGATGGTGGGGATAGCATTGAAAATCTACATGTTCATTCCTTAATTATTGGGTTTAAGTACCCACAACAATCTAAATTTATCTAAATGTTATCAAAGTATGGTTAAAGGCGAACATTACGTGCTACAACGACAACAGAAAATCACTTCCAAGGGCGGGTTGGCTATAGGATTTTCGGTTTACGGTTTACAGTAGAGACTTCGGTACATATAGGGGCCTTAGAATAGGGTCTTGGGGCCATTATACTACAATTATAATTAATCAGGAACCCACAAAATAGTATAGGTAATTATTAATTAAGGCCCCCATATTAGTGAAGAGCTGCGACGGGACAGTCTCTTCATGCTGATGCTAGACATGAGAGTTTCTAACCTTCCGGGAGCAAGAAATCCAAGCCCGTTCCCCAGAACGCGGGTGCGCGAGAGGAAGTCCTAGAAACAATCCAAGAGCCTCCGCGCTCATCAAACCCCGTTCCCTAAACTCTAAACCCGTAAACCCTATATACCGTAAACCCTGAACCCTATACCCTAGACTCTAAGCGCTAAACCGTTGTTGTCCCGCGAAAGGCCCCTAACGGAGCCACCAAGGCTGCCTCTGGCTTCACAGGGCTTTCATGCCGTCTCATGGTTCAAGTGCATTAACTAGGATGGGCCCCCTTTTGGGCATTGAATACGTTTATCAGGATCCTCAGATCTCCCCACCGCTATGTACACCCTTAAAAAAGCCCTAAAGCGCCCTTAGATTTTATAGACCTTGTTTCATATCTTTAAGTCATTTCAGGATCCTACAGACCGCTTTTAAGGTGTCCTTGCAGGGTTCTGAATCTCAGGAAGTCCGAGAAAGTCTCAGGCCGTGGCAATGGCAGTCGCTCCTACGGTTGCGAGCGGTCTGGAGACTCCAAAACACCCTTAAAGTTTAGGATCTAGGGTTTTAGGGTTTGAGGGTTTAGGGTGTTCGGGGTTGAGGGCTTTAGGGTTTGAGGCTTTAGGGGTTTATGGCTTTAGTGGTTCAGGGTTTAGGGTCTTAGTAAGGACGTATTATTAAGGGTTGCGGAACCCTGAAAGGTAGGTTTATTAGGGTCCAGTTACCCCCTAAACCTTATGGTAGAAGCCAGGGAACTCGGACCATTACCATTACCATCCTCATGCCCGTAAGATATAAAAGTATGGCGCATCCTGGCATTAATCATCCTCACTCCAGGTTCCAACTTTCTGGAGTCTACTATACTGATTCCGATTGCGAGCCACTTTACCGGAGGATTTAGGGCTTGGGGCCTGATGCAGGGATGTAGAGACTCCAACACCCTCTAATATAGGGGAATGACAAGTAGAATAGGGAATTGGGGCCCATGATACTAAAGTTATAACAAAGAACCCCCAAAACAGTATTGGTAATTATCTAGGCCCCTGAAGTACGGGTGTTGCGGTTTAGGGTCCCAGTTTACAACCCCGGTCGATGGACAGAACCATCGGATGATGTGACCCCAAACAACCTACCTTTTTAAGGACCTATAGAAGGAAAGTCATCATAGTGAACCCTAAAAGGAAGGTTGTGGAGGGTCCAGGGAAGCCCTAAACCCGATCTTGACCAGGTTTCTGGTCTTAGACGCTCCTTTCCCGAACCCTCGGCCCTCTACCTCAAACGCGGGGAAAGCCCGTCCTTGCTGTCTTCCACATCCACCGACCCCTGTGTGGGGTTTAGGGCTTTAGCGGTTTAGGGTCGAGGGTTTCAGGCTCAGGGTTTTAGCCAGGTGCAAGTACAGCTCCTGTTTTTTGGCCCCAAAGATATACTACTTGAATGCTGGGACCCTTTTGCCATAGGGCTTAGCAAACCAAGCGGCTTGCAGAACCCCACTCTTCAATGTTGGGGTCTACCTGAGAGTCATGCACTTAAGCAGATGGGCTCTGCATGAACACCTGCCATTCAGTTATCAGTGGAGTGCTCCGTTTCTCCGGATCAAGCACGGATGCAAAAAGCACAAAACCTTCCGCTGCAGTGGCTCTTCATCGCTGGTTTAGAGCTTATTGCAGAATTTTGCTAGGTGTCGGATATGTTCAAGGGCTCAGAATTTCGGAGGTTAAGGGGTTGAGGCTACAGGGCTTCCAGGGTTCGAGTCTTTGACGTTTTCCGTCAACGGCATAGCTCAGTTGAGGTTCGGGATCTCTACCAATCAGACAGATCACAAATCAACAAGCACAAGTATGTTAACAAAAACACGCACAACGACGAATAGCACGCTATCATAAGAACGCACACGAAAGCCAGAGCCGTGCAGGTTGTGCCATCACCAAAAGACACTAGTCCAGGCCTTCTTCTCGATGATAAGCTGGCACCTTGGCTGCCCAGTTAAGTCGCAGAGTTTGGAAGGCTTTGGGGTTCAAGGTTTATTTGATTAGGCTTTTAGGGCTTAGAGCTCTGGGGCTTTGGGATTTAAAGTTTGGGGTTCCGTTTGAGTCTATAATTCATCCGATTGCTTCATCAGCCGGGTCCATTGGCCATGTCTGCACAAGCCATCGCTTGGTACACAACCCGAAACCCTGCCCGAAGGACCCCGGTACGCAATAATCAGATACTCTCCCACACAAAGTCACTAACTGACGCATGTAATATCATAGACTCAACCACCCGGCAGTGCAGTGTATACGCGCAAGGCCTGCATATGAAGCAACTGGTGGGTCCAGTGTACATAGCACATCGAAGCTACATGGCTCGACTTAACAGTTCGACTTGACCTCGAGCCCGGAACGCTAAGCCTCCAACCCTGAATCCCAGCAGTCAGGGGCGCATCGCTCGAGAAAGACATGCAAATAGGCCCCGGGCACAGCATGATGTCCGTTTTCGGCCGCGACCTGAGCAATGTTTTTCTGCTTCTTTGCAAAGGGGGGGGGGGTTAGGCTTAACGTATCCGAATTCGGTTGCAGCTTATAGCATGGCCCAAAAGCCACCCCTGAACCCTATCCTCACGACATCTAAAGACCCTGAACTGGGCGGTTTAGGGTTTAGGGTTCAGGGTCTGGGGAAAGACATCTAAAAACCCTGAACCGGGCCTAAACCTAGAGACTCCACCGTACTAGCATCAGACGCCAAATCCACGGGGTAAGTCTCGCAAACCATCTAACATGGAGCCCAAGATGCTAAACCCTAAACCCGGAAGCCCCAAAAGCCTAGACATGAAAGCCCTATACGCCCGAAAACCCGATATTCTGGAACCTGGAGCAAGACCACCAACCCTCTGAAACCCTGAATGCGGGATCCCACAAGTAAAAGCCCAAAGCAGCCATAGGCTCCATACTAGGTCTTATTTGGGGTTACCTTTATCGGATTCAAAACGTGAACCCCAAAAAGGAACTACAACGAAGCCTATGGGTAGACAAGACCCCAAACCCTAATTAAACTCTAGACCCTTCAAAGCCCTAAACCCTTTAAAATGCTAAACCCTAAACCCCCAACTGTTTAGACACCCTGAGGCATCCTTGGAAGCAGCTTAGCCGAGGGCGTGGAGCGGCGTTTGGTCCTCGGCGTTCTTCGCCGAAAGAACCTTCCGAGAAACCAAACCCTAAGGGTCCATGTACCCATATAGCATTTACTTTGGGCCCGATGTCCCTTTTTGGGAGTACTCTTCGGCCAATGTATATACTATATGAGTACATGGACCCTTAGGGAAACCCATTCGGGCTGCACTATGGCTTTTGGTACCGGGCATTGTAGGGATTTTCCAGCTTTCCTAGAGGTTTCATGTCTTTGAAAAGCTTTGGAAAGGATTTAGGGAGTCTTCCTGATTAGAATCCGCGATTCGGGCTGCAAAGTCTGGCCGTGAAAGCTCTGTTGCCGCAACCCTCCAATCCAAGTACCTATCCTAAACCCTAAACCCTAAACCCTAAACCCTATCCCCCAAGGGCCCAAGCTCACAATGAGAAGTGCGAGTGGCGGAAATGGTATTCTGGATCCTGCTCCCCAGAGTTCACACTGGAGAGCACTTCTCCTCTGAAACTCCGAAACGCAGAACAACCACTACATATATCACGGAAATATGCCCGTACATCTTTGGAATAATGACTGCTTCCCCCTTAGTCACCTGGTTGGCGTCGGAGAACTTCTTCACCAACCTGAAGATAGGCACATGACCTGGGCATAAGCTCGAGGGGATGGTTTCGACCCCTGACGAACCGACTCCCCTTTTTCAAGGTCTGGTTTTGGTGTGGTCGTAGGGTTTAGACGGTTTAGGTTTATGATCCTCATTGGACGTGCGAGCTTGTGGATAAATATTCGCGTGCTTGTAAGTCGTGCTGTTGAGTATGTAGTGCAAGGACAGCACAACAACCAGTACTGAGGAGCTTTAACCCAGACACAGATACTCGCCATGTCGCCTAAGAAGTGTTCATGAACTTTCTGGCTTGAGGACCTAGCCTTTGGGTTCCCATATGGGAGTTTCCGAGAATTAGGGGACCCTACTTAGTATAGTACGCCAAATAGTAGGATCACTACTATTATACAAGGACCCTCAAATCAGGTACACCGAATTTTCGGAAACACCCATATATGCAATCCTACGACGGATTGCGCCGCAAACACTGCAACCCGGAAGCCCCAACCTGCACAAGCCAGTCACTTAAGATGTTCGAACAGCCATTAGATATGACACTACCCTACTTGAAGGGTCGGGGGACTTAGCAAGTAGATAGTAAATAGACTTATGGGCATCATAATCCCGATTAGGATCCCTCTTAGGGTACATACAGGTCTTCTTATTACTTACTTACTAAGGCCCACGACTCTCCAAGTAGAGGAAGCACATGCCGGCATTTCAGACCCTTGACTCGTCCGAACTTATCAGAACCCTATACCAATTTGGTGTTGGAGAGCGACGCCCCCAGAAAACCAGCTGCACACCTAGCGCTTCGAACTGCTGGACTTTACCTAGAGGCTCATACCCTACCCCTTTTTCAGGGCGCATACTTTTTAAGATGACAGATCCTAACCATAAACCTGGGTATCTTATAAAAGGGTAGGGTATGAGCTTCTAGGGAAGGAAACATTCTGGGCTACTAAAATTCTCTCGAAACTGACTTCTGGCCGGGGTTCACAGCAAGTTTACAGCTCAAGCCCACTACAGTTTAGAACCATACAGAACCCTTAAAGCTTAAGTATCAAGGAACCTTCAAGCCACTCTATTATATTCAGAAAGCCCCCTGCAAACCTTAGCTTCCGACCCACTTTGGCGGCGAGGTGGAGAGCCGATCCACCATGCTCGTCCTCTAGGATACCCAGTAACCTAAGAATAAAAAGGCCTCTCTTTTTGGTATTGGGTAACTTTATAAGGGACCTAGGACTACAACAAGGGAATAAGGGTACTACTGGGCATCCTAGTCCTGATGCCGAGAGCCGGGCTTAGTGTTGCGGATTTTGAGCTTTCGGGGTCCCGGGCTGAGGGGAATAGCTGCTTAGGAAGAAGGGCTACGGATTTAGGGGTCTAGGGCTTGGGATGGTTTGGGGTTTAGGCTTAGGGTTCAGGGGCTAGGGTTCGGGGTTTGGGGTTTAGAGATGATAAGGAAGGGCCAAGAAAAGCCCCTTGAACCACAGCCCAACCCACCCCTGAAGCCCTCAACTCGAAAGCCTGGTACAAAAAAAAGACTGCTCAAGCTCGGCCCTGAAACTCCCCTTAAGGTTTAGGGTTTAGGGTTCAAAGTTTAGAGTTTAGGGCTTAAGGTTTAAGGTTTGGGGTTTAAGGTTTAGGGTTTAGGAAAACCCTGACGAAGCCCTATAGCAGGCCCTGAAGCACCCTAAACCCTGAGCCCTAAACTCTAAATTTAAACACTGAGCCCGAAACCCGAAACCCCAAACCCTATAGTCCTCATAGCCCCATAGTTGACTTCCAAGCCCCTTAACTAAGCAACCCACCTGTACCTTTTGCCACCCCAAAAGCAGCTACCCTAATAAGGAAAGTACGGGCTAAACCTGCTACCTTTGGCACTTTGGGAGAAGATCGCTTAGTCGCTAAGCATTATAGGACCCTTAGGGAGGGTGGTTCAAGGGGGGTATATAGCCTAGTGATCCCTAATTCTCCCTAGTACTCCCTAAGGTTCCCTTACAGTACCCTAAGGATTCCTTATACCCTCCCCCCTTTGAACCACCCTCCCTTAAGGATCCTATAATAGTCGCTAAGCAGCACAACAGAAATCCGAGATCGTCATCCCGAAGGCTAGGAGCTAGCCCTAAGGGTCCATGTACCCATATGGGTGGTTGTCAAAATTATGGCTCCTTTTTGGGAACCCTACATATTCGGTGTCGTACTACAATAAGGACCCAAAACTAGGGACCACAATTTTGACAACCACCCATATAGCATATACTTTGGGCCCAATGTACCTATACAGGGAGTACTTTAGGGCCAATGTATATACTATATGAGTACATGGACCCTTAGGGAACCACAAAGTGACAGATACGCCAAACTCAAATCCCAGCGTTAGGGCTACTGTGCCCTACTTGGAGGGTCGGGGGACTGAGTAATAATAAAACAACTATAACTAGCCTAAAGCTAAAGGGATCCCAATGGGGTTAGCATAATTATTATAATTATGTGGCTAATCTACCTGCGAAGTCCCGACCCTCTTATAAGTAGTGTTGTCAACTGTAAACTGTAAGTGTCAGCAGTTGGGACACACAGACCTCCACGAAACCAGGATCCTGGAGGAAGGACCGTAAATAAAGAATTCCTCCAAGATTGAAAAACAACTGCTATTCACCTGCCAAAAGAAGGACAGAAAACAAACTGGCTTCGATGTTTAAGGGGGCGAGCAGCCAGGACTAGATGAACGGCCAAACACGTAACACATCTTGACAGAAACCCTCAATCGAAAACAACCCAACACCAAAAACACAAGTAAACACTGAACCCCAGAACTAAGCCCTAACCCCTAAACTCCAACACCCTAATCCGAAAGCCTCAAGTCTAAACTTTAGACCCCAGTCCTTGAACTTGTCGATTTTCTTCTCCATGAGCTGCACATACTGCTTTGGCCATGCCTGGCGAAAGCTTCCCAAAAGCCATAGACTGTTTTTGATTTTAAGACTGGGGTTTAGGGTTGAGGGTTTAGGATTTAGGGCCTCAAGGTCCGGGTTTCGGGTTGCAGGCTTGGGGTCTAGGACTCAGGGTCTAGAGGCTATGGTTTCGGGCTTCGGGTTTAGGGTTTGAGGTGTAGGATAAGGTTTGGGAATTGGACACGCCAGTGCCGGCAAACACCGAGCACAGCAAGAAGTCCGATGCTCTTGGATGAAGGAGTATGGTTTAGGACCGTTTTTGCTTGGGTCTTGTCCCTCCTCGCTTGAGGATCTTTCCCAGCCAAGCAAGCATACCTAGGTTGGCCCTTCAAACCTCCGGAAAAAAGCTCGTACACAATGTCCTCTTAAGCCCAATAAGGGAATCTGCAAGATGTGCCAAAGGCCTACCAAGATACTTACGGCATCTAGACTCTAGACGGTCCCCAGGCTCCATGGTTAAACTATAGCGTTTGTAGGTCCGCGATTCGGGATGTAGCTACAATACTTGCCGCTTAGTCTAGTTACCCGAAAACCAAAACCACAAGAGGGACTGCAGCAACCTATTAGGTGGGTTTTGGGGTCTAGGGTGTTGGAGCACAGTGGGCTGGAAGATCAGCGAACTTTCGTAAACCGTCGACAACCTCGTGTAACATTCCATGAACCTTGAGGCACGCACTCATCTCACATCTCTGTCTCTGAGACAGCCCGAGGCTGTAAGACCAACAAGCCTCTGTACATCTTTAAAAAGTGTACAATATAGTTGAATAAAGTATAGTCTAGTATAGTAATTAGTAGTAAAGTCTGCTAATATGTATGTGTGTGTGTATGTATGTGTCTTCGTTCATTTGTTCATTATTTCCTAATGTACACACCAATCAAGCATCTCTCAAACCCATTCGCTGTATTCTTCGGGTACATGGAACCCTGTATGGCTGGGGAGCCCTGGACTCCCCCCTCCCCCCCCTCCTCTCTACAAAACTAGGATACCCAGTAACCTAAGAATAAAAAGGCCTCTCTTTTTGGTATTGGGTAACTTTATAAGGAACCTAGGACTACAAAAAGGGAATAAGGGTACTACTGGGCATCCTAGAAAAACAACACATTTACTTCGTGCCCGCCTGTGCCAGCATGTCGAGCATTTGAGCCTTGGCCGTTATGCAGCATGGGAGCCAGCAGATGGCCAAACAAACGAATAAACCCTATAAACCATAAACCCAAGGCCCCCTTAACCCTAAACCCTAATCATCCGTAAACCCTAAACCCCCCTAAACCCTAAACCCCACACCCTAAACCCTAAACCCTAATCCCAGAACCCTAATCCCTAAAGCCAAGGCCAAACGAAGGGACATGGCCCAAAAGGTGGGTTTAGGATCCAGGCTTTGGGAGTCGTTACGTACCCCCGCCACAAACCACAGAAATGAACTGTCTGGCTCTCAGTAGGGAATGGGGGAATGGGTTAAAAGGACTACAGTAAGGGACCCTTAAGGGACTATCATAGGGATCCATTCCCCCATTCCCTACTAAGCACCATGGAGTAAAAGGTTAAACTTTCTGACCCCTACTGAACTATAAGAACCCCCAAAAAACAAAGGTTGGGCATCGGGGATCTGATCTCTTGTAGCCGGAAAGACCTACCCCTTTTTAGCATTCCGTAGCTTCGTTTCTGTATTCTTCCGGGCTGAGTACCGTAGCCCAATAAAGGTTGGACTTTTCAATTCTGGTCGGATTATATAAACCTCCATAGGGTCAAGGTTACGTACTCAGCTACTAAGTTTATGGAACCCCACACCAGCTATTCCTCCATTCCATAAAAGCGACCCCAACTATAGCCATAACTGTTCTCACGGGCTTCAGGGTTCATGGCGACCTCTAACCCCAAGGGTCCAAGTACCTAATACTCTCATATATATATATATATATATATATATATACTCTCCCATATTCATACTAACCTACATAACTACTATCCTAAACCCATGTACCTTATTGGGTCCTTTGGACCCTTGGGGTGGTATCACAAGCACCCTGAGCCCTGAACGACCCGAAAACGTGAGGACCTCAGGCTCCCTTAAAGACGTCTTCCCAAGATTCTTGAGACTCTTCGGCACCTACCCATACCCAGAGACTCCACAAACCCCTTAATTAAGGAATATACCTTAAATTATAGTAGGGATCCCTACTATAATTTAAGGTATATTCCTTCATTAAGGGGTTTTGGAGTGTCTGGGTACCTTGCAATATCCCTTAAATTGTAGTTATGGTATAATGGGCCCCCAAAAACCCTATTCTAATTATTAAGGCCGCTGCATACCTGAAACTACATTAGGGATCCTAACATGATTTGGGGTAAGCTCCTTAATTACGGGGTATTGGCAGGTCTCGGTAATGCAGCGGCCTTAATAATTAGACTAGGGTTTTGGGGGCCCATTCTACCATAATTACAATAGGACCCCTCCCCCCTCAAAAAAAAAAAGAGTTTAGGTATGTATTGAGGCCCTTCTTTTAGGTAAAACCTCGTCCCCTTCAACAACTAGCCCCCACGGTTTTGGTTTTAGGGTTGAGGGTTTAGGGTTTGGGGTCGAAGGTTGGGAATTTGGGTTGAGGGCCGTTCACGGTTGAGGGGTGCAATTAGCAGATTTCCAGCTGTCTCAGGTGGCCTTAGGGTTTAGGGTTTAGGGTTTAGGGGGACAAAGAGGCCAAGTGGTTTTGAGTTCTCCCTCCCATTGACCGAGTGAAAGCCTCACCAGCGACATCATATGTCACATGCCTTTTAATTAATCGCCAGAAAAACTGAACGCTGAGCTAAAACCCGGAATGGCCCCACCCCAACCCCAACCGCGAACACAACAATTCTGGCAAGCATCTCAACCCTAAGCCCAGAAACCCTAAACCCCAAACACTGAACACTTTATAGTGCTTAGGATGATTAGTGTTCGGATGCCCTCTACTTTGCCTTACATAACTGGGCATTGAAGTAACTAGGGAGAAAAAAGTATAGACTTTTTTCTCAAAATTGGTTCCCTTTAAGTAACAGGTCCCAAAAAAGTATTAAAGTATGGTACTGCAAAGCCCAGATAAGGGAATGAGGATAACGATGTTCCAACTTTCTGGCTTCTACTGTAGGAGCCCCTAAACCCTCAGCCCTAAATCCTCAACACTAAACCCTAAACCCTCAACCCTAAACCCTCGACCCTAAATCCTCAACCCTAAACCCGAAGCCCTCAACCCTAAACCCCAAACCCTCAACACTGTAGGAGCCCTTCACCTCCCGCTATCTGTGCTCAGTCCGGCGCCCACCAGTCATCTTTGAGGAGAGCTTGATAGCTCACCTTTAAGCGGGGGAGTTGTGTTAAGGGATTGGGGGACTTAGTCAGTAGATACGAACTCGACGTATAAGTAAGGTTAGGTGTACCGGGGGCATTGCAGGGCCTTAGGGTGCATCAGTGTTGCGGATCTGCTGTTTTTTTGAGGGGAATAGCTCGGCACGTTAATGATTAGAGCAAGGACTTGTGGTATCAAATACTAAAAACGTCGGCGTAACTCCGAGTTCGCGATTTACGGTGTACTTGGCGAAGCCCCAACTACCTACCACTTATTTGGGCGGGTCATAACCTTTCTTAACCCCAAACCCTAGGCCCTCAAACCTGTCAGGGTTGGGGAAAGGCTACGATTGTGAAGCGGCCTGGTCCAACAAGTGGTCGCTGTCATCGCCCTTGCTGATGGCACCTGAGTTAAGGGTTGTTCTCTGAAGCAGGCTCCTTCTAAAGTCTTTTTCTTTTTTTTTGGGTGGGTGCCCTACGATTTTGGCCAAAAAGGGAGTTCTGTGAATTAGTTTTAATCCTTTGTTGTGAGGGCGCCGTTCGATTCTGGAGATTAACGGTTTGGGGGATTGGTGCTTGGTATGAGTAGGGCTCCTATTTCAGGCAAGGGGCCTTATAATAGTTTTAAAAGGGGGTCTATAAGGATTACTACAAGGGACACCATAAGGGTACTATATAGCTACGAATGCCAGGATTCTTGGTCTTCCAACGAGACCCAGTCTGGGATTCCTTGGCTAGGACTACGTAAGCTTTTAGTGTGTTGCTGTACTTATACCCATAACTGCTACTGCCCTCAACGAATGTATCGGACTGCAAGGTACTCCGGCGGGTAAGCCTTATAGGATCCCAATTCTTAAAATAGTCTAAGCAAACAACGGACTACCACGGGGACTACAGGTAAGCTGAGCTTCTTGAGCCGCGTGGTTTGCCTTGACCCTCATTTGTGGCTTATGTTGTTGGTTTCTTTGTTTCCCCTAAGCGTCCACGTAGGCCTTATTTATGGGCTTTGGTACTCAAAACGGCACCCCAAGTCCTCAAATGATGAGTACTTTCCAAGGGTAAAAGGAGGGACCCTTATATAATAAGGACCCCTAGGTATATACCCATAATATAGCTATTATATACCCATTATATAGCCCATTATAGGGTAGGGGTCCCATTAAGGGTCCCTCCTTTTCCCCTTTGATACCTGGACCCTGAAACCTCTGTACTACCTAGACGCCCCCAAAAAAGTATGTAAAATATTGGCCCAAAATTAGGCACGGCCCCCAGTCAGTAATAGTTGAATAATATTCATAATATAGAAATATTAGGACCTTAATAGTAGCCCTATTATAGACTCTTACTGTAAGGGGGCCGTACCTAAGCCCAAAACTTATAAACGGCTACTATTCTACATTCTTTTGGGGTCCAGGTACAGGACAAACCCGAAGTTCGAAAGCCCAGACCGCCAACCAGGAAATGCATAACCCTGAGGGTCCATGTACCCCTATAGCATATACTTTGGGCCCAATGTACCTACATAAGGAGTACTTTAAGACCAATGTATATACTAAATGAGTACATGGACCCTGTAGGGTAAGACATTGAAGCGAACGAACAGGAACCTGAACACACGAACGGCGAACCCAGAGAGCCCAATACCCTTTCATTACGGAATATAGCTTAAATCTTAATATGAGGCCCTTGAAGCCATATTCCTTAATTAAGGGGTATTGGGCTCTCTGGGAACCCCAAAGGTGCGAATCCCTGTACCAAAGATGCTACCAAACCCCGAAAGCCCCAAAGTACCACCAGCCCTATCTTGAAAACCTGCAACCCGTACCTATCCTCGGGGGATCAGCGCATACAAAGATCACCTCTCCGTTCACCTCAACGGCTCTAGTAAGGCGGGAAAGACAACATCTAGCATAAATCCTGAACGCAAAGATTTATGTTCCTGGACTAGAACTCTGATAGGGCTGCATGCTGAACGAGAAACTCTACCTGAAGCTCTACACCAACATTCAAGAGTCTAGCCTCAAACCTATATATATATATATATATATATCCTGCATAAGAGACTCCTGGCCCAACGGCCTTAACTGGTACAGTCGTAGTTTAAGGTATCCGAAAGAGGTCCCAGAACGTGTAAAGTGTATGCTGCGGCTTTGAAAAGGTCCGGGTACGTGGACCCTGGAACTTAAGGTGGCACTACCCATAGGCGTTATAGTAGTTCCTTTTTGGGATTACCTTATAGGGTTCATTCTAAATCTGAACCCCCAACAGGAACTGCTATGAAGCCTCTGGGTGTAGAGTCATACAGCTAGTTCATGCTAAACCCTTGAACCACTGCTATGTCCAGGCACAGGCAGAGAAGTAGTCCTGAAAACCTTTGATCATGAAGCGGATCATGGTCCTGCTCAGCACGCCCAGGGCATGCGATATATGTGTGGATATACATATATATACATATATATATATATATATATATATATATATATATATATATATATTGAGAGAGAGAGAGAGAGAGAGAGAGAGAGAGCTTATATAACTGTATGCGCACACGTACATGTGGACGTTGTATATAATATATATAATATATATATATATATATATATATATGCAAGAAAGTGGACTTCTTCAGGCAGCACTTCGTGTCGGAACTGCCTACATGTGTTCGGAATCAGGCGCATTCAATCGAAGTCACCTCACTCGGCCCCCACCCTAAACCCTAAACCCCTAAACCCCTAAACCCTAAACTGTAAACCCTCAGCCCTCCCCACACTCACAAGCACGTGGAGGCAACCACCAGGGTTTCCCCCGCCACGACAAGTTCTGCCCGACACTTAACTTACACCTACCCAAAAACAACCCACACATTCCCTCAAATAGCTTGTATAATAATGGCTCCTTTTTTACAGTCCTTCTACTCGACTTAAGAGTAACCTAGGAACGAACGGGGTGCCCTTTTTGGTTTAAAGGGTGCTATCAAGGAACCTGAGCCCTAAACAAGGGAACAAGGGCATACCTAGCACCTGCTTTACAATCCTTCTGCGAACCTTAGACCTTCACTTGAGCCCCGGGTTCGGCAGCCGTGTCCTGTTGCCCTCGCGATGCATGCGCAACCTCTCGTCGCGTGGATGACGGTGTAGAGTTTGGGTGGTTTTGTTCCCTTCGGGTCCATGTATCCATATGAGTATACACTGACCCTAAAGTATATACTGTATAAGTACATGGACCCTTAGGGGTTAATTGATGATCGACTGTGCAGGGCTTAGATTTAGGGCGTGGCGCTTTGGGCTGTCTGAAAAGTTTCATGAGGCATGGATACAGCATAAGCTTAAAGTTTCATGAAGACCAATGAGTGGCCACACACGGAATCAGCAAGAACTACCATACCCTTGACGCTGCTGTCAGGGATGCTGAAAATGGTGAACATGTCAAGGTTGTCCTGGAAACCCAAAGGCTCTATGTAGCCACGACATAGTATATACTTATACCCTCAAGTAGCCATATAGGAACCCCTTTAAGGCCCAAGTATATACTATATGGGTACAAGGAGCCTTCGGGAAACCAAGCCGAAGTCTGTAATATTGAAAGTTACTATGGATCGCTGGAAGCAGGCCTTAAAGGGATGCCTATAGATCCCAGAAGGAGCCCATTAAGGGACCTCTATAGATCCCGTAGGGGCAGCATTGCCGCAAGCTGATTGCTCGATTCTAAACCCTAAACCCTAAACTCGGGTTTAGGGCTTATGGTTTAGGGTTTATGGTTTAGGGTTTAGGGTTAAAATTCCTAGCTGGAATCAACTAAGCCCCGAACCTCCGACACAGTTGAAGCCCTTTAACTAGGATGCCCAGTAACCTAGGAATAAAAAGGGCTCCCACTTTATAAGACCTAGGACTACAAAAAGGGAATAAGGGTACTACTGGGGAATGCTGAAAACAGCCCCAAAAAGAGGACCCTTAAACGAAACCCTTGAAGGGAGCCCTCAAGGGAGGACTTCAACAGAACCCTGGAAGTTTGGAGCCCAGATTCTGAAGGCATTCCGACACCTTAAACGTTCAAGAGAACCCGAAACGGGGTGCTTTAAACGGAACCCTTCTTAATGATGCCGAAACAGGAGCCCTTTAAATTCTCGTAGGTTCCCGAAGACCAAAGGAATCCCAGAAGGAACCTTGAAAGGCCCCAAAAGGAACCCTAAGAAAGGAACCCTAGAAGGAAGCCTACAAGGAACCCTGGAAAGGAACCCTAGACTTGGCCCTAAACCTGAAGCCCTAATCCTCGAAACTAGGGTTTAGGGTTTAGGGCTCTAAGCTAAACCCCAAGAGGAGCCCTAAGCCCTAAACCTGAAGCCCTAAACCGCGAAACTAGGGTTTAGGGTTTAGGGCTCTGAACTAAACACTAAACGGAGCCCTAAGCCCTAAACCGTTAAACTAGAGTTTAGGGTTTAGGGTTCTGAACTAAACCCTAACAGGAACCCTAAAAAGAACCGTAAAAAATTGGCCCTAAACCCTAAACCTGAAGCCCTAAACTGCTACACTAAACCCCTCAAAGGAGCCCTTGTGGAGCCTGAAAACTGAGGGTTTCTGACACCCCAAGAGACCCAAGGACTCTCCCTAGGACATTCCGGACCCTCCTAAGGAGATACCTGCACCCTTAGGATATACCGTAAACCCTAAACCCTGAACCCTAAACCCTAAACCCTAAACCCTGAACCCTAAATCCTAAACCCTAAACCCTAAGAGGAGCCCAAGGCTGCAGAGCCCAGGAGCAGCATAGCGCGCCCGAGGTCGACGGAGGCTCGCAGGTTCTTTGTCCAGCCTTTCTTTGGGGCTCTATAAGGGGTCTTCAGGGTTTAGGGGCTTAGGTTTTTTTTTAAGGGTCTAGGGTTTAGGGTTTAAAGGGGTTAGGGTTTAGGGGTTTGGGGTTTAGGGTTTAGGGCTCCCTTATTCCCGTTTCTAGGGACTTACCTTTGACCCTGAATAACCTACCTTTTAGGGTTCCTTGTGATGATTTCTTTATATAAGTCCTTAGAAATGCAGGCTCTTTGTCCAGCCTTTCTTTGGGACTTAGCCCAGACCCCGGGAGGATCCAAAAGGTAGATCCCTAATAGGGTTCCTATAAAGTACGCTTAGTAGTACAGGGCCCCAAATTAGGGGATCTACTTTCTAGATTTGGGACTCAAGGCTCGATTCCCAAAGGCTCCATGTACTCATATAGTAGGTACTCAGGCCTTAAAGTACCCATACAGGGACCTCTTTAAGGCCTAAGTGCCTACTATATGGGCACATGGAGTCTAAGGGATTAGCCTAGGTTTAGAGTTCAAGGTTTAGGGTCTAGGTTTGGGGCAGACGAAACATCAAGTCAAACACTCAGGCGGTCGTCAAACTCAAAGACAAATTACTTGCGAAAGATACTACATTCTCGAAAATCCCTAAGGGTCCATGTACCTATATAGTATATACATGGGCCTTGAAGCAGTCCCGAAGTGTGTTTATATAGATAAATAGATAGATAGGTACTTTAGGGCCAAAGTATCTATTATGTGGGTACATGGACCTTAGGGAATCTTTATGAAGTAGAAACCAGAGCCGCCGTGCACGTTTGCCTAGAGGGTATTGCAACAGCTTCCTCTGGGAAGGTCTCGGGGAATTTGGGGTAGCAAAAACATCACGGGTGCTACAGGAAACACATCCGTCGTGAAGACCCTAAACCTGCAATACGGCTTTCCAATTCCAAACTAAAGCTGCCTGCCCAAAGGCTCCATGTAGCCATATAGTATATACTTATACCCTAAAGTACCCATATAGGAACCCCTTTAAGGCCTAAGTATATACTATATGGGTACATGGAGCCTTATACGGGCTGTACAGCTAAGCCTCATAGACTGCAGGGCGCCCTATCAGGATTTGCAGGAGCTCCTCTTCTATGAACCCTAAACCCTAGACCCTAAACCCCGAACCCCCAAACCCTAAACCTTCAATGGAGGCAGCTAGGCAGGTTCAAGATGCTATCACCCTTCAAGTGCTCAACCCTTGACCCTTAACTTGACTATACTGAACTTAGACCCCGAGCAAGCATTGCATTTTTACACCTGTTTCTTAGGGAGTCTAATCGCAAAACATGAAGATTAGTTAAGTAACTCTAAGTTGAACTCATGACTCAGCATTCACTTTTTTCTCCGTGTCCAGGCTTCTTGTTATGGCACTTTTTCCAGCTGGATTCATGTCGCTAGGCCGGTATCTCTTGGTCCGTGTTTATTGTACTCAGAACTGCAGTTCTGATATCACCCTGCGCACACCTTACAGTTTACGGTTTCGCAATCCTTGCGTTGGTCACTGAGGCAGAAGCGTTCCTTCAGTTGGATCGTAAGCTCCTTGGCGTTTCAAACGCTGAGGAGTGGATGAAGCAGAGCCCCGCAATCAACATGCACTACTCCAGAAGGTCCACATCCAATTACCGCCATTATGCTTTTAAACAAAAGACCATCCTTATTAAGACTTTTCGGACCTACTAGTAGCCAGTTTGTATGGACCCTCCTGGTACACATCCTTAATCCAAAGCCGTAGACGCGCACGCGAAAGATTAGGGTCTGTAATACAGAGGCCTGCATAATTAGAATAAGGTTTGGGGGCATACTATACCATAACTATAAAAAGGAACCCCCAAAATAGTCTAGGTGGTTATTACGGCCCTTGTACTAAACCCTCACAGCAGCCCCTGTAAAACCCCTTTAAAGGCATCCTAAGGCCTATAGTATAGGTAGTTATTCAACGCCCCTATATTAGGATTCTGGGAGTCGGAGGGAGGCCCATCTTCGATTTCTGGTGGTTTAGGGTTTAGGGTTTAGAGTTTAGGGTTTAGGGTTTAGGGTTTTTCGGTCTTGAACTCCAGGGGAGGTCATGAGCTCCCACGGCTGATGGTATAAATCCTACACTTTCCATAATAAGGAATACCAAGAGGATACATCTATACCACTATTCTGGAATTAGGTTCCCAAAATCATAATAAGGATGGCCTTTTGGGACCTAATTCCACGATGGTAGTGTATATGGACCCTCTGGGATGTACCATCAATCTCACAGTTCAGGGTCCTTAAGGTAATGCAGGAGCTATATCATCGACCGTAGCCCACCTGAGGGAGCTCAGGGGATACTTTCCTAAGACACAGTAGAAGTGTGCTTTCGACGTTAGATTACACTCATGCTTTATGTAAGTTATGGTAGAGTTATACTATGATTCCGTATGATACATATTATGGTACTGTTGATGGACAAAATCCTGCATGACCCCAAGGACTCTAAACTGTTTGAACTATGGTATATGTCTTATAATGGGTCATGCAGGGTTGTCCATCAACAGTATGATAGAACATGATACAGTTTTGTTTGGTCCCACTTCTTTGCGCACGGATCTTGTTCTCGAAACCTAAACCCTAAACCCTAAACTCTAAACTCTAAACCACGATGTCATCCTTACTCCCCTAGTAGTTCCTTTTTGAGGTTCATCTTTGGGAGTTTCCGAAAATTAGGGGTACCTTATTTGGGGGTCCTTATAATAAGGATCCTGGTCTTTAGGGTCCTATACTAGGGTCCCCTATTTTCGGAAACTCCCATGAACAAATCCTGAAGGTAATCCCAAAAAAGGAACTACTTTGGGGCCTATGGTAATGTAGGGGAGTTAAAAGTTTAAAGAGTAGGGGTTTCCTTGACATGGGTGTATAAGGACTGCCCTGGGTTCCTGAGTGGCCCCTGAATAATACGCCTCCCCTTTCAGGGGTTCAGGGTTTAGGGTTTGGGGGTTTATGGATTAGGGTTTGGGGTTTAGCGATTTAGGGCTAGGGGCTTAGGGTTTAGGGGAGTGGCCCCTTAATGATAAGCGTACCCTTTTTGCTACCCTTTGGATTTAAGAAGGGAACGCAAACAGCAAAAAGACAACAGGGTACTGCTCAGGAACCTAGTCCCAGTTCCCCAGCACCCACTGAACAAAAGGGACCGTTTTGTTTGTTGTTTGTCAGCTTTCAACCCGACCCCCGGAAATAAATCAAGAACAACATGACACTACTTGAGAACCTCACTTGACCCTGAACCCTAAAACCGTAAACCCCTAAACCCTAAACCCTAAACCCCTAAACCCTAAACCCAAAGTCCCTCAAGCGTCAAGCTGAAGTGGCATACATTCAAAACGCCCGACTCAACAGCCTTCGACGAATCTCAGACTCCAAAGACTCCACGGTCGAGGGTTGAGGGTCTAAGGGGTTCAGGGTTTAGGGGTGTAGGGTTTAGGTTTTGGGCTTAGGGTTTAGAGGTTTAAAGTGTTTTTAAGAAAAGAGTTTAAGGTGTAGAGTTTAGGGTTTAGGGGTCTAGGGGTTTAGGGTTTAGGGACAGCCACTACTGGTCCAGCTCAAGCAGTGCTGGAGTTGAGCCGCAAAACCCAAGCAAGAACTGCCCATATGGGTGGTTGTCCAAATTATGGTCCCCCATTTGGGTACCCTAAATAATAGGCCCAAAAAGGGACCCTAATTTTGCGAACCACCCACAAAGTGCATACATTGGCCCTGTAGTGTGGGAACCCTGTGGTTAAGAAACCGCTTGAAGACCGAAGTGCATAGATGTAGGGATAGTGTTTCGGATTTACAACCCTGAATCCTCACGAATCCTTACCGCCACCCGCTCCAGGGGTCCTTCTCGAAAGCTTCACACTCGATCTGTGTGTCTCGCTTTGCCTTTTCGGAGGAGACTTTGAGGATTTGGCGTTGAGTTTTGGAGATTGGGTTCATACTCGACAAGACCCCTAGCCAGTACACAACAGATCTAAAACTACAAATTGTTTGGCTACCTGTACTTGATCGTAGCATCCGGCAGTCATGCCAGAATGTTTGCATCGGGACTCTGGGCTTTTTCAGACTGAAGCTGTGCGTAACAGCAAGACCGCGGGCATGACCCACAACCTACTAAAGATTTCAAGCTTCACCACCCAGACCCCCGGAGGATCTTGAAAGTAGATCCCCTAACTTGGGGCCCTATACTACTAAGGGTACTTTATAGGAACCCCCATTGAGGGATCCGCCCGGGGGTCTGGGCAAGGAGACCCATTGCTGGAGCCTGCATGTTCATCGCGGCTCTCTCCAGCACGCGTGAACAGTCCTGTCCGATTTGCAGCCCTAAACCACAAGCTCCTATGTACTGTTATGGGGGATACTTCCCTAAGTCATAATAGTAATTCCTAATATGGAAACCCTACATGCTACTACAACGGTACATAGGACCTTTGGGCAAACCCCTGACTTTTTAGGGACTTATATAAAGAAGTCATCTGAGGGGGCCCTAAAAAGGTAGGGAACCTACGGGTCCAGGTAGGCATTTATTCTACATCTCCTACACCGGTAGTCTCTGCACCCTTCTTTAAACCTTGCTGAGGTCCTGGAGTGTAGTTACTTGGAGGATCATGGGCTTAGTAAGTAGGGTTATAAGTACCCTAATTGGGTTATAAGCAATTGTAAGTATAGTTACTCTAATTATAACGCTAGTTACTAAGTCCCATGACTCCCATGACCCTGTAAGTACAGTGTAGTTCTTTCTTTCTTTGCCTTCCTTCTGTGCTGCAAGATCCCAATCATTCAAGCTGGCTGCCGGAACAAAAAAAATCTGGCAGGTAGGGTTCAGTGCTGATGGGAGGGTTGGCTAACATCGCTTCCCCCCAGCAAGATGCGTATGTAACCCTTGATGGCAATGCGGAGTGAGTCTAGTGGCATTGAAGCTCGGGTATGGCTGCAGGTCTTGGCTTCGCGGTATCTGCGGAGCATCTTGTTAGCAAGCGGCTGAACATGAAACTCCTCCAACAGCTCTTCGTTGATGTGGCGGTCCGCCTGTTCATCTCACTGTCGACTGAAACGGTTTAGGGTTCAACAGGCCTTGCTTCAGAGGAACTGATCAATAGGACTTTATGAGGGCCATATGTGGGTGTTATACTAAGCTAGGATAAAGCTGTTCATGCGAAGAGGGTTCAGATTCCAGCCAGACATGTGTCCCGTAATTAGAAGAACCCCGAAGCTCTAAGCCGGTATAGAAGATGATGCATCTTCAGCCTGTTCATGGCGCAGAATGTAAGATAGGATGTAGTCCTTCACTCAGGCTTCTTGGTGTACGTTTCCGTCGCACTAGCTCCGAGCGCCAAGGCTCGACATGTAAATCCGAAACTCCAATCCTAGATGTACATGAGTAGTTCTCTAAATCAGGGTTTTTCCCCAAGGGTCCACAGGAACCAATAATCAGAGAGTCAGTTTTAGGATTATGTAGGTTGGGATTTGGGAAAGCCCCATAAGGGTCCATGTACTCATATAGTATATACATTGGCCTTAATGTAGTCCCTATATAGGTACTTTGGGGCCCATGTATCTCTATATGGGTACATGGACCCTTAGGGAAGTATATGATTGTAAGGTACTTGGAATCTTGGGGTTGTAAGTCTGCCATACTGCTTCGGGCACCTGACAAGTGGCCCGAATTTTAGAGAACCACCCAAATGCCCAATGGAGCTGCGGTTTAGGGTTTAGGGGCTTGGCTAAAGGTGTACATGCTATTGTTTTTGTTGAAGAACCCGTTGCACCTTTTTCGTTGTGATGTTTCTGCTCATCCACAACGCCAGGGTTCCACAAGTACCTAGTAATCAGCTACCAGCACTCTCCCAACGACTTACCTACATACACACTGTCCTAACTCTCCCAAATACTTACCTAAACAAATACTGTCCTAAACCCAAGTCCCTCATTACAGTAGAAGCCAGAAAGTTGGAATATCATTATCGTAAGCCCTTTAAGGTAAATTATAGGGAATCCTACCATTAATCCATATTCCAACTTTCTGGAGTTCCCTTTATTGGGTCCTTGGGACTGTCAGGACAACCCTGCGGAACCATGAACCCTTCGGGTTGCCTGCTGCTGCAACAGCATTCGCTTGAGCCTGCGGGATGGTTCCGGCTGTGGTACCCAGAGACTCCAAAACCCCTTAATTAAGGAATATAGCTTAAATTATAGTAGGATCCCTAATATGATTTAAGGTATATTCCTTAATTAAGGGGTTTTGGAGTCTCTGGGTAGTTGAGTTTTCGGATTTCGGCGTTGGGTTGCGAGTGTTGGTGTTTGAGGTTTGAGAAATCTACCTTCTGTCACCCGGAAAGGCTACCAACCGAAGCCACAACAGCAAAGCCGTTATTCTGTGGGCCTTACGTTCCATGCAGTGCAGGGTTCAGCAGGTGGGCTACAACCGTGCTAACCGGCACGTAACAGCATAGCATCATAGCGCCCATTCTCTCCAGTGCAGCGGGCAAGATTCTCACTGAACCCCATGGAACTACGTGGGTGAGGCTGCAAGTAGCCGTTGATTGGCCCAAAGGCCAATGCGTCAAAAGATGGTCTTTGGGCGGGAGCCTTATGCGGCTTTGCTTCTATAACCCGACTACCTATAGGCTCATACCCTACCCCTTGTTTAGGGTACCGACTTTTCTATATAGGAGATCCTAACCATAGAACTAGGTACCCTAAAAAGGGGGTGGGGTATGACCCTCTACGTATCTGCCTCCGAAGAACTCCGCATTTTTTCCAGGCTCGTAAGCACTATATATTAATAAGGATCAGGCAGGATCTTGTCCTCAGTTTGAGTACAAGAAGGTTTAGGGTTTGCCGCTTCCGCTACGACTAGTTCAGAGTAGACCCCATGAAGTTGGAAGCCGGATCAACCAAATAGTGCTGGGATTCTCTATGCATTACACTTAAGGATTGAGGCTATTGGGTTTCCAACTTTGGGGCTTCTACTGTAAATGGGAGTTTCCGAAAATAGGGGACCCTCATCTAGTACCCTAAATAGTAGGATCCTTACTATGAAGACCCCCAAATACGGTACCCCTATTTCTGGAAGCTCCCATTAAATTAAACGACGCTGAGCATAAGGACCTAATAAGGCCTTGTTAAAGACAAAGAGTCGCCTGCTCCCCTCCCCCTCTACCCCCCTAAGGGTCCCGTATAGCTCCCTTTAGAGGAACCCTAAGGAACCCTTATAGAATCCGTTTCCCCGCCGTAAGGGTCCCTATGACTCTCTGGGAAGGCGGCATGACGGTCACGGATACGCGGTAGACTGCCATCAGGTCCACCTTGACACTTGTTGGGTCCATCTTGCTCTTGTTGAGGGTTTACCTGTAACCGAGAAGACCTACCTTTGTAAGGAACTATATACAGAAACCATAACAAGGAAGGTCTTTTCGGCTACAAGTAGGGTTTAGGGGGGCCACTACAAGGGCGCTAATGATTAGAATAGGGTTTTGCATGGGGCCCATTATACTATAACTATAACAAAGAACCCCCAAAATAGCATTGGCAATTGTTTAAGTAGGCCCCTATATTACCGCTGCTGCTTCAGTATCCTCATTCGCAGACAGAGTTTAGGGGATGCTTCATCCTAGCCGTGTTTGGGTTGCCCCCAGGGTCCAAGTACTCCTCAAAGGCTCCTGAATGCCTATATGGGGGATACTTGCGTAAAGCTTAACAACAATCCCTACTATAGAAACCCTACTTTCTTGTATGTAACTAAAATACCTCGGACCATTTCGGAAACTGTGGGAATTCAAGATGCACCACCAGATAATTCGAAAGGCCGAACGGTAAGATAATAGCTGTAGTAGTCTCCAGGACTCCAAGAGCGAAGAGCGAAGCTCTCATCATCTTGGAAGAGATCAGGCTTGGGTAGAACTTCAGCGGAGTCCTTCATCCCGGGCAAGCTTCCGAGAACAGCAACTTGAGTGAACTCACCTTGTGCAACCTCTGTAGTTTAGTAATTAGTTCAGGTACACTATGCCCATTTGGTTCATAAGTTGCCAGAACACATAGTTATACTGCAATGTACCCCGAAGCCACAGTCCAGGTTAAACACTTCAGATGACCTTTATAGTAACCCCACATAGACACTTTGTAAAGGAATCCGGCAAGGACTCTTCGTATTGTACTGCATGTGCATATCGCTGAACCTCACAACATCCCGATGCGAGTAGCTCGCCCTGTCCGAAGGCCTAATTGGCTTCTGGGCTTACCGTAACGGCCTTGATTCACAGCAAGACGATGGTTCCAGGCTTATAACTTGCAGATTATGGAACCAGCTCCTAAGTCACTTCGGTGGATGATATAAATCCTGCATGACCCATTATAAGGAATATACCATAATTCCCATAGTTTAGGGTCCTTAAGGTAATGCAGGATTTATAACATCAGCAGTTGTAGTCCAAAGTTTCAGAACTACGATTCCCTGCGCTGTGGCAAAGAGCCATTCGGAATCCACCGGCTGGGGCCACAACCCCTTCACCATCCGTTGCCTGAGCTGCTCACGCTGTTACACTTACCGCTTAGCGCCTGGAGTCTAGGGTCTATGGTGGCCGGCTTATAGTTTAACGTGCAGCGTGTTTTTCATCGCGGTGCACATGCTCTTGGTGCTCACGGCCACTTTTTGGGGGTTCTGTGTTTTTTTACGCATTGAGAAGGGTTCTGCGGAAGGTTCTTACGGAATTACATAACTCTGAGAGTCTGCGACTGAAGTTTACTTGACCCTGTTTCGGACCTTTACAATAAGAATTGCCACTATAGAGCCTTATAAGGCATAGTACAGGTAATGATCCCGACCCCGAGAGTAGCCTTATCGGGTAAACTCGCAGATTTCATCATCCTCGCCCTAAGCCTTCAACCCAAACCTGAAGCCCTCAAAGCCGATCTCCCAAAGCATAAACCTAAGCCCCAACCTCCAACCTTTACACCCAGCCGCTGAGTCCTGAAAACCCGAAACTTTGAACCCTAAATCCTAAGCCCTGAACTTAACTCGAAACTTTATACCCTAAACCCTATAAGCCCTAAACCCTACAAGCCCTGGCAGAACTTCGACGAGGTGCAGGGCTGCGATGCTCCGTCTCATCGCCGGCCTCAACGCTTGGGACGGTTTAGGGTCCGCGAACTACCCCCCCCCCCACCCGAAACCCTAATGCCTAAAGCTTAAACACTACATCCAAAGCCGCCTGCAGGTGAAACCTTCTGCGCTGTTTCGCGTGCAACTTCGAGGTGCAGACCCTTCATCTCAATGATTGTCCGCGCTGTCCTTGTTCATAGTATAATTTTGGGACCAAGAGTAGCCTTAAAGTCCTAGAATTCTGAAATCTTGAGGGACCAAGTACGAAGAGGCACCACTAATATGGACGTTGTGGCCTGGCTTTTGGCCTTGTGTTTCCCTTTTTGTGAACGTATTCTAAAAAACAACGCTAGGCCGTGCATGTTGGCTCACTATTCCTACGGTCCTAAGGCTCTAAGAATACAGATGTTGGGGACCTCTTGCCAAAAACACCATATAAGACGGCTTGGGCACTTGGTAGCTAAATTAGCATTAGCCGGAGACCGATCGTGCCACGGTGCCTTGGGCGAGAGGTAGCAGAGCAGCATACCTTAGAGAGAGTTGCCATGAAAATCGAAGATTGAATTAGGGTTTGGGGCCAAGTATACAAGGTTCAGGGTTTGGGATGGTCTTAGGGTGTAGGGTTTAGGGTTTGCGATTGGGTTTAGGGTGTCAGGGCTTGGGGAATAGGGGTTAGGGTTTGCGAGAGGGCTATTTAACATTAAGGGCTTGGAGATTGGAGTCTAGGCCTAAAGGTTTAGGGTTTGGTGCAAGACCCCTGCCCTTAGGCTGCAAGTCCAAGTATACAAAAGCGTGCTTACTGTTACACTTACTGTGGGGCTTACGGTCTGTAACTGCTGCGTATGATCCTAAACCCTACAACTGATTCTATGCGGATGCTCTTTCTGGAGGGGCCCCCTTTACGGGACCCCGAGGTTCGGACGCCCTGAGCCCCAAAGGCCCATCCCTGGAACCCTGGCGCATATCCTGTAGCCTCAGCCCTCAACCTGAACCTCAACATCCCAAACCCTAAACCTCAACATCCCAAACCCTAAACCCTAAACCCTAAACCTCAACATCCCAAACCCTAAACCCTAAACCCTAAACTCTTAAACCCTAACAACCTTGAGACACGAACTCTTTCAGAACCCTACAAAACCCTAAACCCTTCTAAACCCCAAACCCGAACAACCTTCAGCCACAAACTCTTTCAGAACCCTACAAAACCCTTAACGCTTAAACCCCAAACCCGAACAACCTTCAGACACAAACTCTTTCAGAACCCTACAAAACCCTTAACCCTTAAGCCCTAACAACCTTCGGACACCAACTCTTCAGAACCCTACAAAACCCTCAAGAGAAACGACAAATACCCTCAGCTCACCGATGGCCCCTCTCTCAAAAAAAGGTGTTTAGATTAAGGCCTTAATGATTCGAACAGGGTTTGGGGGTCCATTATACTATAATTGTTTTAAGGAACCACCAAAACTCCAAAAAAAGGTCGTTAGAGTAAGGCTTCTGGTTTGGAGATGTGCGGCTTAGGAGTTTCAGGATATACCCAGAGAGCCCAATACCCCTTAATTAAGGAATATGGCTTAAATCATATGGGGCTCCATATTATG
Source organism: Symbiodinium sp. CCMP2592 (assembly GCA_905221615.1). Classification (NCBI taxonomy): domain Eukaryota; class Dinophyceae; order Suessiales; family Symbiodiniaceae; genus Symbiodinium; species Symbiodinium sp. CCMP2592. Next base: position 586,570 of record CAJNDT010001835.1, on the reverse strand, counting down.
AGTTAAGCTATGTTACTTAATTAAGGGGTATTGGGCTCTCTGGGTAGGGGATTTTGTTTTAAGAGCATAGGGCCGTGGGATTCGAGGGATTAGGGTTCAGGGTTGTAGGGTTTGGGGGCCTAGTGCCAAGGCAGGAAATCGCAAAGATACCCCAAAGGATATGGCTAAGTCAAGTCTCCTGCAGTGCACACACTAAACCCCTACCTTAAGCGGGTTCAACGCAATGTTTTTCTTTCCCTAAACCTTGAACCATAAACCTCAAACCGTTTTTGTGCGGCCAGGATGCTCAGCATCATCGGGTTGCCAAAGATGTCGTCCTGTTCCTGCTGCATCTTCGGCTTCAGGTAACTAAGGCCCTAATCGTTTGGGTTTAGGGTCCTGAGCATAGGGTTTAGGCCACTTTTGCTACTGTTCACGATCCTAAACCCAAGTAAGGGGACATACAGCACCGCCAATCACTCCAAGACATAGCAGAACTTACAAAAGGCATCCTCGTCTATGTTTGACTTCTGAGTTTGGGGCAGCCAAGTACGGCATCTTGAAAGCTGCAACCCCACATTCAGAAACGGCCCTCAGCGCTCATTTTCATCACTTGGGGGGTCCCTGAACTACACCCCTTGACCCCTACTCCTGAACCCTAAAACCAAAAATTGAACTGCGACCTGTACTCACGCCGAACTCCCTAAGGGTCCATGTACCCATATGGCCTATACTTTGGGCCCAATGTACCTGTATAAGGAGTACTTTAAGGCCAATGTATACACTATATGGGAGTTTCCGAAAATAGGGGACCCCAATATAGTACCCTAAATACTAGGATCCTTATTATAAGGGCCCAAAAATAAGGTACCCCTAATTTTCGGAAACTCCCCTATGAGTACATGGACCCTTAGGGACTTAAGCCGCTCCAAGGCTGGAGGTTGCCTGACTGTTTACACCACAACCTCTGAGAGGCCCTGTGCCCGCCAAGCCTGGCACCCTTCACTAGACCTAAGAGTAACCTAGGAATAAAAAGGGTGCCCTTTTTGGTTTAAAGGGGCTTATAAGGGAACCTGAACCCTAGAAAAAGGGAATAAGGGCCTACTCTAGGTCCTAGTTCAACATAAATCCTATGAGCCCTAGGCCCTATTTAGACCCAGAGCTGTAGCATCATTCTTTGCTGTTCTAGTGTTGGGATGTTGCCCTTGAAGCCCCAAACTCTTGCAAATCTAAACCATAAAGTCTAAAATCTACAACCCTGAAGCCCGCAACCCTAAATTCTCCCAAACCCTGAACCCTCCTAAACCCTAAACCCTCATAAACCTTGAACCGTGAAGCCCGAAACCCTAGAGCCCCGGTCACCCGAAGCTGCTTTTGTCAGTGAAGCCCTCACCCTCGTCAAAGGCAGCTGGAGCTACTCAAGGATCCCCGAATTTGGGCTTTAGGGTTAAGCTTAGGTTCACCCAGGAATCAAAAAAAAGGCACCCGTTTTGGCATGGGAAAGCTTTAGACCACAAAATGGGAACAAAGAGCCCACTGGGAGACCTAGTTCCATTATTTTCAACTTTGGCACATGGGCAGTTTTCTAAATTAAGGTCCCTTTTAATCTTAAGGTCCTGGTTTATAGGAGGCCGTACTGTTTCGGTGACCTAAAAAGGAGCCCTAGTTTAGAGAACTACCCACATGCTTTGGGACCTCAAAGCGAAACGGCAGAGGACCCTATGCGACGACTCACATTTGATAGAGTAATTTATACAAAAACATGTTCTGTTTCTTCAATATTTGGGTACCGTACCCTAAACCTAAACCCTAAATCCTGGACCGTGGGTACCTTTTAACCCGAATCTTGTACGAAGGATCCTCCGGCTGTTTGCCTCAGAGCTCTAAGGGATAACAGAATCCTACTCGGTAGCGTCTGTTGTCGAAGTGCTCTGGTCTGGTGCCCGAGTACCCTCTGAAAAGGGTACCCTTGTCCTAATATTCTGCTTCTGCTGTTAGGGAAACCCCCAAATAAGAAGGGCAAAAGGGTACTACTCAGGAACCCTTATTCTACTTCCCTTCTAGAACACTTACAGTGCCCTTATAGAACACCTACAGCTCCCTTCTAGAACACCTACAGATCCCTGATAGTTCCCTTCTACCAATATCCCTGAATTCAGGACCATATCCTAAATCGCATTAGGGATCCTACTATAATTTAAGGGTATATTCCTTGAGCCCGAAAAGGCCCCTTAGAGGGGAAAAGGGTACTAGTCGTTTTCTAGGATACCCAGTAACCTAAGAATAAAAAGGCCTCTCTTTTTGGTATTGGGTAACTTTATAAGGAACCCAGGACTAGAAAGAGGGAATAAGGGTACTACTGGGCATCCTAGTTTTGAAGACCCCGGAGGCCTGCGTCTCGCCGCCATCGCTGCCTCTTTGGCCTTCCCACAGCGAGGCCGGACAGGGCATTTAGGGTTAGAGTTTAGGGTTTAGTGTTTCGGGTTTAGAGTCTAGGGTTTGGGGTCTAAGCTTTAGGGTTTAGGGGTCTAGGGTGTTTAGGGTCGAGGGTTTAGGGTCTAGGGGTTAACCGAAACCTAAACCCAAAAACCTATCATAGGGGCCTAAATTCAATATCATTTTGGGGGGTTCCTTGTTAACACACTCAACCGACTCGTAGTAGTTCAGGTAGCTCACGGCCTGACATCTATATGAGTACATGGACCCTTAGCGACGGCTCCGAACGCATGGCGCCCCATTCGGGCATCCTTGCCCAGTGAGGGTTCAAAGAACCCGACGAACTCAGCTGGCTCTGAAACCATACTCTTCTCAACTTTTGTAATCAGCCCAGCATCTACCAGTAGCGAATCACGACAGACAGCGTATGGCAGCTGGTCTTCGTTGTCAACTCTGACATGTTGAGCGTTGGGAAGCCTGTTGACGTACCTCGGCATACTGTACGTTGCGAGAACAGTAAGAGGATTGACTCCGGGACGAATCGCAAGGCTCACGTGAAACCGATCTCCGAACCTCTAAACCCCAAGCCCTACCTTAAAGTACCATAGCCTCCTCTTCTGCAGGCTCTGATTCTAAACCCGAATATGGAATTTATAAGGACCTTACAAAAAAGCAGGGTTTCGTGGGTTCAGGTAAACCCGAAGCCCCTCAAAGCTTGAACCTTTTAACCGGAAACCTTGCCGTATGCTCAAGTGTACGAACCCCTTTAACCCGCTAAACCTCAGCAAACAGCTTGAACAGCCTGCTATGGATCATTCTGACAAGCCACAAGCTGAATGGAGTGGGCTCATTGTGCGTGACCGTAGGCTTTCAGGCTTGGAGTTTGGGGCACACAGTTTAAGGTTTCAGGCGCAAGCTTTTGGGGTTTAAGGACTTGCATTTTGGATTCGGGAGTGTTCGGCCTGTTCGTATTTGCCGATTCTCAGTTCACATGTTGTCAAGGCTTACGACGAGCTGGACGAGCCCCTGTATGAAAACTACAAGCACTGTACTCCCTGATGATGACCCTTGACAGCCTGAACCTAAACCTTCAAGTATCTGCAGCCCACCAAGTCACAAAGATCAAAATCCTCGACCACAGCAGCCCTATATAAATACCCTACAATATCTGTATAAACCGGAATCCAAGAATCAGCCCTAACCTCTAAATTACCCCAAATACCCACTATTCAGGGCCATAAGGACTTTATGAAAGGGCCTTTGGGCAGTCCTGGAGAAGCTTTAAACCCTAAACCCTAAATCCTAGTACCAAAGCCCTGTTTGCCCTGCGAAGCCATCGCCTCTGCGGATCTTTGTGAGGAACGTGTTGAAGGATTGCAAGCCCTGCAAGCCGAGCCGAGAATGCCTCAGCACAGGGGTTTAGGGTTTAGGGTTTAGGGGTTTAGGGTTTAGGGGTTAGGGTTTAGGGTTTAGGGTTTAGGGGTTTAGGGTTTAGGGGTTAGGGGTTAGGGTTTAGGGGTTTAGGGTTTAGGGTTTAGGGGTTAGGGTTTGGGGGTTTAGGGGTTTAGGGTTTAGGGGTTTAGGGTTTAGGGGTTAGGGGTTAAGGGGTTTAGGGTTTAGGGGTTTAGGGTTTAGGGTTTAGGGGTTAGGGTTTAGGGGTTTAGGGTTTTGGCTTCACTTCCCTAAGGGCCCTTGCGCCCCGGAATTATATACCTTTGACCCACAGCTGCGCGGCCTTGCTCCAGGCTTGTGCCTGCGCTGCCCGCCCGTCGGCGCAGCCCCCTAGAATGATATAGATTTCGGAAAACCAAAAACAGGAACTGCGATGGAGACTATAGGCAACCACTATCGAACATCTTGCATCGACGGTAGAGCAGTACAAAGCCGAATCCAGCTTCCTGCAGCTACCGGGAGGCTCTCTCGACTGCAGAGACGTTCTTACATGGGACCTTAAACCCTAAACCCTGAAGCCCTTATAAGGAACCTCTAGAGTAATCCTGCTGAGTAAGGGAATGGGCACATGGACCCTACTTAAAGGGTCATGGGACTTAGTAACTGGGGTTATAATTAGGGTAACTATACTTATATCTACTTGTAACCCCAATTAGGGCTCTCATAACACTACTTACTAAGTCCCATGATCCTCCAAGTAATGGTAACCGACTGGGCCTGATTCAAGTTTTCACAAGGCCCGAATGTCCTCCCCTCAAACAAGTGCAGCAGTACAAGCAGCAGTAGTAGTAGTCGTATACGTAGTAGTAGCGGAAGTAGAAGTAGAAATTGTAGCAGAAGTAGTAGTAGTAGTAGCAGCAGCAGTAGTAGCAGTAGTAGTAGCAGTAGTAGTAGCAGGAGTAGTAGTAGTAGTAGTAGTAGTAGTAGTAGTCGTAGTAGTAGCAGTAGTAGTCGTAGTCGTAGTCGTAGTCGTAGTAGTAGTAGTAGTAGTAGTAGTAGTAGTAGTAGTAGTAGTAGTAGTAGTAGTAGTAGTGGTAGTAGTGGTAGTAGTAGTAGTAGGCGCAGCAGCAGCACTCCTGGATTTGGAAAGTGTCTGTACCTGTTTTGCATAGGACCTGCTTATTCCAAATTGTTCCTCCTAACAAAGAACTTTCTTTGGGGGACCAAGGCAACCAACAACAATATACTCGGGTTTACATCTAGGGCGGTAATGCTTCATGGAGGCTAGCATTTGGCGGAGTATTGTTATTAATAGGTACATGACCCTCAGAGTTTACAACAACCTCCATGAGTTTTGTCAAAGGGTGTACTGCCACCGGGCTCCCCACGCGATGGCCCTCTTTTGCTCATCCGACAGGGGCTGGCGCGGGCGAGGCGGCACGTGCGACTTTAGCAACACCGATATGGGGATGACTGATGAGGGCGTAGCGCAAAAGGCACCAGATACACCACCCCCAAAACTAGTCACGATCCCATAAATCCAAAATTCTATGGTCCTGAACCCAAGCACCTGTGTACCGGGCAATTGGATGCGTAGGAGGTGATCATCCGAACCCCAAACCGGACAACACAGCAGGTCATGACCCCTTTGATCTAAACGGTAACCATAGGTATGATCCGACAACAACCTCCTCCCTTGGGTTTATGGTTTAGGTTTCAGGGTGGTCCAGCATCCGCGAGGTACCCTATAATAGAGGCCTTACCGTCCTCCATAGTGGGTACAAGCAGGTTCAACTAAATGGTAATTGGGGGTTGGATTGATGGCTTTAGGCCCTAAGGGTTCATGTAGTCATATAATTAGTATCTACATTGGCCTTAAAGTACTCCTTATATAGGTACATTGGGCCCAAAGTATATGGGTGGTTGTCAAAATTGTGGCCCCTTTTTGGGTACCCTAAATAACAGGTGCCGTATTATATTAAGGACCCAAAAAGGGACCCTAATTTTGACAACCACCCATATATGCTATATGCACACATGGACCCTTAGGCAGCGTTTTCGGTTCAGCAAGGTCCCAAGCTAACGCATAGAGCCTTCGGGGGCTGGGTGTTCCTGCGGTCGGAGCAGAAAGGATGAAGCCAAAGGGTCCTAGTAATAGTATAGTATATATTTTGGGTGGGCCCAAATACCTACTAAGTACCTACTACAATGGTACCTGGACACTTTGGATAAATCGTGGGCCTAAGGATGTCGTTCCGGTCTTCTAGGGGTTTACGGGGATTTACGAGGGTTTACTTCGTGGGTTCAACATCCCAAAGGGTCCAAAGTAGCTATATAGTAGAATGTAGGGTTTCTATACTAGAAACTACTGATATGCTCGGGGTTCGGAGTTTGTCAGGTATTTCTTAGTTGCTGAGTTCATAAGCCCCCCAAAAGTGTACACCTTCAGCTTTATAGCGGGTAATATTCTCACAGAAAGAAGTGTAAAGTGTATCCACTCACTCAGCTACTAAGATGCTGAACAGAACCTCAAGGAGCAATCTTTACAAATGGAACTATATTCAGGCTTCTAGATTACGCGAAAGCAGGGTCATACCGAGGCTGCGATACAAGTTGAATCTACGCAATGTATAGTAGCAGAACCTCTATTCTAGTGATAAGGACTTCTGCTGAAGACCACAACTGTAGCAGAAAACAGCACACACACACACACACACACCAAATTAACAAAGCTGAATCGCTGCTGATGTAGAGCTTGCAAGGCCACGAACCCCTGTAATACCTTCACCCTAAAACCTACCAGACTGAACTTCCATGAGACCGATTGTGAAATCTCGCGATTCTACCTGCATCTCCATTGCCACGATGTGCTCCGGCAGGCTCTGCGAGAAGGGAGGGCGGCAGCAAAGGGCTTGATGGCATTGAGACTTCGAGTTTGGCAGTACTCGGTAGTTATCATTCTGGCACGTTGGTTGTTGCTTGGGTAAAGTCACGGTCTGGGGTGTGCTGCAAGTACCTGCCACAAGGGTCCCCGGTACCCGATAGTCAGATACACGCCCACTACTAACCCTCACTATGGATGACTGCTGACATCAACTGCTCACCTTCACTGCGGACTACACTATCACCCAGGTAATTGTTTGGTCCTTTCAGCCATGCCGGTCTAGCAGGGCTCCAGGAATCGAAACGGGTTTAGGGGTCTAGGGTTTACTTGGAGGGTCGGGAGACTTAGCAATTAGTTGCGATACAGACTTATAAGTGTCATAAATCCTTCTGGGGGTGCTTACAAGTCTACTTATTACCTACTACTAAGGCCCCCCGACCCTCCAAGTAGGGTTTAGGGTAGAGGAAGGGCGAGGGTACATATACCGAGCACTCTCGCCCGCAGTGCCCAAACTGCAGAGGTATCTTCCATAATGCCCTCTTATGGGAGATATCCTACAGTACCTCAACAAGCATGAAACATGTGTCAATGTAACTATTGGAGGTTGACTGAAGTGTTCATGCAAAAGCCGAAGTTTGCCAGAAACATCATGTCAAGAAAAACCATTTCATAGACGAGGCGCGCAATCAAATCCTCTGCAAACAAGACCCGGTGATGAAACACCGCCAGCCTAGACCCCCAAAAGTATGCAAAATAATGGCCCAAAACCTATAAAACAACGCTATTATTCGATCTACTTTGGGGCCAAAACCTAAAAAAAAAAACTATTCTTCTACATACTTTGGGGGTCCAGGAGCTACTTGGGCTCGCTTTTTCCAGTGTCGAGGCTTCTGGGCCTTTTTAGTTTGGGGCCAAGGCTTCCCCAGAACGGTTGAAACCATGGTTTAGGGGTTTAGGATTTAGGGTTTTAGGGGTTTAGGGTTTAGGGGTTTAGGGTTTAGGGGTTTAGGGTTTAGGGTTTTAGGGTTTAGGGGTTTAGGGGTTAGGGTTTAGGGTTTAGGGTTTAGGGTTTGGCCCCTAGTATGGGCCCTTAGCCCTGGGATCCTTATATACCTACGAAATACCCTACATAGACTCTTAAGGGTCCCTAGAACTCCCTCAAAAAGGGTCTGAGGGTCCATATTCCCAAGGGCCCTTTCTATAGAGGCCTTCTGGTCCTTAATAGTGGGTATTTGGGAGGTATTTGTCTAGAGGCCTTGTGGCCCCTAATAGTGGGTATTGTGGGGGTATAATTTAAGGGAGTTGGGGGGTCAAGGCTTCAGCCTTATTCCTTTGAACCCTAAACCAAACCCTTATCCGCAATCCTGGCACCTAAAGCCCCCTGATCCCGAACCTCAAATTCCAAGAACTCTTCGAGCTTCGAAAGGAAACGCCACTGATCCCAAGCCTTAGAACTCTTTACATACCAGGGGGACCTGAATAATCAGAATAGGTTTGGGGGTATGTTATATAGGTTTGGGGTATATTATACGATCACTATAATAAGGACCCCCCCAAAACCCTAATTGTGAAGGCCCCTTTACATTGCGTCGTTGGGGTTGCTGCCTCCAGGGAAGAGCCCTGCGGGAGACGCCTCAAGGCAGGACATCGCGGCCCCAATGGCCCCTTAATAGAGCCCTTATAATCCTGAATGGTGGGTATCTGGCGTTAGTAGAATCACTAGGTTTGAGCTCTCCCACGTGGCCCTTTAACAGAGCCCTTATTGTCCTTTGCTGGTTGGTTCTTAGTGGTGGTGAATAGCGGGTTTTTCGGCATACATTAGAGGGTAGTTGCGGCGTCACAGAAGCTATTGACCCACATCGATACATATATATATATATATATACACATACATATACATATATATATATATATACTACTACTACTACTACTACTACTACTACTACTACTACTACTACTACTACTACTACTACTACTACTACTACTACTACTACTACTACTACTACTACTAAGAACGTAGTGCGTAATTGACGCTATGCTTTTCCTCACTTCACATGCCCAAAACTCGAGTTCTAAGCTAATTTCACTAATTCTCTGGGGAGCGGGGAATTCTGGAAAGCTTCAATTGAGAGAATTCTATCTGTCGGATTTGGGCTTCAGGCTCAGAGCGAGGATGTCTTTGGGTTTTGTGGGCTTCAAGGTTGACGGTGGGTGTGTCTGGTATCGAAGGTTCAAGCTGATGAGGCCTTGGATTTCGTATGAGGGCCTTGGCATTCGTATGAGGGCCTTGGATTTCCTATGAGAGCCGTGCGCTTCCATGAGGGCCTTGGAATATGTATTCAGTACTTATTTTTGGCTTGGCTTTGGCTTGGCTTGGGGGGCTTGGGGCTGGTGGGTTGGGGGGGGGGGGGAGTTTCGGGGTTTATGCTCAACCTTTAACCCTAAACCTTTCACCCTAAACGTTTACCTAAACCTTTAACCTTTGTCTGCAGTGCATCCGCCAGCTCGCTTCGCAACTGCCGGATCAACTGAGCTGCCGCTGTGCCACACGTCTCCACGCGGTGCCCCGTGTTGCCACAAGCAACACACAGGTGAAGACGCTGCTTGCCCTTGTTGCGCCCACGGACGAGTTTGCGAGCCATGGCTCAGAACTGCGCTCCTTGTGCGGGCTCCCCGTTAAAAACTTCCTGTTGTTCTTGCACAATTCATATAATTAGATCCGAGCTGATTCGCTTGCTGACAACCAACATAATCCAAATTTCCCCGCTCCCCTGACAAGGACCCCCCCTGTCCTGCATACATCTCAAATTACAGTGCTTTCTGTCTGCCAAGTGCACGAAAACGCAGCGTCAAATATGCACTACGCGCGTACTACTAGTATGGAATTAGGTCCCAAAGACCATCCGTAATTGCAATGTCTATGGACCCTCTGGGTAAGCTACTAACACTTCAGGGATGCTTTCAGAGTTCTGTAGTGTTTAGGGTTGTGGAGAGGGTTTAGGTGCAGGGCTCGGTTTAGGGTCTAGGGATTAAGGGTTTAGGGTTTAGGGGTTAAGGGTTTAGGGTTTAGGGATTAAGGGATCCTCCAGGGGCCCACATCCCGAAGGACTGCTGCAGCTACTTGGATGTAGGATGGTTTGATAATCCAGGGGTAGTTCTACAGGGGCTGCCGACGCCACCTCAAATTCTTACCCGAGGCACTTAACTTAACTCGCCCCCTGAACCTGAAATCGAACCAAAGCGCAACCCGAGACTGCAAACCAACCCTGCAATGACTCCATAATCTTAAACCCTACTGCCCTAAACCCGCGACCCTAGATCTTAGACACCACACTCTCGAATCCTACTGCCCTGAACACCCCGAATATCCCCTAATCCTAACCCCTAAGGCCTACACCCTACCTAGACCCCCCAACTACTTTCTAGTAGACCCCAAATACCCACTATTCAGGGCCATAAGGGCTCTATTAAAGGGCCCTTGGGCGGTCTTGGTACGCGCCATAGTCTTAACACCCAAATGCTTCTGAGCCTTATATATTTTCCAGAGACTCCAAAACCCCTTAATTAAGGAATATACCTTAAATCATATTAGGATCCCTACTATTATAGTTTAAGGTATATTCCTTAATTAAGGGGTTTTGCCCTAAACCCTAAACCCTAAACCCGAGTCTCTGGGTTTCCACACTAAGGACCAAGAGCCGACAGCTCAGGGGAGGGTTCAGGGTTTCAGCGTGTAGGATTTAAGGTTTCAGGCTTTAGGACTTTACCCATAGGCCCCAAACTAGTTCCTTTTTGGGATTTCCTAATAGGATTCTAAATATGAACCCCAAAAAGGAACTACTTTAGGGCCTTAGGGTAAGTAGGGTTTAGGGTAAGTTTAGGGTTTGTTTGAAGACTTCGGGTTAAGGGCCTTTAGAGTTTAGGGCAATCACGGTAGATACTTTGGGTACTGCAGGATTGTCCAGCATCACTACCTAGGATACCCAGTAACCTAAGAATAATAAGGCCTCTCTTTTTGGTATAGGGTAACTTTATAAGGAACCTAGGACTACAAAAAGGGAATAAGGGTACTACTGGGCAGCCTAGCTACAGTATTGCTTCTCCACTACCCAGTGAAACACGTGTCTATCGCAAGGTAACGTCCCGAAAAGAGATTCACTCCAATAGCTCATGTTTGTCTGGTTTTTTGGGTCCCGAGTGAGAACAAGATCCGACATCATAGTGGATCGGATTCGTTGAAGATGGTGAGTGGGTCTTGCGGCCTTAGGGACTCAGAGCCTGGTTCTTCTTAAAGGTTTAAGGTTAGGGGTTTAGGGTTTAGGGCAAATGGGCCTGCTGCTCTCGAAAATCCTCAACCCGAAGCCGTAATTAGGTCGAAGCGGACTTCCCAGCACTGCTGCTGCGAGGTATTCCTTAGATGATGATGACGATCAACATAGGCCCGCACTGCTACATAGACCCAAAGCGACCCGAAGTCGGAAACCCGCACCTGCACCCTAATCACAGAAAGCCTAAACCAAACTCTCAGCGCAAACGGATGAATAGCCCTCGTAGAAAGCCCTCGCTGCAAAGGTTAACATCTTGAGCCTCACACGGATTCTGTAGTCCCTCGGGTCCCAGTAGCAATACGACTTAACTCAAGCACGCCCGCCATATTTTCTCGACTAGCAAACCCGTTTCATTGCTCCTCACATTGTTTCGACAGAAACAAATCAGCAGCTTACAAGCAGATGCATCCATGGCCTGGATGTCATCAGCAGGAAGTGACCCTCCTGCGTGCTGGCGAAAGCATAACCCCTGGGTATTTTCACACATGTTAGACCCAGACCTCCCCTGGAGTTTAGGGTTTAGGGCTGGGGTCTAGTCTAGAGTTTAGGGTTCAAGTCTAGGATACCCAGTAACCTAAGAATAAAAAGGCCTCTCTTTTTGGTATTGGGTAACTTTATAAGGAACCTAGGACTAGAAAAAGGAAATAAGGGTACTACTGGGCATCCTAGAAGTTATAGGAATGATGATTGGGGTTCTCGAGTCTGAGCTTCACTAACTAGTGGGGGGTCGTCCAGCAGTACGGGTTCCATTACCTGCTTCAGACATTAGCAGCAAAGCCGTTTCTAAACCTCTATACAGCGGCCGTAAAGACTAGACTATACCGTTTGGAGTGCAAGAACAATAACGATTCCGGAGGAATATCATTGTCAACTGTTCTGGCTTGTATAGCTCATTGTTGTTTCCTTCGCTTTGTGGATCCCCGGTTAGAAGGCATTCTAGTGTCAAGACTGCCCTGTAATATGTGATGCACCTATCTTGTGATATGAAGAACTCATCGACACTGGTGCTTAGCGTTGGAGAGTTGGCAAAAGGGCGGCGTGCCCTTACGGTCAAGATTCGATTGTTTCTGGACTTTCATTGAACATTGTTGCTTGCCTCCTTCGGACTTATGCTGCTCATTCGTTCTGCTCAGTGGGTCCTAGTTATCGGAAACACCAAACCCCTCAACCCGACGAGCCCTGTAGGTTCATACAAAAACTCGTCTGGGTGTACGAAACAGATTTAGAGTGCTTGGTCTTGCGGGTCTTCATGTCTCCACTCCGTGCCCTTCTCCGCAGCCCTACATCCTACTCTTCCTCAACCCCAGGGTTTAGGGTTTAGAATTTGGAATTTACGGAAGCCCTGGCATTCCCGAACCCTGAACTCCTAGCTTTAATCGCTCAGCGCTACCCAAATGCTCTGATTGGGGATCCGCAGCCTTCCAAAATCCCTTAATTAAGGAATATACCTTAAATTATACTATGGATCCTATTGAAATTTAAGGTGCATTCCTTAATTAAAGGATTTTGGAAGGTCTGGGTCCGCAGCCTTGACGAAGCCTTGAATGAGAATCTCCACGGCCTGGCTCTCTCAGACTCTCTCTGCTGCGGCTCGCCGGGTGTGGGTTAGAGCTGCCGGTGTAGGGCTTGTGGGAAGTTCATGAGGCCATACTAGAGGGTCTACGAGTTAAGGCTTTATAAGGTTCAGGGCTTAAAATTAGAGTGGCTGGTGTAGGGTTTATAGTAAGTTTAAAGGGTTTGCAATTGAGGTTGAGGGTTTACAGGCTATAGGGCTTAGAGGAAGAGTTGTGGATTCATGGCTTGGGCATTGGAGTCTAGCAGCGGGTCTTTGATGGCGCCTCAGGTGTAACCACACACGGGCCATCCAAGCTCATGGTACATGCTCTAGGTGGTGCCAAGAGGCCTGTCGTGTCTATTTTGCTTCTGAAGTAAACACAATATCCGAACAAATCACGGCGCTTTCCCATCGCCACCGATGTGAGCATGCCACAGCCTTACATACAACACGCTAGCAGTCATGAGTGGCACTAAGAACAGAAGCTGGACACAGCACTCATACCACCAACTTGTTGAACAATGGCAACATTAACGTGTGAGCAGGGTTGCGACCAAAACACACGAGTCAGAATTCAAGATTTAGGGTTTGGAAGTTTAAAAAAGGGGCCTTAATAACTAGAACAGGGATTTTGGGGGGCCCATTATACTATAATTTTAAAACGGACCCGCAAAAAATATATATATTATATATATATATATATACTATTGGTAAGTATGGAGGCCCCTATTGTACCTATAGGCCCATACCCTACCCCTTTTTTCGGGTACCTACTGTTGTTTACAGGGGATCCTAACCATAAAACTAGGTACCACCAAAAAGGGGTAGGGTATGACCCTCTGGGTAGGGTTTTAGTGGAAATCCCCGGCCACAAACCAGTCAAACTTGGACTCTGCTGGGATGCAGGAGGCAAAGCAAGAACCCTGACGTCAGTATTATAAGGGCCTTAATAATCAGAATAGGGTTTTGGGGTATATTATATGTACTGTAACTTTAGTAAGAAAGAACCCCGCAAAATAGTATAGCTAATTATTTAGGCCCCCCATCGAACTCGGCGATCAAGAACCAGGATGTCAGTAAGGGCCTCTCGCAGCTGACCAGCTGCATCGAGGCCCTCGAACAGGAATAGGGCTCCTGATTCCAGTTTATAGGGTTTTGGGTGTACGTGGAGGGTCGAGGCACTTAGTAAGGGTGATACTGTTGATGATATAAATCCTGCATTACCCATAATAAGGAATATACCATAATTCCCATAGTTTAGGGTCCTTAAGGTAATGCAGGATTTATATCATCAACCGTAAGTAGAGTTATAGGAGCCCTAAACGAGATTCTCATTGAGGTTACGGTACCTATAAGTCTCTAAAATTTACTAGTTACGAAGTCCCCCGACCCTCCAAGTAAGGTTTGGGGTTTAGGGTATATGCTTTGGCCTTAAAGTATTCCCTATAGATTTACTTTGCGGCAACAGTATGTACTATATGGGCACATGGACCCTTAGGGGATGCGGTTAAGGGCTATGAGTGTGCGGCTTAAGAATTTGGGTAGTGTAGGAACCTGATTCAGAAACCCCGGACCTATAACACGACAAAAGCAGGATTCATATGTAGAGCCCTACTGACGTCCCAAGGTTTCTTAATCAGGTTCCTTTTGAATAAGGTTAATCAGGATTTAGGGTTTAGGGGTTTGTTGGGTACGTAGGCCAAGATCCACTTACGATCCCCGGTAAAGACACGCAACTACACGGCTGTAGCTGACTGACCTGGAACAAACACTCCCATGGAACCCGGACTTTACAATATCCCATAACTAAGCGATAAATATACCTCAAATCATATTCCTACTTAAAAGTTCAGGAATATTCTTTAAAAAGGGGCTAGTGGAAGGTCTCGGAACCAAGCGCGACAGAGCTTGGAGCTTTAGGCGGCAGGTCCCGAAAACCGAAAACACAAACCCACGGTTTAGGGTGTAGGGTTTTGGGCATGGGTTTGAGGGTACCCTAAAGTTCCCATCGCCTCATACTCTTAGGGTCTAAGTACTCAAACAAATGGCTTTTAGGTCTTACGGACGAGACTCTCAATGGTTCTTAGTGCCGAAAGCCCTGGTCTTTAAGCACTTGGACCCTTTGGGATCGTAGCGTGGTTCGGTTTATAGTTTCGGATATACACTTGCCTCGTTAGAGGTTCAGGACCTCTCAAAAAGTAGAGAATTAGTATATGCTTGGCCCTAAACCACCTCTAGGGACGACTTTGGGGTACATGAACCCTTGGCCTAGACCTTAAATCCTTAAAACCCAAGCCTTCAAGCCCTTATGGAACCCAATAGAATGACTACTTTCTAGCTCCCCCGACGCTCCAAGTAGGAGGCTGAGGCTCACTGGGCCCCCTGCGTCGCATAGAAATCGCCATCTTCATCATCTTGTATCTAGGAGTGTCCTGCGGCTGTAGGGTCTAGTTCAGGATTTAGGGTTCAGGATTCAGGGTTTAGAGTTTAGGATTTGGGGTTTGGAGTTTAGGATTTATGGTTTAATACTGTTGCTGATATAAATCCTGCATGACCCATAATAAGGAATCTACTATAATTCCCATAGTTTAGGGTCCTTAAGGAAATGCAGGATTTATATCATCAACCGTAGTGCTACAATGGTTTAGCTCAATGCTCAGATTCAGGGCGCAGGTCATGGTTGATGATTTCGAGTAGCATGTTGCACTCAAGGGTTCTGAGTTTGGGGCAAGCTATGGGCTTTTCTATGCAGGTATACAGCCGGAATAGCCATGCCGTTTGGGGTTCTGCACATCGAAGCAGCCGACAACCAGACCTCTGCTTGAATTTCAGACCCTAAACCCTGAACCCTAAACCCTAAACCCTAATATATGATTATTGGACCCTTGGGGCTTAGCATGATGAACTATAAGCTCACACTTTCATGGTGTTAGGATGCGTCTAGACCGACTGGCGACCCTACCCAGAGCCTCCATTGCAGTTCTTTCTTTTTGTTAACAAGTTTCAGGATTAGGGTCCTATAATAAAGATTTTAACAAAAGGAACTACAATGGAGACTATAGGTAAACCACCCATCACCTACGCTGACCCTCGCAACGGCTGGGGCTTCAGGGTTCAGGGCCAAAGGATTTCCCCTAAGGGTCCATGTGGGTAGTTGTCAAGACTCGGGTCCCTTATTGGGTACCTTAAATAGTAGGTGCCGTATTGTATTAGGGATCAAAAAGGGGCCATAATTTTGACAACCACCCATGTACCTAAATGGTATATACATTGGCCTTAAAGTACTCCCTATATGGGTACATTGGGCCAAAGTATATACTACTTGGGCACATGGACTCTTAGGGTTTGGGACTTCGTGAGCAGGCTTCTAAGATAGGGCTGTGCTTATAACAGAATCTTCTAAAGCCCACATGCAACCAAGCAGAGCTTGTACGAAATTCTGCATACTCCAAGCCCTTTATGAAACCCGCAAAAACTTATCCCAAATCCCATAAAGAAGATATACAGCTAACGCCCCGAACCACACCCAACCCTCAACCCCACGCCACCAACTCCCTTCCCGCCAAAAATTTTTAACGCAGAACAAGAATACCGATACTCAATACTCGTGAATCCAAGGCGGTCCTCGCCGAACAGGATGCGCAGATACTTGTCGAACCAAGCTTGTACCTCAGCGTCGTCACTTGACTTGTGCGGAGTATAGGTTTAGGACTAAGGGCTTACATGTAGGTTCGTCGTTGTCAATACTGTCATCATGAGCTGGTGCGTATTATCTTTGCTATCCAGGCGTAAAAGGAGGGACCCTTAATAAGGACCCCTATGTATACACCCTTCATACAGCTATTATATACCCACTATAAAGCCCATTACAGGGTAGGGGTCCCCACTAAGGGTCCCTCCTTTTCCCCTTTGAACTATCTTTTCTAGTCAGACAAGAACATCATATGGGAGTTTTCGAAGATAGGGGAACTTAATATAGTGCCCCAAATACTAGGATCCTTATTATAAGGACCCCAAAGTAAGGTACCCCTAATTTTCGGAAACTCTAAACCCTAAACCCCTTATAGAACCCTTATAAATCCCTTTAAGGAACCTTTAAAGGACCCCCAAATGTGGTACCCCTAATTTCGGAAATATCGGCTCGAAGGTTCTATACCCCTTAGGACCGAAACCCCGAAATCCCAAACTGCACAGCCACTGAGTCGAGTTCTCTTTTTCGGGGTTTAGGGTTTAGGGTCGAGTTCTCTTTTTCTGGGTTTAGGGTTTAGGGTCCCCAGAGAGGCCAATGCCCTTTTCGTCAGGAATGGACAATGTATGCCTTTGACTGTAATGCGTAATCTCGGGCCCCCGCCATGGTGCAAGAACAAGTGCTTTCATGGAGAACCCTGTGAAAGCGAGCCATCACCCAAACCAAAAAACAAAGCACACCCAGGAGCTGTAAAGTTTTGATGAAGCAAAATCTGCATCCTAACTGCTTTGTTTAACACCCATCCTACCTCACAGCGACCTCTGTTGCAAAGTACGCAGCAAAACTCTGGCTGGGACCCTCCACCAAATGCTTGCGGGTCCCAACCCTTCGTCCCCTCGGAAACACAAATCTCAACCCCAAGCCCTACCAGGATCCCCCAAGTGCCCTTCAATGGTGCCCTTAGGGTGCTGAATAGTGGGTATTTATGGGGTATACTAGAGGGTAGCTGGGGGGGCCAAGGTAAACCAAACCCCAAGGCTCCATGTGCCCATATAGTATGTTTAGGCTTGACAGGGGTTCCTGTAGACTCACCTTACGGCCTAAGTCTACGCAATGCAGGTACGTGGAGCCCCCCCATGTTCGAACCAAGGAAAGAATGCTGAGAGCTGCACAGAGGGTAAAGCCAATTCCGGCATCTGAGCATGCCGAGGTCGATTTCTTTGGTGCATCGGGACATTTGGGCTCTGGCGCCTGTTGAACTTTGAGGTTGGGCTTTAGGGTTTAGGGGCTGGCCTGTATACCCTGCAGCCACCCTGGAAAACCCTACAAAAACCTCCAAAGCCTCACCTCCTACCAAAACATGACACAAAAAAACAAGGCCTACACCGACCCGATGAACGGAATCACATAGGCCCTGCATTAACCCTAGATCCTCTCAGTGCTTGTGCCCGGCATCTTTCAGAGGAGGGGTCGTTGGAGCTGAACTAGGGAGTTGCTACATCGTTGCTTTCCTGCAACCTCCAAAAAACGCAGAAGGCCTCTAAAACACTGAAAAATTGGATTAGTAATCACTCGAGTTTAGGGTTTAGGGCCGGGAATCGGGATTCGGGGGTTTAGGCTCGGGTTTGGGGTCTGGGGCTTAATGTAGAGGCCTTGATACTATTGCGGCTTCCCTATTACATTTATGGTATAATATAAATATACCCCCAAACCCTCTTCCAGTTAATGAGACCGTTATTGCATTGTAGTACCCGTATAGACCCCTTATAGCCCTTTACAAGGAACCCTACTCTAAATATTGAGGCCCCTATCTTTTAATAGTACCCGTATAGATCCCTTGTAGAAACCTTAAAGGACACGTTAAACCTACTTGTCGGGTATCATGGGGAACTGAAGGTTAAGCTTCTTGGGTATGTAGGGATGGTATAGGGACTATACTACCCAACAAAAGATAAAGGTTACCTACTCTACTACTAGGCAAAAGAACCGTAAACCCTCTTCCAATTCTTGGTTTGAGGCTTTTCACGCTGCCTTCCATGATCTTGCTGCTCACTCTATCACCTAATATAATACTATTAACACTAATAACTAATACTATTGCTACTTTCCTGAAAACCCTGAACTCTGAAGCCTAAGCCCTAAACCCCAAAAAAACCCTAAACCCCCCTAACCCCTAAACCCTAAAGGTTTGGGGCTTCGAGTCTCCCGGTTGAGGCTCCCCCCAACCTGATCTGTGCTGCGCTTGGCCAAGTCGAGGATGGGCAGGCGAAGAGGCCTCAGCACTTCAGGGGGGAACCTAAAGGGCTACTTAAGGGGACATTAGAGGATTGTTTAAAAAATAGGATAGCATAGGGGTCCTTTCTGATGGAGGCTACTATATGGAACCCTACCAGGAACACACCAAGCGCCGTTTAACAGCACTTCAGGGGGGAACCTTTAAAGCTACTTAACCCTCAGACTTATCAGGGCTTAAGAGCAATGTTCTACAGTGAAAATACTGAATAAGAACCCACTGTTTAAGAACCTGAGCCCCTACCCAAGGCGGAATTCACCAAATTCAAGTTGCCTCAGTATTAAGAACCTTAGGGTACCCTAGTTGTTTCGGGTCAGGTTCTTAATTTTTTGGGTGCTTTCCCTCACCAAGGAAATTTAGAATCGAAGACTAAAATGTCCCAACCTTCCACATCAAGAAATCTTGTGCCCAAACATGAAGATTGTATGATCGATGAGCAACAGGAATCATGCCACAGCGCGGTGGTTGTGCATGGGTTCTGGAGGCAAATGTTCGTGTTTCAATCCCCAGGGGTGCCAGAATCTGAAAATTTAGAATTGAAATCTAAATTTCCGAGACCTCCTATAAACCACTTTAACCCTGAGCGCTGTGCTTCCCCGCAGTAGCAATAGTAGCGGTAGTAGTGCTACTTACTACTTTTTCTATTACGACTGCTACGACTACAACTACACTGCTCCTCCCTCCAGGTTTATTGGAAAAAGGTGAGGGTAGGCTGATCTAGCTATGGCATTTTGGGCTCAAGGATCGGAGTTTGAAGGCTCAGGCTTCTGTTTTGGATTTAGAGTTCAAGGTTTGGGAGTCCCAAAAGCCTAAACTCAAAGCGCCACCCAAACGTGGAAATTCAGAATTGGAATCTAAATTTGCTACACCAGCCCCTCCCTGGCCCTGTGGTCTCCGACCCACACAAACGGTATCAGGAAATTTAGAATCCGAAAGTAAATTTCCGGCCTTCCTCCAAACCACAAAAACCCCTCGCCCAGTTGAGGGGGACCAAAACCATCCTAGCACAGCCCCCGTGTAGCGCAGTGGTTCTGCATAGGCCCTGCTTCGGGAGGTCTTTGTTTCAATCCCCGGGGGTGTCATGCCGCTGCGGGATGCCTGAGCGAGCTCGTATTCCACTGAAACAGAGCCCCTTGCCACCAAACTGTGGAAATTTAGAATTGAAATCTAAATTTTCCACACCAGCCTCCTGGTCCCCGGCCCAAGCCACAACCATGGCCCATCCACCCCCACAAGGAAATTTAGAATCCAATAGTAAATTTTCTGGGGGTCTCTGGCCATGCCCTCTGCCCCGAGTCCTTGAAATTTCCAGACCCCCATGGCCCAGGGGGGTCCCCGTCGTATAACATATATTCGCGACGTATAACGTATAACCATACGGGCCCGTACGGCCGTACGGGGCCGCCGTACGGCCGTACACGGGGGTCCCCGACGTATAACATATAATCCCCGACGTATCACATATAACACATATAACCATACGGGCCCGTACGGCCGTACGGGGCCGCCGTACGGCCGTACACGGGGGTCCCCGACGTATAACATATAATCCCCGACGTATCACATATAACCATACGGGCGCGTACGGCCGTACGGGGCGGTATTGTTAAATGTTATATATGTCGGGGATTATACGTTATACGTCGGGATGTATATGTTATATGATACGCGGTCCAGATCATATGATACGCAGCCCAGGTCAGGTGTTTGATAGAACCAACGAAAACATTGCTTTTGGAACCTGATAACCTCAGACTCCATGTACCCATATAGTAGGTACAAGGTGTCCCTTTCCGGATACTTTGGGGCCTAAGTACCGACTTTGTGGGCATTATAGGATTCCTTCAAAAATGGATCGTATAGGGGTCCCTTCTAAGGGAGGCAACTCATTATATGGAACCCTTAGAGAAACCCTTAAAGGATCGCTTGATGGAACCCTTTTTAAGGGTACCATGGGCTTCTATATTTTGAGGGTAGTAAGTCTATGATGGGGAACCTTAAAGGAACTTAAAGGGGTATTCTGGGATTCCTGTAAACAAGAGACAGCACAGGGGTCCCTTTTAAACTAAGGGACATTGTATGGAACCCTCAAAGGAACTCTCAAAGGATCGCTTCATGGAACCCTGTTTAAGGTTACCATGCGCTTCTATACTTTGAGGGTAGAAAGCCTATGATACGGAACGTGAACGTTTAAGGGCTACTTAAAGGGACATTATAGGATTTGTTCAGAAAGAGATAGTCTAGGTGTTCCAGTTAAGGGAGGCTACTCATCGTATGGAACCCTTAAAGGAACCCTTAAAGGATCGCTTAATGGAACCCTGTTTGAGGGTGCCATGCATGAGCTTCTATACTTTGAGGTACTAAGTCCATGATGGGGAACGTTAAGTAAGGGCTACTTAGAGGGCATTATAGGATTCATTTTAAAGAAAGGGATAGTACAGGGGTTCCTTTTCAGCGAGGCTACTATATGGAACCCCTCCAAGCACCATTTAGCAGCACTCTTATGATATGGTCCTTTGTATTGGGTATTTAGAGTATATTTGAAGCTAGTTGGGGGGTCTACGACTGGACGACTCGATTGACAGATTACGGTAAAGCCAAAGGCGCAGAGTACCTGGAGGCTCTTCGGCTGATGATCGTAATGCAAGAAAGTGGCGCGCGGAAGGGGGTTGGTCTCCTCGTGTAAAACATAGAGACCGCAACTCTGCAAAGCAGTGTAAAATCTCAAAATCCAAACCCTGAACTTAGGCCCTAAACCTATTTTTAAAATATCTTCAACCGGAGCTGCCGGCACAATCCACTCTGCAAGGTCTGAACTCTACACTCTACTCCTCCTGGCAAGCACAGCTCTTGTGCAGATGCCCTTAGAGCCGAGCAGATACGGTAGGAGGTTTAGGCTTCAGGATTTTCGGGTTTAGGGTTTGAAGTTTTCAGGGTTAGTGGATTTAAGTTTCGGTATATGTTGATTTCAAACGTTTTAAGGTAGTCTGGGAGGAGTCAAGCAGAGTGACCGGAAGCCTGACACTGCCGAGGCAGTCACACCAGGTTGTCGTAGCGGGAGACGCTGTCCTGCCAGAGGGTAGCTTTACTGTTTCGCTTGATAGTCTAAGGTTTAGGGTTTCGTGTTTAGCCGGGCATTAGCAAGCTTTAGGGTGTAGATTTGCCGGCTTTGGTTCAGTAGCTAGGGGTTAGGGTTTCGTTCAAGGGTGGGTAAGCAGATTAGGGTTACGTTGCGTAGAGGTCCTGTTCCATACGTCTTGTTTGAAGTTTATGTATGTTTAGGTCCATAATTTGCTCTAGGTTCACCCATTAAGGGTCCCATGTTCCTAATATTCTGCTTTTGATTTAATAAGGAGACCCCAAAATAAAAAGGGCAGAAGGGTACTACTGAGGAGCTCTAGTACTGCAGCCTCCATCTCAGTTTGACAACGGCAAGTCCAACGCAGTTGCCGTTCTTGGTTAGTCATGGGATGCTGCAAGAGACACGAGGCAACCAAGTAAAAACCTGCTATAACACCATGCGTCGCAGGAAACATAATAACTGTAGGAATGTATTGCAAGAGCTGAAACAATCATATCTTCACACTTGCTGCCTCTGAGGCTCCTTTACTACATGAGCTTGCCTCGTACCCAAGTGAAAACTGCTGCATGTACGGAGGTGATTAGACGTCGTAGTCTGCATTATTGATGAGTGTTACATCTGTGATAGGCCTCAAAACTCTTCTCGTTCGCGGGTAACTCGGAAAGCCCTCATCGTTTGAGCAACCCATGAACGCCGCAACGATGGCCTTGTAGTACGGGTCCCTAATGCTGCATGTGCTCACGTAGCGTATGCGTTGGCCGTAAAATATCTATGCGGGGACAACTGTCTGCTGCAGCTGCAAAAGACGCAGCATTTGGGACTTGTTGGCGGCCAGAACATCATAAAAGGGCTCATGCTCACAGTCATTGCTCCAAACACTATAGTCGTACGACTCCTCAGCACGCCCGAGAACCAATCTCGAAAGTTGTGGAGATCACTAGGAACTCCACTTCACACACGCAAACTCGAACCCCAGAATCCGTGAACTGCTAAACACGCCAATTTACCTCTACGCATGAAGCCATACAACCCCGATACCCCAAACTGCTATCTACACCCTCTGTTGAGAGAACCCGAAGCCCTCAAATCACGAAAGCACCTTGAATCATGTTCTCTAGATCTCCAAAACATGCCCTAATGTACCAACCTAATAGATAAAAATTTAAGGCTTCAAAGGGGTTCCTTTCTAGGTACTTTAATGCCTGAGTATATATTATGTTGGTCATCGTCTCGTAAACCCTAAACCCTATAGAACTCCAATGGAGCCCTTATAATAACCCTTTTGCTATTCTTAAAGGAGCCCTTAAATGAGCCCTTAAGGTACATGAAGCCTTTGACTCTAAAGGACCCAAGCAGGAGGTCCATAATCACTCGGCACATAAGCGTGTTCTTGCCGCTCCCCGGGGCGCCGATGACCTTGGAAATCAAGGTGCTCCTGTTTTGCTCCTACGGTACATGATACAAGCCCTGCAGTACCTTTTTGACCCTAGACTATTTGGAACTGTGGTATATTCTATTGTTATTGGTATGCAGGGCTTGTATCATTAATCGTAGGTCTAGGGTTGGGGGCTTTAAGGTGTTGGGGTTTAGGGTTTTGCTCGTCATGCGGAAGGCACGGCTTGGAACATGTTGGGTTTAGGGTCGACCTGGACCCTGTCAACCCCTCCTGTTTAGTTTAGGGTTCCCTGCTTTGATTTCACGATAGAAGTCCATAAAGAGGTAGGTTATTCAGGGTGCAGGTATGCCAGGACTCGAAGGTAGTCAACCGTGGCCGAAACTTGACAACCTGATCTGGGCTACTGACAGAAGCCCTGCAGACTCAGAACCCTTTAAGAACCCTAATCAAACTATGAAACCCTTACAGAACCCTTATATGAAGCACTCATAATTACGACCCTCATAGAACCTATATTGCAGGTAGAACCAAAATGGACCCACGAAGCAAAGACAACGTCTGAGGCAGGAGCCCAGAAAGCACTGGGAAGGCAGCTCGGAGTAGCCTTTCACTCATCTACTTGAGCTTAGGGGCTGAGCACCCTAGCCCAAAAGGTCAGCCTTTGCAATTATTGTAGGCTTCACTTCTATAAACCCCAAAAAGTTAACGGTGACCTACTCAGCTACTAAGTTAGGGCTTAGGGATTGCGGGATTTAGGGGGTTTAGGCTTCAGGGTTTTGGGGGTTTGGGGTTTACGGTTTGGGGTTTAGGGTTTACGGGGTTTGGGGTTTGGATTAACATCTGACTGTACAAAGGACTGCGGTTTAGGTCATCTGAAGCCTTCTTTGGCGCTCGACATGAGCTGCAAAGAAGTATTCACACAATGAGACATTCGCCTTATAGCTCCTGCTGCTAATGATATGGGGGGGCCTTAATAATTAGAATGGGGTTTGGAGGTATGATATACTTGGAGGGCCGGGGGACTTAGTAACTAGTTATTTTGGAGACTTATAAGTACCATAACCCCAATTAGGATCCCTTTTAGGGTACTTATAACTCTACTTGTTTCCTACTTCCTAAGTCCCCCGACCCTCCAAGTACTCCAGTTTTCAATAGGAGCCCCCAAACAATGGCATTGCTAGTTGTTGAAGCCCCTATATTACTCCTTTGTCCTTGCTACCCCTTTGCCCATAAAAACTACGCCCAACCCTAACTAAACCCTAATCCCGAAGCCTAAACCCCGAAATGCCAGGCCGCACTCAACTCCAGACAATGCAGCCTATGCCCCATGCAGAAACCCCCAGATTTCCGCAAACCACTTCATCTGAATCATAGGGACCCTTACGGGGGTAAGCGGGAGGGGGCTAGGGCACTAGACTTCCGGAAATGAGCCTCATTAGGTCCTGATTTTGGGCATGAAAGCCCCCTACCCCCTCCCCCTACCCCTCGAAGGCCCCCCCTTATGACTGAAGTGTAACAGGGGTCCGTAGACATAAGGGACCCCACGGTTTAGGGTTTAAGGTTTAGGGTTTAGGGTTTAGGACCCTCTCTGACTTGACAGATGCGGGTTTTTGGGAGACCTTAAGTAACATCGAGGCGTCTGGAAGTCGCTGACGAAGTTGGCTCTGGCTTGGCCGTTCAGGGTTTATATGGGTAGTTGTCAAAACTATGGTCCCTTTTGGGTACCCTAAAGAATAGGTGCCGTACAATAATAGGGACCCAAAAAAGGGACCCTAATTTTGACGACTACCCGTATGTCTTCGCATTTTCGGGATTAGTGTTCGCAAGGGTGGAGATGAAAATGTGGACAGGGCCAAACCCTAAAGGTCCATGAACCCAAATAGAATATACTTAGGCCCTAAAGTAGTTACCCAAAGGGTCCTATGTACTGTTATGGGGGATACTTCCCTAAGTCATAATACTAAATCCTAACCCTTCTGGTTATGTAGGGACTACATTAAGGCATGAGTATACACTATTTGGGCACATGGACCCTTAGGGGAACAGCTTCTCCGGCATCTGCGCCTGAGCCTGGACTCCCTACGGCACGCATGAGGGTCCAACAGCCCTCCTACTTTGAGAGGCCATACCCTATCACAAAGGGGTCCTAAACCCTATACCCTAAACTCTACATCACCGGCGATGTTGTCAGGGTTTGAGGCTACAGGCGAATCCTACACCTAAGACCTTTAGGGTGCAGGACTGCGGGAATCTTGCCTCAAATTGAGCACCTGCAGAGCCCTATGCCCTAAAAGCCTAACATCAATCACTGCAGCACCATCAAAAACCCTTACAGTAGAAGCCGAAAAGTTGGAAACCCCATAGCCTCAATCCCTAAGAGTAATAGGTAGGGAATCCCAGCACTATTTGGCCTTAATCCGGTTTCCAACTTTATGGAGTTTACTGTACAGCAATGCCCCTTTGAAACCAGTCTGCCTTGAGCCCCCCCCCCACCCCGGCCAAGAAAACTGTCCTCTGAAGCTCCGGCATCTCCTAAACTCTATGTCCGAAATCCCAGACGCAAACCCCTAAACCTTAAACTCGAAATCCCTAAACCCAAAAATAACCACACTGAACCCCTAAATTCCCTAAATCCCCTAAAAACCTAAACCCTAAAAGCTAAATCTCTAAATTCCCTCCCCAAAAACTCGTCGAAGCGGCCTTGTTGAATCGCTCCAGGGCTGCGTCGATGAGCTTCCAGCCGAGTTTGCTCTGATCCTCACCGAACCCAAAGCGTCCCAGACAAAACCCTATTCTGACTAATAAGGCCCCCATATTACTTCTCGTCTGATGATTATAGTCATCATCGCGGCAAGGGCTCTCAGCAGAGGTATCACCGGCAAACCATAGTGCAAATAAAGTGACATTCATGATCTTTGCCACCATCATGGTCATCGTCTCCCCTCGTTGTCCAGCTACCCCAACTCCAACAGCATCACTATCGAAAAACAAAGTGCGCAAGTTGTTGACTACTACACGGCACAGCTCTTCACCAGAAACACCATCGAGGCTAAAATCTGTTGCGCCATGTGCGTCCAGATGTAGAGAGGACGTCACATACTTTAAGCTTGAGCCGCGCCAACGTAGATCGAATCACGCACGACAAGGTTGTGGGCCAGTATTTGCAGAAGAATAAGTCCTACAATCTTGACTACTAAGGCTTTGTATAACCTAAGTAATGCATACTACTACTTAATTAATTAATAACATGCCTATGGTATAATAAGGTTCAAGTCAGGGTTTGGGGGGTGAGCGGTTCGGCGTGCAACATCAGAGCAGGCCTGCATGCCCGCCAACTCGTCGTGAAGGAAATGTGGAGGGTGATTGGCTGCTGCCTGCAGGAGACGCGTGGCAGAAGATGCACCTTTAGCAACGAACCACAAGCTCCTGTAGCCCTGCACACGAAACTTAAATCATGTTAAGGTTTGAGGGTTTATATAGGGATTAAGTTGAGGGATTGGGGGTGTGGGTTCGGGAGATACTTCAGCCCAAGTATATATACATATGTATATGTATATATACATATATATGTATATCCGTCGCCCCTCCTGTCGCAGACGCTTCCCTGGAGTATTCACCCTAAACCCTAAACCCTTAAACCCTAAACCCCTAAACCCTAAACCTAAACCCTAAACCCCTCAACCCTAAACCCCTAAACCCTAAACCTAAACCCTAAACCCCTCAACCCTAAACCCCTAAACCCTAAACCTAAACCCTAAACCCCCCCTAAACCCTCCTGAAAAGCCTTGTTTTCCGAAAGCGAGCAGTCCCCGACACAGGGAGGCCTCGCTGGCTGCGCGGGTGGCTCGGTGATCCTTGGCTGCAGGGGAGATCCATCTTTGACTGAAACCAAGGGTCCAAGTACCCAATAATCATACTTCGGCTGAAAGCGATTAGGATCTAGGGTTGGTTTAGGGTATAGGGGTTTAGGTTTAGGGTCTAGGGTTTTAGGATCTGATGAAGGGTTTAATTATCGGAAAGGTAGGAAGGAATCAGAACTAATAGCATCCCCTTATAGCCTTTCTTTATCAGTACTGATTATCGTATACGGCCCTGCGGCCCCAAAGGGAATTGAAACCATTAACCATTCAAGCCTTTCTACAGTAATGTTCGGTTTTTGAAGCACATGATTGTCTACCGGGGTCCTACGCTCTAGGCCTTAGAGCCTTAGAGCCGTTCCACCTTATAGGCTTTCAGGACTTAGTGCTGTTGATGAAGGACACGATCTGCTCTGTCCAAAACAAAAAATGTGTCATAATGTATTATTGTATCATAGTCTGGGGTACCTTCGTCGAGCCACAATAAGCCTTGAACCTTTTGGTGGGGGATTTATAGACAGTCTAATGAAACTCTTTCACAGGGCTTGCAGCGTAGAGTCTGTGTAGGGTGTTGAATCTGGAACAAAGGATATTAGGGCCTAGCTAGAGCCCTCCCTAGACTGGACTGTCTACACCCCAAACACTATCCGATAGCGCCATGTCACAACCTAGGGCTGTGCTGTCCATATAGAAACCCTAAAAGATAAAGTCCTAAGAGCCAACCAGAAGAAGCCAGAAAGTTGGAACATAAATATCCTCATGCCCTTCAGGTAAATGTATATGGGATCCCAGCACTAATCATCCTAACTCCATGTTCCAACTTTCTGCGGTTCACCATAGGGCTGTTCTGAACCTTAACATGATGACTCAGTTCCTGAAGCTTGGGATTTTAGTCTTTTCGGTTTTGGTCTTCGGGTGAAGCCTGCATCCTGAGCAAACCCCATAACCGAAAGACCCTAACCTCCCAAACTCCCTAAACCCTAAACCAAAACCCTAAATCCAAAACCCCTAAACCCCCTAACCTCCCAAACCCAAAGCCTGCACGGCAAAGTTTCAGCCGAAAGTGCCAAAACGGTCCCAAAACACAGCAACAACCCTCAACCCCCTTTCTTGCCCCGGCTTGAAGAACTGACTAAGCATTTCTGAGCCGTAGAAGACAATCCTTCCCTGAACCCTAAACCTATGGTTCAGGATACAGTGTAGCTCATAGGCAGGTGTGAATAGTCTGAACATGAACTCCAACGTACGGCATGTATAGAGGTCCTTCTGCACAGGCAGATATCTTCACCCCGAAACCGGGAAATCTTCAAACGATAATTGGACCAATACCCTGAACCCTGAACGCGAATACGTACCTGCACACGAGGGATTGAATCCTCCCCCGAAGGGCCACAACATGATCATACTCTCTCTCTCTGTCTCTCTCTCTCTCTCTCTATATATATATATATATATGTGTATATCCTAACAACAAGTACTTGGGTTGTTTGAACCCTCAGGGTTCGGCCCGCCATTGACTTCCCATTCCTTTCGGGCCGTTCCCACATTCTCGTCGGAACGGTTGATGATAAAAATCCTGCATTACCTATAATAAGGAATATAACATAATTCCCATAGTTCAGGGTCTTAAGGTAGTGCAAAGGGTTTATATCATCAACAGAAGCAGCCGGTTCCTCAGCCTTGAGGTTGGAGCAAACAACCCAGATCATGAAGACCAGTGGTAGGTGCTCCAAGATCAGTTTGAAGAACAAATGGTCGGAGCTTCCGGAATTTGCGTGCACAGAGTCGGACAGTCTTGGGGAAGGATGTTCTGTTGCTCTGCGTGTAGATCTTCTCACCCACCATTGCACTCCTCACCAGTTCACGGACGGTCTGCACAAATACATGGACTGCATGCGCGTTTTCGGGACTTCTCAGGCTGCACAAAACTCAGGAGCTTGCTCTGGACACATGTCAGCAGCAGCTGGGTTGGCAAAACATGACCCTGCATCTGGGATCTGCGTGTGTTTAGGCATTTAGGGGTTCAGGGTTTAGGGTTGATGATCTGGGGAATACTTAAAGGGTCATGGGACTTGGTAACTAAGGTTATAATTAAGGGAATTATATTTATAGTTACATAAAAACCCCTATTTAAGGTACTTATAACCCTACTTACTAAGTTTCATGATCCTCCAAGTAAACCCTAAACCCTATAGATCCCTTTAAGGAACCCCATAGATCCGTAAAAGGACCCCTTAAAGGAACCCTACATGATCCTCCGTGGAGCGAAACCCTGGAGCAGCTGCACGTGCTAAAACCTAGGGCCGGACCTGCCAGAAGTCCAAGGTTCCTCACCAGCCCTCTAATGTCTACTACAGGGGCCTTACCTTCAAAACTTCAATAAGGGGTCTGGGACATATTCAACAGTATATTCATAGCATAAGTGTAGAAGGCTTATAACTACAAAATCGTGCGAATAATGTACCTGACTAGTCCCTAAACCCAAAGCCCTACTGCGGCACAACTTCGACTGATGATTTCGTCGTCTGCCAGGTCTTTGTTGACCTCCTTTTGCATTTTGAGCACCGGTTTTAACAGGGTTTTTGGGTTTGGGGTTGGGCCGCCCTACATCCCAAAACCCTATCACTCTCATACACCCTGATAAACATTATCTAGGCCATACCACATCCCAAAAGCCTATCACAGCATGGTCGCTGGGCACAAACAACCTCAAAACATGGGCTCCTAGAACCTTATCTGGCTCTCATGAGACCCTGATAAACATTATATAGGTCATACAACCCCCTTAGAAGAGGGATCCTCCAAGCCCCAAAACCCTGGCCGACGTCCAGGACCCCAGCCGCGTTGGTGGACACCGTGCGGCTGCTGCCCCTGCAGCTTTATGGGGGATTTGATGGGTTCTTGTGAAGTGGCTGAACCTCGGTAGCAATAAAGATGAAGTAAGTAAACAAATATGGATTCATGTTTCTGGAAGCTTTTGAGTAGTTCTCTAAGTCAGGCTCCCTGTTTAGGTCCCCAAAGATAGTACGGCACCCTTAGAAAAAAGGATCCTAAAAGGGATCCTGGTTTCGAGAGCTGCCCTTATACTGGCTCCGCAACAAGAACCCAGTCCGGGGTGTGGGCTTTAGGTCATGGGACCCGGGATCGAGCTCATGGCTGAGATTGAGAGAAACACTGCAAGCCGTCAACAACTAGCAAACCTGCAAACCGAACTTCAAATAAGTACCAAATCATCCACGAACCTTAAACTGAAATCTGAACATCACACCCACTCAATTTCGACCGCCCAGATCGTGCCATCAAACCTTTGTTTAAAACCGTGAACCGAAAAAGTGCCCACAGGGTACGCCAGTGCGGCAAACGCGCGAAAAAAAATCGGACGATGAGCCTAGCAGGAAGGCAGAACACTAAAAACACGATGCTGGTTCTGGAAATGACAGCAATAACCCTATATAATCCCAAACCTTATATTATACTATATTCAGGACCTTGAATCTAACGCCGAATTGGTGTAAATGTTCCAACAAACATGGGACTCCAAAATGAACCCCGATTAAAAAGATTCAGTGTCACAAGACCCCTAAAAAAATGCAGCATGCTTACCAGAAACCTAACGACCCTAAACCTTAAGCCCTAACCCTAAACTCCCACGGCGCAGGTAATGCAGCTCGACCTACTGCCAAGATCCCGGCCGCTTTGTCCTGGGTAGATTCGGGATCTCGTCGGTGTTTTTACTACATCTACTACGCAAAGGATGGTGAACATAGCCAAAACAGGGTGTCCAGCTACTGCTGCTGCTACTGCTACTGCTGCTACTGCTGCTACTACTACTACTACTACTACTACTACTACTACTACTACTACTACTACTACTACTACTACTACTACTACTAGTACTACTACTAATAGGGGTACATCTCTTATTTGACGCTATGATTCTCTTGCGATTTACTATTTGCGTTTGGCCACATCCGAAACAAAGTTGGGGGAGCGGGCTCCGCAGCAAACTTGGGGGAAGCAGTTCTTATGAGGGTTTTCCAATGAGGGCTTTGGCTTTTCGTGTGAAGGCCTTGCATTTCCTATCTAGGCCTTGCTTTTCCCATGAGGGCCTTGCTTTTCCGATGAAGGCCTTGGAATAAATTTTGAGTACTTATTTTTGGCTTGGCGTGGCTTGCCTTGGGAAATGGTTGGGGGTTCGGGGGTTGGGAGGGCGGTGGGCGGGGAACATGAACATCATCAGCATCATTCCTATGAGAGCCTTGCAGTTCCTATGAAGGCCTTGCATTTCCTATCAGGGATTTGCTTTTCCTATGAGGGCCTTGCTTTTCCTATGAGGGCCTTGCTTTTCGTATGAAGGCCTTGGATAAAATTTCAATACTTAGTTTTGGCTTGGCTTGGCGGGGGCGGGGGGGTGGGGGGGTCGGGGGAGGGGTGGTTGCGGTGGGCGGGGAACAAATACGACAAAAAGTCAGATGAAGTTGTTGGCATGAAACCTCGGGCTTCAAAAATAATATGACAAAAAGTCAGACGAAGCTGTTTGCATGCAAGTTTCGGCTTCGGGCTTCAAAAAGAATATGTCAAAAAAAATCAGATGAAGCTGTTGGCATGAAGGTTTCGGCTTCGAAAGGTATTGGAGCAAAACCATGGCATGACAAAGAGCAAGCTAAACTGTGCAGGTTTTCCGGGCTGCTTCTGCAGCCATTGCTGAAGTGAGATTTCAAGGCTCTGTCGGACGGCTTTCCGCAGGCCTTCTGCGATGAGCCCATCCTAGAATCATTGTCAAGGTATCATCCTAGACAACGATGAGGTCATTCAGAAAAGAACCCTCAAAGGTTGCTGCTGTCTGCGCAAAAGTAGTTTACCGCTCCCACAACTCAGTCTTCTCTATACCCATGTGAACATGTCAAAATACATGAATTCCTTGCGCTGGCCACGGATTCTTCATGTCTCCATTTCCACCACATGGAAAAATATGGCGTCAAATAAAGGACGTCGGCCTACTACTACTACTACTACTACTACTACTACTACTACTACTACTACTAGTACTACTACTAGTACTGCTACTGCTACTGCTACTGCTACTGCTGCTGCTACTGCTACTGCTGCTGCTACTGCTACTGCTACTGCTACTGCTACTACTACTACTACTACTACTACTACTGCTACTACTACTACTACTACTGCTACTACGACTCCTACTCCTACTCCTACTCCTACTCTTACTACTCCTACTGCTCCTAATACTACTACTACTACTACTACTACTACTACTACTACTACTACTACTACTACTACTACTACTACTACTACTACTATTATTAATATTATCATTATTAGTATTTTTTTATTTTTACCATTACTCCTGCTAACGCTCTTTGGTCAACAGCTTTTCGCTGTCGTTGTTAACCGTGGTTTTTGATTGGTAGGCTCATGGGCTGAACAGGGTTTGGCAAGCATCCTTCTGCATTCGTCTAATATATATAGGGGCCTTAGAAATTAGAATAGGGTATTTGGGCTCCTCTACACTATGACTATAATAAGGACACCCCAAAAAAAATGAAATGAATGGATGTCGGAGGCTTGGGACAACCAGGCTGTTGGATGCAGAGTTGCGTCTGCAAGCTTTCCGCGCTCAGGTTTGCAATATTTGGTACTTGGAGGATCATGGGACTTAGTAAGTAGGGTTATAAGTACCCTAATTGGGGTTACAAATAATTATAAGTAAAATCACCCTAATTATAACCCTAGTTACTAAGTCCCCCGACCCTCCAAGTAGAATCCGGGATGGACGAGGGACAATACTTAGACTTTGTGAAAGTCTTCTCACAGCCGTTTACAGGCCAAGCACTCTAATCATCATCATTCAAGCAGGCCTTATAACCCCTCGTACAGGAAGAAGCTTTGTCCGGCGTGCTGGCTTGTCAAGAACACGAGTACTTCCTCCCATTGAGGCCCCTACTGTGTTTTAAAGGGCAAGGATGATTTTGGGAGGATTCGCCACAGTGTATTGTGATTATTGAGGGGGTGCTTAGTAAAAGGGGGAAGGGGTTACGGTCTAGGGATTAGGGTGCTCGAGGGCGTGAAACCCTAAACCCGAAACCCTAAACAAATCACAGGTGAAGCAAAGGCGCAATCCACCTCTCGAGGGTGCCTTCAGCACGGAGCACCTGCACACGTTCACAATTTAGAGTTCAAGGCTTTAGGGGTCAGGGTCAGCAGCCACTAAGGAAGGAGCAGAAAACACGTAAACTCGCTTGTTGTCGCAAGCTGAGTGCTATGATGTTGGCCTGTCTCTCTTTTTTAATTTCCGATGTGGGGCTGGAAAAACCTGAACTCTAGACCATAAAAACCCAAACCCTAAACTCTACCTGGACCCCCCAACTACTTTAAAACATCCTCTCAGTAGCCAATACCAGGTTCCCAGCAACCCTTAAGAATCAGGGTACCCTTTTTCCTAATAGTCACTTTGAATAATAAGGAGACGCCAAACGAAGAAAGGTCAAAAGGGTACTGCTGAGGAACCTGGTATATAAAGGACCATAGGAGCTCTGTAACAGGCCACTTGGAGAGCCCTGCCCAGAGACTCCAAAAGCCCTTAATTAAGGAATACACCTTAAATCATATTAGGGATCCTCATATAACTTGAGGTATACTCCTTAATTAAGCGGTTTTGGAGTCTCTGGGTGGTAGGTCCCAAGCTTGGCATGGGTCCGGGCGATCTCTTGGCTTCATGTAGTCTGCAAGTTCACACTTGAAGTGCGCTAGTAAACTTCGTGATACCTTCAACTACCATAACCTGTTGAGGTTTGTAGGTCCTTGTTATAAACCCTACAATAGAATCTTCTAGGGACCCTACATAAAATGGGTGAATGTCGGTTAAGGTAGATCACGGTGCCTCGATGCTCCCAGGTGCCAAGATTCGATGGCTTTTAGGAAACCACGAAAAGGCCTTACTAATCAGAATAGGGTTTTGGGGTGTATTTTGCCATAACTAACAATAATAAAAATAATAAGGAACCCCCCCACCCCACAATAGTACAGGCAATAACAATAATCGGGTACTCGGTTTTAGGAATAGGTTAGGATTTGGGAGAGTATGTGATTCTTGGGTACCTGGACCCTCGGGGTAATTAAGGCCTCTATACTACCCTCGAAACACTGCAGCCCTTTAGCCCAAAAGACCGAAGCACTCAGGGTCTAAGCACTCGAAGAGTGCTTTTGAGGTTCTTGGCTCTTGGAGGCCCAAGAGACTTAGGGAGTCGGTTAAAAGTACTTGGAGGGTCATGTAGGGTACCTTTAAGGGATCCTTATAAGGATCTGTAGGGTTCCTGAAAGGGATCTATAGGGTTTAGGATTTACTTGGAGGATCATGGGACTTAGTAGGGTTATAAGTACCCTAATTGGGGTTATCAGTACTGAGAAGTATAGTCACCCTAATTATAACCCTAGTTACTAAGTCCCATGACCCTTTAAGTAGCCCTAAAGGTCCAAAGGACCCAACTAGTAGGTACTTAGGTTTTCAAGAATAGCTATGTAGGTTACTGTTTGGGAGAGTATGAGATAATTAGGGACTTGGACCCTTAGGATTTGATTATAGTTGGGGTAACTCCATTAGGGGGCTTATAACTCTACTT
The DNA here is from genome assembly GCA_905221615.1 of Symbiodinium sp. CCMP2592. Classification (NCBI taxonomy): domain Eukaryota; class Dinophyceae; order Suessiales; family Symbiodiniaceae; genus Symbiodinium; species Symbiodinium sp. CCMP2592. The sequence continues at coordinate 552,043 of CAJNDT010001835.1, read as the reverse complement.
ATGACATACTTACTAAGTCCCCAGGGCCTCTAAGTTTGCACGCCCAGATGGAACCCTAAGCACCAGGCTCCTGTATCTTACTTCATCCTTTTGCTTCACCAGGACCCTCCCCCGCGCTGCCCCGCTCCGGGGCACAGCACTACGTTTTCGAACAAAGCATGTAAGCCAATAGACTGCAGGCTCGCTTGATACAACTTAAAGGTGAACCATAGACCCTCATAAATCCACAAGCTGGAAAATTGCAGGGGTGCACTTTGCCTGCTGGCCATGCCAGCAGAGGGTGTAGGCGGCACCATCTCAGAAGATTAGTTTTGCATTCTTTGTCTCAGAGGTTGCGAGGCCGATTCAAAGTTTCTGGTTTGGCTCGTTGGTTTTGGTTCTTAACCCTGTGTCACTGTGTCATCAAACCGCTGCACGGTGATATAGGGAACGTAATTTCAGCTCAGTTTCGTGGGTTTTTCAGTTTTTGAACATCATGATCGATCTAGTTACTTGAACAGAAGTACATGCTGAACAATTCACTTGGCATCACGGTTTGATGACCTCAGAATTTAGTTCTTCGTTCGGCATTGCATGTGGTTCAGAACCTGACATGTCAGGATTCGGCGTTGCACATCTGGGAGCTGTACAGATCAAGTCACATTGGGCGTTGCAATTCTTTTGGTACAAACTGAGGTCGGGTCGCGAGCGGGTGGCTTGCATGTTCTGTCTTTTGGAAGACTGAACCCCAAACCGTACAGCATTGCACCACGTGGGAAAAGGGTCTGGATTGATGAGTGCGAATCGCCTGCGGAACGGCGAAACGTGGTGAGGGAGGACAGGAGGCATGAATGTTTCCCCAAGGGTCCAAAGGACCCAATAATTAGGTACTCGGTGTTAAGATAGTAGTGATGTAGGTTAGGATTTTGGGGGAAGTATATGATTATCAGGTACTTCTGTTGATGATAAAAACCAGCATTAGCTTAAGGACCCGAAACTATGGGAATTATAGTATATTCTTTGTAATGGGTCATGCAGGTTTTTTATCATCAACCGTTGGACCCTTGGGGTTGGAGTCATGCGACAACAACCCTCAGAACGCTCTGCATCCTATGGAGCTGAACATGGTCTCTAAGCCTTCCGGCTGTGCACTTCAAAAGTGCGGGCTTCGACTGCGGTTTCTGAGAAGAAGCTCTCATACCTAACAACACGCGCGACATTACCTGCTTGTAGTTTAGGGCCTAGAAACCTTGAAAGAAACCTTCGGAGGAATTATCTAAGGAACTCCGAAGAAGGAGTTGTTTGCGACTCAGGTAGGGTTGATTGGAGGGCCGGGGGACTTAGTGAGTACTTTATTAACTTCAAGACGTAGAAGCATCATGACCCCAACAAGAATCCCACGTATGGTACTTATCACATACCTACTGACTTACTAGCTCCCCCCACCCTCCAACTCGGGCTTTTTGGTGCCGATCTTACTCCGCGGCTGCACCCATGCGAAATTATCTTGCCGCGGGAACCCAGCAACTCCTTAGATAGAACCCGCATGAACAAAATCAAGAAAAGACTGTGTATGTACGTTAAAACATATCAACAACTGAGAAAACCGAGAAGCACTCCATAAACATCTTACAAGATCCTACCTAGAGTCTCTATTGTAGTTCCCTCTTTTGGCTAACCAGTTAGGATCCTATAGTAGAGATTTTGGTTAACCAAAAAAGGAACTACAATGGAGACTATAGGTATACAGCCCTGTCAACCCTTTTTTAAAAGACACCAACGAGCCCCTTAATTAAGGAATATATCTCAAATTTTTACTAGGACCCCTAATATATTTATTAATTTAAGGTATATTCCGTAATGAAGGGCTATTGGAGTCTCTGGGTAATAAATACCCTGAACGCCCCAGCCCCTGTACTGAGACAGAGCGCCAGATTGCTGCTGCCGCTCCTCGGCTGTCCCGGTTATTACATATATAGTAACGTCACTCAGGGATTAGGACTTCGGGTTTAGAGCTATATAACGGATCAGACTTAGACAACAATCTTGTGAACCAGAGAGCTATAATACCCTAAACCCTAAACCTCACAAATACGTAGGACCCAACCAACACGACATGGCTCACGAAGTCGATCTATCGTATCATGTGTGTGTATATATATATATATATATGGATATGGGAGTCCTCATTTTGGGGGTCCTTATAAAATGGATCCTACTATTTAGGGTGCTACATTAGGGTCCCCTATTTTCGGAATCTCCCATATACAGACGTGAACCCCACCAGGAGCAAGCATGGCCCTGAATGTGTTCGTGGGCTTGGTTCATCCTGGAATTGTCGCTAACCACCCGCAGCTGGTTCTGATGAAAACTCGCAGCAGTCCAGCGTTCTCGTGTCGGGGTCTCGTGGTCTGACACATCTGAAAAGGCCTTCTTCGTCTTGATTGGTTCTACTACGCCAATGTCACCATCGTCATGTCATCACTGGCGTTCCGATAAGCACCGACGCCTCCGAAACACCACTGTGCATGATCGCGATGGTAAGGGACGAGCTTTCTTTGCTCGGTGGTTTCGCCAACAGAGACTCGTATCCAATCGGTCGCCATCTCTTAAACTACATTCCTGAATTGCGTACCCCATAAGCAGGAATCAAGCCGCTAAATCCCTGCATTCCGTGAGAAATTCCCCAAATCCATACCTCGCGAGCGGGAATCCCTAAATCCCCGACACCCCGGGCCCCAAACTCCCTAGAGCCTCCAAAACCCCTTAATTAAGGAATATACCTTAAAATCATGATAGGGATCCTATTATAAATTAAGGTATATTCCTTAATTAAGGGGTTTTGGAGGCTCTGGGTCCCTAAATCCTAAATTCCTTACCCCATGCCAAGAACCCCTACGTCCAGGACTTGGGGGCAGGAATTGGAATTAAGGAAATTATGGGAGTTTCGGTAGTCTGAAATAAATCCCTAACTCCAGGACATGCCGGGGTAGGAATTGAAGAATTAAGGGGAATTCATGAATTTAGGGAATCCCTAAATCGAGTGCAGGAGATATTAATTTTACTGAATGTGTCGTGCAAGGTTAGTCTTGCACCAGAGGAGGCGGGAGGGGGGGAAGCATAATCGAGTCAGGACTACATAATGCTATATGGTTAAGGGAATGAGTTTGATTGCATCTTGAAACTGGCTTATACGGATTCTGTGAAAGGCTTCATTAGCATTTCAGAAGGAAAATGCATCCTTCGGTCGCTGTGGGCCATGCGGAACCCATGCCTGCTATCTAAAACTAGGATGCCCAGTAACCTAGGAATAAAAAGGGCTCCCTTTTTGGCATTGGGGATCTTTATAAGGGACTGGGACTACAAAAAGGGAATAAGGGTACCACTGGGCATCCTAGATAAGTTTCGAACTTGACGTTGCGAACCCAAGAATTGGATTGATGGGTGTCAGATCAACCCAAAGAACAGAAGTTTCAGCGGTGAAAGGGTGTCATACAAACCCTGGACCTATCGCCTGGAGAAGCAAACCGCCAAAGGCAGCCACAACGCCCTCACAAAACCTTACAAAAAACTGTATTCTTAGCCACTGAAACAGCAGTAACACGCTAAACACCATGGGAGATTTACCTTATCCCAACATGAACCTCTACAACACAAATATTAACTACCTGTGACACCAGGCGCAAAAACAGGTAAACACATAGAACCCATCATCCCGATCCCAAAACCCGACACTCCAACACCCCAATCCCTGATCCTGAACCCCACCCCCAAAAAAACAGAGTGCAAACTCAGTCCAAACCATACAACCCTATACCGTGAACCCCTACACCCTATTCCCCTAAATCCTAAAACTCCAAACCTCTGAACCCTGAAATTTATCTTCGAAGGCTCTTCTGCATCTCGAGGGCTGGAGGTGGCACCTTCCGGACTCTTTGAAGGGCTCAGGGTTTAGGGTTCGGGGGCCTTGTCCCAAAGGCTCCATGTAGGGCCAGAAGTAGGGATTTGGGTTCAGGGTTCGGGGTTTAGGGGTTGTTCCAAGGAATTTCATCGGGTCGGCGAGGCTCTCTTGAAGGTTTCAACGGCTTACAGTGCTCTGTAAGGTCTTGAAGGAGATGTAGAACTCTAGAGGGGGTTTCTAGTTCGCGCTGTAGGGTCTAGTAACTCTTGCAGCGTTGTAATTTCTGTGAAGGAAAACTACCCTAGGGCGTGCGGCCTATTAGGGTTTGGGTCCATGAGCCCAGGTTCAGGCTTTAGTCTAGGGTTTACCTATAGTCTCCATTGTAGTTCCTTTTTGGTTAAAAAAACCTCTATTCTAGGATCCTAACCCTCAAACTGGTTAAGCCAAAAAAAGGAACTACAATGGAGACTCTAGGTAGGTCTACAGTAAAAGCCAGAAAGTTGGAATATGATTATCCTAAACCCTTTATGGTAAATTATAGGGGATCCTACCATGAAACCATATTCCAACTTTCTGGAGTTCCCTTTAGGTATAGGGATTCAGGGTTGGCGGCTTCATGGTTGAGGGTTTGGGTGTTGTTCGACGTCGGGGCTTGGGTTTGAGATTCGGACTTTCAGCTGCGGTTTTCGAGACCTAAGAGTAACCTAGGAATAAAAAGGGTACCCTTTTTGGTTTAAAGGGGGTTATAAGGGAACCTGATCCCTCAAAAAGGGAATAAGGGCCTACTCTGGTCCTAGTTTTCGAGACTGGGCCTTCAAGGATTTCGGGATCGGGCGTCTGAGCTGATTGAATGCAGTACTCAGGGCGAAGACTATATTGGGCTGTGGTCGAGGCATGGGTGTGAGTGTTTTGTTTCTTGGGTTACTATACTTGTATATACGGACGCGGACACCAGTCGGTCGATAAAAGCATTGCTACCGTCGCGATTTGAACCCCAGAAAACCGAAACCCTGAATCCTGAACCCTATGCCCTAGAAACCCTACACCCTGAACCCTTAAGCCCTAAACCCATAACCCGAAACCCTTACACTGTAAATCCTCAGCCCTGCACTGCGCTCTAATTTAAGTTACCATAGTAAGAAAAACCTTCTGTTTACTATGGGTCCCTACTATGGTAGCATAAATTATAAATCCCTTAACTAAACCCACGAGTAACCTAGGAACAAGAAGGGTGCCCTTTTTGGATTAAAGGGGCTTATAAGGGAACCTGAACCCCTGAAAAAGGGAATAAGGGCCTACGCTAGGTCCTAGTTAACAAGAACCCAGTGCATGCTAAACCCTGAACCCCACGACTTCCCCGCTGGCCGGCGCAGCATTGCCCGGAAGAACAGAGACCGTGAGCTGCGGAATGACGCAGGTCCTGAGCCCGATTTTGGACCGGACCTTCCTCATATCCTTTAAGGCAAAAGCCAGAAAGTTGGAATATTATTATCCTAAACCCTTTATGGTAAATTATAGGGTATCCTATCCTGAAACCATATTCCAACTTTCTGGAGTTCCCTTTATAAGTATATAAGGAATGCACCCTGAACTGTACCAGGTTATTAGGGATCCTTGTATTTTCAGGTGTTCCTTTATCCGTGGATATTGGAAGGTCTGCGGCTTTAAGGGTTTAGGAGTTTTGGGTCTTGAACGACCCCGAAAAGACCCCAGAGAGCCCCCAATTCAAGGACCCGAAGTACGCGAGGTGAGACGCCATGATCTCATGAGAGCCCTGCACTTGGAGGGTCGGGGGACTTAGTAACTAGTTATTTTTGGAGACTTATAAGTACCATAACCCCATTTAGGATCCCTTTTAGGGTACTTATAAGTCTACTTACTACCTACTTACTAAGTCCCCCGACCCTCCAAGCAGAAGGTGGACTCATGGAGTTTTAAGAGTTGATGTAGGATTGAGGGATCACCAAAACGGACAAAACCAGACCTTCCAATATGATCCCTTTAAGCAGAATATAACTTAAACTGTAGTAGGATCCTAATATGATTTTAGGCATGTTCCTAAATTAAGGGATATCAGTCGATACAGGCCATTGCGTGAATCAGAACAAGCACACGGGCGAAGCTTTACACAAAAGACACCGGCCCCAAGCCACCCCAGAACAGCGAACTCAACTGAAGCCTCGCATGAGATCGAATATCTTCCCCCAAGGGTCGGGAGCAGTACTAAGATTACAATTTGTCAGGGCGGATCTTGCTCATCTTCGATATACCTCTCCCCCAGGAACCAACGACAACTTGAAGCCCTAGACAAACTTGAAATCTTGTTGTACCAACATACAAGCCAACATGGTCTCCTCACAGGAAACGAACCCCAAGCCCAACATAATTTAGCAGGAAGCTCTGAATCCTCACCTTCAACTTGGCTGACTCCTGAACCCCTCCTAAAAGTTACACTGTTGGCCCCCTTATTATAGTTCATATAGAAACCCAAAAAGTTAAAGTCCTAAGAGCCAACCAGAATAACGCCAAGTCAACCCCTGCCCGCAACCGCCGGTCCTCACATCCAACCTCGTGCCGGACAGGGCGTCGATAATCGAGCTGTGCCGTGCTCTGTAGAAAGCCTCGAGATTGCCGAGGCTCATGCAGTGGGTCATTCCAAAGTCTGCAAATTCATCCGAAAGTCTACAAACACTACGTTGTGATGCCGGAGGTGCAACCATTAAGCCCCCACCTGTTTTCGGGTCCAATTTCAACAAATAGCCAGGGCTTGGGATTCAGCCTGCTTTACCTGTCGGCCTGGCCCAAAACCTTTCCATCAGCCCATAAGTATATGGAAACTGGAACCACGTGTAACCTCTCTCTTTTGTGAATCCGGACACTTCAAACAAGCCATAGTAGGTACAGGTCAGGGCTTTGGGTTTAGAGCCGAAAGTGTCTTGTATCTGCGTTCCCTTTAGCCTCAAGGGTTTCCAAGCCTATGTAAAGAGACCTTCAAGATCTTTGGAACGCGAGAATCGACCCCAATAGTCAGATTCTCATCAGAAGGCAGCCAGGCAGAACCAGAACAACACACTGGCTAAACCCTGAACTTATAGAGGAACTCTGACCGAAACCACCTAAACCAGTCCAAGCATCAATATAGTATATAGTGTGGCCGTGTAGTAGCCCCTATATACGTAATTTAAGGCCAGAGTCCCGGCCCCAAAGACGCCGGAACCAAAAACACATAGACCGTAGACCCCAAATCCCAGGACCCAGCAAGCCATACCGCAAATCAGCCACTGTGTGCCTTGATCTTGTGGAGCTCTTCCTCGAAGGCCGTTGCATTGAGCAGGGCCTGTCCACAACTGACCGTCCAAGCTTCGGGTTCTCGTCTGCGACCCAAAACCCTGAACCCTGCAAACCCTACTTGGAGGGTCGGGGGGCTTCGCAAGTAGGTAATAAGTAGACTTATAAGTACACTACAAGGGATCCTTATTCGGGTTATGGTACATATAAGTCTCCAAAATAACTAGTTACTAAGTCCCACGACCCTCCAAGTACACACCCGAAACACTCTACCCTCGAAAGATGTTTCCTGGTAGAAGTTCTCCTGACTGGTACTCATGAAGTGAGCCTGTGGATCCCCCACGCCCAAACTTTGACCCTAAGCCCTGCACTACAACCCTGGCCTACAAGAAGACATTCACTGCTTTACATAGGAAACCCATCCCTCAACACCCTTACAAAATCCTGGATGTAGGGCTCTTGTTTTGCCCGAAAAGAACGCTTTGAAGGCCCCGTGCCTGGCAGCAAACCTGGTCGCTGAGGTAGCGAAGAGCCTCAAGACTTCGGTCTCTTTCGTGATGATGTGCCAGGGTAGAAGGTTCAGGTTTAGTAGAAGGCCTAGGGTTTAGGGTTTACAGAAGGCCTAGGGTTTAGGGTTTACTTGGAGGCTCGGGGCACTTAAGTAGTTGTACTTATAAGTACCATAACCCAAATTAGGGTCCCTTTCAGGTCACTTATACATAAGTCTACATATTACCTACTTACTAAGTCCCCCGACAATCCAAGTAGGGTATAATACTAGCCCGGAAAGGGTCAAGGTATATACCATGTAGTTACAGGGACCCTTATGATACAACTTCGCCCTGAGACTCTTTGTGTACTTGGAGTCCTCCCCTATGGCTGACAAGTGGCCCAACAGCCGTAAAGGCTCGGGAGACAAGTTTAAAAGCTAGAACCCTTAGGGTGCAGCTTAAACCTTGAAGCGCCATCCCTAATCCGATCCCATCCGCCCTCAGGATCCACGTGCCCAAATACTTTGGCCCTGAAGTACGTACCCATGCAGGGGCTACTTCAACGTCAAACTACATACGAAATGATAACATGCACCCTTAGGGCCGTTTAAGCCCGGCGCCGTTTCGTCTTCCAGGCCCCGAGGGAACTGTGACAGGCTCCTGTCGGCGACTCTCGCGAAAGTGAGGGTTCAGGGTTTGGGGCGCAGGATTTGGGGCTAAGGATGCAATTGTGGTTTCGCGCTGGGGGTTTACAGTGTTCTCGCCGGGATGGTGTCCTGGCTTGATAGAGTGGTTTGACGCTTGCAACGTGCCTAGGTTTAGGTAGAGGAATCCCTCTGATTCATGAATATGCACATACCAACTTCTGAAAACCTGAGGAGGTGAGGCTTCAAGGATTGGCTCAAAGTTAAAAGGAAAACTCTACTAGACCAAAAGAGTAACCTAGGAATAAAAAGGGTGCCCTTTTTGGTTTGAAGGGGATTATAAGGGAACCTGAACCCTGAAAAAGGGAATAAGGGCCTACTCTAGGTCCTAGAAAAGGAAAACTCTACAAGCTATCGGCTGCTCTGAAGGGCATGCTAGAAGCTAACCGAGGGGACTTAATTATCTGAACGGGGCTCTCAGGGACATTACACAAATATGAGCCCCTAAGGTTCCAAGTACGTATTTATGGCTTTTGATGCCTAAAAAAGGCCCTAAAGTCCTACAGTAGGGAATACTTGGACCCTCTGAAAAAAGGACACCTATGCAATAGTAGTACTTATTCTCCGGACCCCTATGATAATCCTGATAGAGGCGACACACTTAGAGCTACCGCCCTAAAAGCTGCAGCCGCAACCCGCGATGCTAAAGCCTAACCAATGTTCGGATTGCATCAGGTTTGGCCGTGCGAACTCTCAGCTCACTAACACAGGGTCCTGTTGAAGACATAGACCTCCAAGAAAGATCTGAGCCGTTAACCCTAAAGCTCCATGTGCCTGTATATGTAACATACTTAGGCCTTAAAGTACTTGTATAGGCACCCCTTCAATTCCTAAGTACATACTATATCCCTAAACCCTAAACCCTAAAACCCTAAACCCTAAACCCTGAACTCTAAACCCTAAACCCTAAAACCCTAAAACCCTAAATCCCTAAAGCCCTAAACCCTAAACCCTAAACCGTAGGTAGAGCAACCTGAGGCTCCCCGCATCGAATCCTCCCCAGCGGACGCAGGAATCAGCCTTCGGCATGTGAGTAGTTGTCAAAATTAGGGTCCATTTTTGGGTACCTTAAATAATAGATGCCGTACTATATTAGGGACCCCAAAAAGGACCATAATTTTGACAAATTCCGGGCTTGGGTTTAGGGCTTAGGGGTTTAGGGTTTTATAGGGGGTTTAGGGCTTTTTTTGGGGTTTAGGGCTTTGCAGGGTTTAGGGCTTTATAGGGGGGTTAGGGTTTACAGAGTTTAGGGGTTTAAGGGCTTAAGGGGTCTAGGGCGGCTCCTCAGGGGGTCTTGGAATCTCTGGGGTTTGGGGGCTAAGCTTTAGGATCCTACTCCGAGGGTCCAGGAGCATTCGGGCTTAGGGATTAAGGACTAGGGTTTAGAGTTGTGGGTTTAGGGTTTAGTGTTTGATTAGTAGATTTAGGAAGTATGAACGTGAAGCATATCGGAGCAATCATAACGACAGCAATCATAGTACCCAGAGCAAAATAAGGAAAGGATCGAAGTCTTCCACAGTCTGCTGATGATGTACTAGGAACAACCAGTTAAGCCGCCAAACCTGCAACACACATCGAACCCGTGGCCTTTGAACTCCCAGCCATCCATCCCTGGTCATGAAGTGCGAGGGGATTCGTTGGGAAACCAGTTCATATGAACTTGCCAAGACCTTGTTGCCCTGAACCTGAAACCCTGTTTCCTCTGTAATTATGACATGTTTGTAAGACCCTAACCTCACAATATGCAACCATGAACAAGGTCCTGCAGAAGGTTTAATAAGGTTTATGCAGAAAACTATTCAGCACAACTCGGCTTCGCGCGTGTCTTCGTTCTCATTTTCGACCTTCTCTGAACCTGCGGCTGCCCATCACGGTGTATCGGGTTTAAGATTTAAGGTCAGGGATTTAGGGTCTAAGGTTTCATTAGAGGTCTTAAGGCTAAAGATGTCGAGTCATTGAGAGACTGGGTTGTGGGAGTTCTCGGATTGGTGGTGTTGCTGTGTCATTCTCGTGAACCCGGAAAGCCCAAACCACAAAATCCTAAACTCCAAACCCCAAACTCCCTATAAACCCAAAGACCTAAATCCAAAACCCTCAGCCCCACATCCCTAAACTAAGAAACTCAGCACTGAAGCCCGCACCCAAGAGCCTGAAGCCTGCAAACTGGGTCGCCTCTACTTGGAGGTTCGGGGGACTTCGTAATGAGTTCGTGCTTTATAGACTTCTAAGTATCATAACCCCAATGAGATTCCTCTTTAGGGGTACTCATAAGTCTATAAGTCTACTTAGTACCTACTTAATGTTTCTTTAAGTCCTCCGATCTTCCAAGTATCCTAAACCCGGAGGCTTAGCCCGGCACGTTCGATGATCAAGGTGTGGCGGTAGGACTCGTCGATCTGCGTTTGGGGCGTGCTGAGATAGGGGTTCCAGGGCTTTGTTGGATGAGCTCTTGGGTTGTAGGAAACATTGACTTGTGGGTTTAAGGTTAGAGTGTGGGGTTTACAGATTCGGTGCGGTTTTGGATTCTGAAGTTCTGGCAATCCCTAAGGGTCCATGTACCCAAATAGTATACACATTGGCCTCAAAGTAACTAGTCCCTATTGGGGTGCTTTAGGGCCAATGTATCTCCTATTTGGGTACATGGACCCTTAGGGAATGTGCAGCATCGCACCACGTTCAGACTGAACCAGGCCCGAAAGCGGCTCAAACTTCTTTGGCTGACGCCAGCGTGTGAAACCTGACACCCGCCAATTCCCTTACAGAATATGCACAGACCATCCAATATCCCTTGATTGAGGCATAGACCTTATTTCATGTCAGGGATCCTACTACAGTTTATAAATCTTAATTAAAGGAGATTGAAAGGTCAGTTCTCAACATCTTTGTCGGGTGAACCCACTTCAACTGCAAAGGTACCGACAAGAATGACGTTTTCCTTTAGGCTAGCCAGACAACTTAATTATTGCAGCAATAAACGCTAACAAGACCAACCATGTCAGCAAAGGTCTTCTATACCCGGTACGGACAAAAGCCCTGCCTAAATCCTGAGCCACACCAGGACCGGTTCTTCTGCCTGGAAACACCATGGTCTTGCTAGCAAGACAGCTATAAATAATTACAAAAAGACAGCAGCAACAAGACCGCCTTGGAGCTTCAGCAACGCCTAAAACGCCAACAAACCATGAATACCAACAGCCCTAAAACTCTGAACGCGAAACTCTGGACCCTGGCCCTATCTCAGCCCGGAACAAACGCCTTCTTCAAGGAGCTATACCAAGAACAGATACCAGCACCAAAAGATTGTAGGTTTCCTGCTTTCAGGTGGACCCTGCAGCCCTGCATCTCGCCGATTTTGGGTCGCCGAGGGTGGCTCTGCGGTGGCTTAAGTCTCGCGGTTTGTGGCCCACCTGCTCCAGCACGCGAAAGTCCAGAGTACGTGAGATTTAGAGAAGGCTGAAGGGCCCAGACCTTCCAATATCCCTGGTTGAGGAATATATCTCAAATTATAGTAGGATCCCCAATATCATTTAACGTAAATTCCTTAATTTATGGGGGAAGGAAGTGGTGCGCTACGTGAGGGTCGGCTCTGACACGGCGTCAGGCTGCCGGGGAGACGATTAGAGGCCGGGGACTGGAAATGCGGAACGAGCGAAGGGTTGTATCAGAGGTTCTACAAGGGTACTATGAATACAGGGCTGGAAGGTTTGGGGTTTAGGGTATACGGTTCAGGTTTTGTCGTTTTCATGAGCTGAAGGTCTGTGCTCAAGCTGCAGGGTCGAGGGGCTGGGATTTATGACCTACGGTCTCGGCATAAGGAAAGTATAAGCTTCCAGCATGTAGGGTCTGCGATTTCAGATCAGGCTTTCGAGGTTTGGACTTTAACCCTTACGGACGAAGTACCCCAAATCCAGGAAGAGCCTGCGGTATTGTCCATTGCACACGGGTAGGCGCGTAACCGGACAATAACTAGGATTACAAGTAAGTCTACTACACAGTCACCGTATCTATGAGCCACATATTTCTAGAAGTCCCATGATCCTTTAAGACATCGCAGCTGTCTCCACAATCAAATCCGTGAACCGGGGTTCACCTGCACGCCCAGCACATTCATCCGGATGCACCTGCCATGTCTCTCAGGCAATCTGCACATCGAAACCACAAGGCCCAAGCACCTACAGTATACCCTCTAAGGGTCCATGTACCCAAATAGTATATACATTATGCTATCTGGCTACATGGACCCTTAGGGATATATCTGGGATCGATAGGTAGGCGACCTCAAGAGACACCTATGGGAGCTGCTTCCATGCCGCGGTCATACTACATTCGCGGCTGGCTCAAGAAACTCTCCCTAAGGCTCAATGTACCTATATACTTAAGCCTGTAATGTATATATATATATATATATATATATATATATATATATATATATACATATATATAGGTATATAGGTACCCCTTGAAGGCCGAAGTCTATATTATATGGGTACATTCAGCCTCAGGGTCTACCCTCACACTTTCAACGAATGAAGCTATCCCAATTCCCAATGAACTGTTGCTCCTAAACCCTAAACCCAATTGTAAATCCCTAACCCCCCCCCCCAAACCCTAGATCATGTTATTCGACCCTTGCTATCCAATACATCGCACTACAAAGCTTCTCGTCCTTGCGGCACACCTTTCACCAGGGTCTGGGCTTCCCAGACCTTCCAAAATCCCTTAATCAAGGAATATACCTTAAATCATATAACGGATCCTACTGAAATTGAAGGTATATTCCTTAATGAAAGGATTTTGGAAGTTTATGGGTTGAGGGTTTAGGGTCTGGTTAAGGCATCGCGGTTTTTCGTTGGACTTCCGGAGCGTCGAAGTGAGCGCAATCCCTAAGTGTGTGCTTTGGAGCGCGGGTGCGAAAGATTCGAGAGCCCCACCGAACGGAGTAACTTTAAAACAGTGCGAACGAAGCACTCACCCACCCTCAACCTTCTACAAGGCTTGGGCCTTGGGGTTTGCGGCTTTAGGAGCAAGTTTGTGACTCAGTATGAGACTCTGTCAACCCTCGCAGCTCCCTAGGAAAAGCACTCAATCTCAAACGCACTCAAAACTAAATACTAAACCCGACCTATAGTCTCCATTGTAGTTTTTTTCTGGTTAACCAGTTTTACGGTCAGGATCCTATGATATAATTTTTTGGTTAACAAAAAAAGGAACTACAATGGAGACTATAGGTAAACCCCTGAACCCGAAACCCTTCTTGAGCCGCCGACCATCCGTCCGCCCTTGCGGAATCACCCTGTCGTTCATGTCCTGTCGGGTCCAAGAGAGCTTCTCTTTAGCTTAGGCTTAGAATTGGGTCTGGGCTCGGAGTTCTCGGGGTGTGGACTTTCTTCTCGTTTGGCTTAGGATTAATTATGTAGGTTTGGGTTTGTCGGGTTTGGGTTTTGTTGTAACGAGACACCCAAGCCCGACATACAGTAACCCATTCCTTGACTCAGCATAACCTACCTTTTTGTGGCTCCTTATCATAATTTCCGTATAAAAGTCCTTAAAAGGCAGGCTATTCCGGGTTGAGGTATAGATTAGTCTCCCCAAACCCAGAGCTGCAATCCCGACCCGCAACTCTAAACCCTACCCCCCAAAACCCTCCTAGAATCTTGCAGAACGTCTTGAAATAAGAAAACTCGTAGGCTTGTAGAAGCCTTTGTAGCAACCCTAAACGACCTGTCTTATATATGAAGTCCTGACATAGGGGCATGAACAGTTAGCAGTTAGAACAGGACTCTGGCTGCAAGTTATGCTATCATTTTGTACGGACCCTTCGGGACGTAGTAACTTTAATGTGTAGGCTCTTATTTGTCCAGTATGCTAGGGGAGCAAGGATAACTATGGGAAAACAGGATCACAATACCACCTGCTAAAGGTTACCTACTCTGCTACTAAGGCCTGATACCCGGCCTTCAAATATCCCTGAATTATGAGGCATATACCTTAAGCTGGAGTAGGGTCTGCAATACAGTTTGGGGTGTATTCCTCAATTACGTTGTATTGGAAGTTCTGGGGGTCTGCGCCCTATGCCCTGAACCCCAAACCCTGAACCCTAAGCCCTACACAAAACCCTAAACCCTAAACACTAAACCCTCAACCCCAAACCCCAAACAGTAAACCCTAGACCCCAGACCCTCGACCCCCAACCCTAAACCGTAAGCCCTACTCACTAAGGACTGCTATCTTAAGCCCCAAAGGCCTCGGGTCACTGGTGGTCACCTACCCCTAAACTTCCTTAAGCCCTGAACCCTGAACCCTAAACCCTACCCTAAACCCTAAATCTTAAACCAAGGGGAGTTCCCCTTGGTTGCTAAATACAGGCACGCTCTGGATGAACTTTCGGCACCGGCCAATGGCTCCGTTGAGGAGGTTGAAGGTTATGCTGATTTTTTCACAGATGGGTCAGCAGAAGATTCCTCGTCACCTGTGGAACGTCTCTGTTCTTGGTCAGTGACACAAGCCAAATACTTGACCCACGATAACAAGTTGGTCACTTCTGGCATCCTACCTGGAAGGCAGCAGACGGTTTTTAGGGCAGAACTTTTTGCTGTGCTGGTTGTTATTTCTCTGGGAGTCAAGGCGAGAATATACTGTGACAACTCTGCTGTGGTTCGTGATATTCACCATGTTCAGCGCTTTGGATACCAACCGCTCAAGTGGGCATCACACCCGGACCGTGACCTCATTAAGACGGCAGCATCTCTCTTGAGAACACGTCTGGATGATGATATCAACATTATGTGGATTAAGGCCCATCGGAACATGTATGATGCTTGCAACACATATGACCTCTGGCGTATCTATCATAATGGCATTGCTGACGACTGTGCTCGCAAGGCATTTGCTTTATGTCCACCTGCTTTGAAACAGTGCAGAGATGAGCTTAAGATGGAACTGAAGCGTGATGCTATTCTCAAAACTTCGGCGGCGGATATTCTTCGGTTGGTGATGGATGAATTTTAGATGTTTCCCAAAACTGCATGCAATGGCTGTGGTTGTCTCACGTGCTCGACCACCGGGGACTTCCATATCAGTTGTGAACCTAAATCTTAAACCCTAAACCCTAAACTTTAAACCCTACTCCCCTAAACCCCAAACCCCTAAACTCTAAACCTGCTATCTTGGGCCCCCAAAACCCTCAGACCTTAGACCCTAAACCCCGAAACTCTAAACCCCTAAACCCCTAAAACCCTAAAACCCCAAACCCTAAACCCAAAACTTGGGCCCCCAAAGACCTCGGATGACTGGTCCGAAAGAGAAGCCGTCCGGCCGCAGCCCCTCGGAGAGTAGTCGGTTGAGCCCGGCCTCTGGCTTAGGCCTTATAGGGTTCTCTTTTAAGGGGATCCTAAAGAGGGCTCCTTTCAAGCCCTCTTTTAAAGGGCCTAGGGCTTAGAGCTGAGGGTTTTTGTTTTAGGGTTCAAGCTTAGGGCTTCTGGGGGTTGTAGAGCTTTAGGGCTTTGGGTCTAAGGTCCAAGGTTTTTTCGGATTAAGAAATAAGGGAGTTGCAGGGCTGTGGGGCTTTGGGTCTCGGGTTTAGGAAGTTAAATTTGGGGTTCTAGGGCTTTGGGTTCAGGGTTCAGGCTGGTGGCAAGGATTATAAGGCCTTGGTGTTTAAGTCCAGGGCTTCGGGTGTCGTTTTTGGCGCATGTAGGTTTAGAGTTTAGTCACGAGCCTCTCTGAAAGTTGAGAAGGTTGTACGTAGCAAGATACGAAGCATTTAAGTTGTCTGAAGTAAGCTGCTTTAATACGTGTTCCAGCGCGAATAATCATCTGGGTCGGCTTTTCATAGGGTTTAGGGTTGGAGCGCTTTGCAAGACTACCGAGTGAAGCCAATCCGACTTTTCTGCAACATTCTCCACATTCACAGGGTGATCATTTCGGTACTGCCCCCATACAGCAAGAGTCTATAATAGGGCTACTTCTAAGGTCCTAATATATCTATACTACGAATATTATTCAACTATTACTGAGTGGGGGCCGTACCCAAGTGATCATGATCTCGCTAAGTGCAACAAAGCCAGCCTCAAGCTGCCTAAGAAAGGGAGCAACTGCACCTCAGGAAAGAAGGCCGGTTGCCATCTTCCTCTTCGGTCGCAGGCGCTCACCGCAGCACTGAAAGAAATCACATCACCTTGGGGGTTCGATGATAAAAGAAGATCTCGGTTTGGGAGCACCTATGGTCGGATCCTAAGGCTAAGTGCTTTTCAAGGAAAGACAAGTTTTCCGAAACACCAACCTCGCAGACGATCCATGGCCATCGCCTCCATCAGGAGCAGTGTCTGTCGCCACTGCCCTGCTGCTTCACACGCAATGAGTGCAGAGTTGTAGGTCACCAAATCCAGTCTCAGGCGACATTCTCGAAGTTCCTTCAGCAGGTAACAGCTCCTCTCCCAACTGCGACCTCGTCCATGAGCAGAAACTGCAGCTCCGTAGCTGACGATGTCTGGCTGAAGTTTGTGCTTGTAGATACCTAGGCTGTTAAGTAACCCACCGGGAAACAGTATATACTTCTTTAGGCTTCTTATATTTTATAATAGGAACTCAGAAACGTGAAAGTAAAAAAGTGTACCACTGAACAGCCTGGATACTCTCCATGATTTCAACTGACCGGAACCACTCGCCACCCTCAACGAGGGCCGCCATGGCTGCGTTGTAGGTGACCTCATCCGTCTAAATGGGTAGTTGTCAAAAAATATGGTCCCTTCTTGGGTACCCTAAATATTAGGTGCCATACTATAGTAGGGACCCAACAAAAGGAGCATAATTTTGACAACCACCCAAATGAGTGCAGACCTATCGACTGCAAACTTGGCTTCGACGGACCCACTAGCATCAAATCTTATACAACCAAAGGAAATTGGACCAACCAGTGCACTGCTACACCGATTACACGTGACCAGACACTTAGCCGTTCCATTCTGCAACGAAGTTGCCAAATTCGGTTGCAGCTCTCGCTGCTTCATGACGAACATCACGGCAATAGCTGACTTCCAGTACAGGGCCCTGCCGCCGGCGGTAACGAGGGCGCTGTATGTAAATATATCGGCTTGCACATTGCTGCGTGCCAAACCTCAAGGCCATCAGAATCGTTCATGCAAGAGCCCTGCAGCTTAAAGGCCATACTTATCTTCTAAACGCTAAACCCCACAAGCGCCGACTCAACACGATTGGCGAGAGCTCCATAGCCAGAGCATGATGTAGATGGAATGCAAGTTCCATGGACACCCAAACCGCTTCAACTTGCTGATAGGATCTGAAAGGCACTACAAGTGTTTGTTCCGACCCCTCATATGACCTTGCCATGCATGTGAACATGCGATGATCGTGATGTTCTTGCTGCTGCTGCTGCTGCTGCTGCTGCTGCTGCTGCCATTGTTGTTGCTGCTGCTGTTGGTGGTGGTGATGGTAGTGGTCGTGGTGCCTATAAGGGCAAGGGCCTAGTGTCCAAGTACTTAAGCAGTAGAAACAAGCACTGCCTAAGCCGAAACCGCAAACTCTGCGTTCTGTACGCCTCGCAGAAGAGCCAGCGCCTCTGTCCACGCTACCCCCTTCTCGCACGAACCTGGCTTCTTGTCATGCAGCTTAATATATTAGTTTCAGCAAGGGTATATCGCGAATACTGTGCAAATGCCTACTTTGGTAATTACACAGCTTTAAGTCCCTTTAGAATCCCTGGAAGCCTACTACTTAATTACATATGTCTATGAGCGGGATACAGATAGTAGGTGCCCTTAAATTATAGGTCACCGGACTTCTAAGTGCACTAAACCAAAACTTTAAAACGCCTACACCGCAAGCCCTACACCCTAAACCCTAAAAGCTGCTGCAAGCACTAAAAGCCCCTAAGGCCCCGACCCCTAGAAGTTCTAAAAGCCGTAAAACCTAAACCCTGAAAATTCAACAAAAAAAACAAAGGATCCTACTGTTGATGATATAAATCCTGCACTACCCTAAGGACCCTAAACTATGGGAATTATGGTATATTCCTTATTATGGGTAATGCAGGATCTATATCACCAACCGTATGTACTGTTATGGGGGATACTTCCCTAAGCCATAGTAGTAAATCCTAATATGGAAATCTACATTCTACTATATCGGTACATAGGACCCTTTGGGAAAGTCTTAGGAAGATCTACATTCTAATGCTCAAAGCTCCTTAAGCAAGAACCAGCAGCTGACGGCTGCACTGCAGCTGATGACGGTCGGCCGAAGCTGGCTGGTGGCAACGGTCTCAAAAACCTTGAATCCAGAGAAGGGTGCAGGGTTTATGGTTCAGGATCTAGGGTTTACGGTTTATAGGGTTTCATGGGTTAGGATTTTATGAGTTCGGGTTTACGTGTGCTGGGGTCTGGGTTTGTTCACTGGGGGAACTTCCCCAAGGTAGTAAGAGATCCTCTTTAGTCTGAGGTATGTTCCGTAAGTGAGCCCAAGGTTCAGTGGACTTCGTGCGGCAGGGTATATGTCCAATGATCTTGTACTCAATATCCTTCAATACGGGGTTCCATATTTCTAGTCACTAGTCATGACAAGCCCTCTTATGTCTAAGGTCTACTCCACAAGTAAATGGCACTGTGCTTTTTGGACCATGCACCAGATACCATCACATCGTCACAGGTGTGCTGTGGGGTTAGCTGCCTCGGGGTTAAGGGTTTCACGCTTTCGGTTTTAGGGGCTTAGTTTAGGGCTTCATGGCCCGGCTGCTGCACATATGAGCTTAGCATGGCACCAATAGGTGCGAGAAGGAGGATGCAAGGAGCGTGGAACTGGGCGTGTGGGTTTCAAGTAAACTGCACCGCCTTCTTGGCGTCACTCAAGTTGAAATCGTTGGCCGGGGGGGGGGGGGTAGCCAAGTCGAGGAATTATGACCGTAAACCCTAAAACCGAAAGAACCAAACCACCAACCCCTGAACTGAAACCGCCGAAGCCCCAACCCTAAAACTGAAACCTCCAGACTGCGACCCCGAACCCTGAACCACAAGCCCTAAACCCAAAGCCCCAAATCCTGAAACCGAACCCCCCTCCTAGCAAAGGCACCTGTAACGCCTCGTGCCAGTGTGCACTCTTTTCACAGGCGCTGATGGCAGAGTTGTAGGAGGCAATATCCGGATGCGGAAGAGTCTGGGTTTCACCTTTCTTTCTCTTCACGGTT
The DNA here is from genome assembly GCA_905221615.1 of Symbiodinium sp. CCMP2592. Classification (NCBI taxonomy): domain Eukaryota; class Dinophyceae; order Suessiales; family Symbiodiniaceae; genus Symbiodinium; species Symbiodinium sp. CCMP2592. The sequence continues at coordinate 532,483 of CAJNDT010001835.1, read as the reverse complement.
CATGCCTTCTCTGTTATGGCCACCGCGATAAAGGGCTACTTTGCCTGTTTTGCTTGGTTTATAAGGCTTCATGGTTTAAGTATATTCAGTTTATGGTCAAACTACATATACGGTTTTGTCGGGCTCTGGATGTTTATGCCCTAAAGGCCTGTGCGGCCTTACTTCCCGGCTGTGAAAACAAGCCCCAAAAGCTCTCAGTGGTCCGGTAGACCTTCGTCGCACGAATCGGGTTTCGGGGTCTGTTATACTATAGTAGCTAGTTGTCATACTGGTAGCAACTGCTCAGACCCCTTCAGAATTCGAGAGCCAAGTCACAGCCACTATCCAAACTGGAGATGGCCAGCTGCCAGTTTCTGCCTCTGACGCATGCGCTGATTGACCCATTGTAGCTGACCACAGAGGGTTGCAGATGTTGTTGCAGGAGCTCGTGTATCTCAGCCACGGACGCCATCCATGCGCGACGTCGCTGCTGCATCTGTGCCCCTCGGCACATACGAGCATCACGGCCTACTTGGAGGGTCGGGGCACTTAGTAAGTAGGTGACAAGTAGAGTACCTAAAAGGGGTTCTCATCGAGGTTATGGTACTTATAAGTCTCCAAAATAACTAGTTACTAAATCCACCGACCCTCCAAGTAGGAGCCACGTTGTCTCCAGGTTAACTACTGTCGACAGTGCTTGGACACTTGTGTACGAATCCATCGGCTACGATAATGAATGTGGTTGCTGTTATAGTATTTTGTAGTAAAAGTAACATGTATAAGGTATTCCGCTGTGTTGGTGGTAGCTGGGCTTCCCGTACTTCGCTCAATCCATCAGTCGTTGAATAAGCTTGCGATCAATGTAAAATAGGGATAGGGGACTATACTTCCTCAAAGAGGCCTTATTAGGTCCTCAATACGGGCATGAATTCAGGCCCCCTACCCCCCTAAGGGTGCCTCTGAATTTGCTCTCAAAGTAGCCCTTAAGAACACCCTAGAAGCCAGCACCCAAGCGGAGCAACGTCAAAGCAACAACTAAACTCTAAACCCGAAGCGCTAAAAACTCTCAAACCCCAAAACCCTTACACGTCAAACCCTAAACCCTCTCAAAAAGGAGCTGTCTGAGCCGGCAGCTGCAAAGGGACAGCAAAGACAAATCGTAACATATTGTATCATGTTCTCATTTACTCATTGCATTGTTTACCATGTACTCATAAAGTGTCATATGGAAAGATGAGCATTATAGTGCATCATACTCTACACTACTAAATTCATGCTGGTGTTATGCTTATACGTAATTATATAGGCAACTGCTAGGTTATATATTGGGGGGGCCCTAAACCCTAAACCCTGAACCCTGAACCCTAAACCCTAAACCCTAAAAGATTCTCCGAGCTCCGATCGGGTAGATTCAGGACAGCTTGACTTGCTCTGGGGCTGAGAAGTAGAGCAGAACAGTGGTACGGTCCTATAGGCTCATACCCTACCACTTTTTTTGGGTACCTGCCTTTCTATATAGGAGATCCTAACCATAAAAGTAGGTACCCTAAAAAAGGGTAGTGTATGACCCTCTAGGGTTGATGATATAAATCCTGCATGACCCATAAGAAGGAATATACCACAATTCGCATATAGTTCAGGGCCCTTAAAGCGATGCAAGATTTATATCATCAACCGTAGTACTAGTACAATGGGAGGGATGGGGTAGTTGGAGCGGTTTTCTTGTTTGGGGAGCCGAGATTGATACCCTAAACCCTAAACCCAAACCCTAAACCCTAAACCCTAAGCCCAAACCCAAAACCCTAAACCCTGAACCCTAAACCCTAAGCCCAAACGAAGCACCGACCTCGGCACCCTTGAGGTCAGCAAGCAGGATGCTGCTCTGGATGAAGACATTGTGCCTCGGCTTGTGCTTTAAAGTTTAGGGGTTTAGGGTTTAGGGTTTAGGGGTTTAGGGTTTAGGGGTTTAGGGGTTTAGGGTTTAGGGTTTGCCGTAGAGTGGCGCAGTAGCGGAATGATCTTGGATCAGTGTCTTTTCGAGTGCGTCGTCATGTGACGACTGGCCGTTAAAGGAGCGCATCAACCCCGATAACAACCGAGTGCAGCCAACCCCAACATGCAGCAACACGCATCTAGTCTAGCCAAAACGCAGGCACGTCAGTGCTCGACGAAGGCAACTCTTGGGCTAGAGATTGCGTAAGAAGAACGACCAAGTTTCTTATCAGGATCAAGTCAAGAAAGCAATCCCAGTCACCACGGACGCGGCGGGAATGGGGGAGTCGTCGAGCTCCTCGGCTCCAGTTACACAGAGGGACGAGCAAAAGAGAAGAGAGCAGAGGCAGCAACAGGGAGGGGGGGAGTAGGAGAGAAAAGGTGCAAGACGGAGAAGGCGAAGCGCAAAGGCCTCCGTCTCCCCGTCATCGAAGCTGCCAACAGCAACCTGCAAAGCAAGGGAAGCAGCCAAAAACACAGCCCGACGTTAGCAACGAGATAGCAAAGACGAGACAAGAGAGACAAAGAGAGCGACAAGAGAGAGATGTAGAAGAAAAGGAGAGAAGCCAGAGAGAGAGAGAGAGAGAGAGCGAGCGAAAAGGAGACAACATAAGGCAGAAAGAGCCGAAACACCTACAACTACAACACAGGAGCGTTCGAAGCAGGGCACGGCCAACGCTGCCCAGTCCGGTGTGGAGAAGCCGCCGCCGCACGGCTCCTCGTCGAACGCCTCGGCTTGAGACACACGCACACAAGCAAGAGGACAAGAAAAGAGAGCAGAGACAGCAACACGGACGGGAGAAGCAGAGAGAGACAGAGAGAGAGAGAGTAAGACGGATAAAACAAGGCGCATAAGCGTGGGCATCCGCGTCGTCGCCGTCCTCCACAGCAGCCTGCAAAGCAACGAAAGAAGCCAAGAACGTAACCCGAGAAACCCAACAGAGGAAGCAAAAGCGAGAGAGAGAGAGAGAGCGAAAGAGAGGGAGAGAGAGCAAAAGCGACACAAGAGAGACGACGAGCGTGAACGACAGAGAGAAAACAAAAGAGCAGAATGAGAGCGAGAGAGAGAGAGAGAGAGAGAGAGAGAGAGAGAGAGAAACGAGAGAGAAACAGAGGCGAACTCAAGCCACGAAACTGGTCCAGAGGGTGCTGCTGCCGGCTCCGCCTAAGACTGTGCACGGCTGAGGCACTAAGGACACCAGCAGCAGCACAACAAAGTTCTAGGCAGGACACGTCCAGTTCCCCTGCCGACTCGGGCGTGGGGTAGTAAAAGCTCTGCTCGTCCCACTCCTCGGCTTGAGACACACACACACACAAAGACGGGAGAAGCAGAAAGAGAGACAGACACAGAGAGAGTTAGACGGAGAAAACAAGGCGCGTAGGTGTCGGTGTCCGCATCGTCACCGACCTCCATAGCGACCTGCAAAGCCACGAAAGGGGCCAAGAACGCAACCCGAGAAAATAGGCAAAGGAAGCAAGAGCGAGAGAAGAGAGAAAAGAAAAGGGACAGAAGGAGGAGGCAAACAGATAAGGGCGAAAGATTAACAGAGGCCAGGAGACGCGGCGGTCGACCGCCTCGGAAAGAGCACGGAGGAGGCTCTCTTGCAGCAACAGAGAAGCACGGCGGGTAAGACGCCAAATAAGCCGAGCATCCTCCCCGTCAGAAGGTGGCTGGGCCTTGGCAAATACAAACCATGCAGGAATATATATGCTGGAACGCAACGGCAATCGGAGAGGCAACGAATGCACAGGCTAATACGATCACAACCCAAACCCGTAAGGTACCAAACCCGATGAACCACAGCCGCTGTCAGAATCCAAGGCACACCAGCCAGGAGCAAAAGGGCGCCCATCAGAAGCCAGCACATCCTCCAGATCGAAGGGGAAAAAATCACCCTCCAACAAAAGAAAAGGAACTAGTCAGAGGAAGAGAGGCAGAGGGAGGAGTGCCGGGCGCGCCTTCCCAGGCGGTAAAGAGTGTCGTGGGCGCGATGATGCTCGATACAAACGGCTGCCACCCAAAGAGGCAATGTAAGCCGAATCAAGAGTTCAAACCGTGCGTCCCAAGATTTGATGTGGATAGTTGGCACGCGAATGGGCCCCGGGCGGAACCGAAGAGGCAGAAGATCACGCAAGCACCTCGGACGAGAAACCAGGAAACTGCGAAGCCCACGGGCTCAAATTCGACCTCCCGTCTGAAACGCAAGACCTTCCTAGAAGCTTTGTACATTTTCAACATCCAAAGTACAGGCTGTCGTACCACGCTTGTCCAGCTCCAACGTTAACAACGCATGGTGTTGGAAACCCTCGCCCTGCGTCAACATCAAACCTACAAGCTCCTTTGCACGCCCCTGCCCTTCCTAGACATCGGGTTTGCAGGTACTGCACGGCACAACACAAGTAACTTGCCGCACGTGTGTTGATGCCACCCAAGATTGAGGGTAGCGCTGTTGGATCTCTCCTTTGTGCCGTCTCGGCTCTATAGGCGAAATCAGCTCGAAGATGTCGCCTACAACCACACCCTCCAACCTCCGAAACGACCCCGAACAAAACCGAAACCACGCGCACTCGAACCTTGCAGCCTCGGAACACCCAAACCACCTGAGAATCCCTGAAGCCTAGGGGAAGAAGGTGCCCGGCGAATCGAAGCGAGGAGATCATAACCTGAGCGCGGGAGGGTTAGGCACAGGGAGAGGAAGCAGGAAGGGTAAGGAAGCAAGGAAGGGCGGGAGGGCTTCGGATTTTGGGGTTTAGTGTTTTAGGGCTCGGGGTTTTCGGATTAAGGGCTTTAGGATCTGGGGATATAGGGTCTTAGGATTTGGAAGTTGTTGCCGTTGGAACGCGGGGGCGGGTTAAAGGTTCGAGCTTTGGGCTTTCGGGGTTAAGGAGTTTAAGTGTTTGGCCAACACCACGCAGGGCAGGCAGAGCAAGAAAAAACAGGACAGAGCGGGACAGAAGAGGGCAGGACTGGACAGACCAGGACGAGGCAGGGCAGGGCAGAACAGAACAAGGCAGGGCAAGGCGGAGCAGGGCAAGGCAGGGTAAAACCCCGAACAAACCCCGAAGCCCCACAGAAACTCTAAGCGCCCGCACTCTAAGCCTGGCTGCATCGGAGCCCCACACCTTCCAAGCTCCGAAACGACCCACAACAAAACCAAGCCTTGCGCATTCGGACCTCGCAGCCTCGGAAAACCCAAACCACCTGAGAATCCCCGAAGCCTAGCAAAGAAGTGCCTGGCAAACAATGCGAAGAGGTCCGGACCTGAGCGCGGGAGGGGTAGGCACAAGGAGAGAAAGCCGGAAGGGGGAGGAGGCAGGGAAGGGTGGAAGAGCTAAGAGTTTGGAGGCCGAGCGTTTCAAGGCTCAAGGTTTACATAAGGTTAATGCTTTAGGCTTTCAGGACGTGGAGTGTGAAGGTTCGAGGGTCGGAAGCCCTTATGTACATACGAAGCCCAGCAAACCGGAAATCCCACGCCACAACCCCGAACCAACAAACAACAAAAACCCACAACGGCGCAACCAAGTCCCCGGCGAGCGAAGAGGCCACGACCTGAGAAGGCAAGCGAAGTCAGGGAAAGGTGCACAAGCCATGCAGTCGACAATGGCATGCAAAAAGAGGCACTGCAGCTGCGCAAAGGTGCAATCTATTTTACCCGCGAATGCAAAGGAAGGGTGAAAAAAACAAAATATGCCGGCCCCAGCCCCCGAGCCACCGATGCTGGTGTTAGGCGCTCGGCAACAAGAGATTAAAAAAAAACAAAAAGGGCAAGGATTGAATTCATTAATTACAGCTCCAAAAAAAAGGCCACGCATTAACGGAGCGCATCCCGCAGGGCTTTGCATCTATAGCACCTAAACTAAGAGCTGCCGTAGCAGATTAAGTAGAAAACAATTACAACCAACAACAAAACCAAGTGCGATGCAAAGCCCACGGCCCGTGAAACGGGGACGAACCGAACTAACCAAACCCCAACTAAATCAATCAAATCCAATAACTAAACCCAATAACCAAACCAAGTTACCGTCCCCAGTATGTACAAGGGGCGCTCTGGTCGGGGGGTTGTCCTCGGCATCTGGAGGCGAACCTCGCTCCGGACAAACCCCCGACCTTACTACCCCCGGGTCCCCGATTGAAACAAACTAAATTAGCGGCGACTTGCGCGTCTAAAACCCCATAGACTCCCAACAAAACAACAACAGAGAACCAAAGTATCCAACAAAAAACCCGAATCGGGGACCCCAAAAAAAAGAAGTTATTAAAAAAAAAAAAAGCATGCACATGCAATAAGGGAAAATGGCAAACGGCCAAGGCCCCGCAAAAAAAAATATATCAGTGTGTTAGATAGGATGCAACAAGGTGGACAGATGGATGATACCCTAAGGTTAGACATCACTACATAGGTAGTTACATACATACACAAACACACAATATACCGGCCTACTTACGAGGCGGATTCTGGTAAAACTGGGCCTTGGCCTTGGCCTCGGCCTTAGATTTGGCGTTCGCCTTAGGCGCAGCACGCCGAATCTGTCGAAAAAGATGATTGCGAGGCAACGGTGCGTCACAACGACTGCTCCGCATGGGGTAGCCTGGCGGCAGACAGGAAGAGAACAACCGAGATTCCCCCAAACGCCCGAAATACTAGACCCCAAAACCTTACATCCCCGAGGGGTTTAGGGGTTTAGGGTTTAGGGTTTATAGGGTTTAGGGATTTTAGGGGTTTAGGGTACATCCTGAAGTTCTTCCTCGTAGGGTTCAAGTATCCATCCTTCGCAATCCTTGCCCCTGGAGGGCCCTCGGAACCAAACGTCAGGGCTTTCTTTGGGTCTCTCATACTCTGCTCTCACTGGTTGTTAACCGGAAACCTTAATATGCAGGTACTAGGACTTCTCCTCGGGGCCCAGAACTTTCCCAAACCTATGTTATAGGCTCCTCCATAACAGGGTTTTGGGGTACATAATAATGTCACCATCATGGGGAACCCTAAAGAACTGTACTTGTGATTACTCCGACACCTGAGCTCCAGGAGTCTTCCGTGAACCCTGAAACCAAGTTCTAAACTAGACCTCAGAGTAACCTAGGAATAAAAAGGGTGCCCTTTTTGGTTTAAAGGGGATTATAAGGGAACCTGAACCCTTAAAAAGGGAATAAGGGCCTACTCTAGGTCCTAGTAAATCTGCGGACACCGAACCGCAGTTGAGTTTCCGTAGTTTCTTCTTCCAGGATCCTAGCCATGAGTGTTTCAAAGAAAAACAATCCACGGTCTGGGTAGCTGCTACTCTCTAGTTTAGGGTTCAGGTGTTTAGGGTTTAAGCGGTTTAAGACTACAGCTCCATGGGGTTTCACGACACTCGAACTGTAACCTTCGGGTTTGTCAAATTCGTGATTATAGAATCATCTGGAGTTTCGTGCATATTTTTGCTTCAGTATGCACTGGAAACTAACCATGGCAATCTACATCAAAAGCAATACCGCATCAACAGTCCAGCACGAGGACTATATGGACTCAAGTGACACCTAATGGCGTGCTGGGCTCGAAGATCTGGTGCTCAATTCTGGCGCAGGCATGTGAATATGTATTATGTATCTTCTTCTGGCGTGTGTTGTGTTTGCCCTTACACTATGCAGCTCTCGTGTCGCGTATGGCCTCACGTGGACATACGCGCGCATGATCTCCAAGGTTTCCTTTTGTGCTTATGCCAAGTGACATGACGGCAACTATGGCCTTGGGCATGCCTCCATGCATGTGCATCTCTAAGTCTATATTGCGACACTAGACCGTAAACATTAAATCGACATACCTGACACCTTAAAGCCCTACCGCCCCAAACCCTGCAATCCCTAGATCCCTAAACCCCGAATCGCACAACCCAGATCCGAAAACTGCTTGCAAGATCAGGGGGCCCCTTCTAGGGTTTAGGGTTAATATCGGACATGTTTTCAAGCGGGTATACATGAATGCATACAAGCATAAAGGCTACGGCTAGATGCTTGTGTTGAGACATACTATGTTTGGACTTTTTCACATATGCTTGTGAGACTCAGGTATAGACTGACGACCCGTTGCTTCAACACCTGCAGCTCTGCTATCACAAGAATTCAGCTTTTTCCGCCGGCGCCAGCTGAAAATCGCGTAGGTATGCTGCAACGGACCAGGCGAACCCCAAAAGGTTTGCGAAATTGTTCTTCCTAAAGTATAGCACCTCTCAAAGTTCCTGCACTGGGGGGCAAGTTGCGCCTCTGATTTGGGCTGCCTTAGACGGAGCGGACGGCAGTTCGGTGTCAAAGTCAAGGCTGAAAGTTAGTCAGTGCAACATCGGAAATGGTATGCATGAGCCCTAGAAGACCCCAGTGTACGACTCACCCATGCCCCTAGAATGGCCACAAGATCCATGGAATAGTAAATGGGTTCCGCACAGCCCCGGAAACCGTAAACCCGCAACCCCTAAACCCCTAAACATAAATCCCTAAACCCTTAAACAGTACAAGGTGAACAAGATCATTCAGGAACCAGCCGTCTTGAGGCTCTTCTGCATAAGTAATTGAATCGAATGATCGCTATGGGGCTTATGAGTTTCACACGTAAACTGATAACTTCTGCGGCTCTAGACATCCAGCATCTAAATGGTAGGTGTCTGAGTTATGGCTCATGCAAGTGAAATAAGAACTTCCTCTGCGTTCTACAATCCCTGCAGTCCTGTAGCAGCTCCGCCTACGTATCTGGTCCCGACAGTTTGTAGTTATAGCAGTGGCTCCTGACGTGTAATATTCTGCTACAATGCACGCCAAATCCCTATTCTAATCGTCAAGGCCCTCTACTAATCAGATTGTTAGATTCCCTGTACATACGCCTAGGCCAACCCACAGACTCACGAGCCTGTAGACTAAGTCATCCATGGTCCTACAAAGCCAAACGGCTTTGAAGGAAGCCCTACAAAACCGTGCAAGACTCTACGACACCCTATGCAAACCGCAATTTGTGGGGTTCGCTTGGTTCTGAAAAGGTTTGCTGCGCCAGGAGTGGCGGACACGTGCGCCCCAAGAACTCACTCCTTGATTAGATTATACCCTGAGTAATACCGCAGCTGAGTAAAAGAAAACCGAACAGGGATTTGTCGTGATGCCCAATTCTGATTATGAAGGGCTCCATCTGGCGAACCCATACCCCAAGGCTCGAAATAGCCAAAAAGCCTTACATAGTATGGTCTTTGGGCCCCGAAGCCTTAAACTAGGAGTCCTTAGAGCCTAACCCCCAAGGGTCCGTGTATCCATATAGCATATACTTTGGGCCCAATGCACCTATATAAGGAGTACTTTACTGTAAGGCCAATGCATATACTATACGAGTACATGGACCCTTAGGGCAAGGCATAGAACCATCATGTTGACTAATGACCACGAACGACGTATGCATGAAAACCTTGGAGCATGCTCAGAGGGTCTCAGAAGAGGGAGACTGATCGTTTCGAGGCCTCACAGACGGTTTCTGGCTTCGGGCTGGGGGCTTGATTAAGGCAGTTTAGGGCTTCCGACTTTGAGATGAGTATAGAATCCTGATTACTCTATCCCCTTCCTCTGTGAAGGTCTTAATATTGGGATCCTTTTCATAACCCTTGTTCTGGGGAGGGGGCTTCTTAATCAGTGGTCTACACTCAGCTGTAAGACTTGTTGTGGGGGTTTGGGATTCAGGGGCAAAGACTTGATTGAAGGATGTGCCCTCATTACTCTACCTCTTCGCTTAACCCGCATCATGTCTTGCTATAATGTCTTTGGGCCCTAAGGTCCTGAGATCCCGAAGCCCTGAACTCCCTGTAAACACCCCATAAACATCTAGACCCGAAAAAAACAGTACCTGTTTCTGGACAACCTTGTATATATATATATATATATGTTATATATATATGTTATATATATATATATATATATGTTATATATATATATATATGGGAGTTTCCGAAGAATTCGGGGTCCCTTATTTTGGGTTCTTCATGATCAGGAATCTACTATTTAGGGTACTCTATTACGGTCCCATGTTTTCGGAAACTCCCATATATATCCCGGCAGCGACTCCTAAACCCTGCTCCCCAAACCTCAAACTCCTAAACCCGATTCCGTTCCGGGCAGACTCAGAGGGCTCAGGAGAACAGGGAGAGTGGGCCCCATTTCGAGGCCTGCCATGGCCCAGACCCCCGGGAGGAAAGTGGATCCCCTCATTTGGGGATCTATACTGCTAAGGGTACTTTATCGGAACCCCCACTAAGGGATCTGCTTTTTTGGCGGCAGCTACCCTAAGGGTCCTAACCCTTTCGGGAACTTCAAAATGCAGGATTTCTGAGACCCCAAAGAGACCCAAGGGCTCTCTCTAGGAGATTCCGGACCCTCCTAAGGAGATACCTGGACCCTTAGGGTAATGAGACCTCTGAAGTCTCTAAGATTCCAAGGCCGCTAGGGCCGAGGGTGGGTCATATGGGAGTTTCCGAAAATTAGCGAGTACCTTATTTTGGCGTCCTTATAATAAGGATCCTGCTATTTAGGGTACTATATTCGGGCCCCCTCGTTTCGGAAACCCAAATATAGGGCTTATACAGGACTTCTGAAGGCTGTATACACTGATATCATATCATTGGCCGTCCGGACTCCCTTTCGTTGGAACAACCTGCTGCAAAAAACGCGTTGGGTTTCCGTGATGGTTCGGTTTAGGTTTGGGGTTTTAGTTTCCTTGATGATTCTTAACCCTTTTAAACCACATATACAGCTCCAACAGTACGACGAGAGACAATCAGGCACTGTGCCCTGGAGCCCAGCAAACCCCAGCACGAGAAATTCAATTTTTATCCCCTGAACATCAACCCTGAAGCTATGTAGAAGCCCTCACAAAGTTCCGTAATCAAAGCCGTATAAACCCTTTAAACTCAAAATAACTTATGATGTCATATAGAACCTTTCGAAACTCTGAAGGAGTCCGTATAAAACCATGATCGGGCCCCAGTAAAAAGAACCCCGAGGAAAGCTTGCACACGCCCCTTCCAACATTCCAAGCAACCCCTAAGCTCTACACCCTTCATACTCTGACCCTAAATCCTAAACAACTCCTTCCCCTGAGGGTCCATATACTTATATGTTTAATATATTGATGCTACAGCCGCCCCTATATCTATCTATCTATTTTATATCTATCTTTATATCTATATCTATATATCTATATATCTATATATCTATATATATATATATATAGGTACTCTAAAGCCAAAGGTACATAAATTTACATTCATGGGCCCTTTAAATCAAAGCCCGGACCATCCCCCCAGCCCAGGTCTGGTGTCCCTCAACCGTGAGCCCTAAACCCTAAAACACTCCTGATGGGAGGCCAAAAGGGGGGGTTTAAGATTCTTGCGGTAGGGATTCCTTAATATGAACCCCATCATGGGAACCCTAATCCCTACTAAACCCCCATAGGCTAAAACCCCTTTTGGCCTCCCATGAACTCCTTGTAAAGACCCAAGGAATCCCTAAACCCTCACCATATGGCAGGTTCCGTAAATAGGGGGCCCGAATCCCTAAACCCTGCACCATACCCCAAGCCTGAAAAATCCCTAAACCCTAAGCCCGGGCCCTAAACTCCAGCACTGAAAAGCCCTAAACCCTAACCCTAAGCCTTAAACCCTAAGACCACGTCTGGTGGGCCTGTTTTGGGTCGCCCTCTGGTGCTGTACCCGGCCTCGGGGGTGCTGAGAGGCAGTTTAATTTTGGGCTTTAGGGTTTAGGCCGGTTAGGCCTGTAGGGTTTTAGGGGGTTCAGGGGTTTAGGGTCTAGGGGTTTAGGGTTTAGTGGTTTAGGGTCTAGCGGTTTAGCGGTTTAGGGTTTAGGCCTTTAGGGTTCTCCTTCGGGGCAATTTCAGCATCCTGACTATGATTATGATTACGAGTACTTCGTTATGATTCTGAATTCCGAAACTATGGTAATCTGCAGGAAAAACGATTTGTGTATTTGCCTATGCTGTTGAAGCTATGAATTAGGAAGCTATGGTCTCCTAACTGTCACGATTTTTTAATGAAAACTTAGAGATTGCATTGTTGTGGTGACTGTATGTCATACTAGTAATACTGGCAGGAGTCGTCGTAGTCGTAGTTGACATCGAAAAAATAAAACTGCAAGCATGCTGACATTGCACTTGTTCAATGGTCTTATATGTTTCAGTTTTGTTGAATGCCTTTAGAATTTGGGTCACCCAGTTTGGGTCTTTTGTTCAGCTACAGGTTTATAGCCTTTCGGGCTTGGGAGTCCGGGATTTCGGGTTTTGTCTTTCTTCAACAGCTTGGCCCGCAGGTTGGAGTACAGCGTTCGGAAGGGTTCAAGGTGTTGCTTTCACTGCAGTTGCAATGCTGTTTGGGGCTCAGGGGGTCGAGCTTGAGGGCATTTGTTTCTTCGCCCGGGGATTTCAGGTTTTGAAGTGTAGGGTTTCGGATGTGATGTGGGATTTTGGGGTTTTGGGTGAGTTTACGGGGGCTTGGGGGTGGTTCATGTCTGGAGTTGGGAGTTTACACAGTCTCTGCACTGTATACCCGTCTTCCTGGTAACCTGAGGCAATTTCCAGGTGGCCACTTACTGTTCTCAGTTGCGGAGTTCCTAAGCCCCAAGAATTTTACACTTTCAGTTTTATAGTGGGGGATATGATCCCCAAAAGTGTAAAGTGTATCCACTCAGCTACTAGGTGTTGTCCTGCGGACCAGAACCGCAACTGTTACCCAAATCCTCCAGCCGTCATCGACCTGCAGTGTGCTTCCTGTATCGGTTCACCTTGCTTCCTGCAGAAAGGGTTCATCGCCGAAAGAAACGAGTATCCAACATCTGAGAAGTACACTGGAGAGATTTCCAGTCGTCGGGCCTACCTAGAACACATGGTAGTTCCTCCTTTTGGTTAACAAAAATCTCGATTATAGATCCTGACCCTGAAGCTGCTTAACCGCAAAAATTAAAAGGAACTGCAATGGAGACTCTAGGTACACCTCACACACCAAAACTAAAGCGTATATGTCGAGCTCGGTGGCTCTTTTAAGTCCAGGTTCCTAGCTTTATCTCAAAACCCCGCAACGACTTAGAATCGCTGAAGCCCCGAACAGACCTTGAAGTACGGAGTTTAGGGTTGGCGCCATCGGATACATGGGATGGCAGTACGGCTTATACTTGAACAGGGTTTTGGCTGGAGTATAGCAAACCCCAAAAAGTTGGAAACTGGATTAAGGACAGATAGTGCTGGGATTCCATATGCGTTACATGAGGCTGTTGAGTTTCCAACTTTTGGGTTTCTACTGTATACGAAACTATACTGAACTTAGAACCCTAGCAACAATTACAATTTTGGCTGTTTCTTAAAGGTTATAATAACCCAAAATTAAAAATCATTTCTAAATACCCCTAAGGAAACAGTACGGGGTGGGTTGTAGAGGCGATCTGCGACTCCGACTCCTACAACACCCCAAGGGTCCAAAGGACCCAATAACAAGGTACTTGTTTTTAGGATAGTAGTTATGTAGCTCTACATAGGAGAGAGTATATGATTATTAGGTACTCGGACCCTTGGGGACATTGTTGGAGGAACTCCGTTCGTCGGACCGCAAACCGCCATACACAAATGAAGTACTAGACCGGCCTTAATAATCAGAATAGGTAAGGTCTTGGGGCCCATTGTACTATAAATATCAGAAGGCACGGTATAGGTAATTACTAAGGCCCTTATATTAAGCGTTCGAACCGAGTGGCACGAACTTCAGTGCAGCAGCATTGATGCAGTATCGCTTGCCTGATCGGGCACCATTGGTTGCGATGGCTTTGACTTTAACTCGGCTGTCTATTGAACCCCTCCTAAAAGCTAAACTTTTAGCCTCCTTATTATGGTTCGTATAGAAACCCCAAAAGTTAAAGTCCTAAGACCCAACCAGAAGAACGCAAAGTAAAAATGCTGAAGAACGAGAATTCAGGGCTAGTACAGAGACTGGACCCAAACCTGAACGCATGCCGTAAGCGCTGGCTTCCACATGAAGGCCTTTTGCTTGCATACCTACCCCCATATCAATCTAGCTAAGTCTAGGTTGTCTAGCAAGCCCTGCTAAGAGTGCCCTGTATTCAACTGAAAACAGGACCTGAATTGAAAGATCTAGGGCCCCAAACCCTAAACCCGAAGCCCTGAACCCTAAACACCTAAACCCTGGCCCTAAACCTCTAAAACCCTAAACCCCAAACCCTAAACCACAAACCCTAAACCCCTAAACCCCAAACCCAAACCCTGAAGCCCTAAAACGTGACCAGGCCTGTAGGCGGAGGGCCATCATCGAAGACATGGCCAAGGTGCGTACCCGAGGCACGGTCCAGGACCTTCGGGGTTTAGGGTTTCGGATCTAGGGATTGGGTCCTTCAAGGGTTCCTTTAAGGGTTCCTTTAAAGGCTCTATCAGGGATCTTTATGGGCTTAGGGTCCAGGACCTTCGGGTTTAGGTTTAGGGGTTTAGGGGTTTATAGGGGTTAGTGTGTGGGTTTGGGGGTTTATGGTTTCGGGTTTGGGGATTAGGGGTTTAGGGGTTTAAGGTCTAGGGCTTAGGGCCTTTTTGGGTCTACCTTAAGCCGGAATAACCTACCTTTTTAAGGACTTATACAAGGAAATCATAATAAGGAACCCTAAAAAGGTAGGTTATTCCGGCTTAAGGTAGGGTTTAGGGTTTTAGGGTTTTGGGATAGGGGGTTGCAGTCGTTGTAGTACGGCTGATGCAGACTTTCATGCATTATCCACCACGAGGAATCGATGAATATGTGACGATTCGACAAGCTTGGTTTTTGATGCTTCAGGTATTGATGGGTGTGTACATCACAAGCACGAGGGATAACAGCTGTTGTGCAGTAGTCGCCGCGCTGCTGTAATGGTAGTGCATTGGTGGTGGTTGTGGTCGCAAGGCTCTGATCGTCTTCTCAAAAAACTGACACGGCAAAGGCCCTAAACCTTAAACGCCTTAGACCCGAGGCCCTAAATCTAAGCCCTAAACCACAAACCGTAAACCCCCCAAACCAAAACCCTTAAACTCCAAAACCTCAAAACCCGGAGCCTAAAACCCTGAAGCCTGCTCTATGAGGCTCCCATGGTCCCCAAAGCCGAACGAAACCCATAGTCTCAGAGGAGGGAAACCCAGACGGTCTAGCTAAATCCCAACTACACCCCTGAGCCTAAACCCCACTTGGAGGGTCGGGGGACTTGGTAAGTAGGCAATAAGTAGACTTATAAGTACCCTAAAAGGGATCCTAATTGGGGTTATGGTACTTAGAAGTCTCCAAAACCACTACAAGTGGTTACTAAGTCCCCCGACCCTCCAAGTAAGCCTAAACCCCAAGCCCTGAAGAAACCCCCTAGACCCTAAACCCCTAAACCTAAACCCCAAGCCCTGAAGAAACCCAATGCCAACGCCCAGCAAAAGAGAGAGGGGCCTCGGTACGCCAGAACATCTTCGGCAAGTTCTGGCAGCGCGCATGGTGGGAGTTTTCCAAAAATTAGGGGGTTCCTTAGGGTTCCTTTAATGGGTTACTGTAAGGGCTCCTTTAAAGGGCTCTATAAGGGTTTAGGGTTTACGAAAATTTGTGGTACCACATTTTGGGATCCTAACAATAAGGATCCTTCTATTTAGGGTACTTTATTGGGGTCCCCAATTC
Organism: Symbiodinium sp. CCMP2592; assembly: GCA_905221615.1. Taxonomy (NCBI): domain Eukaryota; class Dinophyceae; order Suessiales; family Symbiodiniaceae; genus Symbiodinium; species Symbiodinium sp. CCMP2592. Next base: position 516,820 of record CAJNDT010001835.1, on the reverse strand, counting down.
TCAGAAACTCCCATGTGTTGCAAATTGATGTCCCCAGCTACAGCACAGGACGAACCTAAAGGTTCTAGCACTCCCATATCCAGCTTCCTCAAATTTCAAAAATACTTTGCTCCGAATTGTGCTTGCCTCCGCAAGCCCTGCTGCCTGTGTATCTAATACAGGGGGGGGCCCTGAATAATTAGAATAGGTTTTTGGGCTCCTATATAGTTTACTGTAACTGTATTAGGAACCATAAGAAATAGTTTTGGCAATTCTTTAGGCGCCTGTACTAGACGGTTGAGGAAGAAGCTACGGCACGTGTCGTAGGCATCGAAGATCCTGGCCTAAGGTTGGGAACTTGTTGCTGGGGCTTCTCGGGTATTGTGTCTCTAGTGTCTGTGCTGTTGGGCTTGAGGATGTAAGATTCGCATATGGAAGCCTGAAGAACTGTTGCTAATTATAGTATACCCCCAAAACATATTCCAACTAGCCCGAAGCAAAGAGCCCTTTATGGAAGCCCTTTAAGGAAATCTTATTCTAAATATTAAGGCCCTTATATTAGTTTCAGGGTTGACGGCTTCGGTTGCGGGCTTTCGTCTGGCTTGATTTCGGTTTGGGGTTTAGACTTTAGGGCTTAAGGTTTATTGCTTAAGGTTTAGGGTTCGACTAGGGTTTAGTTTTAAGGTTCAGGGTGTTATTTGGATTTAAGGTTCATGGTTTAGGGTTGAGGCTTGAGGTCTACGGGCTTGGCTTACAAAGATATTCACTGGACATCGCATCTCTTGACCTCAGGGGTGTGGCTTTGGGGTTTGGGCCGGCCATGCATGATACAGCAGAAACCTGTAGAACAAAGAAACTCAAAGGGGAAAAGGAGGGACCCTTAATGGGGACCCCTACCCAATAATGGGCGATATAATGGGTATATAATAGCTATATCAAGGGTAGATACCTAGGGGTCCTTATTAAGGGTCCCTCCTTTTACCCTTGGAGAAACTAAAGAACTCTGGGAAAAACAAGGTTACAGAGGATGGAAATTCCTAAGCCGCTCAGTGCTGCACCCTGGGCCTCTAACCGAAAGGCTTCGCCCCAACCCAGTCACTTCGATGAAATGCTACCTACACACTTTTTGGCATGTGGCATTTGGAGGTAGGGGTCTTTATGATTTTTGGGAGTCGTAGTATGTTGGGGGGTCGGCCCGGCAGACCCGAACCCCCAGACAATCGTGGCAGAATCGACGTCCATGTCGCCCGGGTCTGTGCGCTCCAAGACGGTATCGGAGCTGACGGGGGCCCAGAAAGAAGGCCAGCCAGTACCACCTTGGACTGTTTTTTTCTGTTAGTCAGAAATCGGAATTGTCGAGAGATACATGGGCTCACCCAAAATCTACTAATCGGGTTTTGGGTTGAGGGTTTCATCGATCAAGACAGCTGTCTATGTATTAAAATATCTCATGCGATTTGTCACATGTAATACATCATATGTCCTAAATTGACAAAATCTCTAGCGAGGCGCTGTTGTACTTCGCCTTTGAGGAGAAGAGCGGCTGGCCACTAATCGGCGACACGTAGGTCCCCTCCTCCTTGTTGTCCCAAGCCTTGGCACGGTTTAGGGTGTAGGGTTTAGGGTTTAGGGTTCAGGGTTTAGGGTCTAGGGATATGAGCGCATGGTTAGTAACCCTAAGGGTCCATGTAGCCAAATACTATATATTTTGGCCTTAAAGTATAGTCCCTATACGTGTACTTCAGGGCCAAAGTATATAGCAATTGGGTACACGGACCCTGATGGTATGGTGGTCAGAAGGAAAGCTACAAGCTGGATAAGTAGCAAGTTGGTCGTCATGAGGGAGGTTACAAAGGGGATACGCAGTAGGGCGGCCAAGTCACAAGCAGGAAAAAACCCAACTCGGTTCTGTCGATGCAAAACATGACACTCTTTTTGTTCGGACAACGCAATTGGTGCTAAACCCACCGTCCCAAACTTTCTGCAAACACCCGACATGTGCAGAGGTCTTTGAGCTGTCCTCAGAAGCCCATAGCTACGGTTTAGTGCATGGGCTCGGGGTTTAGACTTGAAGTAGGGCAACCGATGCAAACTCAAAACGTGACGACACCGTGTAAACGTTAAGTAACTTCCCACAAACCCCTTTCTTTGTGGACGTGGCACGTAGCCATTGGTGGTCTTGCCAGTGAACGCTGGCTCAGTCGCAGCCTGTTCGTTTAGGGGTCTGCGGCGGCTTAGGTCTGAGTGTGTTGGACTTAGCATCTTAACATTTATCGAACATTCCTAGCCGCGGCTAGGGCGAGGTTCAGAGCAGGGTATCGAGCAGTTGGTGTATCGGTTTAGGGGCTTCCCTGGAGTTTGAGGCGTGCGCTCAGCCAGATGACATTAAGTTGTACTGCACTTGAAACGTGGTTTCAGAGAACACCTTAACTCAGCATGCCGGACTCAAGCTAAAGTACCCTAAGGCTCAAAGTAGCTCAAACGCCTCTTACAGTATGGTCTCTCTGGCCCGTATCCCTAGCCTAAACCCCAAACCCGCATGATACGAGTCCTTGGAGCATTCAAGATACAGCCCTGGAGCCGTAAACGATAGACCCCGCAACCTTAAAACACACAGGGCCAGTCGAACCTCGAGCAGAACTCTCTGCTCGAAGTTGCCTCAAACTGCTCGCATAGTTTAGGTGTTCAGGGTTTAGGCTTTTAGGGCTTCTGGCTTAGGTCTGATTCAGTTCTCAGGATTTTCGGCAGATTCTTCCAAGAGGTAGGGCTGCGCGGCTGAGGGCTCTTCTGACCCTGACCGGGGCGGGGGGCCTAGAAACCTATGAAGGGTTTCCAAATAATGGCCTAGAGCTTCGTAAACCTCAGAGGATAATAAGCAGATCCTGCCTATGTACATGTATATGTGTATGTATGTGTATATGTATGTATGTATGTATGTACGTATGTATGTATGTATGTATGCATGTATGTATGTATGTATGTGTATATATATATATATATATATATGGTCAGGCGTCTGGCGTTCCCAGCCCCCCCCCCCCCGTGGCCGGCTTAAATAGGGTCTATTTGGCAGCTGGATGGCTGTGTTTTTGCATTCAAGTAGTGCTTATTCTCATCACCACAGACCACGCCATGACACGGGTGACGTAGGCACAGACTCCATGCGTGCATAATTGATCGTTGAAAATGTCTGCGCTCTCGTGGTGCCTAGCTGCGTATTACACTGCGACATACAAGCGGCGGCCACTTGCGCCCAAAGTTCGTGTGAATGTAATGTAATGTTTAACCAATCAGAATGTCCACGACTCCTTGGAATGTAGACAGACGGCTCAAGAAAGGGTGGAGATTCCCCCAACCCTCAACGAAAACACGGAGAAAGTCTCTCCAAGTCATTCAGCTGATTTCTAGCAGCGAGCTCCTCTACCTCTTGGTAAGTCTCCATCTCCTCTGACGATAAATGAAGGGAGCTCGCTGCTTCGTCATCCGCAAGAAATGAGCTTCTTTTCCCCAAAAGGGTAAGGAAGAGATCCCTTGGCACATCCTCTACCGCAGCATCTCAAAGGAGCAGAGAACCCTTCCAACGTCACGAGAAAAAAAGAACTCCGGCTGCCTCTTAGTCGACAAGAAGAGAGAGGAGCTCCTTGTCGTCCCCTCTTCCTCCTCAAGGGATAGAAGAGAGATAGCTTTCAAGAAGTGAGGACTGAGCTGTCTCAATCTTCAAAAGAAGAGTCTGATCCTCCCCTTAGCCTTCAATAAGACATGAGCAGCCCTCTACCCCATCCTCTGAATTAGCTTCCAAAAAAATCCTTTGCCTCATCCTCGACAAGAAGAGACTGAGAGCTTCCTCCACACTAATGGGACAAAAGAAAGCGCCATCTCAACAAAGCAAACAGGCCGCTCCAACTTCACGAGAAAGAAGAGGGCTCCGTTTACCCCTCGGCAAGAAGAGACCTCCTTTCTTTCTTGAAAAGGGGAGGACACTCAAGAAGAAAGGGTGGAGCTCCCCCAATTTTCAAGTAGAGACATCTGGTCATCCCTCAGCATTTAAAAGGAAAAGACCTCATGCTCCAAAACAAGAAGAGAGTCCCCAGGATATTCGTGGCAACAAAAGAGAGCATCCTTCTTACCTCTTGGTATGTCGCCTCTTCGTCTTAAGGAGATTGAAGAGACCTCGCTCCTAGCAAGAAAGGACAGAGCTCCCCTAGCTTCCAAAAAGAAAGATTGTCTACCTCATCCTCCACAAGAAATCACTGAGAGCTTCCTCCCATCATCTCCTCTGACGATAAATGAAGGGAGCTCGCTGCTTCGTCATCCGCAAGAAATGAGCTTCTTTTCCCCAAAAGGGTAAGGAAATCCCTTGGCACATCCTCTACCGCGGAGCAGAGAACCCTTCCAACGTCACGAGAAAAAAAGAACTCCGGCTGCCTCTCAGTCGACAAGAAGAGAGAGGAGCTGCTTGTCGTCCCCTCTTCCTCCTCAAGGGATAGAAGAGAGATAGCTTTCAAGAAGTGAGGACTGAGCTTCTCAATCTTCAAAAGAAGAGTCTGATCCTCCCCTTAGCCTTCAATAAGACATGAGCAGCCCTCTACCCCATCCTCTGAATTAGCTTCCAAAAAAATCCTCTGCCTCATCCTCGGCAAGAAGAGACTGAGAGCTTCCTCCAAACTAATGGGACAAAAGAAAGCGCCCTCTCAACAAAGCAAACAGGCCGCTCCAACTTCACGAGAAAGAAGAGGGCTCCGTTTACCCCTCGGCAAGAAGAGACCTCCTTTCTTTCTTGAAAAGGGGAGGACACTCAAGAAGAAAGGGTGGAGCTCCCCCAATTTTCAAGTAGAGACATCTTTTCATCCCTCAGCATTTAAAAGGAAAAGACCTCATGCTCCAAAACAAGAAGAGAGTTCCCAGGATATTCGTGGCAACAAAAGAGAGCATCCTTCTTACCTCTTGGTATGTCGCCTTTTCGTCTTAAGGAGATTGAAGAGACCTCGCTCCTAGCAAGAAAGGACAGAGCTCCCCTAGCTTCCAAAAAGAAAGATTGTCTGCCTCATCCTCCACAAGAAATCACTGAGAGCTTCCTCCCATCATCTCCTCTGACGATAAAATGAAGGGAGCTCGCTGCTTCGTCATCCGCAAGAAATGAGCTTCTTTTCTCCAAAAGGGTAAGGAAGAGATCCCTTGGCACATCCTCTACGGCAGCATCTCAAAGGAGCAGAGAACCCTTCCAACGTCACGAGAAAAAAAGAACTCCGGCTGCCTCTCAGTCGACAAGAAGAGAGAGGAGCCCCTTGTCGTCCCCTCTTCCTCCTCAAGGGATAGAAGAGAGATAGCTTTCAAGAAGTGAGGACTGAGCTTCTCAATCTTCAAAAGAAGAGTCTGATCCTCCCTTAGCCTTCAATAAGACATGAGCAGCCCTCTACTCCAAAAACTCATCCTCGACAAGAAGAGATTGAGAGCAATCTAAGGCGGCAGAAGAAAGCGCCATCTCAACAAAGCAAACAGGCCGCTCCAACTTCACGAGAAAGAAGAGGGCTCCGTTTACCCCTCGGCAAGAAGAGACCTCCTTTCTTTCTTGACAAGGGGAGGACGCTCAAGAAGAAAGGGTGGAGCTCCCCCAATTTTCAAGTAGAGACATCTGGTCATCCCTCAGCATTTAAAAGGAAAAGACCTCAAGCCCCAAAACAAGAAGAGAGTCTCCAGGTGATTTGTGGCAACAGAAGAGAGCATCCTTCTAGCAGAGAGCCTTTTTACCTCTTGGTATGTCGCCTTTTCGTCTTAAGAAGATTGAAGAGACCTCGCTCCTAGCAACAAAGGACAGAGCTCCCCTAGCTTCCAAAAAGAAAGATTTTCTACCTCATCCTCCACAAGAAATCACTGAGTGCTTCCTCCCATGTAATGAGACGCAAGAGAGCTTCATCTCAGCCCAGCAGACAGGCCTCTCCAAGTTCACGAGAATTCAAAGGTCTCCGTTTACCCATCGGTCGGAAAGAAAATAACTCCTTTCTCTCTTCATAAGGGGTTGAATCTTGCGCATTTCTTTTACCTTTTCAAAAGATGGAGAACAGCATACGCACAAGAAGAAGAAACCTCCTTTCTCTCTTGGCAGTGGAAAGAGATCCTGATTACTTCCCTTACCTTTTCAAAAGATGGAAAAGGGCATACGCTCAAGAAGAAAGGGCGGAGATGCCCCCACCCCTCAACGAAACCACGGAGAGAGTCCCTCCAAGTCATTCAGCTGATTTCGAGCAGCGAGCTCCTCCCTCTCTTGGTAGGTCTCCATCTCCTCTGAAGAGAATTGAAGGGAGCTCGCTTCTAGTCGAAGAAGACAAGGCTCAACGCATCTCCAGTTTCAAAAAGAACTGCGGCTGCCTCTTAGTCGACAAGAAGAGAGAGGAGCTCCTTGTCGTCCCCTCTTCCTCTTCAAGGGATAGAAGAGGGATAGCTTTCAAGAAGTGAGGACAGAGCTCGCTCAATCTTCAGAAGAAGAGTCTGATCCTCCCCTCATCCTTCAACAAGACATGAGCAGCCCTCTACCCCATGCTCTGAATTAGCTTTCAAAAAGACAAATCCTCTGCCTCATCCTCGACAAGAAGAGACTGAGAGCTTCCTCCAAACTAATGGGACAAAAGAAAGCGCCATCTCAACAAAGCAAACAGGCCGCTCCAATTTCATGAGAAAGAAGAGGGCACCGTTTACCTTTCGGCAAGAAGAGACCTCCTTTCTTTCCTGATATGGGGAGGGGATCCTGATTATTTCCGTCGCCGTTTTAAAAATGGAAGAGAGCATACACTCAAGAAGAAAGGGTGGAGCTCCCCCCAACTCAAGAAGAAAGGGTGGAGCTCCCCCCAATTTTCAAACAGAGACATCTGGTCGTCCCTCAGCCTTCAAAGGGAAATGACCTCATGCTCCAAAACAAGAAGAGAGTCTCCAGGATATTCGTGGCAACAGAAGAGAGCATCCTTCTAGCAGAGAGCCTTTTTACCTCTTGGTATGTCGCCTTTTCGTCTTAAGAAGATTGAAGAGACCTCGCTCCTAGCAACAAAGACAGAGCTCCCATAGCTTCCAAAAAGAAAGATTTTCTACCTCATCCTCCACAAGAAATCACTGAGAGCTTCCTCCCATGTAATGAGACGCAAGAGAGCTTCATCTCAGCCCAGCAGACAGGCCCCTCCAACTTCACGAGAATTCAAAGGTCTCCGTTTACCCATCGGTCGGAAAGAAGATAACTCCTTTCTCTCTTCATAAGGGGTTGGATCTTGAGCATTTCTTTTACCTTTTCAAAAGATGGAGAACAGCATACGCACAAGAAGAAGAAACCTCCTTTCTCTCTTGGCAGTGGAAAGAGATCCTGATTACTGCCCTTACCTTCTCAAAAGATGGAAAACAGCATACGCACAAGAAGAAGAAACCTCCTTTCTCTCTTGGCAGTGGAAAGAGATCCTGTTATTTTCTTGACGCTCAAGAAGAAACGGTAGGGATTCCCCCAACCCTCAACGAAAACACGGAGAGAGTCCCTCCAAGTCATTCGGCTGATTTCTAGCAGCGAGCTCCTCCCTCTCTTGGTAGGTCTCCATCTCCTCTGAAGAGAATCGAAGGGAGCTCGCTTCTAGTCGAAGAAGACAGGGCTCAAAGCATCTCCAGTTTCAAAAAGAACTGCGGCTGCCTCTTAGTCGACAAGAAGAGAGAGGAGCTCCTTGTCGTCCCCTCTTCCTCCTCAAGGGATAGAACAGAGATAGCTCTCAAGAAGTGAGGACAGAGCTCTCTCAATCGACAAAAGAAGAGTCCGATCCTCCCCTCAGCCTTCAATAAGACATGAGCAGCCCTCTTCCCCACCCTCTGAATCAAGAAAGAAACCCTTCTAACTTCTCCATGTTGCCACCACTTCCTCTCCAAGGGATAGAAGAGAGATATCTCTCAAGAGGTGAGGACAGAGCGTTCTCATTCCTAGTTATTCTTGGCAAGAGCAGATTTCCCTAGAGGAGATTTCTTATACCTTCCTCAGTCGCCAGCCTTCAAAAGAAAAGACCTCATGCTCCAAAGCAAGAAAACAGTCCCCAAAGGTTGTTCGTGGCAAAAGAACAACGCATCACGAGAAAGAAGGGAGCTCCGACTGCCTCTCTGGCGATAAGAAGAAAACTTCTTTCTCTGTTCGTCAGCAGCGACAGCTCCTGAACATCTCCTCCTCGAGAAAAAAACTTGGAAGGGAGCGTACGATCAGGAAGGAAGGATAGAGCTTTTCCAAATTTCAATCCTTGACAAGAGAATGGCCGGTCCTCCCCGTGGCCTTCAAAACGAGACGAGAAGCCCAAGCCCTCTACCTTACCCTGCTGTGAAGCAGGAAGAGAGCTCACTCCAAGTTATTCTTGGTAAGCGACGAGAGCTTTATTTCAGCAGAGAGAGCCTTTACCTCTTGGTAAGTCGCTTTTATCTTAAGAAGATTGAAGAGACTTCGCTCCTAGCAAGAGAAGCCAGGGCTCCCCTTGCTTCCAAAAAGAAAAGTCTTCTACTTCATCCTCCACAAGAAATGATTGAGAGCTTCCTCCCATGTAATGAGACGGGAGAGAGGTCCATCTCAGCACAGCAGACAGGCCCCTTCAACTTCACGAAAGACAAGAGAGCTCCATCTACCCCTGCGTCGGCAAGATTTTTTTTCCTTGAAGTTCTGCAAAAAACACAGAGAAAATCACAGATCACAAGGGTGTCGCCCCAAGATTTGTACAGACTCAGATCCCAAAAACCCAGATCGCAAGGGGTGTCCCCCTAAGGGTTCGTTGAAACAACAAGTTCCAAAACAATAAATCGCAAGGGGTGTCTCCCTAAAGCTTTTTATAACAAAAGAATTCCAACACCACAAATCGCAAGCGGTGTCCCCCCCAAGGTTTTGTAAGAACTCAGATCCCGAAATCACAGATCGCAAGGGGTGTCTCCCCAAGGTTTTGTGAAAACTCAGAACCGAAAACCACAGATCGCAAGTGGTGTCCCCCTAAAGGTTGTTATAACAAATAAGTTCCAAAATCACAAATCGCAAGGGGTGTCCTCCTAATCCCTGCGAGCCGCGACCGAGCAGAAAGCCTGTAAATACCGCGTTAAAAACAACGGCCAGGGACCCCACACATCTCGCGCAAAATCTGGCGGAAGTGATCCGCCACCGAGCAAAAAGCTTGTAAATACCGCATTAAACAAAGGGCCAGGGATTTCACACATCTGTTGGCAAAATCTGGCGGAAGTGAGCAGTCGGTACTTCCGCCAGATTTTGCCAACAGATGTGCGAAATCCCTGGCCCTTTGTTTAATGCGGTATTTACGGGCTTTTTGCTCGGTGGCGGATCACTTCCGCCAGATTTTGCCCGGATCCCTAGCCCTTGAAGTGGTGGGTGAGAGGGTGGTGGGAGGGTGTCTGGGAGGTAGCGTGGGCAGGAGGTGGAGGGAAGGTTGTGTAAGAACTCAGATCCCAAAATCATAGATCGCAAGTGGTGTCCCCCTAAGGTCTTGTGAAAACTCAGATCAGAAAACCACAGAGCGCAAGGGGTGTCCCCCTCATCCCTGCGAGCCGCGACCGAGCAGAACGCCTGTAAATACCGCGTTAAAACAACGGCCAGGGATCTCACACATCTGCGGGCAAAATCTGGCGGAAGTGATCCGCCACCGAGCAAAAAGCCTGTAAATACCGCATTAAACAAAGGGCCAGGGATTTCACACATCTGTTGGCAAAATCTGGCGGAGGTACCGACTGCTCACTTCCGCCAGATTTTGCCAACAGATGTGTGAAATCCCTGGCCCTTTGTTGAATGCGGTATTTACAGGCTTTTTGCTCGGTGGCGGATCACTTCCGCCAGATTTTGCCCGCAGATGTGTGGGATCCCTAGCCCTTGAAGTGGTGGGTGAGAGGGTGGTGGGAGGGTTTAATTCCCGGCCCCAATTAAATAATTTAAATAATTTAAATAGTTTAAATAATTTACATAATTTAAACAATTTAAATCCTGAGGGAGGGGGTGGGGCGGGCGGGTCCGGACCCCCCCGCGGGAATTAAATAATTTAAATACGGGCGAGGCCCCCGGATTTAAATTATTTAAATTATTTAATTCCCGGCCCCGCCCCTCCCCCAGACCCCCCTCCCCCAGGATTTAAATTATTTAAATTATTTAAATTATTTAAAGTATTTAAATTATTTAATTCCCGGCCCCAATTAAATAATTTAAATACGGGGGAGGCCCCCGGATTTAAATTATTTAAATTATTTAATTCCCGGCCCCAATTAAATAATTTAAATACGGGCGAGGCCTCCGGATTTAAATTATTTAAATTATTTAATTCCCGGCCCCAATTAAATAATTTAAATAATTTAAATAATTTAAATAATTTAAATAATTTAAATCCTGAGGGAGGGGGTCCGGGGCGGGCGGGTCCGGACCACCCCGCGGGAATTAAATAATTTAAATACGGGCGAGGCCCCCGGATTTAAATTATTTAATTCCCGGCCCCGCCCCTCCCCCAGACCCCCCTCCCCCAGGATTTAAATTATTTAAATTATTTAAATTATTTAAATTATTTAAATTATTTAATTCCCGGCCCCAATTAAATAATTTAAATACGGGGGAGGCCCCCGGATTGAAATTATTTAAATTATTTAATTCCCGGCCCCAATTAAATAATTTAAATACGGGCGAGGCCTCCGGATTTAAATTATTTAAATTATTTAATTCCCGGCCCCAATTAAATAATTTAAATAATTTAAATAATTTAAATAATTTAAATAATTTAAATCCTGAGGGAGGGGGTCCGGGGCGGGCGGGTCCGGACCCCCCCGCGGGAATTAAATAATTTAAATACGGGCGAGGCCCCCGGATTTAAATTATTTAAATTATTTAATTCCCGGCCCCGCCCCTCCCCCAGACCCCCCTCCCCCAGGATTTAAATTATTTAAATTATTTAAATTATTTAAATTATTTAAATTATTTAATTCCCGGCCCCAATTAAATAATTTAAATACGGGGGAGGCCCCCGGATTTAAATTATTTAAATTATTTAATTCCCGGCCCCAATTAAATAATTTAAATACGGGCGAGGCCTCCGGATTTAAATTATTTAAATTATTTAATTCCCGGCCCCAATTAAATAATTTAAATAATTTAAATAATTTAAATAATTTAAATAATTTAAATCCTGAGGGAGGGGGTCCGGGGCGGGCGGGTCCGGACCCCCCCGCGGGAATTAAATAATTTAAATACGGGCGAGGCCCCCGGATTTAAATTATTTAAATTATTTAATTCCCGGCCCCGCCCCTCCCCCAGACCCCCCTCCCCCAGGATTTAAATTATTTAAATTATTTAAATTATTTAAATTATTTAATTCCCGGCCCCAATTAAATAATTTAAATACGGGGGAGGCCCCCGGATTTAAATTATTTAAATTATTTAATTCCCGGCCCCAATTAAATAATTTAAATACGGGCGAGGCCTCCGGATTTAAATTATTTAAATTATTTAATTCCCGGCCCCAATTAAATAATTTAAATAATTTAAATAATTTAAATAATTTAAATAATTTAAATCCTGAGGGAGGGGGTCCGGGGCGGGCGGGTCCGGACCCCCCCGCGGGAATTAAATAATTTAAATACGGGCGAGGCCCCCGTATTTAAATTATTTAAATTATTTAATTCCCGGCCCCGCCCCTCCCCCAGACCCCCCTCCCCCAGGATTTAAGTTATTTAAATTATTTAAATTATTTAATTCCCGGCCCCGGCAGATTCCCCCGGATTTAAATTATTTAAATTATTTAATTCATGGCCCCGCCCCTCCCCGGACCCCCCTCCCCCAGGATTTAAATTATTTAAATTATTTATTTAAATTATTTAATTCCTGGCCCCAATTAAATAATTTAAATACGGGGGAGGCCCCCGGATTTAAATTATTTAATTCCCGGGGTCCAGGCGCGCTGGAACACCACATGGGGTCTATTTGGCAGCTGGCGCGTGGAGTCCTGCCAATACACACACATCCAGCTGCCAAATAGACCCGGTTTAAGCCACACTCCCCCCCCCCCCGTGTGCGGCTTAAACCGGGTTTATTTGGAAGCTGGTGCTTGCACTCTAGATAGGGAAACAGTGACCTAAATCCCTTATATATAAACAAGAGCCAGCTTCCAAATAAACCCGGTTGGGGGTCCCGGGCGGGGGCAGGGCCGGGAATTAAATAATTTAAATAATTTAAATCCTGGCCGGGGGGGTTCCCGGGGGCCCCGGGCCCCAGGATTTAAATAATTTAAATAATTTAAATCCTGGGGAAGGGCTCCGGATTTAAATTATTTAAATTATTTAATTCCCGGGGCCCTGGACCCCCGGGGACCCCTCCCCTTCAGGATTTAAATTATTTAAATTATTTAATTCCCGGCCCCATTTAAATAATTAAATAATTTAAATAATTTAAATAATTTAAATAATTTAAATCCTGGCCGGGGGGGTTCCCGGGGGCCCCGGGCCCCAGGATTTAAATAATTTAAATAATTTAAATCCTGGGGAAGGGCTCCGGATTTAAATTATTTAAATTATTTAATTCCCGGGGCCCTGGACCCCCGGGGACCCCTCCCCTTCAGGATTTAAATTATTTAAATTATTTAAATTATTTAAATTATTTAATTCCCGGCCCCATTTAAATAATTTAAATAATTTAAATAATTTAAATCCTGGCCGGGGGGGTTCCCGGGGGCCCCGGGCCCCAGGATTTAAATAATTTAAATAATTTAAATCCTGGGGAAGGGCTCCGGATTTAAATTATTTAAATTATTTAATTCCCGGGGCCCTGGACCCCCGGGGACCCCTCCCCTTCAGGATTTAAATTATTTAAATTATTTAAATTATTTAATTCCCGGCCCCATTTAAATAAAATAATTTAAATAATTTAAATAATTTAAATCCTGGCCGGGGGGGTTCCCGGGGGCCCCGGGCCCCAGGATTTAAATAATTTAAATAATTTAAATCCTGGGGAAGGGCTCCGGATTTAAATTATTTAAATTATTTAATTCCCGGGGCCCTGGACCCCCGGGGACCCCTCCCCTTCAGGATTTAAATTATTAAATTATTTAAATTATTTAATTCCCGGCCCCATTTAAATAATTTAAATAATTTAAATAATTTAAATCCTGGCCGGGGGGGTTCCCGGGGGCCCCGGGCCCCAGGATTTAAATAATTTAAATAATTTAAATCCTGGGGAAGGGCTCCGGATTTAAATTATTTAAATTATTTAATTCCCGGGGCCCTGGACCCCCGGGGACCCCTCCCCTTCAGGATTTAAATTATTTAAATTATTTAAATTATTTAAATTATTTAATTCCCGGCCCCATTTAAATAATTTAAATAATTTAAATAATTTAAATAATTTAAATAATTTAAATAATTTAAATAATTTAAATAATTTAAATAATTTAAATAATTTAAATAATTTAAATCCTGGCCGGGGGGGTTCCCGGGGGCCCCGGGCCCCAGGATTTAAATAATTTAAATAATTTAAATCCTGGCCGGGGCCCTCCCCCAGGATTTCAATTATTTATACTGTTTAAATGGGGCCGGGAATTAAATACCACCCCACCCCACCTACCCTCCCTCACCCAGCCCTGCCACCCACCGACCCTCAGCGCCCACCCAGCGTCCCAACCCCCCCCCACCCACCCTTCCTCCCACTTCACACTCCCTCCACCTCCTGCCCACCCTACCTCCCAAACACCCTCCCACCACCCTCTCACCCACCACTTCAAGGGCTAGGGATCCCACACATCTGCGGGCAAAATCTGGCGGAAGTGATCCGCCACCGAGCAAAAAGCCTGTAAATACCGCATTAAACGAAGGGCCAGGGATTTCACACATCCGTTGGCAAAATCTGGCGGAAGTGAGCAGTCGGTACCTCCGCCAGATTTTGCCAACAGATGTGCGAAATCCCTGGCCCTTTGTTTAATGCGGTATTTACAGGCTTTTTGCTCGGTGGCGGATCACTTCCGCCAGATTTTGCCCGCAGATGTGTGAGATCCCTTGCCGTTGTTTTAACGCGGTATTTACAGGCTTTCTGCTCGGTCGCGGCTCGCAGGGATCAGGGGGACACCCCTTGCGCCCTGTGGTTTTCTGATCTGAGTTTTCACAAGACCTTAGGGGGACACCACTTGCGATCTATGATTTTGGGATCTGAGTTCTTACACAACCTTCCCTCCACCTCCTGCCCACCCTACCTCCCAAACACCCTCCCACCACCCTCTCACCCACCACTTCAAGGGCTAGGGATCCCACACATCTGCGGGCAAAATCTGGCGGAAGTGATCCGCCACCGAGCAAAAAGCCTGTAAATACCGCATTAAACGAAGGGCCAGGGATTTCACACATCCGTTGGCAAAATCTGGCGGAAGTGAGCAGTCGGTACCTCCGCCAGATTTTGCCAACAGATGTGCGAAATCCCTGGCCCTTTGTTTAATGCGGTATTTACAGGCTTTTTGCTCGGTGGCGGATCACTTCCGCCAGATTTTGCCCGCAGATGTGTGAGATCCCTTGCCGTTGTTTTAACGCGGTATTTACAGGCTTTCTGCTCGGTCGCGGCTCGCAGGGATCAGGGGGACACCCCTTGCGCCCTGTGGTTTTCTGATCTGAGTTTTCACAAGACCTTAGGGGGACACCACTTGCGATCTATGATTTTGGGATCTGAGTTCTTACACAACCTTCCCTCCACCTCCTGCCCACCCTACCTCCCAAACACCCTCCCACCACCCTCTCACCCACCACTTCAAGGGCTAGGGATCCCACACATCTGCGGGCAAAATCTGGCGGAAGTGATCCGCCACCGAGCAAAAAGCCTGTAAATACCGCATTAAACGAAGGGCCAGGGATTTCACACATCCGTTGGCAAAATCTGGCGGAAGTGAGCAGTCGGTACCTCCGCCAGATTTTGCCAACAGATGTGCGAAATCCCTGGCCCTTTGTTTAATGCGGTATTTACAGGCTTTTTGCTCGGTGGCGGATCACTTCCGCCAGATTTTGCCCGCAGATGTGTGAGATCCCTGGCCGTTGTTTTAACGCGGTATTTACAGGCTTTCTGCTCGGTCGCGGCTCGCAGGGATTAGGGGGACACCCCTTGCGCTCTGTGGTTTTCTGATCTGAGTTTTCACAAGACCTTAGGGGGACACCACTTGCGATCTATGATTTTGGGATCTGAGTTCTTACACAACCTTCCCTCCACCTCCTGCCCACCCTACCTCCCAAACACCCTCCCACCACCCTCTCACCCACCACTTCAAGGGCTAGGGATCCCACACATCTGCGGGCAAAATCTGGCGGAAGTGATCCGCCACCGAGCAAAAAACCCGTAAATACCGCATTAAACAAAGGGCCAGGGATTTCGCACATCTGTTGGCAAAATCTGGCGGAAGTACCGACTGCTCACTTCCGCCAGATTTTGCCAACAGATGCGTGAAATCCCTGGCCCTTTGTTTAATGCGGTATTTACAAGCTTTTTGCTCGGTGGCGGATCACTTCCGCCAGATTTTGCCCGCAGATGTGTGGGGTCCCTGGCCGTTGTTTTAACGCGGTATTTACAGGCTTTCTGCTCGGTCGCGGCTCGCAGGGATTAGGAGGACACCCTTTGCGATTTGTGATTTTGGAACTTATTTGTTATAACAACCTTTAGGGGGACACCACTTGCGATCTGTGGTTTTCGGGTCTGAGTTGTCACAAAACCTTGGGGAGACACCCGTTGCGATCTGTGATTTCGGGATCTCCGTTCTTACAAAACCTTGGGGGGGACACCCCTTGCGATTTGTGGTGTTGGAATTCATTTGTTATAAAAAGCTTTAGGGAGACACCCCTTGCGATTTATTGTTTTGGAATTTGTTGTTTCAACGAACCCTTAGGGGGACACCCCTTGCGATCTGGGTTTTTGGGATCTGAGTCTGTACAAATCTTGGGGCGACACCCTTGTGATCTGTGATTTTATCTGTGTTTTTTGCAGAACTTCAAGGAAAAAAAATCTTGCCGACGCAGGGGTAGATGGAGCTCTCTTGTCTTTCGTGAAGTTGAAGGGGCCTGTCTGCTGTGCTGAGATGGACCTCTCTCCCGTCTCACTACATGGGAGGAAGCTCTCAATCATTTCTTGTGGAGGATGAAGTAGAAGACTTTTCTTTTTGGAAGCAAGGGGAGCCCTGGCTTCTCTTGCTAGGAGCGAAGTCTCTTCAATCTTCTTAAGATAAACGCGACTTACCAAGAGGTAAAGGCTCTCTCTGCTCAAATAAAGCTCTCGTCGCTTACCAAGAATAACTTGGAGTGAGCTCTCTTCCTGCTTCACAGCAGGGTAAGGTAGAGGACTTGGGCTTCTCGTCTCGTTTTGAAGGCCACGGGGAGGACCGGCCTTTCTCTTGTCAAGGATTGAAATTTGGAAAAGCTCTATCCTTCCTTCCTGATCGTACGCTCCCTTCCAAGTTTTTATCTCGAGGAGGAGATGTTCAGGAGCTGTCGCTCCTGACGAACAGAGAAAGAAGTTTTCTTCTTATCGCCAGAGAGGCAGTCGGAGCTCCCTTCTTTCTCGTGATGCGTTGTTCTTTTGCCACGAACAACCTTTGGGGACTGTTTTCTTGCTTTGGAGCATGAGGTCTTTTCTTTTGAAGGCTGGCGACTGAGGAAGGTATAAGAAATCTCCTCTAGGGAAATCTGCTCTTGCCAAGAATAACTAGGAATGAGGACGCTCTGTCCTCACCTCTTGAGAGTTATTTCTCTTCTATCCCTTGGAGAGGAAGTGGTGGCAATATGGAGAAGTTAGAAGGGTTTCTTTCTTGATTCAGAGGGTGGGGTAGAGGGCTGCTCATGTCTTATTGAAGGCTGAGGGGAGGATCGGACTCTTCTTCTGTCGATTGAGAGAGCTCTGTCCTCATTTCTTGAGAGCTATCTCTGTTCTATCCCTTGAGGAGGAAGAGGGGACGACAAGGAGCTCCTCTCTCTTCTTGTCGACTAAGAGGCAGCCGCAGTTCTTTTTGAAACTGGAGATGCTTTGAGCCCTGTCTTCTTCGACTAGAAGCGAGCTCCCTTCGATTCTCTTCAGAGGAGATGGAGACCTACCAAGAGAGGGAGGAGCTCGCTGCTAGAAATCAGCTGAATGACTTGGAGGGACTCTCTCCGTGTTTTCGTTGAGGGTTGGGGGAATCCCTACCGTTTCTTCTTGAGCGTCAAGAAAATAACAGGATCTCTTTCCACTGCCAAGAGAGAAAGGAGGTATCTTCTTCTTGTGCGTATGCTGTTTTCCATCTTTTGAGAAGGTACGGGCAGTAATCAGGATCTCTTTCCACTGCCAAAAGGAGAAAGGAGGTTTCTTCTTCTTGTGCGTATGCTTTTCTCCATCTTTTGAAAAGGTAAAAGAAATGCTCAAGATCCAACCCCTTATGAAGAGAGAAAGGAGTTATCTTCTTTCCGACCGATGGGTAAACGGAGACCTTTGAATTCTCGTGAACTTGGAGGGGCCTGTCTGCTGGGCTGAGATGAAGCTCTCTTGCGTCTCATTACATGGGAGGAAGCTCTCAGTGATTTCTTGTGGAGGATGAGGTAGAAAATCTTTCTTTTTGGAAGCTAGGGGAGCTCTGTCTTTGTTGCTAGGAGCGAGGTCTCTTCAATCTTCTTAAGACGAAAAGGCGACATACCAAGAGGTAAAAAGGCTCTCTGCTAGAAGGATGCTCTCTTCTGTTGCCACGAATATCCTGGAGACTCTCTTCTTGTTTTGGAGCATGAGGTCATTTCCTTTTGAAGGCTGAGGGACGACCAGATGTCTCTGTTTGAAAATTGGGGGAAGCTCCACCCTTTCTTCTTGAGTTGGGGGGAGCTCCACCCTTTCTTCTTGAGTGTATGCTCGCTTCCATTTTTAAAACGGCGACGGAAATAATCAGGATCCCCTCCCCATATCAGGAAAGAAAGGAGATCTCTTCTTGCCGAAGGGTAAACGGTGCCCTCTTCTTTCTCATGAAATTGGAGCGGCCTGTTTGCTTTGTTGAGATGGCGCTTTCTTTTGTCCCATTAGTTTGGAGGAAGCTCTCAGTCTCTTCTTGTCGAGGATGAGGCAGAGGATTTGTCTTTTTGAAAGCTAATTCAGAGCATGGGGTAGAGGGCTGCTCATGTCTTGTTGAAGGATGAGGGGAGGATCAGACTCTTCTTCTGAAGATTGAGCGAGCTCTGTCCTCACTTCTTGAAAGCTATCCCTCTTCTATCCCTTGAAGAGGAAGAGGGGACGACAAGGAGCTCCTCTCTCTTCTTGTCGACTAAGAGGCAGCCGCAGTTCTTTTTGAAACTGGAGATGCGTTGAGCCTTGTCTTCTTCGACTAGAAGCGAGCTCCCTTCGATTCTCTTCAGAGGAGATGGAGACCTACCAAGAGAGGGAGGAGCTCGCTGCTAGAAATCAGCTGAATGACTTGGAGGGACTCTCTCCGTGGTTTCGTTGAGGGGTGGGGGCATGTCCGCCCTTTCTTCTTGAGCGTATGCCCTTTTCCATCTTTTGAAAAGGTAAGGGAAGTAATCAGGATCTCTTTCCACTGCCAAGAGAGAAAGGAGGTTTCTTCTTCTTGTGCGTATGCTGTTTCTCCATCTTTTGAAAAGGTAAAAGAAATGCGCAAGATCCAACCCCTTATGAAGAGAGAAAGGAGCTATCTTCTTTCCGACCGATGGGTAAACGGAGACCTTTGAATTCTCGTGAACTTGGAGAGGCCTGTCTGCTGGGCTGAGATGAAGCTCTCTTGCGTCTCATTACATGGGAGGAAGCTCTCAGTGATTTCTTGTGGAGGATGAGGTAGAAAATCATTCTTTTTGGAAGCTAGGGGAGCTCTGTCCTTTCTTGCTAGGAGCGAGGTCTCTTCAATCTTCTTAAAACGAAAAGGCGACATACCAAGTGGTAAGAAGGATGCTCTCTTCTGTTGCCACAAATCACCTGGGGACTCCCCTCTTGTTTTGGAGCATGAGGTCTTTTCATTTTAAATGCTGAGGGATGACCAGATGTCTCTACTTGAAAATTGGGGGAGCTCCACCCTTTCTTCTTGAGCGTCCTCCCCTTTTCAAGAAAGAAAGGAGGCCTGGGCTGGGCCGGGCTGGGTTGCGGCTTGGGCTGGGACTGGGCTGGGCGCGCTGGCTTACTCCAGCTCGCCGGTACCAGTCAGCCTGCCTTCCTGGGAGAGTCTGTGATTACTCCAGAACCCGAGTGTGCCTGCCTTCCTGGGAGAGTCTATGACTACTCCAAAACCCGAGTGTCAGCTTCCAAATAAACCCTATTTAAGCCGGCCACCCCCCCCCCCCCCCCCCCCAATGGTATGGTCTGACAGGGGTGGGGGGGGGGGCCTGGCGTGTGCGGAAAGGCTTTGGGGCCGTTCCAGCTGCCACTGGATGGTGGGGTGGTGCTGGCGGCCAGGGCTCACGCGCAAGCCCTTCGCAAGCAAGCCGTAAACCCTATGACGCAGCGCGTGCCCCGGTTTTGAGCAACGTTAAACGTTAACTTGTACTTAAAACGCTACACCCAACCCTAAACCACACCAAGCTGCAGGCTCTAAGCCTAAAGCAGAGCATACACCGCAAATCCTCCCTAAGCCCTTGTCGACTCGAAGCCTTATACCTTGTAGCCGTAAACCCAAAACTCAAAAGCTTAAGCTAAACCCTAAACCCCAAAACCCAACAACCACCCACAGGGGGAAGAGGAACCCCACACCCCACACCACAGGGGAGGGGGGGGCCCCACCTATATCCGGACCATTGACCTTTGGGGGGGGAGGGGGGGGGGGCTGCGGAGCGCGTGACCATATATATGGGTGTTTGTCAAAATTATGGTCCCTTTTTAGGTCCCTAATATAATACGGCACCTAATATTTAGGGTACCCAAAAAAGGGACCCTGATTTTGACAACCACCCATATATAATATGTATAGGTGCCCCAATAATAGCAGGATCCCGCCGACTGCGCAATTGGCAACCCGGATCCGTCAATAGCCGGATCTTTGCTAGGGGACTTAACATAAGATGCTACGGTGAGGATAGCTACTAAGTACCATGGTTTCCTTGGTGATGGGGTATCGTTGATCATTCGAGATCCTTTACACAGTAGCTTTGCCCAATCACACCGTGCAAAGCCTTGTACGTCCCGAAAGCACGGTACAGAACCCACACGATCCCTGACAACCCTGGTAAATACCTGAACACTAACCCCTGAACCCTAAACCCTTAGCAAACAACCCCTAAGGGCCCAAGTGCCCATGTAGTCATATAGTATATTGTAGCCTTAGTTGCTGAGTTCATATGCCCCCCAAAGTGTACACTTTTAGTTTTATACTGGATAATATTATCCAAAAAAGTGTAAAGTGGATCCACTCAGCTACTAAGTTAAAGTAGTTCCGTTTCAAGTACCTTAGGGCCGAAGTATACACTAACATGGGCACATGGAGCCTTAGAGCCCCCGAAAAGAAACCATAAACCCTAAACCCTTAATCCTAAACCCCTTAAGCCGTAAACGCTAAAAGCCCTAAACCTCAAAACCCTAAAATCTCTAAACCCGAAACCCGTAGAGCCCTAAGGACCCTTAATCCTAAAAGCCCTTAAACCTTTATTCCTAAAAACCCTAAACCCTTAAACCCTTAACCCTAAACCCGTAACCCTAAATACCCTAAAAACCCTAAACCAAAAAAACAACTAAACCCTCAAAACCCTAAACCCGCTAAACCAAAAAAACTAAACCCTCAAAACCCTAAATACCCTAAATACCGTAAAAACCCTAAACCAAAAAACTAAACCCTCAAAACCCAAAACCCTAAACCTTAAACCCTAGAAACTTAATTCTAGTATCCTAAAAACCCTAAACCCTTTATAGAACCCTACCCTTATAGGTAACCTTTTGAAGGAACCCTAAGATACCCCTGAAAGGCGCCTTGTGCACCCTTAGAGACCCAGAGCAAGGCCGAGAGGCTTAGCGACTTGGCGGCTTCAGCGATAGCTGCGTCACTCATCTCCTGCCGTACGCTCTGTTAGACCCAACCAAGGGTTCTTTAGTTTACGGTTTAGGGTTTAGATTTTAGGGTTTCGATTTTAGGGCTTAGAGTTTAGGGTTTAGGGTTTAGAGTTTAGGGTTTAGAGTTTAGGGTTCAAGGGTTTGAGGGTGTAGATAGAGCACTGGAAGGGGCGATGGAGCAAGCTTAGCTTGTAAGGGTTTAGGGTGTTTTTAAGCTCCTTCTCTCCGAAGCCAAGAAGTCTCGAGAGGCAATACTACCAGGGCTTTTCGGGTTCAGGGTTTGGCTCGCAAGGGTTTGGGCTTTTAGGGTTAAGGGTTTTTAGGGTTTAGGATTTAAATCTAGCTTGTTAAGGGTGTTGTCGTTCTTTGTATGGCTTGTTCGTTTGTCAGGGTTAAGGGTTGAGGGTTTTTAGGGTTCAAACCTACCTTTCGAGCAACTAATGCATGCTGTGCCACTGCATCCGAACCGCGAGATTGAGCACCTAAGAACATGTCTCGTGACAAGGCGAGCCTAGCAGAGTAGGTACTTTTCTCCAGATTTTTGCTTTGAGATGCCATAAAGTCGATACTGCCTTTTTGCTTGGAGCCCCAGTGCCTGTCCAACAAAACATACAAGCCGCCTTGGAGACACACTAAATCTTAGATGCCCCCACCCTGTAATTGTGTATTACCTGGTGGGGGCAGCTTCTGAGTCCTGCGAGCTGCAGCTACAGCCTTGAACTGCACCTGTAGCCGATGCATTTTCCTTGCGATGGTTTCTACATATAATTCCTTAAAGACGTATAGGTCTTCACAGCCGCAGGTATCAGGTATAGCCAAAATAACCCCAAACCCCTGGACCCTACCCTCCCTAACCCCAAACCCTAAACCCAAAAACCCCTAAACCCTAAACCCTACCCTGAACCTTGAACCCCCTAAACCCTAAACCCTATAACCCCTAAGCCCAAACCAGCTCAGGCCGGCCCTCATCCAGTATCCAATGAGCCTCGACGGCGCGCGCCCGAGGAACCAACACCCTGAGATGCGGACTGGTTAATTTCAGCGTCGGGGGACTTACCCAGAGACTCCACAACACCTTAATCAAGGAATATACCCTAAATTATAATAGGGACCCTAATATGATGTGAGGTATATTCCTTATTGATTATACGGGGTTTCGGAGTTTCTGGGTAGTAAGGATGCTAAATCGGGGTATGATAGGCATAAGTCTATAAAGTAACTATAGTTACTTTATAGACTTAGACTTATACCTATCATACCCCCCATTTAGCATCCTTTCCAGGGCACTTATATGTCTACTTATATCGCGTACTTCCCAGAGAGCCCAATACCCCTTAATTAAGCAATATAGCTTAAATCATATAATATGAAGCCCTATATTATTTTAAGCCATATTCCTTAATTAAGGGGTATTGGGCTCTCTGGGTTACTATGCCCCCGGACTCTCCAAGTAGGATTTACGCTTGGGTAGAGGGCTTTCGGACGACAGCTGCAGGTTTCAGCGATCAGTCCTGGGTTTAGGGCGTCAAGCGTAGCTTTAGGTCTTGCGGGTTACCCCAATCCACAGCCGAAAACCTATAACCCTGAGTGTCTATCTTACCGGCTCCAAGTGACCCTAGGTCCTAGGTTCTCTAGGAATAGTTTCTGGTGTAGCTCCTATGTCGATTACAGGGGCGGGCCCAGCCAAAACTGGCAAGAAGAGCCTTCCGTGGCTTTTGCTCAAGCGGGCGCCCTTAGAACCATGAGCAATCTTATCTTTGGTAATCACTCGGATTTTCATTAACCAGAACATGAAATTTTCCTAACTGCTCAAGGTCTAATCCCACAGCCGTTGAAAGGAAACCAAGATGCAGCAACGCCAGCGCAGCCACGGCTGCGGCCCGGCGAGCGCGGGGCGCCGAGGTCCCAGCGTCGACCTAAGCGGGAGGGCTGAAAGTAACGAACCCTAAGGGTCCATGCACCTTAAGGGTTCTTTTAACGGCTACCACAGGGTTCCTGTTTTTTACGGGATAATTTCAGGGTTTATGGGTCCATGTATGTACCCAGATAGTACAGTATTCGGGTAGATGGACCCTTCGGGGAACGGACATTAATAGCCTTTACAAGGGGTTAGGGTTGAGAATTCTGGTAGGTCTCTACAGCGTGTTGGATTTTATAGGGCGTCAATGTAAGGTGCACAAGGTGTAGTTTCAAGAAGCTAGGACCTCAGGAATGTAGTTCACGCTTCAATCATAAGAACTGTGGTATCTGCTGTCTAGGGTATGGGGTTTCGGTTGCTGGGCGGCTTGAGGTTTTGGGATTGATGGATTCAGTGTTTGTATGGTTCTCTGGAGCCTCAGGCTTAAGTTTAGAGCCTACTGGTATAGTGCATGGTTTATGATAACTTAGCGCTCTGAGGGCCCGCATCCAATAACTTGCGGTCCGGAAAACGATGTGGCTAGCCATTATTTGAGGATATTCAAAACTTGTAACAGTCTATACTTCCCACGCAACTTACCAGTTACTATGCCTAGCCCGAGTTTCGAATTAGGGCCATAGGTCTTGTAGGACCATGAGTCATGGCACCTGACACGACAGAAGTAAGGACATTAGCCAAGGCCCCATGTACCTATACATATGAATATATATATATATATGTATATATATATATATATACAGATATATATGTAAATTTTTATGTAGAGAGAGTATGTACTTAGCCCTGAAAAGAAAGTAGTGGTTATGGAACACCAGCTCCGAATCGGGACCCAGCGAACCAGCTTCAAGGATTCCCGTGTCGCCTGCTCCGGAAAGGGTCCAGCGCGCTCCAGGCGCGGCATTGCAGGCCTCATCCAAAAACCCTGCACGTCTACCTAGAGGCTCCATAGTAGTTCCTTCTTTTTGTGGTTCATACTTAGAATCCTATAAAGTAATCCCAAAAAGGAACCACTATGGAGCCTATGGGTACAGCTGAGGAGGGAGATAGGCTCTTTAGGGGGTGTGCAGTTTGATCGTCCGTTTTTGGCCCTGTAGAGAGCGATAGGCTTGCCTTTCAGAAGGGTGTACAGCAGTAGTAAACTAGTACAGTATTTACTCAGTCTGAAATTAAACACTACAGTTGGAGGGTGTAGGGGTACCGACCAAGCCCAGATCACTTTGAGATAACTACCAAAACGAAAACCATTCATGTTGAAGACGTTGTCCTTCATCCTACACTCCCCACCGCAATCGGCCAAGCCTGAGGCCTGGTAAAGTAGAACAGTAGTACACATGTAGTACAGTAGCAATTAGTAGTCCAGTATAAGGGTTCAGGAATACCTGGAGTTGTTTACGGGGGTAGGTTTGGCGGCCTCAAAACTTCGAAACCAAACCGCGATCACTCCCAGATAAAGACCAAAACTAAAACTCATTCAGGTCCATCCTAAACCTTAAACCCCAGGCCTGCTGCTTCATCCTACATTACCTACCCCTACCAATGAAGCAGCCCCCGGCCTGCTAAAAGAGCTTTGTCCGGATTCTGGCTATCATTGACCAGTTGCAGAAACGTGATGTAGGAAACGCTTCATCCTAGCGCTTTTTGCCCTCAAGCCTAAACACTGATCAGTAATCGTAGCAGAAACGAACCAGGGGCCTTACAGTAAACCTCAACTCCTGAACCCCAAATCCCAAACTCTCAAGTAGAAGCTGGAACATCAATTGTCTCTAATGGCCCTTAAGGTAAGCTTCTAGGGATCGTACTGTTGATGATACAACTCCTGCATGACCTTAAGGACCAGAAACTATGGGAATTATGGTATATTCCATATAATGGGTCATGCAGGATTTAGATCATCAACAGTAGCACTAACCCCAAGGGTCCAAAGGACCCAATAATCGGGTACTCGGTTTTAGGATAGTAGTTATGTAGGTTAGGATTTGGGAGAGTATATGATTATTGGGTACTTGGACCCTTGGGGTAATCCTCCTAAAGCCATGTCCTCCTGGCTTCTACGATAAACACTGCGCCTGGATGGATTCGCACCCGGAGCAATGAAGGCAAAGTCGAAGGAAACCTCCAAAGACTTCGGAAAGCTTCGCTTTAGGGTTGTGGTTTTAGGCAGTGAAATTGGGATGGCAAGATCCGGTCGCATGAAGATGTGAAAATGTCACCACTGTCGGTTGCAATGCAAAAGGAGCCACACTCAGCAAAATGCCGTAGAGACTATCCATCACTTCAGGGATACTCATCCATAATACTTCGCAGCGTCTGAGAGATCTTCCGCCGGAGGATGAGGTCATTGTTGATAGAAACTCCTGTTGCCTCCTCCCCACCATCAGCTTCACACCTTAATGTCCTTAAACCTGCAATCTAAACCCTAAAGCACTAAATCTCCTCCAAGTCGCAAGGCCCACGACAAGCGCCAGGGCCGGCAGCATGCGGCGGGTTGCTTTCGTGTGAGCAGCCATGGCGAGGGCAGTGAAAGAAATGGCTTGAAAATCCGAGCCGCCACCTGAAGCCCCAATCTCGACTTGATGAATCTAGAAGTCGACGAGTGTGCTGAGTATTCCCTATGCAGATGTGGCAATGCTAAGGAGTTCTGCTTCAAGCAGAATGCCTGCGCAGGCACGGCATGTGTTGCAATTTATGTACACTAGGAGCTTCTTGAGTACTCGAGAGTCAATGTATTCTGCTGTTGTTATGTTAACTGGTGATCTAGTAGTACGATAGAAAACCTGATTCGATCGTAGAGGTACATTTACTTGGCTTTCCTTCGCCTTCGATGCTAGTTATAGGAATTGGGACTGAGAAGGTCCCGTATTGAACTAAGACAAGTTAGGGTTTCGGGTTTAGGGCGGTTCTTTTACTGCAAAACGAACGCCCCAACCGGCCCTGAATACCTGCCTCTATTCTCCATTGTAGTTCCTTGTTTTGGTTAACCAAAATCTCCATTATGGGATCCTAGCCATAAAACTGGATAACCAAAACAAGGAACTACAATGGAGACTGTAGGTAGATTTCGAAACGCAGAGGTTCAACAGTGGCAAGGATGATTCTGGTATGCGTATGTCAGCATCCCCATACAAAGGCCTTTCGGATTCAGGGACTCTACTGTAGGGGCCTCAATAATTACGGGGTTCCTTTTCATAAGTATAGTATCATGGGCCACAAAACCCTATTCTAATTATTAAGGCCCTATATTACCAAGAAATCAGGGGTGCGCACAAGTAGCTGCAGCCTAACGTGATAATGCTCAGGGCTGGGTTGTCCGCAGAGGCGTTTAGGTCTAGGACCTACTTGGAGGTTCGGGGGACGTAGGAAGTAGGTAATAAGTAGACTTATAGGTGTCATAACTTATAATCCACTTAGTACTGAGTCGCCCCCCCAAGTACAGAACCTGAAGGCCTAAATAGCACTCACTCGCCGTAGCGTTTAACGCACTCTCATACTTCGACGGCTTCTAGAGCGTCGGTGGTAGGGCCCGGGCAGTGGCTGGGTGCTCTCAACGCCAAGAGCCAGAGTCGCACGGTCCAGCCTTGAGTTGGGAGTTGGAGTATTGCGGAGGTCTATAAGCAGGCATAAAGCCTGAGCACCATTTCTATGATCTTGCTGATTTGCATACCCTAAACCCTAAACCCTAAACCCTTAACCCTTAAACCCTAAACCCTAAACCCTATCTACGATGCACTTTGCTACTGCACTGGGCCGAAACCAGCTGCCGTTTGCATCGCGAAGTGGAATCTGCTGCGTCCGTGTCATTCACCCTAAGGGTCCGTGTATCCATATAGCATATATACTTTGGGCCCAATGTACCTATATAAGGAGTACTTTAAGGCCAATGCATATACATATACTATACGAGTACATGGACCCTTAGGGTCAGAAAGTTTTGAAGCTTCCTGTAAGCTTGCGTGGGTCTGAAAGGGTGTTAGCCCTAACTTTTTCAGGACTTATATCACGAAATCATATTGGGGCTCCCGAAAAAGGTACGGGGTGATCCCTACACCGAAGACCCTGAACGCCTACACCCGGGTGTCCTGGGCCCCCGCACCAGGCCTGCACGCGCCGCGCATCCAACAAAGCAGCCGTGCCGACACTCGTGTAGGTGTAAGCCTGGTTGAGGTTTTTTTTGTTTTTAAAGTGCAATGGTTAAGGGTTTAGGGTTTAGGGTTTAGGGTCCCTAAACCCTATAAACCCGAAGTAAGCCTAGTTGAGGGGTTTTCGGGTTGAGGGTCTAGAGGCTTGGTTTGAGGGCGCCTGACACTAAAACCTACCTTGGGGTCCAAGTTATCCTGGTCTATTCCGGGTGCTATTGGATTCTTCAACCCTAAAATGACGAATGCGTTGATTTGGGGTTGTTTGGTTTCGTGGAACAGGGCATTTAGGATTTAGGGTTCTAGGGTTTAGGGGTTCAGGCTTTACGGCTTCGGGTGTGCATACGGCGAATGCACTCGAAACGGTAGATTCACATTCTGACCCTGATTTAAGGGCCGATAGACCTTCAACGGCTCATGGGTCCTATGGCATGTGCTGTCTGGTTCTTGGGAATGCAGGAATGGATCCGTATGATAGTCCCGTAAGGGTCCCTTATAGCAGTCCCTATAACCCATTCCCGGCTAAGAACCAGACAGTGCAGGGCGAAGCAGTTGATACTTGCGGGTATATTACAGGGCAACCGGTGCGGCAACCGATCATGGAAATGTTGGCAAAGTGTGCATTTTACAGAAACAGCTGCAGACCGTCAGCACAAAAAGTATCTCCATAAACAGATTACACTATTGTTGCTAAACCCTAAACCGTAAACCCCAAACCCTAAGTACCGAAACAGGTACAAGGCGCATCTGAGCCCGGATTCTGGGGCCATAAAGTAAGCTGAGTATGCTGAGTCTGGTTTACCCACCCATACCATCAGTTGGGCAGAAACGCAGCCTGCTTCGGGTTGCTCAGCCTGCCCAGTTGAACAATTCTATACCCCCTTAGAACCATCATAACGATAATAGGCTTATTATTCTTTTGGGTTTTATATGAACCAAAATAAGAAATCCTAAGGAGACTACAGAATTCTTTCTTGCCTAGTGACTAGGATGCCCAGTAACCTAGGAAGAAATGGCTGCCTTTTTGGATAAGGAACCAAGGACTGCAAAAAGGTAATAAAGGTACTACTGGGCATCCTCCTAGTTATAGAACCCTTAAAGGACCGCTTAAAGATCCCGATTATGGTGAATTAAACTAGGCTCCTTAACCCCTAAACCCGAAAACCATAGACCCCAAACCCATTTGGGATCCTAAGGAAAGGGCATTCTGAAGGAACCCTAGGTCGGCCTCTTGGGTTGCATCAGCGCGTACTTGGAGGGTCAGGGGACTTCGTAAGTAGGTAGCAAGTAGACTTATAAGTGCCCTAAAAGGGATTCTAATTAGGGTTATGGTACTTGCAAGTCTCTAAAATAACTAGTTGCTAAGTCCCCCGACCCTCCAAGTAATAGAATCCAGCAACCCCGCCTCCTTCTCAACCTCAAACTTCTAGCAGCCGAAACAGCGAAAGGCCTATCTCTCCGCCTTGCAGCTGAACACCCGGAAACCCAAGCTCAATCCCTGCGAGCTCTGGACCAACATGCCAAAGCACACACCCAAAATCCATCTCCCCGAGTGCACAAGCGCCAAATACTCACATATTTCTCAAAAAAACGACAACCTGCGACCTGCTTTGAAACCACGCACTTGCTGATTGAGTATTCAAACCAATTCATGTTTAGGTCCCGGCACACTTCACGAACCCACCTGTATCACGCATCCCCCCAACTCACCCTGGCCGAGTCCCCCACATTCGGCCTTGAGAAACGGTCTTTCTTCTTCGGTTTGGGTGTACTTGGAGGGTCGGAGGTCAAAAGAATCAAAACTGCGGTTATGATACTCACGAGTCTATGACAAAAATAAATGCTACATTCCCCGACCCTGCAAGTAGGGATTCAAAAATAGGCTTTGGCTGGGTGGGTGTCACTGCTCTTAGGTTCTGTCCACTGTTCGGCTCGATTATACCGTATACTGCTGGATGATGCTTCTTTGGGGAAAAATATGAGACTCAGCAGAATCCCCACCCACAATGCAAACCCTGATTGAACCCAAAGCCCACAGCGATACACTCTAAACCCAAGCCTCCCCAGAACCGATTGTCCCCCACGGTCTCCACTGGCCGAGACGATGCATAAACTTTTAACCCGAAACCCTGAACTTTACACCCTTAAACTTTACATCCGAGAGACTTTAAACCCTACCTAGAGTCTCTATTGTAGTTCCTTTTTTGGTTAACCAGTTTTAAGGTTAGGATCCCATAATGTAGATTTGGTTAACCTAAAAAAGGAACTATACAATGGAGACTACAGGTCCTATAGGTAGATCCCTGAACCTTTGGGGTTCTACTGGCCCCCACGATCCGAGGAGTTAGAACCAAGCCGGATGTCGCGACGCAGCTGCATATTGGGCTTCTGGGTAATTAGGATTTAGGGTTTAGGGGTTTAGGGGGGTTTGGTGGGGTTTCCGTGTTTAGGGCTGTCGCCGGTACTGCGTGTCGATATGGTTTAGGACTATTCAGTCGTCGGCCAAGTGGATCTGTCAGACAAAAAGGGGCCCTGACTACCCTTGGAAGTAAGATCGCAGGTCCTAATCTAATACAGATCCTGTGGGGAATTTCTCCATAAGGTTCCTGCATCATTTGGGCACAAAGGGGGATTGTTGGAACAGTGCCTATCTTTCCGGTTCAGCGTTTTGGGTTTGGGAGGAATGCTAGCGGAACCTCTTCGTGCCACAAGATTCCGGCTCTAAGTCTCTAAGTAGGGACAACAGTACCCTAAACCTGAAACCCTGAACCCGAAATCCTGAACCCTAAACCCTGAACCCTAAACCCTAAACCCTGAACCCTAAACCCTAAACCCCTAAACCCTAAATTAAACCGGTGGTGACTTACAACCCACCAGCCCTCAGCATCGGGAGGTTCAACAGCAATCGCTTCGATGTCTACCAACAAGCTCTTAACCCTCGAAAACCAACCTTTTTAGGGATCCTTATTATGATTTCCTTATATACGTCCTTAACCCTCCACCCCAAACGGAAATCTCACAGTGCAGGCCAAAACCAAACACAAAGACACCGCCAAGACCGGCCGAAACACAGCTGCGAATCCAGCCGCAAGCTGCTGTAAAAGCGTCTTCAGCCCAAAATTCGCGCTACCTGGACCCTGAGGAACCTACATTTTTAAGGTTCCCTAACATGATTTCTTTATACAAGTCCTTAAAAAGGTAGGTTACTTGGGGTTAAGGTATAACCAAACTCTCAAAAACTTCTAAACACTCAAACCCCTAATAAAGCCATGAAGCTAAGGGAGAGACTGGCACTTCTCACCGCCAGCTGCCGCCCGACACAGCCAGCCTACAGAGGAGTTTGTGCTCCGCAAAAACCAGAGATCCCAATACCCCTTGTAGTTAAGGAATACCCGAAGGCTCCTAAGAGGGAGGAGGGTTTCGGCTTTGGGGGCTAGGGTCTGGGATCTCACTACAAGGGTCCAGGAGCCTTAAGGTATACCTTAAATCACAGTATTAAGGCCTCTATCATTTAAGGTATGTTCCTTAATCAAGGGGTATCGGGTTCTCTGGGAAACCTAGTTGTCGATCATCCTGGGCAACTAAAGGTTAACCTTTGCGAGTATATGGGAGTTTCCGAAGATTAGGGGGTACCATATTCTGGGGTCCTTATAATAAGGATCCTACAACTTAGGGTACTATAATAGGGTCCTATTTTCGGAAACTCCCATATTGGGACTTTATAGCCATTGTAGTGCTTAAGGGTAAAGGTTACCTACTCTACTACGGACAGTTTGCAACTCGGGGCTGACAGATTAAGGGTTGGAGTTTGGGGAAGAAGGTTTAGGGCGTCTGTCAAGGTTCCCACTATGCTGGCTGGATCCATGTTGTTTAGATTTTTCTGAAGCTCCCATATATAAGCTTATCCTAAGGGCCCATGTGCCCCAAATAGCATATATTTTGCCTCCAAAGTACCCATATAAGCACTACGTATATAAGCTTGTCTTCTCTAAGTAAGATCATCCTCTATCCATAGTCTCTAACTCTGCCTCCCCAGCTCCGACACACGCAGCGTCCAGATACCCAATAAATACTACAGAGGCCTGAATCGCCAGTACTATTCTTCCTTAGGGTTCCTAGCCAGTGGCTTTGGGGGTTCCATGGCTCTTTAGCTCCTTATTTAATAGGGATTTTCATCATCCCTGGCTCCTTAGCTCCTCCAATATCAATAGTAAGGTTCCTTAGTATGGATGTAGCAGCAACGATAAATGTGTCAGCCTATAAGGCGTAAAGGGTCCACCGGAGGCTAACCCCCATCTCCCCCCGAAACACACCTAACCCGGTGAAACACCCTGGGAAGCCCCTACAAAGGAATCCTTAAGGGAACCCTTAAACTAGGGTTTAGGGTTTAGGGTTTAGGGTTTAGGGTTTAGGGTTTAGGGTTTAGGGTTTAGGGAGACCCAAGAGTAACCTAGGAATGAAAAAGGGGGGCCCTTTTTGGTTTCAAGGGGATTATAATGGAACCTGAACCCTAAAAAAGGAATAAGGGTCTACTCTGGGTCCTAGTAAAGGAACCCTGAAAAAGCCCTATACTGTCATACCCTGTTCTGATTTAGAAACTCCGCTACAGTCTATACTCGATCGACATCCTCCTTACGAAAACACCTAAACCCTGAAACCTATAAATCCTAACACTTCCATAAGTCAGGGGCCTCACAAGGTGGGGCAGGGGTATAGTAGGATGAAGGACCCCGTATACATGGGCTCTTAATTGGGATCATCCCACCTATCTTCATCCCACTTTTCGACCCCTGGCACAACTGACTTACATTGAATCGAAGGTAGAAATCCTCCAACCATCCGTACGAAAACACCCCGAAACATGAAGCTCACAAATCTTAAGCCCCAAAAACCTGGGCCCTAAACCCTCAACCTTAAACCCTGCAAGTCCCAACGCTGCCAGAAGTGGGAGATTGCCGGGGTCGTGGCTCTCGGCTTTGTTGATGTCACGTGCCTTGGCTGCCTCAGAGGAACCGTGGCAAAGATTTAGGGTTTACGGGTTTGGTTCGGGGGTCTAGGGTCGCGCGTCTAGGATTTAGGGGTTTAGGGTTCATCACTGAGAGGCTTTACAGGGCTTCTTGGGTTTACAAGGCTCCGGGAGTAGAAGCTTTGCGGGCGTTTTGGGCTGGCAGGGTTTAGCGTTTAGGGTTCACAGCTCAGTGCTTCGGGCCTCAATGTCAACAGTCACCCCAAAATTTGACATTTGTAACTAGCGCTCTAGATGAAACCATAAAGAAAATTCAGATGATCTCATTCAACCATTTTTTTCCTCTGGCTTCCGGGGGTGCATGCTCACATAAATTTCTAGGGACTTCAAACTTGAAACCAGATTAATAACTAGGGGGAACAAGGCCTTGGTCCATGGCAGGTTTAAGGTTTTGGGGGGGCTTAGGGCGTTTATGATGGGAGGCCAAAAGGGGGGTTTAAGATTCTTGTGGTAGGGATTCCTTAATATGAACCCTATTATGGGAACCCTAATCCCTACTGAACCCCCAGAGGCTAAAACCCCTTTCGGTCTCCTATGAGTTTAGGGTTTAGGGTTAAGGGGGGGCAAGCCTGTTTAGGGCACAGGCCTTCTTCGCTGGCAAGCAATCCTGGTTGATCCAGGTGGTCGACCCGTCAAAAGCATTGACGCAGAATTTCAAGGATCGAGCGAGCTCGTCGGTAGTGTCCGTGCGGGGGTCGTAAGCAATCCAACCCCACACAAAGCGGCAACAGGTTTGTACCTGGCCAAGTCGCTACTTGCACACTCCATGGCGAGCCTGGGCGAGCAGTATCACGCCGTCGTATACGTACCACTGACGGCCCCAGGGCCAATAATACAGCCCATCGCGCCTGTGTCATTCTGCAGTGATCTTACAGACCAGCCGTCATTCAGCCCGCCTTGCTTTGAAAAGCCTTCCGATACTCTGCTCTTGGCCATGATCCCGTTGTAGCTTCTTTTCTGCCTGGCGCTCTTATCTGTGCAACTCAAACTGCCCTCAGAGGAACCCCGAAAGCAGCCCGCAAAGTAACCCGCTGTCAAGCCCTCGAATGCGAGTTGTGATTTCCCAAGTACTCAAAAGGGTCCTATGTACCGATATAGTAGAATGTAGGGTTTCCATATTAGGAATTACCATTATGAATTAGGGAAGTATCCCCCGTAAGAGTACATAGGACCCTTTGGGAGTAGGTAAGTAGGAAAGTGTTTCTGTGACGAGGGTAGAGGCTGCAGGTTTCGGGCTTAACGTTTTGGTTTACCCTTACCCAAAGGGTCCCATGTACTGTTATGGGGGATACTTCCCTAAGTCATAAGAGTAATTCCGAATAAGGAAACCCTACATTCTACTACATCGGTACATAGGACCCTTTGGGTTACCCTTATTGACCCAAGCCACAACAAACACATCTTAGGTGTTTGAGCTGGGATTCGCACAGCATCCACCACGGCGCTGTACCTGCAGCTTGGTTTGGGGTCTTGAGGATCCAAGACCCTAAACCCAAAACCCTGCCTACAACCCAAGCCGAATCCTTCGAACACAAAATGGATTCAGAGCGGATACGGGAGCTCCAGAATGTTCATGTGCATGTGTATATATATAACTGAATACAAAACATCAAAATTATACATATATACACACATATATATATACATATGTTATGTGATATATGTGTGTATACATACATACACACACACACACATATATATATATATATATATATATATATATATATTATATGAATGTAAATACACACGTCTGTTAGCTGGTTAGCTTTCTTGCTTGTTCGTGTATTCGCGCTATTGCCGCTCATCCGTATCTCGTCTCAGGACGGTGTGAGAATGGCTCCATCTCGGCGCACGCGGTCACATCGAGAATGTTATCGTCCTCCTTGGGGGCCGTGGCCGCTTCTGCAAAGAAGCCTGCATTCGCATGGACACCCGACTGAATGTAGGGGGACTTGATGATGACACAAGGGTTTTGGGAAACATTTCACTTCGTACTGTAACTGAGAACATTGAAAGTACAGTAGTATAGTGGGTATGAAGACTCTTTACATGCTCTGGGTACTGAGTAGCTAAGTGCGTAGTTATGCTGATTGACATAGGCTTCGACTCTGAGGCAAACATCGACTTCGGAATTGTAGCTTAGGGTGAAGAAGAGTCTACGTGTAACCGCCAAATAACCCTAAGGGTCCACGTGCCCAAATACTATATACTTTGGCCCCAAAGTGCCTATATATGGAGTACTTTAAGGCCAATGTATATGCTATTTGCGTACATGGACCCTTAGGGGAATCAAACCAGATCTGAGAATGTCGCTTCCAAGTGACTGCACCTGTCCTATGTTCTGAAGCTGCCATATCCTTCTACAGCCCTGGTACAGGGTTTAGGGTTTAGGGTCCGGCGTTCAGACCAGACATGCGCTTAAGGGCCTCCTATCAAGACTTTGGCTTTGAAGGACTATGCATTGATGTATGCAAAGCAGGACAGGAATTTGAGCCAAGTCCAGGCCACATCGCTAACATCCCAAAGGTCAACATCGCCCAAACCACAACTTTCAATCACTCGGACCTGATCCAGAACTCCCACAGAAGCTTTAAAGTTGTATCGCTAGAGGGGTCATGGTACCCTGTCGACTGCTAAACCCATCTCTCGCGAGGTTTACAAGATTTGCTCCACTCACGTGCGTGGCTCACCTTCGAGGGCCCAGTTGGTTGGGAAGTAAATATGAGAGTACACTACAGTACATTATAGTGTAGGAAAGTATACTGTAGTATATTATCGTATACTGTCGTGTGTTATAGGATGTTGTAGTGAAACTGATAGAGCCTTCATGGCTCCCCCTAGAGGTCAGACCCAGAGAGGAGATACGTACCCCAAACCCGAGCTTCGAATTCTAGGGCTTAGAACATCTCTTGCGGTTTACATATACGGGCTTAGGGTTCAGGGTTTAGGGTTGAGAGTTGCTTCCAACAGGATGGGACCCTAATATAGAACCCTAAATAGAATGATCCTGAAAATAGAAACCCCAAAATATCTATACTGAACTTAGAACCCTAGCAAAAATTGCAATTTTAGCTGTTTCTTAGGGGTTATAATAACCAAAAATTAAAAGTTATTTCTAAGTACCCCGAAGATAAGGAGACCCCACCTCGAATTGAAATCTGAAAGCCTCGGAACGTCTCTTGCACCAGAAGCTCCAAAGTACCTACTATGGGTTCCTCCAAGGGTTCCTTCACGGGGTTTGGGGTTCAGGGACCATTTAGGGTTCTTAAGTTCTTAAGTACCAATATAGTAGAATGTAGGGTTTCAATAACACAGGTATTACGATTATAGTTCCGGGAAGCATTCCACGTAACAGTACCCGCCTTCAGCAGAGACCACGTCGCCCATTTTAGCTGCCGCCGCGGCAGCAGTGGTTCTGCAAAGAGGGGTTAAAATAGAGGCCGAAAAATAGGAACAGGGTTATGGTCCCCATTATACTATAATTATAATAAGGAACTCCCACAAATAAAAAAAGCATAGGTACTTATAAAGGCCCCTCTTATTATGTGAAGTTGAGGCGTTGCTTTGGGGTTGAGGTCTCAGGCGTCACGCAGGATTGAGGGTGTCATTATTTAGTTTAGGGTTCAGGTCTTGGGCTTTGGGTTCAAAGGGAACTCCAGAAAGTTGGAATATGGTTTCAGGGTAGGATACCTTATAATTTACCATAAAGGGTTTAGGATAACCATGTTCCAACTTTCTGGCTTTTGCCTTAGAGTTTCAGGCTTAGGGCTGTAGGCTCATGCCACACAGGAAGATCTAAGTCGACAGAAGCAGTATTGTTGGCCATAGGATGTCATAACCGTACTAAACTCCCCTTGAACCTAGATGCATAAGTGTGCAGGGGGTTCACACAAGAGTCAGACTCGGGATTCTGGTCTGTCTCATAGGTAACTTAAAGGCGATGCAGCATGTCGTCAACCTTAGACCCTGCCTACAGACGAAAAAGGCATAACTTACCTCAGTCTGGACACATCGTAGGAATTCGCCATCAAAGAGTGAGTATGTATCCTTGCCAGACTGCCTGTACAAAGAGTTACGATATTAATAGCCATATAGGGTGTAAACGATTACATGTAGAGAGCTCAAAGATCGTGAAATAATTACTGCACATGCACATGACTTCTAGGGTAATCGGAAGCGAACAAGCAGCACAGTATGTTCTTGGGGGACAGCGGCAATTCTTTGTTGGATGTTGGGATCCTACAACATCTGCCGTATGTTTGGGGGCGATTTCGAACTTACAGGACACAACTTCTAGCAACTCTTGGAATGTCAATCCAAGGGCGTCTCCATGTACTATAAGGCAACCCAGAGGCCCCAGAGTGGTTCCTTTTTGGGGTCCATATGTAGAACCCTATAAGGTAATCCCCGAAAGGAACTACTATGGGGCCTTAGGGGTTTTACTTGGGTAATTTCACAATCAAGGGGTCGGCCGGGAAGTTATTTTTTGGAGTGGGTCGGTATTTTTTGGTTATGTGTTTTCAATGTTTAAAACTTCGGGAATAGTAACATGGCATTACTGCACGACATTGTTCATCTACACTCTCGTCCGAAAGACCGGAAAACTTAAAATATATGTCAAATGCCTGTCGAATTTCAAGCAAAAGCTGTTTTGGAGCTTGTCGGTAATTTCAGGTCATGTGTCTTAGTGTTTAAAACTTCTGGAATAGTGACATGGCATTACTGCATGGCATTGCTTATCTACACTCTCGTCCGAAATACCGGAAAACCGCTCGCGATTTTTTTTCCAAGAGGGACGGCCCCCCCTGCGGTAGCGCTCGCGAATTTTTTTTCCAAGGGGGGAGGCCCCCCCCTGCGGTAGCGCTCGCGAATTTTTTTTCCAAGGGGGAAGGCCCCCCCTGCGGTAGCGCTCGCGAATTTTTTTTCCAAGGGGGAAGGCCCCCCCTGCGGTAGCGCTCGCGAATTTTTTTTCCAAGGGGGAAGGCCCCCCCTGCGGTAGCGCTCGCGAATTTGTTTTCCAAGGGGGAAGGCCCCCCCTGCGGTAGCGCTCGCGAATTTTTTTCCAAGGGGGAAGGCCCCCGCTGCGGCAGCGCTCGCGAATTTTTTTCCAAGGGGGAAGGCCCCCCCTGCGGCCCTGCGGTAGCGCTCGCGTTTTTTTCCAAGTGGGAAGGCCCCCCCTGCGGTAGCGCTCGCAAATTTTTTCCAAGGTCCTAAGGTAGCGCTCGCAATTTTTTTTTCCAAGGTCCAAGGGGGAAGGCCCCCCCTGCGGTAGCGCTCGCGAATCTTTTTTTTTTCAACAAGGGAAGGCCCAGCCCCAGGCCCCAGCCCCAGCCCCCGCGGTAGCGCTCGCGATTTTTTTTTTTCAATGAAGAAACCCTTCCCCGCAGTTGCGCTCGCAAATATTTTCCAAGGGAAAAGCGGGAAGGCCCCCTGCGTACCCCCCCCCTGTCAGGCTGGCAAGCCAGGCCGCCCTCTCTCGTTGCCCTCGCCGTCATCAGGTTCATCTCTTGCTCTCCCCCATATAGTCTGATAGTCTCAGTAGATCCCCTATGGTAGTTATCGGATCAGGCGTAATAATAACTTCCCGGTTCAGGCCCGAACTGTTTTATCAACCCGTGAAAAAAACGAACTTCCCGGCTCAACAAAAAATACCAACCCGTAAAAAAATAACTTCCGGCTCAGGCCCGAGCATTTTTCTTATCGACCCGTGAAAAAAATAACTTCCCGGCTCAAAAAAAATACAGACCCGACAAAAAATAACTTCCCGGCTCAGGCCCGAACTTTTTTTATCGACCCGTGAAAAAAATAACTTCCCGGCTCAAAAAAAATACCGACCCGCCAAAAAAATAACTTCCTGGCTCAGGCCCGAACTTTTTTTATCGACCCGTGAAAAAAATAACTTCCCGGCTCAAAAAAAATACCGACCCGCCAAAAAAATAACTTCCCGGCTCAGCCGGGAACTTATTTTGCATAGGGTTTTGCTACGCGGCAAATCTTGTTTTATCCTTAAGATTTCCTAGCTTTTTTTATCAAAACCCTATGCAAAATAAGTTCCCGGCTGAGCCGGGAAGTTATTTTTTTGGCGGGTCGGTATTTTTTTGAGCCGGGAAGTTATTTTTTTTCACGGGTTGATAAAAAAAGTTCGGGCCTGAGCCGGGAAGTTAATCGCTTCCCCCTAACATTCAACCCCCCCCTAATATAAAAACTGCCGGCCCCCGGAATTTCGCGGGTTCGGGCCCCGCATTCAATTTAAAGGGGGCAACATTAGGGGGGGTGGCAGATCTGTATGTGTTTTAATTGAAGGAAGACTACCGTAATACTAAAGACACCAGAGCTTTAGGGTTTAAGGGTTTAGGGCTCAGGGCTTTAATTATAAAGGCAAAGATTAGTTACAGCAGTACTAAAGAGACACGAGCGCTTTAGGGTTTAAGGATTTAGGGCTCAGGGCTAAAGCTTTAGGGCTCAGGGACTTAATTAATTAGGGCTCAAGGTTTAGGGCTTCGGGCTTTAGGGCTCGAGGTTTATGGCTTAGAGCTTTCGGGCTCTAGCTGTCTGACTGTCTGGCTGCCTCATTACTAATTAATTGCTGTCACTCCGACTCATACCCGCAGGACCCGAAACCCCCCCTAATATAAAAACTAAACCTCCGGAATCCAGTTTTTATATTGGGGGGGGGGGGGGGGGGGGGGGGGGGGCGCCCTTTGATATTAGGGGGAAGGGATTATTTTTTTGTCGGGTCGGTATTTTTTTGAGCCGGGAAGTAATTTTTTTCACCTGCACGGCCGCACTTGGGGTTCAGGTTTAGGGTGTTGTGCAAGAACTGACATGTCTGACATGACTGAAAGCAAGAGCAACATGTCTGACATGACTGAAAGCAAGTGCAACTGACATGACTGAAATTGCATTGGCCGAGCGTACTTCTGAAGTTCGTCACGCCCCTGCAATCCCCCCCACCGACCCCCCCAAGCCTCCCGGGCCCCGGGAACAATTCGTTTGGTTCGTTTCACTGCCCAAACAGGGCAAGTTTCGACCTGAAATCATGACATCAATGAAAAATCAGTGCGGTAAAACCATATTTCCAATAACACAACCAATTTTAAAACACAAGTTTCGACCGTGTCGACACATCATGTTTTGGACTTAGCCAGAACCACCAGCAAATACCGACCTAGTGGTTCAAATAACATGGAATCATGATATCAAATGACAAATCACCGCGGTAAAACGGTACTTCCAATGACACAACCAACTTTAAAACACAAGTTCCCACCGTGTCGACACATCATGTTTTGGACTTAGCCAGAAAAAAACCGACCTAGTGGTTCAAATAACATGGAATCATGATATCAAATGACAAATCAACGCGGTAAAACGATAATTCCAATGCCGCAACCAACTATAAAACACAAGTTCCCACCGTGTCGACACATCATGTTTTGGACTCAGTCGGGAATCAGCAGAAAAATACCGACCCTGTGGTTCAAATAAAACCCTGGATTGTGAAATTACCCAGTTTTACTATAGACCGAAGGGCATTGAGTCACAACACTAAGATCCTCAAGCCTAAACCTCACGTCCAAACCTGGAGCCTAGCCCCAAATCTGATCCTGGAGCAACCATAAATCCTAAACTCCTAAGCCCCGTCGGGGTCCTAACTTTACGCCTCAAAACTACATCATGAAAGTTACGATGCTAAGCCCTGCACCCTAGACTCCCTGAGCCATAAACCCTAATGGCTTTAAACCGTTACACTGAACCATAACCTAAAGAGCGAACCCCTCAGCTCGTCTACCCGCGGGGCTGAAGCTCGAGACTTGATCCCGAAATCCTCCAATCAAGGCGTCTTACTTGCAAAATCTGGTGGGGAAGATCATACGGGTGGTTGTCAATACTAGGGTGCCTTTTTGGGTCCTTATCATAATACGGCACCTCATATTTAGGGTACCCAAAAAGGGCCATAATTTTGACAACCACCCATATAGCATGAACCTATACGGCTAATCTTTGGGTTCATCAGGATGATGTAGGAACCTGATTAAGAAACACTGGGCCTAGAACCCTAGAATAGTATAGAGGCCCAAGGCTTCTTAGTCAGGTTCCTACATTAATCTTGCTCATTGCTCCGGCTAAGGGTGCTGGGCATCCGGCAGGGCCATCACACCGGGATGATGTCCGGCACTACCTTTTGAAGTCTCGCGTTCACCATTGCGGGCTGAGGGTCTTTTAGAACCGACTATGAATCCTAAATCCTCCTCATCCCTCCTCGCTAAACCCTAAAACCTGAACCCTAAACCCTACACCCTGAACCCGAAAGCCGACTTCCAATCCGAAACCCTAAACCCTTAAATCCTAAACCCTCCACCCTAAACCCCAATCCCTGACTCGACTGTCTTCGGGAAATAGAGAAGCAGCCAGCCACAAGCGGAAACCAAAGATAGACTTATCCATCGTCCAAGGATCTCTCTCTCTCTCTCTCTCTCTCTCTCTCTCTCTCCCTCCCTCTCTAAACACATATAAACATATATAGACATGTACATAGTTACCAGTTTACAAACATACAAACATCAAAAAAAGTGATAAATACATACACACACGCATATGCACGCACATCAGCAAAGAACCGACCACGAAACTGGACTTCATGCCTGGGTGAGGGTTTATGCAGGTTAAACAGGCTGCTAGCGGTTCATGTCTCAGGGTCTGGGTCTTAGGTTTGTCGATGATACGCCCCGGCTGGGAGGAGTAGCACCGTCGGCTCAGACCGATTGAGCTCACCTGCCTAGTGCTGACAGTCTCCTCACCCTACACTGGCCGAGGAGCTGATGACCAAAGTGGCACATTGAATTATGCGGGTAGGATGAGAGGCCGGGGAGTCACCTTCTCTTCCCACCAAAAGCTTGCAAGGCCAGAGGGTCACTGGGGAGTCTCCTCACCCTGTGAGCTCAAGCAGGAGTGTTTTCGCCCTCCAGAGGCACTATAAGCCGCGTGGTGCGATCCTCTGAATCCCATGGGCAAGACATGCTGGAAGGACAGCGAGAGAAAGGTGACAACTCCCACGTCTGTCATGCCTTCCCAGTGAGGCTTGCAAATCACCTGCAACTTGTGCAGTAGCACCTTCAGGAAGGAAATCACCTGCAACTTGTGCAGTAGCACCTTAAGGAGGGAGTCCGAGGCCATGTAGCTGTTGATCTGGGCATGAACCCAAGCCGAGAACTCAGGCAAAGCCGAGACAAGCCCAAGGAGGCCTTTGGTAGGTCCATGGCACCATCCTCCGGAGAAAAAAACCATACCCTAAACCCCTAAACCCTAACCCCTAAACCCCTGAACTCTTATAAAACCTAAACCCTAAGCCCTGAACCGCAAACCCCAGCCTGCTGAAGACACTGATCTCTGCGCTTACTCATAGACTTCAAGCAAAGCTGTATCATTAATACAAGGGCCTGAATAATTAGAACAGGGTTTGGGGGTATATTATACTATAGTTATACTTAGAGTAAGGAATCCCCCAAAAATAGTATTCGTAATTAATTGAGGCCCCTATATTACCCTTTCCGAAACGCTTCCGTGTGTTTAGAAGGGTTGGGCATCCAAAAGTCAATCTAAAGAGCCCATGCAGAAGAAGGCCTAACGAAAACCTACCGAACAGCACCAGGAGCCATCAAGCCCCTGTAAAGCCATCCTGAACGGGTTCAACCACATAAGACCCTACGATAGGGTTTTAGGGCTCCTTATTGGGGTTTATCGGGCTTAGGGTTAGAGGTTTAGGATTTATGGGTTTAGGGGTTTAGGGTTAACTTCGATTCCTATCCTGGGCGAAAATGTAAAATCCCTTTTGGTGTGCAGTGGGTGCATGGGCTTCTAGCACAAGGCTGTGGCTTTAGAGGTTCTAGGCCGCAACCCCTCTACCGGAAACCGCCACATATGTTGACCCCTGCGGTGCACAAGAACTCCAGGCTTTATTGTTTTAAAGTGCAATGACTCCAGGGTTTAGGGCTTTAGAGGTTACGTCAACCGTCGGGCTAACAACAAAGTCAGGTTGAAGGCTCAGGCTTAACACTTTGATGTAAAAGTTTTCATAACAGATCCTAGCCATAAAACTAGGCATCGCAAGAAAGGGGTAGGGTATGAGCCTCTAGGTACTGGTATCTGGCTGCCTTGAGTCAGCCTAAATCCCTCCACAAGATCTGATCCCCACCTCCTTACCCTGGGTTAGTAGGGAACAGGGCTCCTTTAAAGGGGTCTAACTATAGGTTTCCTTTTAAGGGCTCTATAGGGGTTTAGGGTTCCTTTAAAGGGATACTTACCTTGGGTTAGTAGGGAATGGAGGAATGGGGTACAATTATAACTACTATTACTACCTTTCTTCCATTCCCTACTAGGCAAAGGTAAGCCTCTGGACATGGAGGAGGCCTGAAACAGTCAATCGCCCTGAGAACAAACCCTAAGGGTCCAAGTAGTACTTATGTTTGGTTTTTGATACCTAAAAAGGCCCTGAAGTCCTATAATAGGGAGTACTTGGACCCTCTGAGAAACGAAACCCTGGTTCAGGAAATAAGCTTTGAAATTCCTGCTTCACCACTGATCACTAGACTCGCCGGCAGTTGATCTTCAACGCTTCTAGATCTATTGCCTTTTGCAGTTTCGAACAAGGCTAAAAGGCTTCAAGGAATGCACCTAAACTGCCTCAACTGAAAACCTACAAGCTAAGCCGTACACTAACCATAATCCCGGTACCCTAAACCCTAAACCCGTCACACACTCCGAGCTTCCAAGAAATGTTGACCGTAAACCCTCGGCAAAGCCGAACAAGGAAAAAGTAAAAAACACAAAAATCATTCAAGTGCCGCGCACAGGATGTAGGAGCCTTCAGGTGGTTTATAGAGGTTTACGGGGTTGTTGAGGATTCATATGAGGTTTACTTTGAGGCCTGTGACGTTTCAGGAAGACTTTATGGTTTGTACTTAGGGGGAGGTACGTTATACCAACCATAAAGTCTTCCTGAAACGTCACAGGCCTCAAAGTAAACCTCATATGAATCCTCAACAACCCCGTAAACCTCTATAAACCACCAAAGCCTTAAAACCATAACCCCTATAAACCTAAGCCCAAAACCCTAAACCCAAAGCATCTCTTTAGCCAGGATGCGAATTTCTCGGAGCCAGTCCCTCACGGCACGCAGATCCTCTCAAATGTGGCGAACTGCAGTAGGATGGGTTTCGTTTAACATATAAGGTTTGGTGGGTAGTTGCCAAAATTACGGTCTCTTTTTGGGCACCCTAAATATTAGGTGCAGTATTATATTAGGGAGCCAAAAAGGGACCATAATTTTGGCAACCACCCCTATAAGTCTGGTGGGGACTGGAGGTTTAGCGTTTTAGGAGAACAAGATTGCATTTGGCCTCCAAAGCCTAGGTAATTACCTGGGCACGTGGAGCAAGACTGGTAGAGGCGGGGAATGGGGAGGCATGTTGCAATATCAGTTGTATGTATACGTCCTCACTTGCCAGAACATATCCCTCGACCATCTGCCTTTAAAGCCGCATCCTAAACCCTAAACTGCAATCTCTACATCATCCTTCTCACGATGCAAGATGCGCTCGTTCACCAGGGTCACGACTGCTAACCTGTAAATACCCAATTCAGGTCAATCAGTGCCCCTAGGATGCCCAGAATGACACCGGGCACACTGTCACAAAGCCCAATTCTGATTCTGATGGGAGGCCAAAAGGGAGGTTTAACATTCTTGGGGTGAACCCTATTATGGGAACCCTAATCCCTACTAAACCCCATAGGCTAAAACCCTTGTTGGCCTTCTATGCAATTCCAGCAAAGCCACTCCTGCACTTTGGCAGCTGCGGTCACCATTGCAGCGAAAGCTCGCACCTGTTCTCAGGATGTACGCCATGCATGAAGATATTCTGACACATTTCTATTGGGGTCAAAAAAGCGATGCTGCTACTAAGTATTCCTCCATCTACATTGCGCTGCCAGGTCATTTGGACGTTTGGTAATGCCTACATTAACCGATGATGTGTCCAGAAATAACTGTTTCCTTGGAGGGTCGGGGGACCTAGTAGCTAGCTATTCTATAGACTTATAAATCCACCAGCTCATGTGGAAGTCTGACCGCCGATGATGCGTCCAGAAACGGCTGTTTACTTGGAGGGTCGGGGGACTTAGCAACAAGCTATTTTATAAACTTTTAAGTATGATGACCCCAATTAGGATCCCTTTTAGGATACTTACCTACTTAATTAATTAGCCCCCCCGACCCTCCAAGAAGACCATCAGATGATTGGTGCATGCAGCCGGGGCACCCTGACTTAGGGTTTAGGGTTGGCTCACTACGGGGGTTTGCAGGTACACTGTGTTACACAGCAACCCCCCTGCAATCCGGAGTTCCTAAACACAAAAAAACATACAAAAAAAACAAACACAACTAGTCTTCCCCAAACTCTGCTGAGGCCCCTGACATCAGGACGAACGCCGGTGGACGTCATCCGCTGAAACCTTGCCGTCTGGAGCAGGCACCTACGCCCTGATGGTCCATACACGTATAAACAAAAACTAGAATAGGTTTTTGGGACCGACTAATTATAACTATGATAAGGAGCCTGCAAAATAGTAGTGGTAGTTGTTAAG
The DNA here is from genome assembly GCA_905221615.1 of Symbiodinium sp. CCMP2592. Taxonomy (NCBI): domain Eukaryota; class Dinophyceae; order Suessiales; family Symbiodiniaceae; genus Symbiodinium; species Symbiodinium sp. CCMP2592. The sequence goes on along the minus strand of CAJNDT010001835.1, from coordinate 472,139 downwards.
GACCCTCTACGATATTCTTTCGTTTTTTTAAGTGCAATGGGCCTTTTCTACAGAGGCTCAGCCGTCGTTACGGCATACACTGATGCAGATCATCTGTAGATCCACAAGAATAGGTCTTAGGGTCTATAATCGAGAGTTGACTGTCGGGGCCTCAGACTACAGCGTTCTATGCGTTGTTTTGCCAGTAGATAGCATAGAAGAACAGCAGGGCTTCAGTCTTACAATGCTTTTCGAATTTTGTTGCGCAAGTATAGATGATGGCGAAGAAGTGTAATAAAGTTGATGTAACTAACTTGATAGTACCATGCTACATGATGTGGAAGATGAAGATTCCGATGTATATGTATGGCGAAGTTGCTCCGAGGAGTTAGTTGCAAGGAAGCCTGAAGACTGGTTGTATTCATCCTAAACCCTAACCCTAAGGGTCCAAGGGACCCAATAATTAGGTACTCGGTTTTAGGATAGTAGTTATGAAGGTTACCACTTTGGAGAGTATATGATAATTAGGTACTTGGACCCTTAGGGTAAACCCTAAACGGGTCTAGGGTTTGCAGAAGTAAAGGACTTTGAACGACGCAGGGCAGTCGTCTCATTCAACACTCAAACATCGTCTCCGGCGTGGATTGCATGGACGGAAGCACTATGTCCGTCAACAGTACCATCTGTTGTAATAAGGGCTTTTGGGGCTCACGTGGATTTAAGGGTTTCGGTTATGGGGTATGCTTTGGCCTTGAAAGGGTTCCTTGGAGGGTGGCTTGGGAGATAACGGTTACCCCAAGGCCCTAAGGCTCCGCGGACCTACACAACATAAACCGTAGCCTTGCAAGGCTAAGGGTTTAGGCTTTAAGAGGGGTTCGCACCTAGATAGTTTTAATGACTTCGACCATGCGAATCTAGACCTAAGGCCCTTCTGCAAGAAATCTAGAGCAGGGCATGTTTTGCCGTTTACTATCCTTGTCAGTGTTTCTGATCCTGAGTCCCAATTTCACAATCCCAAAACCTAAACCCCAAACCCTGATGCCCAAAACCCCGATGATGCCGGAGTCTGAAACATATATGGATGTATTAGAAAGCGAAATAACTATATGTAGGACCCTTACTGATTCTAAAGAGCCTCGTTCGAAGGACCCTCCAAGAAAGCCGCGCTGGCATGGACCCCTTATGAAGAAACACCCTTTCTTCATAAACACCCGTTATTGGGGCAGCTACGCCTGCGCATTGGAATGCGTACTAAGGGAGCGGATGATAAGACCCCCTGTTCGTTTCTAGTTACTTCAGAAACTTATAGTGTAGGGGACATGGATGTTGTTTGGAAACATCAACCCTAAACCCTAAACCCCAACCCTACGCCCTGAACCCTACAGCCTATGTAAGCCCTAAGCCCGAAGCTTTGTAAGTCGCAAGCCCAAAGCCCCAAGCCCTTAAGAAACTTGGAATATGATTATCCTAAACCCTTCTATGGTAAATTGTAGGGTATCCTACCATTAATCCATATTCCAACTTTATGGCTTCTACTGTAACCCCAAGAGATCAACAAGGCAAAGTGGCCACAAGTCGGCGGCCTGTAGATCGCCAGCCTATGTCGTCTCGGTTAGTGTTTTGGAGTTTATAGGTTTTAAAAAGCAGGGAGTTTCTTAGGTTTCGTTAAAAACATAGGTGTTTCAAAAGCCAATGTTCCGGGATTGGGGATATATAAGTGAAGGGTTTCAGGGATTGGGTTTGTTTTTTCGTATGTTTTCTCTTAGTGTCAGGTTTCGTTTTTTTTTGAGATGGCGCTATTTTTGGCTGGCACTTCGTATGCTGGATGTTCGTTGGGCCAAGCAGCTCGGAAGCGGGCAGCATAAAGAACACCGTATGCCAGAGACTATGTTGCAGGCATTCCTGAACGCATCATGACAGTTGCTGAGCGCCCTGGCCCAAAATCGTTCCCCTGGCAAGCATTCGATATTTTCAGCTCCTCAGACACGAGAACAGAGACGTCCTCTTGGAGCACGAATGTCAAGGCCTTCGAAGCACAACTTCCTGCAATCCCCCTTACTCCGCAGCCCAACACTGCGAGGTGAGATCCTAAAAGACCGAAACCTCAAACTCTTTAAGCCCCTATCGTGGTGAAATGTTCCCCAAACCCTATGAACAAACTTACCTGCATGCTTGTTCCATTGCAACACAAAAAGGCGAAAGGACACTGCAGGGAGACCTGCAAATCCGGCATCTAGACCACCCATGCCCATGTATGTCCATGCATGTCGCGGGTTTTGTGTACGTTCTTAGAGTATGGGTGCTGCCAACCCCACAGTACGGCTGTCACTAAACTTCAACCGCGGCCCAACACCCGTACCTCACATGGGAGTTTCCGAAAATTAGGGGTACCTTATTTGGGGGTCCTCATAATAAGGATCCTACTATTTAAGGGTACTATATTAGGGTCCCCTATGTTCGGAAACTCCCACATCACTGGACCTTCGATCGCTAGCTGGCTCAGTCTCTGCTCTGAGGCAGCTTAGATGTAGACCTACTGTTGATGATATAAATCCTGCATTACCTTAAGGACCCTAAACTATGGAAATTATGGTATATTCCCTATTATGGGTAATGCAGGATTTATATCATCAACCGTACCTTCAGCATCCAAACTACCAAAAGTAGCTCCGTCATCATGTGGGTTTAGGAACATCGATAATGCAGGTTAGTGGGGGAGTATGTAGATTGTATGCAAATACGACTCAGGTATACGTTTCGAAAGGTTGTATGGCTAGAAATTTAAGATCCCAGGCACTCCTAAGGGTTCACTTACCGATATAGTAGGGTTTGGGGCATATACATGGGCCTTAAATTAATCCCCATATTATATAGGTACTTTAGGGCCAGAGTATCTAGTATATGGGTACCTGGACCCTTAGGGCAAGCTACAAGTAGCTGACTGCCGGGAATGCGGCATTTGCCATGGCGGTGAGCAGGCCACCAAACATGACCTTGCTTTGAGGGAGAGAGGGGGGATGGGGTTTGGGGAGGCCAAGAGGGGTTGGGCATGCATGGGCTTGAATTTACCCTAAGGGTCCATGTACCCATATAGCATATAAATTGGGCCCAAAGTACCTATATGAGGAGTACTTTAAGGCCAATGTATATACTATATGAGCACTTGGACCCTTAGGGCATTTATTAAAATTGATGCACAAACTAGCAAACAGCGCAGGGCATGGCAGGGCAGGGCGACGCATCTGAAGAGAGAGAGTCGGGATGCCTCGACCTGGAACCTACACCCTAAGGGTCCACGTATCCACATGAGTATACATTGACCCCAAAGTACCGATATAGGGACTACTTTAAGTCCAAAGTATATACTATTTGGGGTACATGGACCCTTAGGGACAGGAAAGATTCAATTGGAACGTGAGAAGAGTCTGACGGCAAGCACTGCTGGGGAATCGGGATTTTGTGGATTTAGGCTGCAGCGCGCGGAGTTTTGGACATCTTTTCGCTTGGCTTTTCACGTTTCAGGATAATGTTTAGGGTTTAGGGTTTAGGGTTTAGGGTTTAGGGTTTAAGGTTTAGGGTTTAGGGTTTAGGGTTTAGGATTGGACTTCGGGTTTCAGGCCGAGGGGGTGCCAATGCTCTTCCAACTTTGGCCATCTGGGGGTCTGGGGGTTTCCGAAAACAGGGGACCCTAAAATAGTACCCTGGATAGTAGGATCCTCAATATAAGGACCCAAATAAGGTACCCCTAAATTTCGGAAACTCCCACTGAAGGACCACCCTCAAACCGAAGCCAAAAGCCCTGAAACAGGCCTGAACCGTAACGCCGTAAGCCCAACCCCATGTAATGCAAAAACCTATCGGGAAGCTCAGAGCAGGGCAATGCCAGGGGTGCAGTGACATTGCGGTGCGCGAGCCTTGGAGCTAATTTGACGGTAACGTTGAGGTTTTGGCTTAGATTTCAAAGTCTACCTGGACCCCAAGGAACCTACATTTTTTGGATTATTATGCTTTCCTTATATGAATATTAAAGAGCAGGGTTTAGGGGTCTTGGATTATAGGTTTCAGGTATAAGTCTTCAATTTGTAGGGTTTAGGAATCAAGCTCTCGGGCTTTAGCTTTTTGGAGTTGAGGTCTGGAGTTCGAGGGTTTGATGGCTGAACCTCAAAAACGTGAAACTCTCTAACAGCAAACCCTGCCCAAAGCCCTCATAAACCGCAAGACACAGGCGGAACTCTACACCCAAACAGCTCCCAACCCTTACAAACCTCAGCTCTACAATCCGACCGAAACTCTACATCCGCGAAACCCTAAAGCCTACAAAGCCCGCATAAAACCCTGCACGCCATCTAATATACGTTCTTTTGTTTTGTCAAGCTCCATGCCGGACGCCTACAAGCCGGAAATGAAACAAGAACAATCCTAAGCGCTATGAGCCCTACACCCCTAGCCTTAATTATTCTTTCAACACCCTACGCTCTAGACCCTGTACAGCTCTAAAGCTCTAGTTGAAAACAAAACCCTACGGCTCCACGTACTCATATAGTATACTTAGCCGCTACAGGGGGTTCCTCTATAGGTACTTTAAGTTAAGTTTTATACAATTTAGGTCATGGACCCTTAAACCCTAAACCCAACAGAACACTTTATAGAACCCTCCTAGAACCCTCGTGGCTATCTGAGCCCTTACCCGAAGGGTTCAAGTACATAATTATCATATAATCCCCCAAAGAGTATAGAACCTACATAACTACTACCATCCTAGAACCGAAGTACCTAATTATTAGGCCCCTATATTCTAGAACCCGTATAGTAGCCCCTTATAGACCCTTTAAAGGAACCCCAAACCCTAATTATTGGGTCCTTTGGACCCTTAGGGTTATGGGTACATGGAGCCTTAGGGAAAAGGAGGCTGTGATCCGAGCAAACCAGCGCTCCGCGGCCCGGCGGGGATCCTTTCGTCGAGGGCTTTTGGGGCTACCACGGTTGAGGGTGTAGGGAGAGTTTAGGATTAATGTTAGGGAGACTTTTTCAGGGGCTGCAAAGGGTTGTATGGGGTTTTCTGAAGTTTGAGGATTGGGGCTACGGGTTTTAAGAACTTTAGGGTTTCTCGCTGTAGGGCTGAAGGCAGGAGGAACCTAATATCTGGGCTTATATACACGGTTTTGTAGATGTTGAGGTTTCAGGGAGGCACATAAATACTGACCAAGCTGGAAAGTGGACTCTCTCGTCTCGCCAAAGCCTTTCTTCAACCTTCGACCCAGAACCCTTACATGCTACAGCAGAAAGGCCCTGCGGCTATATACATCCAGAAAAAGTACGAGCCTGAGGATCCTACGTCCGGGGCACAGAAGGACTCTACAAGGTGCATTCGAGATTAAGTGGTCTTTCGGACTCGCAACACCCACCCTTGCCAACCCGTAGAGAACACAATACAACAGTTTTTCGGCGACCGTATGTGGGTGGCTGTCAAACTTATGGTCCCGTTTTGGATCCCTACTATAATACGGCACCTAATATTTAGGGTACCCAATGCCAAAAAAGGGACCCTACCCATGTATGAAGCCGTCATGCAACCGTGAAGCCCTTGCCGCGGTCCATCGGACGGCAAGTTGCACAACTTGCATTTGGACCAACTAGCTTATGCATGGAGTCTAAAGACATTTACTGGGGCTATAAAGCAGGCCGCTTACTCTGCAGAACTACCTACCATGCAACCCTCTGACTCCCATGATATCTCAAGTGTTCCCAGCGCCCTAAACCCAAATCCGCTAAGATCTTCCGACGCATGATTTCCGATTCTGGGTGCGAGAGAAGGAACTTTGAAGGGTCGGGCGTGAACGGAGAATGTCTTCAGGGCGGACTTGGCCTCATCACTCTTCTCTGTTTCGTACTTCTGCTTAGCTTTCATCCACGCGTAGAGGAAAGCCACTCGGTCGACATCACAGTTCAACGGCTGGAGTGTCTTTGTCGACGACCACTTAGAGGATCATGGGACTTAGTAAGTCAGGTTATAAGTAGGTTATAATTAGGATAACCCCACTTAGGGGGCTTATAATCCCTATTACAACCTACTTACTAAGTCCCATGATCCTCTAAGCAGTTCTCTGTGTAGCTGTGGGCACTCACAGACACGGACTCGGAGATGGCCTCTTCCGAGACCCAGCTGCCCCCATGACCCTGCAAGTGTCTCAAAGCCCTAATCCGCTAAGGTCCTTTCAGTACTCCCCACGAACAACTAGGTTCTTGCTAAAATATAACCAGAATAAGGAAACCATATTATTTACTATAGGGCAACCTAAACCTTAAATCCTAAGCCCTTAAAGGAACCCTTACAAATCCTTTAAAGGAACCCTTATACTTAAACCTTTATAAACCTAAACCCGTCAAGGAACCCCTTTAGATCCCTATAAAGGTAACCTGAAGTAGATCCTTAACAAGAACCGCCTAAATCCTAAACCCTGAAGCGCTAAACCCTAAACCCTGCACCCCACCCTAAACTCTGCACCCCTAAATCCTGAACTCTGATACCCCGAACCCTGACCCCTATTCTTAGGGCCCCTATATGGGCGTTTCCGAAAATGAGGGGTACCTGATTATGGGGTCTTTAAAATAAGGATCCTACTATTTAGGGTGCCATATTAGGGTCCCCCATTTTCGGAAACTCCCATATAAATATAACATCCTTATAATGGCTCTTTTAAATTTATTAGCCCTGATAAACCCATTTAACGGAACCCCAACCACCCTAAACCTAACCCAGGCAAGGACTATCTGGTGCTTAGTAGGGAATGCGGGAATGGGCTATGGAGACTTGGAGACCATTATTGGGGATGAAATAGGGACTACTATAGGGATCCATTCCCTCATACCCTACTAAGCACCAGACAGAGAAATAGAATCCTTAACAAGAAACCCTGAACCAGAAGCCCTAACCCCTAAACCCTGCACCCCTAAACCTAGACCCCCTTTAACGGAACCCTAACCACCCTAAACCTAACCCAAGCAAGGAAGACCTCATCTTCCTTGGTTATGGAGACTATTATTGGAGATGAAATAGGGACTACTATAAGGATCCATTCCCTCATTCCCTACTAAGTACCCCTAAACCCCTAAACCCTAAACCCCTAAACCCCTAACCCCTGAACCCTAAACCCTAAACCCTAAACCCCTAAACCCTAAACCCATTCCTTCATCTTCCTGAGGTCGGAGCTTTGGCTTTGCTCGCCGCGGCGATGAAGGCAGCCAAGGCCAACTTAGGTGCACAGGTGCACATTGGGGGCGGGGGGGGGGGGGGGGCGACCCTAAACCCTAAACCCCTTGTGGGGATGTTTAAGTTTGCGGGGGGTGGGTTAGGTTTTAGGGTTTAGGGTTTAGGGGGTTTGGTGCCTTGTTTAAGTTCATGTCGCTGTTCCTGTCGGCATTGCTACTGCTACTGCTGTTGATCTTATGCTTGGTGTCGTCTTGAACAAAAAGCGCTGTCGAAGATGTAGCAGTCTTCTGTACCATAGTGTGTGTCGTTCCGATGTTAAAACCAATCGGAAAAGCAGGCAGAGGCCCCAAAGCTGCGGCACTGGCAGCTGTAGTGGTAAATGAGTGCTAGTATTGGTATGAATATGAGCATCAAGAAGTAGTAGTAGCAGCAGCAGCCGAAGAAGTAGTAGTAGAAGAAGAAGCAGTAGCAGCAAAGCAGCAGGAGCAGCGGCACGAAGATGCCGCCGGCAACGAAGAACAAGCGACTCAGTTTGTACTCTAAGGGTCCAGAAATTCAATCACTAATCCCAAACCCCAAACTCTAAAAACCACCAAACAAAACCCTCAATCCCACCCTCAAACCCCAGAAACCAAATCCTAAACATACTCCATGAAGTTGTCATCGACGGCCTGATCTTCTCGAGGATACCCCGGTGCATCCGCGACGAGGGCGTACTCGACGCACAGCTCTTCCCTTGGTGCTTTTTGCACCAGTGGACGTAAGGGCAAGATGAGCTCCAGGTTTCCGAGCAAGTCCTTCAGCTTCTCCTTGACGTCCTGTCCGACTGAGGGATCATGTCCAAGGACGATGAGAGTGAGGTCGGTGGCACCGAAGTCTTTAGCCGAGTGCAAGCGACCGCCAAAGGTGATGGCCGGCACACCCGAAACATGGATAGAGGATACATGGATCAAGGTCAGTCGATCTGATGCAAGCTCTCGGGATATGCAAGGCAGTGCTGTGAAGGTTGACCGGCGTCTGGTAAACTTGTGTGGGCCACGCCGCTGGTCAACTGACGGCACCACACACAGGGGCCATGGAAACAAGGCCAACTCCGACGGAAGTGCTCTCTTAGATATCTACAGTATGGGCAGGTTCAGGGTTTACGCTTCAGGGACGTTTAAGGTTTAGGTTTCAGGGCTCCTTTCTGTATGGGGACCCTTCAGCTCTCATAACCCTATAAACTCTAACTAAGAGCAGCTGCCTTATTCGGAGATTCTTCCACTCTGGATCGCTAGGGTTTCGGGGTGTAGGGCTTTAGGGGTTTAGCGTTCAAGGCTTCGGGGTTTAGAGGCTTCGCGACTTAGGGGCTTAGGGTTCTGGGTTCTAGGAGCTACGGTTGATGATATACATCCTGCATGACCCATAATAAGGAATCTACCATCATTCCCATAGTTTAGGGACATTAAGCTAAGGCAGGATTTATATCATCAACCGTATCTCTCTCCGAGCCCCGAGCTCCCTGCCGACTCCATGTTGCCCTGGGAATCCAGCCAGCGGCCGAACCATCGCTCTCCGGCCTCAGGCATTGGGGGGTTTACCTTACTTACCCAATAAGCCTTACGAATTAGACTAGGGTTCCTTTAAAGGGGTCTACAAGGGTTACGATAGGGGTACGATAATATCTTACTTACCCAACAAGGCACAGAAATGAAAGGTTAATTTTCCGATTCCTACTAAACTATAAGAGACCAAAAAGCTTGAAAGGTTGGGAAATGGGGATCTAAGTTACAGTAGATATTGAAAGCATATGAGTCTAGGGTTCAGGAGTTTAGGCAATGTAGGAACCTTGGGTCACTTTATTAGGGTTCTAGATTCTAGAAGGGTTCCTTTAAATGGTACTATAAAGGGTACTACAAGGGTTTTGGTGCGTTTGATGTAGGAACCTGATGAAGAAACCTTGGGCCTTGATTTGGGTTCCGTGTATGAATCCTACGATTTTGGGGGTTAGAGGCCCAGGGTTTCTTAATCAGGTTCCTGCATTAGGGTTCAGGAGTTTAAGTGTCTAGGGGTCTAGGAGTTGAGGGTTTAGGTTTAGGGTTCAGGGTCTTGTGTTTCGGGCTTCGGATAAACAGTTTTTTGAGCTCTTGCGACCTGAGGCCCTGAGCGCTAAACCCGTGAAGCCTGTCAGAGTTTAGGGTTTAGGGTATACACCCCACCCTGGACCTCTAGGACCTTCGCTAATTCGAAAACCACAAAACACAAAGCCCTGCAGATAAACTAAGTTAAACCAAATCAAACTGAAACTCAGCCAATAACCCAAACCCCACAACCTAAAACCTAAAACCCGAAACCGTACTTGGAGGGTCGGGGGACTTAGTAAGTAGGTAGTAAGTAGACTTATAAGTACCCTAAAAGGGATCCTGATTGGGGTTATGGTACTTATAAGTCTCCAAAATAACTAGTTACTAAGTCCCCCGACCCTCCAAGTACCTACGGGCAGTCCTCGAAATCCCGCAGCTGCGCCGCAGCTCCCAAAGCTTCACCGAATGGAAATTCCGCCAGCGCCCTGGCCGGATAGCTGGCTTGAAGGGACCCAGAGAGCCCAATACCCCTTAATATGGCTTAAATTCTATAGGGCTTCATATTACGATTTAAGCTATATCCCAAAATTAAGGAGTATTGGGCTTGCAGGGATTTCACTTTGTAGGACATCCTTTCGGGCCCGAATGTGCACACACACACACACACACTCGCACTGTCGTGTGTGTGTGTGTATATGTAGATTTATACCGAAACGTTTGCGAATGAGGAAACCGCAATAAATCAGAATGTGCGTATAGATATATGTATTTATGTATGTGTATATATATATATATGTGATTTGATATGATCTGATCTGATCTCATAGAGCATGACATGATCTGTCCTGAGATGAGCACCCGGATAGCAAGAACGAGGCTAAAACAGCGACGCCCTGAACCTGGCCGCGTATTTACCCGAACAAAAATGTGCGGTGGATTCAGGGCTTAGAGCTTTTGGGATTTGAGCGAACAGATGAAATCCTAGACCTTGTGTATTCTCAAACCCACGAGAGGAACCCACCTTCCATCGGCTTGAACCGCCAAATACTTCCGCTCCATAGCGACCAAGAAGTCATTGGCCTCTGGAAATTCTTCTTTAGGCTTGTTACATGCCAGGGCTTAGGTATTAAGGGGTTTAGGGTTTAGGGATTTGGGTCAGGGGTTTAGCCTTAGGGTTTCAAGGCTTAGGTCTAGGTCTATCAGGCTTCCGGGATTGGTGGGCTTAGTGCCAGCCTAGGCTTAAGCTCTCGGGCTTAGGCTTGAGGGTTCAGGATTTGCGAGTCTCGGGCTCAGGGTTCAGGCAATTGCTTTACGGTTGGGGCGGCTCGTGATCGGGTAGACCTACACCAGGGCTTGTGTGACAAGAACGACAGGAATTGATAAGACGCCATGTGTTGCTTTCCTAGCGCTGGAGCGCCTCGACGGCGGTCACACCAGTAGGTAGGCTCAGCTTGGAGTTCTTCACCCAAGTGGTAAAACTCCGTCGGACCCACCCTATTTGGTCAGTCATGACACCTAGGGAGTCCCTAAACCCTAAACCCTGGCTCTCTGGGTGTGATGCTCCGCCATGGCCGTCGGACCAGAGGAAGAGCACGAGGGGCAGAGGCTGTTCCGAGCTTGATGCCAGCTACTTGGTTCAAAGGTAGAGTCGAGGACGTCATCGTGCTGACTTCTGCAAAGTCCATCAAATACTGTGTTAACGCTTGATGGACCATATCCTATAGTGAACCCCAGAAAGTTGGAACATGGGTTTAGGAGGGTTAGTGCAGGGATTCCCTTTTCTTTATTTTGAGGGCACGAGAATAATGACGTTCCAACTTTCTGGCTTCTACTGTAAATTAAACAACAACTCAACAGGTCCGTAAGTGTCGTTATTGAAGACGACTGCCCCAGGAATCCGCTTGGAACATGTGAAGGCGCGAAGCACTTCGCTCCATGCAGCTCAACGATAATGAGTTCATGATTGTATGTTATGTTTAGCAAAACGAGTACACATGTGTGTATACATATATATATATATATATATACATAGTCCGACATGGAATGTAGAACAGAACATGATATTAGGCACTCGCTTTTCATAGTAAGAAATGAAGAGGTGCGTCTAGCTGGTGAAGGAAGAGATCTCCGACGAGCTTGGCGAGATATTCAGAGTAGCAAGGTACCTGTGCATTGTTCTCCCAACATCTGCCGCAGACTGTGAAGAGGTGACAAGCTGAGAAGAAACAGTCTTCTGCTGAGACACCCAGAGACTGCAAAACCTCTTAATTAAGAAAAGGCATTATTAGCGAGGGTGAAAAACTGTCAGGTTTAGCCATTTGGGGTTGGCTCGGACCTTGGCCCCTGCAGCAAAGGCAAAATCCTACAGGTGACCCAGAATCCTAAGATCCTAATGCCTAATCCCGCTTGAGGGTGTATGGGCACTTTGGAGAGGATGGGGTCAACAAAGTATCGTTCTACCTTTTTCCATCTGGACTATAGTAGCCTCACAGAAGATGACCAACATCCCACTGTATGGAAGGTTCCGGGCCATGAGTTACCCACACCTAGCCCTGCCTTGAATATAGACTAAATTAGACCCTGCAACCTTCACCCCAAAATCCTCAAGCCCTGCAAATCCCAAACCCTAAACTCCTAAGCCCTACTTAGATTCTAAAATATTTTGGAAACTGCATGGCCCTATAACCCTCAATCCCTTTCTAAAGGAATTGCTGATATAATTCAAGACACATGGGAACATGTTCATCCCGAAGCATGGTTTAGGACTTGAACTTATGGATCCTAATGAGACTTCGCGCTCTTCTTAGAGTGTTCGACGTTTAGGGTAATTAGGCAACAAAACTCTAGCCGAGTACAGTCATGCCGGAGTCATGCCGTATAATTAGTGGTGAAAACAGCAGACAGAAAACCGTGATTACTGCGGATGGACGAAATCCTGCATTTACCCCCCAATACACAATAACTATGCGCACCCCAAAACCGTCCTCCAGTGGCGGCCCCAGGGCAAAAAGCTTGGGAAGCCTTGGAAAGACATTCGGGCTTGTGGGTTTGAGGGTCTACATCTATATCCCCAAGGGTCGAAAGGACCCAATAATCAGGTACTCGGGTGTAGGATAGTAGTTATGTAGGTTACGGTTTGGGAAAGTATTTGATTATTGGGTACTTGGACCCTTGGGGTATGTACTACACTAACCCTGAAACCGCATTCCAATACTCGCGCTTAGGGTCTAAGGCTCGGGTTCGGGGCTGGGACTAAGGTCTTATAGAATTTCTAAGATGCCCAGTAACCTAGAAATGAAAAGGGCTCCCTTTTTGGTATTGGGTAACTTTATAAGGAACCTAGGACTACAAACTGGGAATAAGGGTACTACTGCGCATCCTAGATTTAGGGTTCCTGCTGTAGTGCGTTGGGTGGATGGGTCTCCTGGAGCCGGCCAGAATCAGTGTAAGCCTCCAGTCTTGACCCAAGACCTGCCTCTGCTCCTCATGCACGGTGAGCCACAATCCCTAAGGCTCCATGTGCCCATATGTCAAAATTAGGGTTCCGTTTTGGGTACCCTAAACAATAGGTGCCGTACTGTAATAGGGACCCAAAACGGGACCATAATCTTGACAGCCACTCATAGAGTAGGTACTTCGCCTTAAAGAGGTCCCTATGTAAGTACTTTAAGGCCTAAGTACCTACTATATGGGGACATGGAGCCTTTGGGAATGTTGAAGACTTTGTCAAACTCGTTTCAAAACAGATGCAAACCCAAAATTACTGAACACCATCCTACAGTGAGACAAGCTATAGATGCTTCAAAGTGGCTTGGACGGGTGTGGGAAGCAATGCTGCCGCGCTTGTAGCGGCGCACCCTGAACCTCTAAACCCTAAACCCCTAAACTTGCAATAAACCGTGCCTCCGCCCTGCCCTTGAGGATCATATGGCGCACCCTCCATCCCTCAAGTAGCCATCACTCAAACCCCAAATCCCAAAACCGAATAGGATTCCTTTCTGGAACCTGATTAAAGGGTCCTTTGAAAGGAACCTGTCAAAAACGCAGAACACTCCAAGGAAGCTTTAATGTGGAGACACGAATGCCTGTAAGCCCCAACCTCTAAACCCTAAGCGCTGATCTCTAAACTATACTGAACTAAGACCCCTAGCAAAAATTACACTTTTACTTAGGGATTCAGGGAACCAAAAAAGCGAAGCTATTTGTAAGTGGCCCTAAGCTAAAGCCCTGAGACTCCACGCACCCATGTAGTAAGCACTTAGGCCACAAAGGCTCCCTATATGGGAGTTTCCGAAAATTAGGGGTACCTTATTTTGGGGTCCTTATAAGAAGCATCCTCCTATTTAGGGTACCATAGTAGGGTCCCCTATTTCCGGAAACCCCCATATGGGCACTTTAAGGCCTAAGTACCTACTCTATGGGTGCATGGAGCTTTTGGGAAGGAACCAAAAATTCAAAATATTTGTAAGTACCCTTTTAGCTGTTTCGTAGGGATTAATTAAGGGAACCAACAACTCAAAATTCTTATAAGTACCCCGAAGTTAGTTAAAGGAAGCCTACACACCACGATTTGGCGCGCCGAGTCGCCAGCGACATGCTGCTGCGTATCCGCCGGTGACGAGGCTTGCCTCAACAGGGTGGAAGCCCTGGGGCTCACCCTAAGACTCCGAAAGGGGTCATGAGCTTAGGGGGTCTTAGGGTTGAGGGGTTTGGGGTAGTTACGGGTTCTATCTGAGGGTTTAGGGTGGAGGCCATGGGACTTACCCTAAGGCTCCGAAAGGGGTCATGGGCTTTCTGGAAGTTTAGGGGTCGGGCTTTGGGGGCCTAAGGTTTGGGATCTCACTACGAGGGTCCAGAAGCCTGAGGGCTCAAGATGTTAAGGATTTAGGGGTCCTAGGGTTGAGGGGTTTTGGGGTTCAGGGTTCAGGGTGCTTGGAGGGTCGGGGACCGTAGCAATTAAGTAGCTATATGGGCTCTATCTAAGGGTTTGAGGTTTAGGGCTTTAGGATGAGTTATGGAGGGTCGGGGGACCTTAGTAATTAAGTAGTTGTGGGCTCTCTAAGTAAGGATTTAGGGACTAGGGCTTTAGCACTACGAATGGAGGGTCGGGGGACTTAGTAAGTATATAGTCATACTGTTGATGGACAAAATCCTGCATTACCCATTGTAAGGAATATACCATAGTGCCCATGGTTTAGAGTCCTTAGGGTCATGCAGGATTTTGCCCATCAACAGTAGGCCTACTAACCAAAGGTAAGTCATTGGCCTCCACAAGGCATTGGAGCTGCTCGAGGTTCATGCGGTGGCCACGGCGGAGGGCGGCGAAAAAACACCTCCAGGGTTTAGATATTTTGTAGGTTTAGGGTTCATGCTTTTAGGGTTGTATATAGGGGCTCTATAGGGGTTTAGGGTTTTCATATGTTTATTGCAATTTTGTTCGGGGAAGGACCGTTTCGGGGTTTAGGATTCTACTGGACTCGTTGGCGGCCGGGTTGGGTTTGGAGGATTTCGGTGGTTTTCGGTATTCGGCATTTTTTCGGTGATTGACCTCCGGGTCCATGTACTCAAACAATAAGAACTTTCATGATGCATACTGTGACCTCGAAGTATCAGTCTGCTATGTAACAGGTAGCTCTGGGACTCATCCTGCCTGAGCCCGTATGCCCTGTGGTAGTCTTCCCCGAAGGCTTAGAACTGTCTTAGGATTTGAAGTATGGCTCAGGGTTCAGGATTGAAGGCTTTCTGTTTAGGGTAATGTAGGAACCTGATTAAGAAACCCTGGGCCTATAACCGCAAAATAGCAGGATTCAGAAAAGGAACCCTAATAAAGGCCCAAGGTTTATTTATCAGGTTCCTACATTATCAGGGCTAGGGTCGGTCCTGGAACTTTGCTGGACGTACGAAGCTCTAAACGCAGTGCACGATGCCCTCCTAGCCCTCGCAAATCCTTGAAGAGGGATCTTTAAGCCACACACCGGCAAATCCATGTGAACCCCGCGACCCTTAGGGCCGAGGGTGAACCCGAAACGACACAACTCTGCACAAGGCGTCGATTTCAACAGTCCCCCCAGATATATTCATAATTAGAGCTCTATGTTAAACTTAAACCATAGTGGAAACAACACCCTAAACCCTAGACCCCTGAACCCTGAACCCCGAACCTTAAATCCTTATCCCAAACCGATACCTAGTACATGTGACTCCAGGCCTTTCGGTAGCAGCGAGGTCGCCTCCGCGTGCGAAGGCCTCTGCGGGACCGCCAGCATGCAATCAAACTTTGGGGTGAATGGTTGCCGTTCAGACTACATCTTGGGGGTTTTTGGAGCTTCGAGCGAACAACGGGTTGAGGATGTGGGGTTAAGGGTCAAACGTTCATGATTACGGACGCATGGTTTTGGGGCTTAAGGGCTTACGCAGTTAAGTAAGGTTGCAACAGTTGGGTTCAGGGTCTAGGAGTCCTGGTCCCCAGCCGTTCTAGGGTTTCTGGAGAAAGTGCGTGTGTGTGTGTGTGTGTGTGTGTGTGTGTGTGTGTGTGTGTGTGTGTGTGTGTGTGTGTGTGTGTGTGTGTGTGTGTGTGTGTGTGTGTGTGTGTGTGTGTGTGTGTGTGTGTGTGTGTGTGTGTGTGTGTGTGTGTGTTACACGTCTCTGTCTCGCTCTCGCTCTCTCCCTCTCCCTCTCACTCTCTCACGACTTTGTCCATGGGCAGCCCCAGAGAAGCATGATGCTGAACAAAGCCTGAAGTGCTGAGCCAAGTCTCAGGGCTCCGCTCCGCCATGATTTCCCAGACCCCCATCGGACCCTATACTACGACGGGTACTGTATAGGAACCCCATTAAGGGATCTACTTTTTGGATCCTCCCAGGGGTCTGGGCTCGTTTTATATAGGTTCTACGCAGGCTGCTGGGTACTATGAACGTGGATTTGATAAATACCCTTACTTGGAGGGTCGGGGGACTTAGTAACTGGTTATTTTAGGGACCTATACGTGCCATAACCCCTATTAGAGTCCCTTTTAGGGTACTTATAAGTCTACTTACTACCTACTTTTTAAGTCCCCCGACCCTCCAAGTAACCCCTAAATCCTAAACCCTATAGATCCCTTTAAGGAGCCCTTGAAAGAGCCCTACTTACTAAGTCCCCCGACCCTCCAAGTAACCGCCAAAGCCTAAAGAGATTTGACTAGGATACCCAGTAACCTATGAAGAATAAACAGGCCTCTCTTTTTGGTATTGGGTAACTTTATAAGGAACCTAGGACTACAAAAAAGGAATAAGGGTACTACTGGGCATCCTAGTTGACGCCCTTTTCCCTGCAGGAGGCCTTGAGAGCCCAGCGCAGTGCCCCATCGATGAACCTGTCAGAGTCGTTAAAAACAGCCCTGTGGGAAATTTACATGTGGGGAGTATAGGCTTCCTTTAAAGTGGTCTATAAGGGCTACGATAAGGGATCTATAAGGAAACTACAATACTAGGGCCTTAAAAATTAGAATAGGTAACCCTAAACCCTAAACCCTAAACCCTAAACCCTAGGACCCTATAGTGGGGTTTATAGGGGCAAATGTCAGGGTTGATGGACGACTGAAGGGCTTCGGATGCAAGGTTTGGCGGTTTAGGGTTCGTTATAGGATCCTTAAGGGGGGGTGGTTCAAGGGGGGAGGGTACTAGGGAGCTTTGGGGAACCTTAGGGAAACTTAGGGAGTATTGGGGAATAATGGGGATTACTAGGTTACCTACCCCCTTGGACCACCCCCCCTTAAGGACATCCTAATTACAAGTGGCCCCCAAAGGGCTGAACCTGTCACAAAGAAGGACATCGCAAGAAAGAGCCAACATGTGGGGATCTCGGAGCCCCAGGTACGTGTATACAACGCATCCTCTAAACCGAGAAACCCGAGCCAACGAAAAAAACCAAAGCTCGAAATCCTTAACCCCGAACCTCCCAACTACACTCAAATCTATCCCAAAAACCCACTATTCAGGGCCATAAGGACTCTATTCAAGGGCCCTTAGGGGGGCCCTGGCTCTCCCTAAACCCCGAACCTCCCTAAGCCCGAAACCCTAAACTAAGCCCAGAACCCCTTCCCACAAGGCCTCGCGGAGGCAGCGTCCGAACCCTGCATGAGGCAACGCCTCACAAGTACTTCATGAGTAGCTACTTTGGACCGCTAGACTCCAAAACCTAGACAACCCCATACACAAAATGCATTAACGCCACTAAGACCCGTGTACACGAGTAGAAACAGATGGTTTTGGCGTCTCAGAGATCTCAGCGATTTGGCAATGAGGAGCTCAGGGTCTTGTATGCGGACAGCTCAGGCTCCGACACCTCGAAATTCTACATCTTCTCACTGGCCCAAAACCCAAGAAACTGATAGTTGAAACTTTCAGAAACGACTACCATATAAGAAACCCAAAAGTTGAAAAGTTGAGTCTACAGCCAATAAGCCTTAGTTTTTTGTGTGAGTCTAGGCTTTACTGGAGGACTATGGTTTGGGGTTTTGGGTTTGGAGCTCATTATTGTTAAAGTTTGGGATTTAGGAATCTGGGCCTAAGGTTTGGGGCTTCCAAAAGTTTCGGGCTTGGAATGATTAGGATCTTGGGCTTGAGATGAGGATGACAAAGTAACGAAAAGTAACCCTCCCAGAGACTCCAATACCCCTTAATTAAGGAATAGACCTTAAATCATAATAGGGGTCCCACTATAATTTAAGGTATATTCCTTAATTAAGGAATATACCTTAAATCATAATAGGGGTCCTACTATAATTTAAGGTATATTTCCTTGCTTCCCTTATAGAACCCCTATAGATCCCTTTCAGGAGCCCTTTAAGGTACCCGTAGGCCTTCGGCTATATTCCTTAATTAAGGGGTTTTGGAAGCTCTGGGCAACCCTGTTGGTCTGGCTTTGCAAGGCCCGGACAAAGCTCGGGCGGTACGGCGCCCATCGCCCGCCTCTCAGGAAGCAGCGGGTGCCGTAGAGTGAGTTCCCCAGAGAGCCCAATACCCCTTAATTAAGGAATATACCTTAAATCATAATATGAAGCCCTATATAATTTAAGGCATATTCCTTAATTAAGGGGTATCGGGCTCTCTGGGTCCTTACATAACTATAGCCCTGAAGGTTTCTGATCCATGTATGCTCAAAGTCTCGATTAAGCGTAAGTTCCTAAGTGGGCTCTGTAAATGCATCGACCCTCTGGCAATGATCTAAAGCTCTTCCTTGATCGCTGGGCCGCATGCGCTTGCGCTCAGCCGATGATTTGGGGATGGTTCGGGTTCTTGGTTGCAGGGTTAACAGCTCATATCTATCAGACTATCATTACCCTGGGCTTTAGAGCCCAGGAGCACCGTCAATTAACCCTTAGACCCCGCCGGCGTGTTTCGTGCAAAGGTGGTGTCAGTATCATTTATCATTTCCCAGACAAGCTGGTGCCTGGCTTAGGGTTTAGGGTGTAGAGTTTAGGGTTTAAGGTGTAGGGTGTAGGGTTTAGGGTGTAGGGTTTAGGGTTTAAGGTGTAGGGTTTAGGGCTTGAGGTATGTTTAATGAAGTGGCCTTCACAAGTAGAACAAGGCTTTGGCCGCCTTTGTAGAAGAATCATAAGAAGGACCCCGAAGGAATAGTATAGGAGAGTATTTTGGAAGTGCAGGGGTGGCTTGGGATTTCCCAGAGGTTCCAAAGGAACCCAATGGTCATGTACGAATGCTCAATAATCAGATACTTTGAGCTATAAGTAACTTTAAAGCTCTGGGGCACTTTTGAAATCTAATTTGCTGGTTTGGTAAATGGTTTCTGCAAACGGGTCTCCAACAAATGATTGGTTACGTTAAGTATCGGGGTGGTAGTATTTCGCAGGCCTTTATGACTACCAGGTATTTGGATCCGAGAGTTTAGGTGTGGATGCTTTAGTTCCCCTAGACTTTGTAAGAAGGGCCGACGTGCTTCATGCCAAGGGGGACGCTGAGATATGAACATGGTTCTCGACAGAACCCAGATGCTCCCACAGCAGGTCCTGCGATTGTGCTACAGGTTATAGCGATTAAGGTCTAGTTTACTCTTAATTTAGGGTTTAAGTTTAGATGTCAGGCTTAGGCTAGGCTTCGGACTTGGGTTTCACGGTTTCAGGGGTAGGCTTCAGTGGTTTGGGCTTAAGGTTTAGGGCGGCCCAAGGTGGAACTCACTTAAACTTTGGTGAGACTCCTGCTTTCATCAACCCTACTCCCTCAATTCCTCAGGGCCCGAAAGCCTGAACAAAGCTCTTTAGAAAAGCCTAGACCTAAACTCTACATCCTAAGCACCCTCAACCCTGAGTGGGAGATATCCAAAGACAGTCTAGCTTCAGCACCTCATATCTGAGCAGTACATAGAACGTGTCGATCTGGGTTTCGAGATGTCGTGGTTGAGACGGGTTGTGGTCCGCATTTCGTAGAGGGTGAGTAGGTCGCCACAAGTGTAGCTACCTTAACTGACCTGAACATCAAGTCATCCCACCCTGAACCTTAATCCTAATAAACCTTAAAGCTTAATCTCTAAACCCTACACCCGAAACCTTAATCTCTAAGCCCTGTAAACCTTAACCCCTAAACCCTAGCAGCAGCGTCTGACCCCGCCTCGGCAGCCCGTTCCAACTCTTTTTGGTGGGAGCTTGGCCTCGACCTTCCAAGCGACTCGAGGATCCCATGACCACTACTTGGAGGGTCGGGGGACTTAGTAACTAGTTATTTTGGGAGACTTGTAAGTACCATAACCCCATTTAGGATCCCTTTTAGGGTACTTATAAGTCTACTTACTACCTACTTACTAAGTCCCCCGACCCTCCAAGTACTTTCCCTAAGGCTCCATGTACCCATATAGGGATCTTTTGAGGGTTCCTTGAAGGGTTACTATAATAAGGGTTACTATGAAGGGTTCTATAAGTCTTTAGGGTTTAAGGGTCCGTGTACCCATATGGTATATACTAGGGCCTTACTGGGGGTTCCTGTATGGGTACTTTGAGGCCTAAGGGTATACTATATGGCTACATGTAGCCTTAGGGTTTAGTACCCTAAGGGTCCATACACCCAAATACTATATACGTTGGCCCTAAAGTACTCCCTACACGGGTACATTGGGCCCAAAGTATATACTACTTGGGTACATGGACCCTCAGGGGTAGGCTTGTGTTTGTGTGTTTTTTTTTTTTTATCCGGCCCCCGTCTTCCCTCTGCGAGAAGGTCTGGGTTCGACTCCTTCTGGCAGCAGTGAGCGGTTCTTCGTCCGATCTACTGTGGTAGAGTTTAGGGTTCCTTTATGGGGGGATAGTAGGATTTAGGGATAGGGCTTACTTGGAGGGTTGGGGGGAATGAGGGTTTACAACCCCTTGGGAATGTGATAAACCCTGCGTCCTTCACCCCAAGCCCTGGCGACTAAACCCCAAAACGAAGGGTATGGTTATAGCGGGAACCTCATGCTATAGAAAATACGTACCCAACAACGCAACTGAGTTGCAGCGGAGTGCCTGTGCTATTCACCCCATGATAATCCTAGACACTGTGCTAAAGCACTGCTGGCTTGGCATTCCAAGAGACGGTAAGCTCTCCTTAGCCCTACAAACGCCAAGCCCCAAAGAACCCTGCTCCACCTCCTCTCAATCCTCTGTTTCTAGCTCCCCTGATAAAATATCAAGCCCTACAAGCCCTAACCCTAACCCTAAAGAACCCTACCTCCCTTAACCCTAAGGCTCCATGTACTTATATAGTAAATACTTGGGCCTTAAATAAGAGATTCCTATACAGGTACTCTGACGCCAAAATGTATACTATATGGCTGCATGGAGCCTTAGGGTAAAGGAAGCCTACCAGGAATCCCAAAAAGGAACCGAGAAATTCTACACCCTAAATCTACGGTTGATGATATAAAACCTGCATTACCCATAATAAGGAATATACCATAAGTTCCCATGGTTTAGGGTCCTTAAGGTACCGCAGGATTTGTATCCCTAAACCCGAAACCCTATAGATCCCTTAAAGGAACCCCTTAAAGGCAGCCTTATAGATCCCTTTAACGGAACCCCAGGATTTATACCTCCCTTAAATGTCCCCCCTGCCCCACCTGGCGAGCCGCAGGGCCGGCCTTGCCACCACCAAGCGCGCCACCATGCCGCGCCATGTTTGCACGGGTATAGGGGTTTAGGGTTTAGAGGTTTAGGGTTTAGGATTTCGGGCATAGGGGTTTAGGGTTTAGAGGTTTAGGGGTGTAGGGTTCAGGGATTTAGGGTTTAGAATTTAGGGTTTGAGGTTTAGGCAAGGTGGTTGAGTGGCTTGGGGATGTGGTGTTCGGGCATCTGATATAGGCTTTTGGGTTTTGGAGGATAAGAATTTGAAGTGAATTTGGTTTCGGGTGTGTGGGGTTTGGTATGTAAAGTCATTCAACGTGTATAGGGTTTAGGGTGTTTGGTATCTTAAGCAAAGTGACTTCGGGTTTAGGTGCCTTCGGTGTGTGAAGCTGCATGACAATTTCCATCCACCACATTCTCATCGGACACTCACATGCATGTGTGTATGTATGTATGTATGTATGTATGCATGTATGTATGCATGTGTGTATGTGCGTATGTGTGAATTTGTGTAGGTGTGCATGTGTGTATGTGTGTATGTATGTCTGTATGTATGCACTTCAAAAACCGGTTTGGATCAACGAGCGCCTGCGTGTGCATGTTTGCTGTGGAATCCCAATGGTTAGAGAAATCACTGAAACATCACTTCAACGTACCCCTGACCTGATTTCATCAAGCACACGAAACTACGCGCCAGCCTCTCCAGGCATAGTAAGCCCATGTAAACCCGAAACGCTTTCTTGAGGTACCACACACTTTTCAGAGTATAGCTTGCGAGTATGCTACATGCATGAAGCTTGATCAAATCATAGAAACTCCACCCTACCAGTCTACATTATACTATAATGTGCATTGACCTACTATAATATACTACAATGTACATCAATATACTATAGTAGACGAAAATGCACCATAATATACTATAAAACCACAAAAGAACCCGAGGCTATGCCATGGGGTTCCTGAACTGTCTGGGCTTTGCCACTCCTCACCCACTTACCGAAGCGGTTTAGGGTTTAGGGTTTAGGGTTTACGAAATATCCGTCGGATGGACTGTTGTGGCAATGCGCTCGTCTGATGACAGATTGCAAGATTTAGGGCTTAGGATTTCACGTGTACGGTTTAGGGTCAAAGCCAGTTTCAGAATGACGCTAAACCATTCTCAACTGCGAGACATCAACTCAAAAAAAATAAAATCTTTGACGAAGTAATAACTTCATACTCATAGCTTCATAACGGCGCCCTAGATATGCACTGGCCAAGGATACTTCAAAGGCCACAAATACCCTACCGTTGTCGGACGCCGCTTAAACCTTTTGCAGGATGCATGACATTAATTACTCAGCCAGACCAAAGAGTAACCTAGGAATAAAAAGGGTGCCCTTTTTTAGTTTAAAGGGGGTTATAAGGGAACCTGAACCCTTAAAAAGGGAATAAGGGCCTGCTCTGCGTCCTAGTCAGTTAATCTCAAAGAGTACTGGACATACTGCAGTATACGATACAGGGCCTTACCAGATATAATATTACATGCATCTACGGCCCCTGGACATAGTATTAGTAACTATTCAGGTTTAGGGTTTGGGGTTTAGGGGCTGCTATACCCCTGAAACTGAGCTGAGCATTGTGGGGGAGGGGGGGGCCAAGGACCTTCGCACATTGCGACATGGTGGCATTTACCTGAGGTCTGAGAAAACTCTGTCTTAGGATGCTAGAAGTTAGGGTTGTTGGGGAGGCTAGAAGTTAGGGTTGTTGGGGAGGTATTCGCGAAGTTTGCATTCGCGGTTGGTTCTGGGTTCCGGGCTTTTTTGCCGTAGGACCGTAGGATTTCTACCGAAGCCGGAGCTTGTTACAGGGCACTTGCAATACATAAGGGGGTGAAATGCTGAAAACTGAACGCTCAAAGTCTGGAAGCCTCAGAGTCTTCCGCCTCCGTCCTAGTACCCACTTATGAAGAGAACTGCTATGGTTCAAGAGCATCATAACTGAGAATCCCTGTCCGAGGCTGCATGAAACACTGTGCCTAAACCCTTTAAGCCGACACCCAACAAGCCGACAAACAGTTATTTAGGTGTCAATTTCAAGAGTCCCCAAAACCATTTATTCATAATAACTAGGGCTACAAACTAAACAATAAGGGAAATTGTTAATTAGACCAAATCGATAACTAGCATTTCTCCACACATAAACAAGGACCTGAACCTTTCCGGTGAGACTTCCACTGTGGAGTCAGGGTTGAGCTCTATAGGCATCGTCCGGCAGGAGAAGCACTAGTAGTAACAAGTACCGTGCCACTACTATGTTTATGGTGGTGATGATGATGACTATTGACTATTGGTATTATTGCCATTGCCACTACGGTAGCTTTCAGCAGCAACAACGCCATCATCATCATCACCATCACCAGTATTAGTACAATGCTGCAGCTGCTCGAACTGTCACACGTTTTCGGTGGGTGACCTATTTCGTGGTGGGGCGCCTGATTCCGACAAGAAGATAAGGCAGCCCAACACAAGGATTTGAGTTTGAGAGTCCGAAGCCAGTGGGATGCTTTAAACCCCAATCCTAAACCCACAAGCAATAAGCCCTAAACTCTCTACATACATCCGAAATCCCACAAACGCCAAAAGACCCGAACCCTAAAACCTATAGCCCTCCGACAAAACCCATATATGCCAGAAGCCAACCCAAATCCAGCAAAGCCCCACAAACCCTATATCGCAGAAGCCCCATAGACTACCAATGCCCTAGACTCGATGGGTTTAGGGTTTAGGCTTTAATCCAGGACACCCATGTGTCGTTGTTCTCAAGCACGACAACATTGTCATGCACCTGACACCCAAAATTCAGGCACCAAAGGGGGGGGGGGGTTGACAGGCTTTTTCGGGCCGAGAACGTTTACTTTGGAGGGTCGGGGCACTTAGTAAGCAGGTCATAAGTAGAGTTATAGGTACCCTAAAGGGGATCCTAATTGAGGTTATGGTACTTATCAGTCTCTAAAGTCCGCCGACCCTCAGAGCAGGAATTGAGGTTTCTAGGACTTCTAGGTCTTTCAGGGTTTATGGAGCAGGGCTTAGTGTGTTCCGTGCGTGTGAAGCACAAACTAGCTAATGTAGGGGCCTTAGTAATTAAAATAGGGTTCCTTGAAAGGGGTCCTTTAAGGGTTCTATAAGGGCTCTGTGGGGGATCTGGGGGTGCAGGGGCCTTAACAAGTAAAATAGGGTTTTGGCGCCCAGTAAACTATAACTATGATAAGGAACCCCCTATATAGTACAGGTCATTACTCAGGCCCCTATGTATATTATCCACTCCGGTGCCTTAGGAGACAAGCACTGTTCAAGGAACAGGTTGCCAGAACTTCGAAACAGCGAAGTTCGCAAAGAGCGAGCAGTTGTGAGGATACTTGCGTTGCACAGCATAGGGGGCTTCGTACACTAGTAGAGGACATGGGATTACATGACAGTACAATTACATACAGACTACAAAGAGATGCGACTACGAAATATGTAGACGGTTTCGGAACGAAGCGGTATATAACTCACTATGGGCTCAAATTACAAATCTTCCGGGCCCAAAGACCGCACTACGATTGATGATATCAATCCTGCATCGCCGTAGGGACCCTAAACTGTGGGAATTATGGTATATTCTTTGTTATATGGGTAATGCAGGATTTACTAAGGTGGCGGTACTTTTTCGGTATTGTTTTACAGGTTTTTTTTGGTATTTTTTCCGGTCTCCTGCCCAAGCAAGCAAGCAAGCAAGCAAGGCAGGAAGCAAGCAAACAAGCAAGCAAGGAAGGAAGGCAGGAAGCAAGCAAGCAAGCAGGCAAGGAAGCGAGGAACCGAGGAACCTAGGAAGCGAGGAAGCAAGCACGGGATCGAGGAAGCGAGGAAGCAAGCAAGCAAGGAAGGAAGGAAGCAAAGGCAAGCAAGTAAGCAAGCAAGAATGGAAGCAAGGAAGAAAGGAAGCAAAGGCAAGCAAGCAAGCAAGCAAGCAAAGAAGTTAGCAGGCAAAGAAGGAAGCAAGGAAGGAATCGAGGAAGGAAGCAAGCAACCAAGCTTCGCAGCGCATGCCTGTAGAGCAGAAGCATCAGAAGCGTATCTGTAGACTGTAATATACATATATGTGTGTATATATATATATATGTATATATATTATTTGCACACACACATACGCATACACACACACACATATATATATATATATATATATATACATATACATGGTCACATATACTTGCGCACAAATGTATATGTAACAAGTAGCTGAATGTCTATGCGTCTATGAGCAACTATGCCTACATAACACGATTGGTTTAAAGCTGCGGCGTTTCACCGCCCAATCCCAACTGATAAAAGCACACTATGGATGTATTATGATCTTGTGCATCGGCTGATTGCACAATATCTATAGGCATTGGGCCGTCCTGCTTGTTCCCCCTGGCAGCGGCCGAACTTCCGCTCGAACCTCCACCTTGAAGGGCAAAAAGTGAACATCTCGAAGCCCCCTGCAACCAGCTCTGCGACGTTTTAGACTCACTTGTATGTATATATATATATATATATATATATATATATATATATATATGGCCAAGTAGACAGGAAAAAACAGTCGACGTTCTTAACAGCCAAGCGTCCAACCGCAAACTGTGAAAGCTCTGAGTAGCACGCTGTGTGTCGCCGAAGTGCACGTAGCGGAACGACGTTCACGCCGAGGTGCTTCGGAGTACTACAAGCAATCAGTTTCAATCAGTGCTGTTGTTCGCCGACAAATGGGGCAAATCGTAATCCCAATAGAAGTGTTTACTACTGTGATCATCAGTGGACCCAAGAGAGGCTTCGAGCTGGCGAGCGTCAACAGTAGCGCTAGCGTGGCTAGCTGCACTAGGAGTGTGATCATCACGCTTCGCAGCCGGGTTCCACCGCAAGGTTTGCTCGATGGCATAGATGCTACTACCTCCAACAATATGAGTCTCGCAGTTGGGACACAGCTGCGCTTACTACTACTACTACTACTACTACTACTACTACTACTACTACTACTACCACTACCACTACCACTACCACTACCACTACCACTACCACTACCACTACCACAACCCCTACCCCTACCACCACCACTACCACTACCACTACCACTACCACTACCACTACCACTACCACTACCACTACCACTACCACTACCACTACCACTACCACGACTACTACTTCTAGAACTACAGCTACTACCAATTCTACAACTACGACAAGTTCTACAACTACTACAATTTCTTCGCAATTGGACGCTGTGCGAGTGGGCTCTGCATGTGTGGCAAATTATCACTAATATTACTAGCATTATACTAGTACTACTAGTGCTACTCCTGCTGCTAGTGCTACTAGCAGCAGGAGTACTGGAGCCTTGTTGAAGGCTTCAATCTTCTTGCTTTACTCCAAATCTAGCACTTTGGGTCACGGCCAGGCGGGCTCGTTTGATCGTGAGGGGCTAGCCGGTCAAAGCGCGGGCTGCTACCGCTCGCCGGCCCCTCACCCTCTGCCGCTCTCTTGTGGGAACTGTTGTTGTCGTTGTTGTTGTGGTCGTCGTCGTCGTCGTACTCGTCGTCCTCGTCGTCGTGGCATCTGCTGGACAGGGGCCAGCCGGTCAAAGCGGGGCTGCTACCGCTCGCCGACCCCTCACCCTCAACAGTTTTGGAAACAGGGGTTCAAGGCTTCAACATCGCTCCCTGATGCTGCTGCTGCCTATGCAGAAGTTGTCTGGTTGTCGGCCTCCTGCTGCTACCTGTTGGTGCTGCCGCCTCTCTTTCGCTCTCTCTTTTTCGTCCACGTCAGTCGCCATTCGGGCGCTGTGAGGTAAGGCTTGACGTCTGGAAGCTCCGGTTAGCGTGCAGAGGCAGGCCAGCGCAAGAGTCCCCCGAAACTCTAAACCCTAAATCCAGACCCCTAAACGCTAAACCCTAAGCCCTAAAGTGGTATTAAGGGGCTCTGGAGGGGAGCGCGCAAAAACTGGCCAAAGCAAAAGCTCTGCGTTTGCAGAATTTCCACAACAGCCATAAAGGTCGAGGACCAACGCCGGCAAGAACTTGTTTAACAGGGAGTGCAGCAATACATGGGCTTAACCATTTGCGGTTGGAGTAGAAGGTTTACGCTGTAGGGTCTGGGGTACGGGGTATGCGGATTAGGATCCCTGGCCCTCCGTGGAAACCACTTAAAAGAATCCTAAGAGTGTCAGTCCTGAGCTCCATTCGAACCGCCAGTAAGACGAGAACTTGCCGATCCGATCCGCGGAGGCTAAGCCGTGGAGCTTGCAAGAAACCCCATACCTCAAACCCTCAACTCACATGACTCCACAAACCCGATACACCCAAACAGTATAACCAAGCCGCAAGCAACCGCTGATTTAAATCTGAAACACTTAACCCGGAGCCGGAAGCAAACCCCAAGCCCAAATATCAAACACCGAATCAGAACCCAACAGCGAACCCAACCGTATGTGTATCCTAAGCCCTGAGCCTTAGAACCTAAGCCATGAACCTTGAAACCCTAAACCTGAAAACCCCAGCCTTAAGCCTTAAACCCCTCGATCTTTCACTTGCACTCGACTACTGTGCACCTAAGTCCCTTTCACTCCTAGGCTAAACCGGATCCTGCTTCCCAGCAGCCATGAAGCAGCACTCTGGCTGCCACACGACACAGCGCAAGAAGGAGGAACTCTTCTCACACGTCAGACGCCTGTTCCGAATCAGCCATGCAGGAGCACTTTGAGTGCTGCACCACTTCAGGCGGAAGCAGGCTACTGCACGTACTTAGAATGCCCAGGAAATCTCACAAGCATGAATCCTCGCCGTCGATAGGCAACTCTGTGCTTCAGCGGTTGTGGCATACTTTGCTCTCGCCCACCATCTTGTCTCGTAGTAGCCCACCAGATCACATGGGATTTGCTCGTCAATGAAAACATCACGAAACTGTGCGCGGCCATCTGAGAAGTGCAGCCGAGATGCCGAATGCCTCCAGCTCACCGCGAATGCTCTCTGCCGCCTCCTCGCCCTTCCGCACGTACAGGATGCTGCGGCTCTCGGAGCTTTTTCTGCTGCGCTCCGCCTCACGCCGGCGGCCATGGCGAGCCTGAGCTGAGATGAACATTCCGGATATTCCAGGTCCGGGAGAACCTCCGACAGACCCGCAACTCGCGTGCAGCCCACCCAGTCTACCTGCCAACGAAAAAATCATCAGTGTAAAGTTACAGGAAGTCGACGCGGCGTCCGGCCGTACGTGTCGCTGCACCGCAACTAAGCGCAGCCAAGCGTCACGGGAGCGACTCCGGCCGCGGCTTGGCAGCGCCTCCTTCTTCGCCTGCAGCAACAAAGCACACGCGCCTACCATGGCACGGCCCCGAGTGCCTCCTCCGGCAGCCAGCGGGCCAAGGGGATTCATTGTAGCTTCTCGTGGAACTGTGCTAGGCCTGGCACTCGGGCTTGGATGCTCTTGTCGCAAGACGAGGTCTGGAGTGTCGGGTTCACAGGGCAGCTTGACTGTGCGGCTTGCTTGTGCGTTTGTGATCTCAGGCATAGGGGAGAGCATGCGATGATCACCAAGCTGCTTCCTGTGCGTTCGAGCTACGGAGCCCGACGCGCATCATCCCAGGCAGACTTTCATCGAAACCTGGCCTGCAAGAGCAAGGCAGGTGTGATAAAGTCACGATGCTAGGTGGGCTTCGGTCATACTCGCAGTAAGATAAAGAACAACACCCACCACAACCCACTGTGCAAGTTCTTCGATGCGAACGCTTGCACGTGTCAACTCATCTCTTGCATCAGTAGCCCCACAAGACCCCATGGGGCATTGAAAGGAATGCAAATGAAGCTACCCAGCGTTTCTGCGAGGCATGACTGCTTGTTGACATATTTTCCAAGCCATTCAGTCTCCACCCTAAACCCACGCCCCCTGAACAGCGACCCCACAAGAGTCCAAAACCCAAAAGCCTAAACCGCTGCTGAGGAAAGACTTCCACGAGCCCGAAGGGCAAAGCGTGGCAGGATTTGTGAGAGAGGTGCTGAAAAGCCCGCGGTTTGAGGATTGTAGTACCCCTAGAGGAACAAGCAAGCGGGAAAAAAATACAAAAAAAATCGGACAAAAAATACAGAAAAAAACGCACGACCGATTTACATCATCAACCGTATATCAGGCTTTTGGCTACTTTGAGTCTTAGGGGTAGGGGCTTAAGACACTCTGCGAGATTTGGAATCCTTCCGGTCGTCTTGGGGAGTTGCAAGGCCGGTCTAAGGCCTAGTAGCCGAAAAAAATCCTGCGTGTTAGAATTCCTTATCATATTTTCTATATACAAATCCTAGGTTTTCACGATCGGCACTATCTTTCGGAGGGGCATACCCAGAGAGCCCAGTTAAGGAGTATAGTTTAAATCATAATATGAAGCCCTATAGAATTTAAGCCATATTCCTTAATTAAGGGGTACTGGGCTCTCTGGGTAATGCCCAAATTGCGTGTCCTCTAAGACCCGGATTAAGACCCTATTCATACAAGATCCTTGATCAAGAGAACCCGTAAAGAAAGGCTCTGAAGGCGGTCCAGCAGTACCCAGCTCTCCACAAGTTCCCGGCAACCTGTGCTCAGTGATCCTTTCGCCCAACAAAGAGCGGCTAAAGTCCCAAGTGCGGCGCACGATACTTTGAATGAAGTTGACTTCCAGGGGCCGTAGCACTTCATTCATCAGCACAGAAGCCTTGCTCACACACCCCGGAAGCCCTAAATAAAGTGCTTCCGCAAATCCTGACGCCTAAACCCTAAACCTTAAGCCCCGACCGTACCTTGTTCCTCACCGGATTCAGGTAGATGTGGTTGTCGCATTTCAGGTCATGGTCATCCAGGTCCTGCTTTTCTCTTGAAGGGCTATGCAAGGGTTCCTTGGCGGTGCTTCTAAGGCTTCCTTCCTCAATGTCTGTAGGATAAGCAAGATGGTCCACTTTTGCTACTATTGCGGACGCAGGTCCCCCAAAACCCTAACAAGGAGCGTCTTTCGGGACCTCATAGAATAGGGTTTGGAGATATATTATGCTGGCATTATACTACCGAACCAGCAAAATATAGTCTAGTAGTGGTAATTATTTAGGCCCCTATAGTATTCATGGACCCTCTGGGTAAGGCTTAGGGAGCTTCTGACCTAAAGCAAGGTTTCGGCCGTCCGACTGAATAGATAGGGTTTAGGATGAGGCTTGAGGAAGGATAGTTAATATTCAGAATAGGGTTCCTTTAAAATGGTCCTTTAAGGGTTCTATAACAGATCTATGAAGATCTAGGGTGTAGCGGCCTTAATAATA
Source organism: Symbiodinium sp. CCMP2592 (assembly GCA_905221615.1). Classification (NCBI taxonomy): domain Eukaryota; class Dinophyceae; order Suessiales; family Symbiodiniaceae; genus Symbiodinium; species Symbiodinium sp. CCMP2592. The sequence goes on along the minus strand of CAJNDT010001835.1, from coordinate 441,465 downwards.
CGAACATGGTTTTGGGGCCTGTATACTATATACTTAGAATACGGACCCACCCCCCCAAAAAAAAAAAAAATAGTATAGGTAATTATTTAGGCACCTATATTTAGTTTAGTATCGACCTTAGGATTGTCCTGACATTGAAGGGGCAGGTCACAAAGAAGTATAGGTTTAGGCCCAGCCCAGCCGTTACGGCCACGTCTGGGGAGATGGAGTCTGAAGTCTGGACAATTTCTCCATTGCAGTCCTCTCCTTGTGTAACCATTTCCCATTCAATATCTAGGATCCTGTAAGGTAACCCAAAACAAGAACTGCAATGGAGGCTCTAGGGTAGGTAGGGTTCTAGCAATCTGGCAGTCAGCAAACAAGCTAACAAACCCGCGATGTCCTAGGCAAGTCTACAGCATGGAACATGGCAGTGAACACTGCTTGTTGCCCCCATCGTACTTCCTCTTTCGGATAACGAGCTTTAGGGTTATCGTCCTATGATATGAAAGCTGACTATACCAAAACAGGGAACTACTATGGTAGAAAGACTGAAAAACCAGTTGATCTGCCGAAAAGGACCCTAACCTAGAGACACAATAGAAGCAGCTTCAAGCAGTCGCTGAAGATGGGCTTGTGAAATTCCTTCGGGGTTCACGGTTCGAGGCTACCCTAGAGCAGCGGTGGGAAGCAGAAACGCCCTAACGTGGCCGCACGGCCATAGCAACGCTCTGCACGAACGCGGGCCCTCATATACTCCGTACACATAGTGGGATCTTTACTATAAGGACCCCGGAGCGAGGTATATTCAGAGAAAAACACACAGATATAGCTACTATTGACTTATACCGCCCGCTCGCGAAGACTTCAAGCTGTTGCAGGACGCGCACTTCCCGGTGCACAGCTTGCTTATCTTCTTCCTTCCAGGCATGAGCCTGTTGGGGGGCAAGCGCCGGACAGTATGTGATCTCGCAGTCCCTTCCACTGGCAGAACTTCTTTCGACTGGCCGCGCACTGTGGCATGCTGTCGACGGCATGAAGTCTCCTGTCAAAACTGGACGGGATGAAGCGCTGAACCTTGTCAGGGTGCATACGGGAGCGATGCAGGTGCAGGCCGTTGGCGGTTTCGAACGCAGCTGCAAAGTCCTCACAGGTGTGCAGGACTGTGGGGTGATCCTCCGGTTCACACCCGATCACCCCACATCCGGAGTCTCCGATCCCTTCCACACTCCCACCAAGCGTTTACTATAGGCGCCTTCATAATTAGAATTGTCTTTTTGGGCCCATTATATTAAAATATAACTAAGGAACCCCAAGATCGTACTATTGGTCATTATTTAGGCCCCTACAGTAGCTATAGTAGGGCTTCAGGGCTGAAGGCTTTAGTATTTATGTCGCTTAAACACACGGAAGCCTCTAGAACTTCCTTGAACTCACGACCGGTTTAGGGTTCAGGGCAGGCCCTGTGAACCCGAAACCCTCAACCCTGATGGGCGGCCAAAAGAGGGCTTTGAGATTCTAGGGGTTTAGGGTTTAGGGTTTAGGGTTTAGGTTCCTTAAAATGAACCCTATTATGGGAACCCTATAATCCCTACTACACCCCCATTGGCTAAAACCCCTTTTGGCCTCCTATGAAACCCCGCCGCAGTCCGCGAAGTTCCGGTAGTTGCGGCTCGCGCTCATCGTCAGGTTCTCGGTCCAGTTTTTGTTCTCGTCCTGCTCGTCTGTGTATTCCAGGGTCTTCTGTTGGGTTCGGGTTCCAGGTGCTAGGTTTAGGATGTAGCGCGCTGACGTTGCTCTAGTCAGATAGAGGTTTCCATTTTTCGGAATCTTCAGCTTTGTGAGAAGAGGCTTCCAGTAAAGAAGTAAGTGCACCGAAGCTAGGCGAATGTCTGATCTAGGAAACAGGTAGGGTTGCAACTCGGGTTGCCCAAGTTCGGATAATTCGCAACCCTCAACTTTAACCAAATCTACCCCATGAACTAATGAGCGCACGTACCGATGCAGCCTGAAAATTAGCATATACCTTGGGCCTCCAATGGGTTCGCTTTATATCCCCTTCCCCCGAAGATTAACCACGGAGGGCCCCCCGCCCCCACCGAATAACAACTGCGAAGGTGCTTTTATTATCATGATACTTTTATCACTACTATCACTATTGAGGGATATTGACCTTGCTCCTGCTTCTGCTGTCTCTTGCTCCCGCTCCTGCGCTTGCTTCTGCGCTTCCTCGCGCTTGTGCTCTTACTCTTGCTCTTGCTTTTGCTCTCACTCCTGCTCTTGCTTTCGTTCTTGCTCCTGCTCTTGCTCTTACTCCTGCTGTTGCTCATGACCCCCTAATACAACTTAGGTTGTAAAGGGCTGCGATGATTTCGGGAGGACTGGCCGCAAAATGTGTTTATCATTAGGGGGGTGTTTCATAAATGGGGGAAGGGATTATGCGCCCGAGACAGTGAAGAGCCTGAATGCTTAGAGTGCCTTGGGATGTGTTGGAATGGAAACTCGGCATGTCCACCAGGCACTTCTCTTGAAAGCTCGATACCGCCTATACCTGTAGTCTCCATTGCAGCTCCTTTATACACCCAGTCTATATTATAGGACCCTATCCATATCGTTGGTTGACCAAAAAACGGAATTACAATAGAGACTGTAGGTAGGTTGTATGATCAGACACTGAAGCTACTGTGTAGCAGTGAATTGCTTGCATGTTCGCTTCGTTACGCACTTGCTCACTCACTAGTATAGCTACTTAGCTCGTCGGTGCGAAACAACAAACAAGAACATAAAAGGACAACTGTGCGTACATTCACACATGTTATGACATTACACGTTAGCTTGTTTACAGCTTACGGCACAGAGTCTTCCATCCCGACCGGCAGTCATGCACACGGTGCAGCGTGTAGTTCCCACTCGACTTTGTGTTGAGGATCACAAACTCACCCTCGACGGCACCGTCGTTCCTGCCATGTAATGCAGCAGCCGTGAGGTCCATGTGGCCCAATAGTAACTAAGAACTTAGAACTCTCTTCTGAGCCCCAAGTAGTACCTAAGTTCATACTATGTAAGTACATGGACCCCTCGGGCAGGGATTCGGGTGTGAGCTTCTTGGGTAGGGCTCAGGGGTTTCAGGCTTGTTGCTCATGCAGGGTCCGAAGGACCACAGTGCAAGCTCGCTGTCAGAATCTGTCAGCTCCAGACCCCAAACCCACAACGCTCACGGGTGCCCCCCAGGCTGCCAAATCTGGCAGTGAAGTTGCGTAATACAGAAACCTGATTTAAAAACCTTGGGTCTTGATTAGGGTTCCTTAACTTATATGAATCCTACTATTTCGGGATTCTAGGTCCAGGGTTTCATACAGCATGAGCGAGTTGACCAGGTTGGCCCTCGTCGTCCACGCGACAAGACATGCTGTTTTTCGACTCCCAACGATGGCTGGTCGCCTGTCCTGGTATATGAAGTTGGGGTTTTGGGTTTTGGGGTTTAGGGTTTCGGGTTTAGTTGGGTATTCCGTCACCCTGCCAGCGGGCCGGCCGCCGGCCGCTATGTCTTCAATTCGAGTCCGGCTGATCATCCACCCCGTCACCGGCGAAGAGCCGACGCACTGACACTCCAGAATGACCAGCTGGCCTCGAAGACCCCACGGCCCCTACTTAAAGGATCATGGGACTTAGTAACTAGGGTTATAACTAGGGTAACTATACTTATAATTACTTGTATTATAACTCCAATCAGGGTACTTATAACCCTACTTACTAAGTCCCATGATCCTTTAAGTAGAACATCTCACCGCTTCGTGGTCGCCAATGTTGAATCCCATGGGGGTCGTTTCCTCACAAAGCAATGGGGGCCTCCAGACCTGAATGATTTTTTTAGCTAGGATTTGTCCTTTGGCACAAAGGGTTCTGGAAACCTTTATCTAAACCCAAGAGTAACCTAGGAACAAAAAGGGTGCCCTTTTTGGTTTAAAGGGGCTTATAAGGGAACCTGAACCCCTGAAAAAGGGAATAAGGGCCTACTCTAGGTCCTAGTAAAATAAACCCTTAAACTCCTAAACCCTAAAAACCTTAAGGCCCTAAGCTACTAAACTCCTAAGGCCTTAAATCCCTGAACCATTAAATCCCTAAACCCTTATGGATGTTCCGGAGGCCTGCCCAATGGAAACAGCAGGCGAGCCCCAGGGAGCGATCACATCATCAGGACTCCATCCCGATGGCTCACGGTTTAGGGTTTAGGGTTTAGGGTTTAGGATTTAGGGTTTAGGGTTTAAGGTTTAGGGTTTAGGGGTCTAAGGATTAGGGGTGAGGGTTTAGGGTTTTGGGTTGCCAACTCTCAGTCGTCACCGTTCTCCTCCTCGAGCTCAGGCAGTGTTCGGACAAGTATTAGTATTGCCACACTGACTGAGGAAGTGTCTCCGTCTCTGTCCCACCTTCCTATGGAATATCCCCTGGTTGCATGCACTCTTGTGAAACGCTGCCCAAGGCTCTGCAGCAAGCAAACACTCAGTTTTGCTTCTTCGGTGGTGTGGTGAGCACTGCCGGTGCTGAGCTGGGTTTCTTCTTCTTGTTTTTTGTCGGCGTTGAGATCTTCGTCGAGCCGACCGTCTGAATCGTCTCAGCAGAGCCTTCCGAGCAATCACGCAGGAAAACTGGTGCCGCCAGCTCCTGCTATATGGGAGTAACCTAGGAACAAAGAGGGTGCCCTTTTTGGTCTATTTTTTTGGTCTAAAGGGGCTCATAAGGGAACCTGAACCCTAAAACAAGGGAATAAGGGCCTACTCTAGGTCCTCGTGAAAGTCAGACACTCGGCCGTCTTTACCGCAAGCCTTAACTGGATCATTGCCAACTCACCCACTGGGTTGTAGTTTTGGGGTTCTGACAAAATATTTATGAACAGGTACCTCTATAGGAACCATAAGGGAAATTAACAAGTTTCCGAAATTGCCGCCTAGCCCAATACTCAGCTGGGTGGGAACACAAAGTGAAACCCAAGCCCAGAGTCAGAACCCTACCCACGGAATCCTCACAAACCCGTAGAAGCCTGGATACGTTTTGGGGTGGCCCGGAAGGATCCAAACCCAAAGCCCTTCATCCCAAGCCCAAACCCCACAACCCTCAACCTACCCTAATCCCCAAATCCTCAACCTGAGATCCTGAACCCTGGCTATTCCCCGGAAGCTAGTAGTAGACCCTGAGCCCTTATAGTACCCTTCAAGGATCCGTTCATAGAACCCTTTGAAGAACCCTTTAAAATGCGTACTACTCCAGAAGCTGAAACCCACCCTAAACCCTTAACCCTAAACCCTACACTCCTAAACCCTAATCCCTAAACCCCCACCCCTAATCCTTAGACCCCTAAATCACCAATCCCTAAACCCCAAACCCCCTAAACCCCTAAACCCCAAACCCTAAGCCCTAAACCCTAAGCCCTAAACCCTAAAGCCCTACACCCTAAACCCTAAACCCCTAATCCCTGAACCCCAAATCCGCCTCACCGGATCCATCGCCAGGCAGACGCGGGAGCCCCCGGGATAGCAAGGCACCGGCATTCCCAGGCACAGCTCCTTGGGAGCTTCAGGAAGGGGCTTTGGAGTTCAAGGTAAAAGCCAGAAAGTTGGAATATAATTATCCTAACCCGTCTATGGTAAATTATAAGGTATCCTACCATGAAACCATATTCCAACTTTCTGGAGCTCCCTGTAGGAGTTTAGAGTTTAGGGGCTTTGGTGTTTAGGGTCTAGTGTTTAGAGGTTTAGGGCTTAGAGGTTTAGGGTTTGAAGTTTCGGGATTTGGTGTCAGAGTTTAGGGCTTTGAGTTTCGGGCTTTTCTGATTCAATATTGAGGGTTTAGGGGCTCGTAATACTCAAAATGGTGTTCCTTTAGGGTTCTGTTGTGAGTAAAAAGGCTCCAATGGAGTTCGATGGTTCCTACCTCTAGCCCACAAGACCTATAGAAGCCACATTCAGGAACCCCGGAAAGCAGGTTCTTCGGCTCCAGGCCACACTTAGTTGGAAAAGGGCTCCTTTTAAGCTTTCCTTTAAGTGACCCAGAAGGGTGACTGCAAGGGTAACTAGAATCATGAAGGTTCTTGTATGGGAGTACCGATGGGTGGAATAGGTCTTTAGGGTGCGATATCCTCTGTTTTTGATTAGGAGACCTTCGGAATGGGAGGCTAGTCCTTCAGGCTTCCATATAGTCTGGTTCCTTCTCTTGTTTCAGCGATTTGTCGGGTTTTGTTGTTGTAATTTCCGGGCTTTACAGTGCGACATACAGGTTTCTATCAGGGGCCCATCCAGGCTCTGTGCGGGAATCCTAGAAGCGCTCAGATGGAGGCTCCAACCTCTGAGCCATTGCCAGGGTCGCATATGGGAGTTTCCGAAAGATAAGGGTACCGTGCATTTTAGGGTCCTTATATGGTAGAAGCCCAAAAGTTGGAAACCCAATAGCCTCAATCCTTAAAGTAACGTATAAGGAATCCCAGCACTATTTGGCCTTAATTCGGTTTCCAACTTTATGGAGCTTACTGTAATAAGGAGGGTACCATATTAGGGTCCCCTATTTTCGGAAACTCCACCAAGCTTCCACCTACTCCCAGAAGTTTCCTGACATCAGGACCGACTTTTGCGAACATCCAGCATGAAGCTTCGCAGCAGCGGACGTAGCACAGCGCTCTGCTATGTCTTGCAGACTCGCTTCCTCTCTTGCGAAGCAGACAGCTCTAAATCTAAACCTCTCAACTCCTCAACCTAAAGTCTAATAAGCCCTAAACCCGAACCTAGAAGCCCTCAACCCCGACAGCCTAAATCCTAAAGCCCAAACCACAACACCTCTCAAACTCAAAAAAATGACACAAACCTAAACCCTAAACTGCAAAAGCCACAAACCTGAACACCTCTTTTCGCTCTCAGCCCCCAAACCCCCAAACCCTGTATAGAAACCCTACGCCCTACACACTCTATGAACCCCTCTTCCCCCTCTTTCCCTCTGCAACCCCTAAACCTTAAACCCTTAGCCTTAAACCCTAAACCTGAAACCCTAAAGCCTAAACCCCGCTTTCCCTCTCAGCTTCTGGCTACCGTGGCCATTTCCTTGCCAGACTCATCGAAGGCAGCGGCCTCCAGAAGTTTCAGCATTGCAAGCAAGGCAGATCCCTTGAAGGACGCAGGGTGTAGGGTTTTGGTTTAGGGCTTGGGTTTGGGTTTGGAGTTTAGGGTTTCCTGGTTGGTTTGGGAAGTTTCAGGGCTTATGCCTATGTGTGCCAGCATTGGCGGGTCATCACCACCCCACCCCCGGCGAAGCGACGAAGTTCCGGGTTTACCCGTGGAACAGAAGTAAAGGTTTCAAAGAGGGGAAGGCACGCATATCGAGTTTGGGACAGACTTAGGGCTTGGAGTTTTGAGGTTTAGGAATGGGGTAGTCGGGATATGTAGTGAACCCCCGAAAGGTGGAACATGAGATTAGTGCGATAGCTTGCCTTAAGGGCATATGGACAAGGATGTTCCAACTTTCTGGCTTTTTCTTTTGATGTAGGTCCAGGTGTGTGGCTGAGGATTTAGGGGAAGGGTTTAAGGCCACAGCCCGCAACCCTAACCCCAATACCTCGAACCCCTCTTAAACTCCGTAACCCCAAACCCGAAAGCCCGGAAACCACGGCAAAAGCCGAAAGCTAAACGCCTAACATGCCCGGCGATGCCCACTTGAATAAGAATTATTCCATGTATAAAATAAAACATATATGTATATATATATATATATAATACACACTTACATATGCATATACAAGAACGCACAAACACTTATCAAGTAAGAATATAGCACTAACGAGAAGTTTAGGGCTTAGGGTACATGGACTGGGCGTCCCTAAGCCCTGAACCCTAAACCTCCGAACTTCCGAACCTTCTGGAGCCTTCTACACTTGGAGGGTCGGGGGACTTAGTAAGTAGACTCATAAGTACCCCAAAAGGGATCCGAATTGGGGTTATGGCACTTGTAAGTCTAAAGAATAACCCGTGACTTAGTCCCCCGACGCTCCAAGCACAGCTTCAGCCCTGCTCGACCGCCTGGATGGACGTGAACTTCAAGAAACGGTCCGGTACCAGGAGCTGGGTGTCTCCTCTTCCTCCCACGACGGAACCAATGGGGGATAAGGGTTGAAGGTTTAACTTACCATAATCGAGGGTTCCAGTAAGGGATCTGTAAGGGTTCTTTTCGGGGGCTTTGGCTTGAGGGATTGGCGATTCGACACATACCCTATTCCAGGCCTCATATTTGCTGGCTCCTCAAGAAAATGCAGCATGCTGCACCCAAACTCCCAGTCCCTTGCCCGAGCGCGCCTGCTGGGCCCATCGTGCTGCGACGGGGTCGATCCATCCGTTCACCTTGCAAAGGTCGATGCTTCTTCTATCAACGGCTGGGCTGTACAGGAATGCTTGTTTGTTGAATGCTTGTAACTCTATACCCTAAACCCCAAAATAAACCCTAAACCCTAAACCGTGGTTACTGCACACTCGAAGGTAGTTCGGAATTCACCACGCCCTTCCTCGGTCGCTCTGCAACCCTAAACTCAAATGATCACATATCTGCGCTCGAAGGCCCAGGAAGCGCAACACGAAGCAAACTCGAGGAGTTTACATGCTTGATATACATATGTTTATATATATATATATACACACATGTATGTCGCTTTCTCTCCCCCTCTCTCTCTCTGTCTTTTTTTTTCTCTCTCTCTCTCTCTCTCTTTCTCTCTCCGTCCGTCCGTCTGTCTATCTATCTGTCTATCTGTTTGTCTGTCTGTCTGTTTGCTTGTCAGCCTGCCTGCCTTCCAGGTACTCAAACAGTGCGGTTCGTAAAGACTCTGCTCTGAACTGTTGAATGGTTTTCGACACCCTGAACCCGAAACCCTAAAGCCTAGAACCCTACTATTTATTTGGGTCTTCGGACATTTCGTGGTCGACTATGACTCGGTACTTTAATAGGCACTCACAGTCAATCTCCGAACTCTGAGCCTGCAACCTCAATTCCCGCTTCCAAAACAGATACCCTAAAAACCAAAACCCTCTGCAAGCATTCCTTACTTAGCGGCTCTCCGAGATGCAGAAGCGAGCATGAGGTCACTCTCCTCTACCCGATGATTTATGCACCTATTCCGCGAGAAGTCCACACCAAGCATCCCAATCCTGCACCATAAGTATCCTCAACCCCAAACCCTAAGCCCTAAGCCCACAAGCCCGATGCCTTGCAACCCGAACGAACAAATTAAAATCGGAGACCCATCCGAAACCCTAAACCCCTAAACCCCTAAACCCTTAAACCCTTAAACCCCTGAACCCCTAAACCCCAAACCCTTAAACCCCTCAACCCCAAACCCTTAAACCTCTAAACCCTTAAACCCCCGAAACCCCGAAATCCCTTAACCTTAAAGCCCAACCCTCCTGAACCCAAAGGCCTCGCTGCCAGCCGTCCGTTGTCTGAGGGTGGATGATCTGCTGAGATAGCCGCCTGCCCAGAGCTTCCAAAACTCCGTAATTAAGGAATATTCCTTAAATCATATTAGGGGTCCTACTATAATTTAAGGTATATTCCTTAAATAAAGGGTTTTGGAGTCTCTGGGTGGCCGATTGTGACATCGCCCAGAGGCCCCAAAGTAGTTCCTTTTGGGGGTTCATACATAGAATCCTATTAGGTAATCCCAAAAAGGAACTACTTTGGGGCCTATGGGCGGAGGTCGGATTCCTGAGCAAACATGTACCCCTTTATGGTTCCTTTTCAGGGGTTTAGAGTCAGGGATGGCGAGGATGCTAAGGTTTGGGAACGAGGCTTATGGTTCCTTTCAAGGTTTAAAGGTAGGGATGGCTAGGGTGCTGGGGTTTGGGAAATACTGTAGGCTTCCATCATACGATGCTACATACTCACAGCCGATTAAGGCACCCAATATCCCCCTTTGTTGTACCAGCAAAGCACCAAGAGAATCCCGGCTGCCTAGGGTCTCTTACAGAGCATGCGAAGGACGACGATGGGTTCGCATTTTTGTTTGACCTGTTAATATGAGGCCTTGATAATTAGAATAGGGTTTTGGGGCCCATTCTACTAAAATTATAACAAGGAACCCCCACAATAGTATAGGTGATTATTAAGACTCCTGTTTTAGCGTTCAGGGGTTCGGGCTAAGGAGGCTTAGGGGGTGCTGGGGTTGAGCTATGTTGACGCTGCCGAAGGCCTTGGTTTTGGTAGCCAACAGGGTAACAGAGCCCGTGAAGCTGCAAAGTTGGACCGGTAGGGATTATGTTTAGGGCCCACCCCAAGGCTCCGAAAGGGGTCATGGGCTTTCTGGGGGAGGGGTTCGGGCTTTGGGGGCTAGGGTTTGGGGTCTGGCTACAAGGGTCCAGGAGCCTTCCGGCATGCCGATATTGAGTATCGAGTTTCCCGGCTTACAACAAGAACTTCTCGCCCCGTCTGGATCACGTTGTGAGAATCCTTGAAACATGATTGCTAACAAAACCCCAGACCCCAGGGAGGATCTATGAAGTAGATCTCCTAATTTGGGGCCCTATACTACTACTTGGAGGGTCGGGGAACTTAGTAAGTAGTTATTTTGGAGACTTCTAAGAACCATGACCCAAATTACGGTCCCTTTTAGGGCACTTATAAGTCTACTTACTACCTACTTACTAAATCCCCCGACCCTCCAAGTAAGGGTACTTTATACGAACCCCCATTAAGGGATCTACTTTTTGGATCCTCCCGGGGTCCGGGACCTGAACACCATTACACCCTCAACCCCGCCCCCCCCTCCCCAAACAATTGCAACTGGTGCCAAACAGTCTCCCCAAAACACACTTGGTCTGCTAAGCCCCGAATCCTAAACCATAATCCCTGAAAACCAACACCCTAGACACCTGAACCCTATAATCAAAACCCCAAACCCTCAACCCCAAAACCACAAACCGAATCCCCAGACCTTTAAACCCCCAAGCCATAAACCCGAAAAATGTGGGCCTGCTGTCGGGGAACCACGTCTTCAGGTTGAAGCTGGACAAGGCGCAGGGGCGGTTACATTCAGTTTTTGGTTTGTTGAGGGCCCTGTTTCTGTCTGCAACGGGTTCGGTTCGGGATGCAGGATTTAGGCCTGGGGTTTAGAGTTTAGGGATTGGGGTTAGGGCTTTGGGCTTTAGAGTTCAAGGTTTTGGGTCGCCAAATGGCTTCCGTAGGATTTCCATGAGGCACGGCATGGAGCTCCTTAATTGAGCTGGGGTTTTGGGTCGTATCAAAGTATGGCTATGTAGGTCCGGGGACTACAGGGACAGTAAACCCCATAAAGTTGGAAACTGGATTAAGGCCAAATAGTGCTGGGATTCCCCTTACATTACTCTTAAGGATTGAGGCTATCGGCTATCGGCTATCGGGTTTCCAACTTTTGGGCTTGCACTGTAAGGCGCTTAGAGTCTACAGGATTTGACGACGTTGGTCGAGGGGGGGTATGTGAAGCTAACGGCGTGGGGCTCTTATATATGTATATATATATATATACACACACATATACACATATACATATATTCATTCATTCATTCATTCATTCATTTCATTCCATTCATTCATTCATTCATTCATTCATTCATTCATTCACTCAGTCATTCATTCATTCATTCATTCATTCACTCACTCATTCATTCATTCATTCGTTCATTCGTTCATTCGTTCATTCGTTCATTCGTTCATTCGTTCATTCATTCATTCATTCATTCATGCATGCATGCATGCATTCATTCTTTCATTCATTCATTCATTCATTATTTCATTCATTATTTCATTCATTTCATTCATTTCATTCATTTCATTCATTTCATTCATTCATTCATTTCATTCATTCATTCATTCATTCATTCATTCAGTTATTCGTTCACTTACATACTTTACTCATCTACTCATTGGTTCATTCATTTGACTCATTCTTTCATTCACTTCATTTCATTTAATCACTCACTCTTTCGTCGCTTAAGCTGAAAGACCGAAACATATCGAGTATATAACGTGCGGACTTAACCCTGTTGGGATTCGCGGGGTGGGGTGCGGGTGGAGGGGTGCAATGATGTCGGGGTGCAGGTGGAGGCGTGTAGGGGTGTCGGGTTGTGGACTGAGGCTTGATGGCTCTCTGGGCATGTTGGTCTGTGAATAAAATCTAGGTTCGTGAGTAGACCCTGTATAAAACAAGGTAACCTTCTTCCTACTATTCTGCTCTAATGATGGTGCAAGGGGTCCCGAAAATAAAAGGGCAAAAGGGCACTACTCAGGAGCCTGGCAGAGCAAGCTACCGTTTGCAGGTGCTTAGGTTGCCATTGGAGCGTTCTGCGGGTGATCACTTGGTGCCAGGTGCCTGGAGTTAGGGAGGCCTGAATCCAACAATGCTGTCATGGGCTTTGGCATGAATGTTGACGTCGATAGAAAGTTTTGATATAGATACAGTTAGCAGGCACAAGCGTCAACGAATAGCCATTGTTAATATGATGAATAATCTCATGTTTGGTTTCCTCAATACTATACCTCCCTTAGAACCATAACCAAACTTTGTTTTTTTTTAAACTGTTCTCTGGGGCTTTAGATGAACATTCCTAAGGAGACTATAGAATCACCAAACCCTACACCGTAAAGTGTTCCTCAAACACTGAACCCTTAACCGACCCCGAACTCACAGGGGCCTGCCATCCACGCGCTCATCGAAACCTGTGCAAAGCAACAGGCTCCCGAGAACGTGCCCAAAAAACTGGCTTGCCCTATATAGTAGAAGCCGGAAAGTTGGAACATCGCAAACCCCATGCCCCTAAGGTAAAGTATAAGGGATGCTAGCACTAATCCTCCTGAAGCCATGTTGCAACTTTCTGGCTTCTACTATACGTTGGCCCCAATGTACCTCTGCAGGGAGAGCTTCGAGGCCAAAGTATATGGGTGGTTGCCAAAATTATGGCCCCTTTTTGGGTACCGTATAAATAAAAGGGGCCGTACTACATTATGAGGATCCTACATCTATATGTAGAGGCCCGCTCCATGCATATGGGTAGTTGTCAAAATTACGGCCCCCTGTTTGGGGTAAATACAAGGTGCCATATTATTCAATAATGACCCAAGAAGGAACCCTAATACTGACCACCACCCATATGCTATTTGGGTACATGGACCTTTGGGGTTGGGTAAAGCCCGGAGATCCGGAGATCCTAAACCCTGTAATCCCCAAACCCGAACCCGAAAAGCCGAACTGACTCTACCCCCCCCCCCCCCCCCACCCCCCCCAAACTCTGAGTCAAATACCCTAAACCTTAAACCGACCCCTAAACCGCTAACAACCACGACCCCAGATCCCGATCCTTGCTGTCTCAGAGGGACCCCTTTCCCTCGTTAATGCCCCGCCTTGCTTCTTCTGGTTCTCAAGGTGCCGAAGGTTGTTGACTGGGCGACGGGACAGCAAATCAATTACTTGCGGTTTGTAGGGGCCTTTGGATATCAGGGTTTAAGGTTGAGCATCAGAGTCTTTAAAGGCATAGGGCTCAGGATGTTCGGGGTGTGAGGGCTCTGGGAGTATTGAGGATTGGGGTCTGAGGCTTTAGGATTTCTCTCGCTTTGCATTCCGGCCTTCAAGCCCGTGGCTCAGGGTTTCTTCCGGGCCTACCAGCTACGCCCTCGTTCAGTATTGTTCATCTCTCGATTTCACCAGCACCTACAGCCTAAAATGTAGCAACTCTTTTCTGAGCTGCCGTTTTTGAAGATTATGGGATCTCAACCGTCAATCAAGTAGGTTATCCAAAAATAATGCTGCATTCGGGCGTGCAGGCATGGGTCCTGACCCCGGAAAACCTACACTTAACTCTCAAACCCTCTGACCTGGAAATTCGTGCTAAGTAGCCGAATGTCTCTTTCCTAGTACCTAAAAACGCAATTCCTCAACAAGAACCCAAGGGTGCCCGTCCAATTTCGAGAACCTCAGTCCACGTCAGGGCTTCTGAAGGCAAGGTATATATATATATATACACACCGAAGGGATTTGGGTTTAGGGTTGATGGCATGTTTTTTTAAGGTTCAGGGCAGCTAAAACCCAACAAACTCAATAAGCTTTGACTGCAATTCCAACAGCACAGGTACAGAAGCGTCAAAACCGTACCCAAAACCTTGAACCCCAAACCCAAAACCTTAAACCCTAAGCCATACAGTTGGAACCCGAGACTCCGAGACAAAAGACACTGTTGATTTGGGTGCCCCTGATAGTTCGAGGGGCTTGTGCGCCATCCGTAAAGTTCATGGACCATGCCAGATCTGCATTTTTTCTCAAATTGTGCGCCTTCCGTAAAGTTCATGGACCATGCCAGATCTGCAATTTTTCTCAAATGAACGGCAGCTGAGCCGCAAACCCAAGCTAAACTACGAACCGTAAAAGCATCAAGTATAGCAAAATGTATTCAACCACCCATGACAACCGTTTAAAGCCGCATGGCCCTGTGAAGCAGACCTTCAACAACATCTGAAAGGACCCTGCCGCAATGACTTGCGGAATTTCCTTGAGACCGAACGGGGGTCCGGGCCCAGAAAGTTGTGTGGAATGAAAGCGAGGCGGCTGTGGAGGCGCACCTATCAATAGCGCTGATGCTCCATAAAGGTGGGTATTTCGGCGGGAGTAGTTAGCCGGGTACTTGGGGGTCTAGAGGGTCGGATACTCTGCCGTTCATGGTGCGGGGCCTTTGGGATAGATAAACTGTATATATATATATGTATATATATATATATGTATATATATATATATATATATATATATATATATATGTATACACACATACGCACAAATGCTTGCATTTACATGTATGTAATTCTCAAAGCTAGGGTCCCCGTTTCAGTTTGGGTTCCACAAGAAGGGGTGCTGATGTACACAACTACTACCCATGTAGATTTCATGCTTCCAGGCTAGTCACGGGGCTTAGAGCTGACCCGAAGCCCAGAACCTTGAAGCCTGAACTCTGAACCCCTACCCTAAGGGTCCTGACCAAAACCCCATAAAACCCTAAACCCCCCTACACTCTCCCAACTAGTAACCTACCTAACTGCTATCCTAAACCCCAGTACCTAGTTGTGGAGTCCTTCGGACCCCTGAGGGTTAGAGTTGAAGCACAAGTCCTTTCAAACCATACCTATAGGCTCATACCCTACCCCTTGTTTAGGGTACCTGCTTTTCTATATAGGAGATCCTAACCATAAAAGTAGGTACCCAAAAAAACGGGTACGGTATGACCGACCCTCTAGGTACACCCAAGACAGCCACCGCTAGACCCCGAAGCCCTCAACCCTTGCTCGCAAAACGCGAACATGCCATGGCTTGGTATCTGTTGTCCCTTTCTTGAAGCTTGCTTGATGCATCTTGAGACTTAGTCAGCCAGCCTTGCTTTTTTTTGTAAGCACCATTATATCCCAAAGGTCCAAGTATCATTATGGTATATATGCTTAGACCCCCCAAAATACCCTATAAGTATATACCATAATGATACTTGGACCCTGTGGGTATTTAGGTCTGGTCATGCCCATGATCTTGCAATTCCCTACGTCCCGTGAGCCTTTTCCCGCATTCATCGATCTGCACATGTCGCTTTGAGCGTCAGAGTCGTGCGCAATCGCCGAGATCTATCTAACAATCCTGCACTCGTCTAGGATACCTCGACACCCTGGCTGCCTCTACCTGAAGACACACCCCACACATTTTGAAAGAGCACTTGGGGGACCACACTCTAAATTGCCTCCGCCCACGCATGGTGGAAGCTTAAATCTGCGCCACGCATTGGCATCAAGCCGGAAGCAGTTTCAAGCATTCAGAACCGATAACCCCCTCCACATACTGTAGGAGCCTTAATTAATTTCTAGCATAGGGTTCTGGGCTCCTTCTTGTAGAGTTTTTATAATGAGCCTAAGGAATGTTGGGGATTATCTATGCCACTAATCCCGGTCAAAATCCCAGCCGTTGCTCTGACACACAGATATCGTGCTTGATGCCAAACGAATCGCATTCACAGGGCTGAGACGAGACAAGCCGCCGCCCAAAGCGTCCAAATGGTCTTTCTACCCGAGTCTCCAGAACTTGTGTGGCAGAGCGGGAGGGAGGGGAACACCTTTTCAAAAACACATAGACACCTCGAAACAACAGGTACCTGTGTAGTGGGTGATTAGACAGTTTTCGGCGAACCCACAAACACTCGCCCTTCCTATAGAGCATGCAAAACGCCGAATACTTCAAGCGGGACGGAACCCTCAGCAGCTCAGCATCCAATGTTCAAAGAACTAACTAGTAGAGCAACTCGCAAAACGACTTGGAGGGGTACTTTATTTCTATGTCTGTGTATATATATATATATATACATACATACAAACATATGCACGGACAATTATACAACAATGTTCCGACCCCTACCTCACTTGGGGTTTACGTTGGTTGGACTCAAAGTAGCAGCTGCAGGTCAGTTTCTTGGATGTATCCGCTGATTACGGCACTTGTACGCGTACGACAAGCCCAACCAGCCCCAGCGCTTTGGGCAAGGTTCTCTTCTGACAGGTGCATTGGAGACGGTTTGGGGTTTAGGGTTTGGGAATGTATGGTATCTGGTGAACTTTGCAGAACCTCGCATCGGAAACGGCATACGTATGCAGGGATCCGACGGGAGTGTCTTCTTACTTACCCAATAAGCCACAGAAATGAACGGCTAAACTTTCCGGTTCCTACTAAACTATAAGAGCCCAGAAAGCTTCAAGGCTGGGTATTGGAGACCGAAGAGTATTCGGGCGAAAGACTAGGCACCCCCAAAGGAATCCTAAACAATACACCTTAGATCCCCAATAAGGGTCCCAAAATTATACGGCGCCCTGATTTAACAACCGAAGCCGAATTGAGAGAGCTACCCCTGCAAAAGGTACCGCTAAGCCGTGAATCATGGAGGAGTCTCAGGAAGTCGCGGAGGATTTAGCCGGGGAGCGGGGGGGGGAATACCCAAACCTTCCAGATTCTCTGCATTATGGACTATATATACTTTAAAACAATTCGGGGATGATACTATAGTTTACGGAATGGTCCTCAATTAAGCGATATTGGACGGTCTGGATGCTACAGTGGTAAAGATCTATAGGGGATTGTCGGCGTATGTGCTCGCTAAAAAGTTTCTGAAATCTCCGTGTCCTAACTAACTATATACATATGGCCGGCATTTCGTGATATAGCTCTATTTTGGACTGGCCTACTTAGTCAATTGAGCTTCTCAATATAACCCGCAGCCTCTGTCGCGCTCAGCTCGAGAATGCACACAGCCAGCAAGCCGCATTCTTCTTGGAAGAAGCGGCTGCCAGGTGCGAATTAAACATAGAATTGGGTTTAAGGTTGTGATTTCCGGTTTGGTGGTGAGAAACCCTAGTTTATTATTCCCAATCGAAGCAAATCTGCTCCATAGCTTGCATAACGCCATAGTGTAGCGTATGTGACAATGCATGACTTCGTCCATCAACAGGGGTGTCGTTTCGGTCTGCAGGCATGTGGTTTCAACCCATTTCGGGTGGCAGCTTTGATGGCGAACTACGGCTGATGATATAGATGACCTATAATAAGGAATTTACAAGAATTCCCATGGTTTAGGGTCCTTAAGGTAATGCTGGATTTATATCATCAACAGCATTTCTGGATTTTCCTACGAATCCCACGGCCTTTGATACTCTAGATTTGGGGTTGAGGGAGGGCCCCGTGAAGAGGATATCGTCTGATGTAGGAACCTGGGGCCACTTTATGAGGGTTCTATAAGGATTCCTTGAAAGGGTATTATTAATAAGGGTACTATGAGGGTTTTGGGGGGTCTGATGTAGGAATCTGATTAAGAAACCTTTGGGTCTCTATCAGCTTGTTAGCTGAGCTCACAAGCCCCCTGGAAGTGTACACTTTTAGCTTTATAGTGGATAGTATTATCCCAAAAAGTGTAAAGCGTATCCACTCAGCTACAAAGTCAGGGTTCCTTATATGAATCTTACAATTTTTTTTTGTGGGGGGGGGGGGGTTATGGGGCCAGGATTTCTTAATCAGGTTCCGACATTAGTCAGCCCCCAGCGCTGGAAGAGCCACCACTTTTGACTCCTGGACTTCCTTGGAAGCAGTCGTGCAACATGGGAGAGTTTCCGAAAGTTGGGGGGGTCCCCTATTTTGGGCTCCTTAAAATGAGGATCCTACTATTTAGGGTGCTCTATTAGGGTCCCCAATTTTCGGAAAACTCCCATGTTTGTGAGGGTTTAGGCGTTGAGGAGGCTTCACGGGTCTAGGATGCCCAGTAACCTAGGAATAAAAAGGGCTCCCTTTTTGGTATTGGGTAACTGTACAAGGAACCTAGGACTACAAAAGGGGAATAAGGGTACTACTGGACATCCTAAGGGTGCTCATGTCCGTGGGTGTCTAAGTGCAGGCTGCGTTGGAGTCAGCGAGCGCAAAGTTTACGAAGCTTTACGAGATAAAGCTGGACGCATGGACGGCTGAGCAGGGTTTTGCTGCACAAGAAGACACTAAGTGTAGGATTCAGGGTGGCGGGCTTCAGGTCATGCTGTGAATGGAGAGCGTTTTCTTCCCGAGATCCGCGTTTCGAGTGGAGGCTAGAGAATAAGGGATCCCAGTATAGGCGCTAGATAGACGGATCTCTAAACATTTAGGGGACCTCAGCAGGAGCCATAGTGTAAGGCAGCCCTTATTGTCTGAAACAGAACTTGTTGGGGGACGGTCTACCAGTCTACCATGCAGCTAAGTCACAATGCGGCTGAGGCTTTCTGCGACCTGCACGAATCCCCGTAAGCGCATCTACCCAGAAATGATAAAGCTCCTTTGATAAGGGTGCAACAGTATGACCGCTACGGAAAAGTCAGGAAGAGTCCACTTGCCCTCCATCAAATCACCAGGGTGCCTAATGTCGGCAGTGGCTCATGTGGTTAAGTATTCTGTTTCATGGCTCTACCGTAAAGGCAACCTGGCTAGCCGGGCTTCAAGTTCTGACTTTCGTCTTGACCGAAGCATTGAGGCTCTCCAGCCAAGGAGATTATACACCCGATGCTGAATGAAGCCCCCAAAAGACAAGCCCTGACCCACAACGACTCAACTCTAGAAGGATCACAAGAATTCGAACGTCGGTCGGTTCCCGATGGAGTTATCAGAACCTGTCCAGCACTCCCATGAGTTACATGTACTCCTCACTCGTCCAGTTACTAAGAAAACCAAAGGATCACTCTGGGGACTACATAGGATGCATACATGCATGAATACATGCATGCATACATACGTACAGACAACCAGACAAACATGCATATACATATGTACACACACACATATATATATATATATATATATGTATATATATGTACTTACTTTTATACACACTCACATCTACATACACATACATGTGTATACATACATACATACATAATTACACACAGCCATCCGTTACATATGGCTTATAGGTTACAGATGTATACAGATGCATGTATGTAAAATCTATAAATGTGACACATACTGTTTCTTTCTTTCAAGACCCTGTATTCTACCTTTGGTTAGTAGGCAATGGAATAACGGTGGTAATAGTAGTCATAATCGTACCCCATTCCTCCATTCCCTTCTAACCAAAGGTAAGAATGCTCCTCTCCCCCACTCCCTGCCTCCTCTTGGAGCTTCTTGGCTTTCTGGGCCGAAGGTACGTGTACGAGCTTCGTATGTCTCTGCGTCTCTGCGTGTGTGTGTGTGCGCGACGCCCAGACCCTACACTCGAAACAAAAGCACAGATATGACATACATACATACATACATACATACATACATACATACATACATATATATATATATATATCATGTAGGCACTACTTGCATGACAAACTACGTGTGATTGTTTGTCGATTTACACTTCGCGTGACTGTTGGTGCGATTGAGGTGTTTTTGGGGGGCGCGGAACGAGGTTCATGTCGCTTGGAAGCTTCAGGGGCATAAAGGGAACTCCAGAAAGTTGGAATATGGATTACTGGTAGGATCCCCTGTAATTTACTTTAAAGGGGTTACGATAATGATATTCCAACTTTCTGGCTTCTACTGTACAAGGTTGACGCAGTGGTCCAATATGGAGGCCCAAATACGTCGATTAGGCTTGTGCAGCTTCCTCAAAGGATCCAAGTATCCTTATGGTATATACTTAGACCCCCAGCATACCCTATAAGTATATACCATAATGATACTTGGACCCTGTGGGTTCTTGCTGCAAACAACCCTAAACAGGAAATGACATTCTTCCGGGACCTGCACTACTGTTCCACTGACCTTGTAATTATTCCAAGTCGTGCTGTGCTAACAGTGGTGCTAATGGTTTAAGCCGAACCCCTAAAGCCCCCGAATAACCCTAAGCTCCCTCAGCCCGAAAACGTGAACTCTCTGATTAACGTGGGCCGTAAGTGCGCGGCTTAGGGTGCCGGCGTGTGCTTAAGGCATGAACTACCGGTAGCCGCCGGTATGCTGAAAATACCCATGCTTGGAGGGTCGGGGGACTTAGTACGTAAGTAACCGGAAGACTTGGGGCTATGATTCTGATACTATGTCTAGAAGAATTACTTGCAAAGTCCCCGACACCACCACCTAAGGCTTTGAAGATAGGGTCTAAACCATAACCCCCCCCCCCAACATGGATCCTAACATCAAGGTCCTATCGAAGATCCTGACACTAAGGTAAAAGCCAGAAAGTTGGAATATGATTATCCCAACCCTTCTATGGTAAATTATCGGGTATCCTACCATGAAACCATATTCCAACTTTCTGGAGTTCCCTGTAAGTCCTTTAAGGATGTTGCGTCCTCGAATCCTGCAGTCTCCCAACGCTAAGCCTCTGAAGATCCTTGCAAGACCCATAATAAGGAGTATACCATCATTCCAATAAGTGCTTAGGGTCCTTAAGGTAATGCAGGATTTATATCATCAACCGTAGTTCAGACATTGCAGTCATTGAGGATCTCAATGTGTGAAGGTCCTTCAAGTACGCTTGCGTATCTAGATGTATGAGGGTTTGGGGCATTAGGGTTCTAGGATTCATGGTTAGGGGAATGTTAAGGCCCGGTCTAATGTGGTGGCGGGATTGTCAGATGTGCTAAGTTTACTAAGCTTGTGAGAAATGCTTTGGGTCTAGTGTTTCAGGATCTAGATGTCCGGGCGAAGACTAGAGTAATTACAGCAAAGTAGAGCAGTGGAACCTAAAACCCATAAAAACTACTCAAAAGAAAAGCATTGAAACCCTGAACCCTGAAGCTACTGTCCTTGTCCACACTCCCAGCACTGGCGCCCGAGCTAGCCGTGAGAAGGTAGGGGTCTGTCAGTGCAGCTGGAGACATCACTCCAGGGACCGTCGTGGCCGGCGACGAAGCCAGAGCGGCGAGGACACCTCGAATCTCAGAGCTTTTCGGAGCCTCCGGTGTCTCCGGAGGGCTGTGTGGGCGAATCTTCCCCTCCGGCGTCATCTCCACGAGCTGCTGCGAGATGTTGGAGCGGGTCCACGGGGTTACCCTTAGCCTTGTAGTTTCCGTGTAGCTATACTACAATATGCCGTTAATCAACTGCCAGCCAACATTCCATTCTTATTGATAGGGCCCCCATCTCTTCAATCCCGATAAACCCGTTGTAGAAAAACCCTAAAATAACCTTTCATATAACCCTGCGTACCGCACCATTCCAATTATTAAGGTTACTCTAGTACACTGAATAAACACCAATCGTGATTCCTTGAGGTTCCGTAATAGGTCAGTAAACTCGTAATACAAAATATCCCAGATTCTATTCTAAATAGTGAAAACACTATATTTCAACCGTATCATATCCTTGATAGTAGCTTTAGAACAGAATCCTTTAAGGAACCGTTTATGTACGCAAAACCTACTCTAACTGCCCTTGAACTATCATAAGAGGAAGTTTCCGAAAATAGGGGACCCTGATATAGTACCCCAAATAGTAGGATTCTTAGGATAGAGACCTCAAAAAATAAGGTACCCCAAATTTTCGGAAAGCCCCATATTGCGCCATGGTCCCAAGCCGGGGAGCGGACCCGTTCGGTTTTCTCCAGAGCCCGACTGATGGCCTGCAGGAGACACAAGCAAGCCTTTTAAGGTTTACGTGTTTTTTTGAGTTATAGCTCCTTTTCTGCATCGCCCGAAAGGTCTGCGTTAAGGTTTACGTTTAGTGTCGAGGGTTTAGGGCAGTTTAGGGCTTATAGGGTTTAGGGTACTGGTTTAGGGCTGAGGGTTGCCTGCCGTTTCAGTCAGGGAATTGGTGGCCCTGGTTATCGATTTCGAGATGTAGTGTACAGAATTCGGGTCTAGGGTTTCGGGCGAACAGCTTTTGCCTTAAACTGTGGATTATCAAGTTTTCTCTAACTTTAGAATCTTTAGAATCCTTTGAACTGCTGCGTTCCAACTATTCCGCATTGCTTTCCTAGTCGGGCATGACTTGGCGAGGGAACAACACTGGGCGCAGGCTATTACACGAGGGGGACCACCGGGTTTGCAAAGAGGAATCATACTTGGAGGGTCGGGGGACTTGGTAAGTAGTTAAGAAGTAGAGTTATAAGTACCCTAAAAGGGATCCTAATTGGGGTTCTGGTACTTATATAAGTCTTTAAAATAGCTAAGTACTAAATCCTCCGACCCTCCAAGAAACGTTTGCTGACGTCCGCCTGCTTCTCTTTCTCCATCTCCTTGATGAGCTTGGCAAGCTTTCTCCTGTGAGCTCCGACAAGAAGCTCAGCAAAGAAGAAAGGCTGAACTAAGACAAGGGCCTTAATCTTCAGAACGGGCTTGTGTTACATCCTCTCTGTACCAATCTACAACTTTCTTCATTTTGGGGAAAACCGTAAGCTCAGGCCCCTAACAGTATATACTGAGATCTCTACTGAACTTAGAACCCTAGCGAAAACTAAACTTATATCCAGTAAGACACATATTCGTGAGCCTCAGAACCGCGAGCTTGAGCTGTCTACAATTCTCACCATTTTTGCTGTTTCCTAAGGATTCTATTAACAAAAAACAAAAATATTTCTAAGTACCCCAAAGAGATGTATTGAACAGCCGAGGCCCCGGTCTGAACCAAACGTCCTGCCAACCTCGAGCCAGACCCAGAGAGCCCAGCACCCCTTAATTAAGGGACAGAGCCTAAGGCCTACGGGTTCCTTAAAGGGCTCCTGAAAGGGATCTATAGGGGTTCTATAAGGGAAGTAAGGAAATATAGCTTAAATTGTAGTAGGATCCCTAATATGGTTTCAGGCAAGGCATATTCCTTAATTAAGGGCTCTCTGGGGAACAGCACATAGGTCAGCCGATGCTACTCGGACTTCGTATACTAGATGGCCCCCTGTAAGCCATCGGCGCCGAAATGCAATGCCCTCCCCCTATGAAAAGAAAAGAAACATCAAATGGCGGCAGCTGCTCAAGCAAACCGGGAAGGCTTGAGTGGTTCCTTCCTAAGCGACTTTTGAAGGCTCAGAGTGGGCGTGTGTGTCTACTAAAGAAAAATACACAGATACGTGTGTGTGTGTGTGTAGCTCATTAACCGCCTGCACAGCATACTGTAGGGGCCGTGATGATCATAGGGTTTCGGGGCATACTGTACTACAAATACGATTAAGGAACCCCAAGTAGTATTGGTAATTATTTAGGCCGCTACATTAGTTGACGGTATGGCCCGTGAACCTCCCAGGAAAAGTCAAACCAAACCTTTCCACCCAACCCGAAAAGTTCAATTATCAAGGTTTAGAAATATCCTAGACCCCCCAACTACCCTCTAATATACCTTAAATAGCCACTGCTAGAGGACCATAAGGGCTCCATTAAAGGGCCATTGGGGTGTCCTGGAAGTGTTTCGGGTTTAGGGTTTTGGAATGAAGGTAATTCCTCGCGGCCGAAACAGTAAGAATTGCCCATAAGCTTTCAGCTTCTACATCATAGAATCACCCTAAGGGTCCATGTACTCATATACTATATACATTGGCCTCAAAGTACTCCCTACATCGATACAGCGGGCCCAAAGTATGCTCTATTTGGGTGCATGGACCCTTAGTCATAGCCCGAACGCAGTGAACACAATCTCCAACACTAGACCCAAGAGTAGCCTAGGAATACAAAGGATGCCCTTTTTGCTTTAAAGGGCCTTATAGGGGAACCTGATCCCTGAAAAAGGGAATAAGGGCCTACTCTAGGTCCTAGAACACAACCCTGCCCTCCTTTAACCCTAGATCCTCCCCAGCCCTCGTACCCTCAACCCGAAGCCCTGTACCGGGATCCGGCTTTTCGGGACTCTCAAGCTTGTTTGGCTTTTGTTGGCCATGGGACTTTGCATACGATCGATCCTGCCGTCAACAAAACGTTGTAGCCCAAAAACTGAACTGGACCCTTATCGAACCCTAAACCCTAAACTCCTAAACCCTAAGCCCCCAAAAAATCTAAATCCCTTGAAAGAGCCCTAAACCCTAAACTCCTAAACTCCTGAACCCTATATAATTAAACCCCTAAACCCTAAACCCCTATAGAATCTAAACCCCTCGAAGGGACACACGAGAAACACACATGAAACCCAAAGAGGTCCTCCGGTTCATCTCATCCAGGGTGAGCCCTCCCTTCTTCTTGGCGGCCTCCCCTACCGGAGGGAACTCCTTCAGGGCCGATTTGGGCTAGACCTTGGGTACGGCCCCCACTCAGTAATAGTTGAAATAATATTCATACTATAGATATATTAGGACCTTAATAGTAGCCCTATTCTAGACTCTTACTGTATGGGAACAGTACCTAAGCTAGATCCAAGAGTAACCTAGGAATTTAAAAGGGTGCCGTTTTTGGTTTAAAGGGGCTTGTAAGGGAACCTGAACCCTGAAACAAAAACGAAATAAGGACCTACTCTAGGTCCTATTGGGTCTTGTATTTCGGGTTGGTGGTTTAAGGTTTACGAGGACCTATGGTCCTGAATAGTGGGTATTTAGGGGGATAATAGAGCTCTGGGTTGGGGGTTTAGGGTTTTAGGGTTTAAGGTATAGGGTTTAGGGCTAGGGTATAGGGTGCATTGGGTGTTGGTGCTGGAAGTTCTGGCAGCGTGCCCAGAGGAGCTTTTTGCGGTACTTCTTTGAGTAGAAAAACTGCCATTTCACGCTGTTGCGCCCGCAGCTCGGACACTTAAAGAAAACGGCTCATCTGTGACATCAGGTCTGCCGGGCCCTTTCGGGCGAGCATGATGTACTTGTCGCGTTGTTGTTGTGCGGGCCGAAGATGAGGGCACTTCGGAGCGCACAGCAGCTGAAGGAGCCGCACGCCGCCGTTTGCGAGTGCTCTCTGTAAGCTCTTGCTTGACTTCTTCTGGTTTCAGGTTCAAGGGCGGGTGAGGGCCGAGTGGGTAGGATAGCGTTCGGTTAGCCCGCTTGTCGTTAGACCTTGGATCACACAAAGGTGCCCCTGGAGCTCTGAACTCTAATCTTACCAACCCTAAACCCTAAACCCGAAGCATCCTTTCGGAAAGGGCAAATCTGGAGGACCGGCGGGGGGGTTTTTTTTTTTCGCAGGTGCGGCCAACCCTCTTTTTTCGGAGGTGCGGCCAAGGATTTGTTCAGGTTGGACACCCAGGATCCTTGTAGAGGGTTCATCGGCGATGTAAAGAATTTGCGCCCCACCACAGCGCCAGCGCTTCGACACGCAGAATCCCTGTAGAGGGTTCATCGGGGTCGTAGAGAATTTGCGCCGCACCACAGCGCCAGCGCTTGGAGGCGCAGGATCCCTGTGGAGGGTTCATCGGGGACGTAGAAAATTTGCACCGCACCACAGAGCCAACGCTTCGAGGGGCAGGATCCCTGTGGAGGGTTCATCGGGGACGTAGAAAATTTGCACCGCACCACAGAGCCAACGCTTCGAGGGGCAGGATCCCTGTGGAGGGTTCATCGGGGACGTAGACAATTGGCGCCGCACCACAGCGCCAGCGCTTCGAAGCGCAGGATCCCTGGGTGAAGCATCAAAAAAAACTAATCATCAACAACAAATGAAATCCAGGGATCAACAAAAAGCTGATTTAAAAAAAAGAGCATCACAAACAAATTAAATTATAGGAAATGAAGCCATTTCCAAAACTATTTGCCTTGGTGGCGGTGGTGGTGTCGTTGATGTCGTTGCTGTCGTCGTTGGTGGTGGTGGTGTCGTTGATGTCGTCGTGTTGTTGCTGCTCTTCGCGTTAAACCCCCTGGAGCGTGGCTGTCTGGCTTTCCCCTTCTTGTGTGTTGCCGAATACGTGTATGTTCATTTCTTCGCGGGCTTACAGAGCGGGGAGTTAATTTAGTCTGAAAAAAGCGGGGGGGTTGGGGGGGGCGCAGCCCCCCCCATTTGCAATCCTTTTAAATCCTTCAGGATTGATTTTGTCTTCTTTGCGTTAAACCCCCCTGAAGCATTATTGTCTGGCTTCCCCTTCTTGTGTGTTGGCGGATACGTTTTTGTGCATTTTCCGTGGCTTTAGAGAGCGGGGAGTTTAGTCTAAAAAAAGCCGGGGGGTTGGGGGGGGCGCAGCCCCCCCCATTTGCAAACCTTTTAAATCCTTCAGGATTGATTTGGTCTTCTTCGCGTTAAAACCCCCTGAAGCATTGTTGTCTGGCTTCATTTTTTTTGTGTTGACGAACACGGTTTTATTTATTTCGTAGCAAACGACCGGCTGGCAAACACGTTATTGTTGATTACTTCGTGGCTCAAGAGAGCTTCCAAGTCATTCATGATTGATTGTGTTGCTTCGCGTGTAACCCCGCTGAAACAACAACCCAAGAAAATCCGTGTTGTGAATCTGGGTTCCGAACCTGAATTTCCAACCGTCTGTCTTACTTCTTTTCTTTCTTTCTGTTCTTCTTCCTTGCTTTGGTCCTTGTTCTGGGGTGTTTCGTTCTGTCTTCCTGGGCTCTTTTCGTTTCAGGTGGAAAAACCAAGAAAAGCACACCAAATCCGTCCAAAACATGAGGAAAATAGTGTTTTCCCCAGGAAAACCCATGGAAAAACACCAAACAAAAAAAAACAACAACAAGATCCAAAATAATGGGCCCTCCATATGTACGTATATATATATATATATATATATATATATATAGACACACACACACACACTCACTCTCTCTCTCTCTCTCTGTATGTATATATATATATATACACTATATATATATATATACACTATACTTACTATATATGCTATATATGCTATATATGCTATATATACTATATATACTATATATACTATATATACTATATATACTATATATACTATATATATATGCTGTATATACTGTATGTACTATATCTACTATATAATATATATATATATATATATACCATATATACAATATGTATAATATATATATATATATATATATATACTATATCTACTATAATTACTATATCTACTATATCTCTTATATCTACTATATCTCTTATAACTACTATATCTACCATATCTACTATATCTACTATATATGCTATATCTACTGTGTACACTATATAAAATAATATATACTATAGATACTATATAAACTGTATATACTAATACTATATCTACTTAATCTACTACATATACTATACATATATACTCTCTCTATATATATATATACATATATACATACTGTATATATTATGTACACTATATATATATATACTATATATACTTTATACATTATATATACTATATATACTGTAGATAAAAATATACAATATAAACTCTATATACTATATATATATATATACTACATATATATACTACTATATATATATATATATATATATATGTATATACTGTACATACTATATCTAGTATACATACTATATATACTACATGTACTATGTATACTATGTATACTATGTATATACATATATATATATGTATATATATATATATATGTGTTTTTTACTTTATATACTGATGTACTACCGTCCTTCCTTTCTTCCTTCTTTCTTTCCTTCCTTGCTTCCTTCCTTCCTTCCTTCGTTCCTCCTTCCTTCCTTCCTTCCTTCGTTCCTTTGCTTCTTTCCTTTCTTCCTTCGATCCTTCTTCCTTGCTTAGTTGCTTCCTTTCCTTCCTTCCTTCCTTCCATCCTTCCTTCCTTGTCTCCTTGCTTTCTTGCTTTCTTCCTTCCTTCCTTCCTTCCTTCTCTCCCTTCTTCTTTCCTTCTTCCTTCCTTCCTTCCTCCTTCCTTGTTTCCTTGCTTTCTTCCTTCCCTGTGTAAATAACAGGACGTGGAGGCAAAAAAAAGAGGACCGAAAAAAAGTACGCAAACAAAAACGGATTCCCGTTCTTGTTTCTCTTTCATTCCTTGCTAGCTCCTCTGCTTTCTTGCTTTCTTTTGTGCTTTCTTCCTGGCTTTCTTTCCTTCATCATCTTTCTTCTGGTTTTCTTACTTCTGAAATTTTGCTTTATTTTTGTTATTCCTTGTTTGCTTTCTTGTTGCTTTTGCGGGACCGAGGGACCGGCGGACCGCAGGACCAGGAGACCACGGCACCAGGAGACCACGGGACCAGAGGACCAGCAGACCAGAGGACCAGGGGACCACAGGACCAAGGACCAGAAAACTAGGGGACCGCATGCACGGACACCACAGGACCAGAGGACCAGCAGACCGGAGGACCAGGGGACCACAGGACCCAGGACCAGAGGACTAGGGGACCGCATGCACCAGGGACCCTTGGCCGCACCTCGCAAACAAGGGTTGGCCGCACCTTCGAAAAAAAAAACCCATGGCCCTGGAGGACCTATAACCATAAACCCTACCTTAACAACCCCAGATAAGCTACCGTTTTCAGGACTTGGAAAGGGAAATCATGTTGATGAACCCTAAACGGGGGTCAGCCCTTTAGGGTCCAAGTACTAGGAGGGTCGGGGGACTTAGTAAGTAGGTAGCAGGTGGTCTTCTAAGTGCCCCAAACGGGATCCTAATTGGGGATATGCCGCTAAAATGTCTATGACCCCAAGGGTCCATGTACACAAACAGTAGGGTCCAGAGTATACACCATGTGGGTACATGGGTAGTTGTCAAAATCATAGTTCCTTTTTGGGTAACCTAAATATCAAGTGCCGTATTATTATATATTGAGACCCAAAAAGGGGCCCTAATTCTGACAACCACCCACATGGACCCTTACTTGGAGGGTCGGGGGACTTAGTAAGTAGCTAATAAGCAGAGTTATAAGTACCCTAAAAGGGATCCTAAATGGGGTTATGGTACTTATAAGTCTCGAAAATAACTAGTTACTAAGTCCCCCGACCCTCCAAGTAGGCTAAAATAACTACTTGCGAAGCCCTTTGCTTGGAGGGTCCGGGGACTTAGTAAGTGCTAAGGAGACTTAGAAGTACCCTAAAAAGGGATCCAACTCAGGCTATGGTAATTATCAGTCTATGTATTATCTGCTTACTAAAGTCCCCCTAAACCCTAAACCCGAAGCCCTAAACCCGAAAGCCTGAACCCTTGGGCCAGGATAACTACTTACTAAGTCCCCCGACCCTCCAGAAAGCTCCTGTTTGTACCCCAGTTTTGTACCCCTTAATGACGGAATATCCCTTAACTTATAATTGGAACATATAGGAACCCTAAGAAGAGTTGGGGTATACTCCTTAATTAAAGAGTTCGGGAGTCTCTTAGTAAGCCCACCTGACCCTCCAGTATTATCGAACCCTTCTAGCTCCCTTTAAGGATCCCTTCAAAAAAGCCCTACTTACTAAGTCCCCCAACCCTCCACCCTAAACCCTAAAGCCTAACCCCCCCAGGAAGCTCCTGATTGTAGGCTGCATCAACCCTTGGCTCGTCCGTGAGCGCTGGGAAGGCGGTGGCACCGATGTAGAGGGGGTACCTAATGTAGCCCTAAGGGTCCATGTACCCATATAGCATGTACTCCGGGCCCAATGTACCTATATAGGAAGTACTTTCAGGCCAATGTATATACTATATGAGTACATGGACCCTTCGGGAAGGGGCCTTGATAAATGAATAGGGTTCCTTTAAAGGGTTCCTTTCAGGGTTCCTTTAAGAGCTACTATAAGGCTTTAGTGTAAGGGGTACCTAATGTACTTGGAGGATCATGGGACTTAGTAAGCAGGGTTGTAAGTACCCTTATTGGGGTTATAAATAGTTATAAGTATAGTTACCCAAATTATAACCCTAGTTACTAAGTCCCATGACCCTTTAAGTAGGGGCCTTGATAATTGGAATAGGGCTCCTTTAAAGGGTTCCTTTAACTAGGATGCCCAGTAACCTAGGAATAAAATGGGCTCCCTTTTTGGTATTGGGTAACTGTATAGGGAACCTGGAACTGCAAAATGGGAATAAGCGTACTACTGGGCATCCTAGGCTTACTACATGTAAGGCTTTAGTATAAGGAGTACCTAAGGGTTTAGGGTGCCTCAGCCATCCCGCGGGCTTCGGGCTTAGGGTTTCAGGCCTTATTTCGTTTTGGGGTTTAGGCTCTAGCAAGAAAGGATTTAGGGTTTAGGGCTCCGCTGGTACAAAGTAGACAAGTTCTTGAGAGCGCACTGGTACTTGGAGGGTCGGGGGACTTAGTAAGTCGGTAATAAGCAGACTTATAAGTACCCTCAAAGGGGATCCTAATTGTACTTATAAGTCTCTAAAAATAACTAGTTACTAAGTCCTCCGACCCTCCAAGTAGACCCTAAACCCTAGACCCTATAGATCCCTTTCAGGAACCCTATAGATCCCTTTAAGGAGCCCTTTAAAGAGCCCTACTTACTATTAAAGGAGCCTAAAAGGGCCATCCCGTATGCGGGCATTAACATGAGGTTCTCTGCTTAAGTCGAGGATCGAAGCACTCAACCCCACGAGCCCTCCCTCTTCCTACCTTTGGTTACTAGGGAATAGGGCTTAAAGGGGGGCTTAAGGGGGGCTTAAAGGGGGGCTTAAAGGGGGGCTTAAGGGGGGCTTAAGGGGGGCTTAAAGGGGGGCTTAAAGGGGGGCTTAAGGGGCTCCTTTAAAGGGATCTATAGGGTTCCTTTGAAGGGCTCTTTAGGGGTTTAGGGTCCCTTTAAAGGGATACTTACCTTTGGTTAGGAGGGAATGGAAGAATGGTCGTAATAGTAGTTATAATTGTACCCGATTCCTCCATTCCCTACTAACCAAAGGTAAGTCTTGGGTAGGTGGCGTTTTTTTTCGAGGGTTTAAGGTCGTAGCTTTTGTCCCCTGGTGTGTGGGTTTAAATGGAGTTTAGTTAGGATCCTACTAGGGCATAAAGCCTAAGCCACCAGGTTTCGAGGGCTTAAGACAGAATCAGAAAATGGCCTTACAAAAAATGCCCTGATAAATGGAACGGGGTCCTTGAAGGGCCCCTTTTGAACGGCTGAGGGCAGTGAGATTGAAACTTCACCGTTGTCACGATTGCAAAATAAACCTGAAACCCTAAACCCCTAACACCCTAAACCCCTAAACCCTAAATACCGTAAATCCTGAACCAAAACCCTAAACCCCTAATACCCTAAACCCTTACATTAAACCCCACAAAGTTGGAAAGCGGATGAAGGCTTAAATGGAGCTTGGATTCCCCTTACATCGCTCTTAAGGATTAAGGCTATTGGGTTTCCAACTTTTGGGCTTCTACTACTGTAAACCCAACACGACTTGAAGGTTCCTGGTTAATTGACTACCAAGTCTTTCCGAAGCGGCCTCCCTCGACCTGCCTTTCCCTAAGGCTCCCTGTACCCGACAAAGGGCTATTTGAAGGGTTCCTTGAAGGGTTACTATAAGGGTTCCATAAGTCTTTAGGGTTTAAGGGTCCATGTACCCCACATAGTAGATACTTGGGCCTTAAAGGGGTTCCTTTTTAGGTACTTTGAGGCCTAAGTGTATACTATATGGCTACATGGAGCCTTAGGGTTTTCGTAACAAGCATACCAACAAAACAAACTAACCCATAACCCATCAACCCAACCCCCCCTCCCAAACATAAACTTAGACACTCGTGAAGACCCTGAACCCCGAAACATCCCTAAGTATCCCCTCCAGCCTAAACCACGACCACCATAAACATCCTGAAACCCTCAACCCCCCCAAACACAAACAAACATCGCTAAACCCTAAACCCCTACAGTAAAGCCCCTGAAGTTGGAAGCCGGCTTAAGTCCAAACAGTGCTGGGATTCCCTATACGGTACTCTTAAATACTTACTTACCCAATAAGCCACAGAAATGAAAGGGTAAACTTTCCGATTCCTACTAAACTACAAGAGCCCAAAAAGTTTAAAGGTTGGGTATTGGGGATCTAAGATTGGGTTTCCATCTTGTCGGCTTCTACTGTAAACCCTAAATATCCCTGAACCCTACACCCTAAACACCCCTGATCCGGGTCCCAGAGAGCCCAATACCCCTGAATTAAGGAACATAATTACCCCTTAAATCATAAGGGGCTTTTATGATTTAAGCTATGTTCCTTAATTGAGGGGTATTGGGCTCTCTGGGGTGTTTAGGGGTTGGGGGTCCTGAGATCCAAGCACGCGTCCACCCCAGTCCCTGCAGTGCTTCGGTCTCTTCGAAGGGCTCGGAGCAACACAGGATCACAAGAAATGCTTCCGTGGCTATAGACTTAAGGGTCTAAAGGACCCAATTATGAGGTACTGGGGTTTAGGATAATAGCTATGTAGGTTAAAATGTAGAGAATATATGACTACAAGGTTATTATGTACTTGGCCCCTGAGGGTAGGGTTTTATAGTTTCGGGTTGGGGTGATAGAATTGCAGTTGGTTCAGGTAGAGTCTCAGATCCGACTGCCGAATGACCACATGAGGGGCTCTTGTTGTTGCGTAATCTGAGTGTACTTAAAATATCCTCAAAACCTAAACCCAAACCCAAAGCCCCAGACTATTACAGTAAACTCCATAGAGTAAGAAACCGGACTAAGACCAAATAGTGCTGGGATTCCCAAAACATTACTCTTAAGGATCGAGGCTATGGGGTTTCCAACTTTTGGGCTTCTGTAAATCCCCAACATTACAACCCAGCAACCCCGAGCCGGCTGTGAAAGCAGTACCGGAGTCTCCGAAAAACAGGGGTACTGTATTTTGGGATCCTTACAATTTCGATCCTGCTATCTAGGGTAGTATATTAGGGTCCCCTGTTTCGGAAACCCCCATACAAAAAAAAAGGCATCAACGTAGATACGAGACTTCGGGCTTTGAGGTTGTCCCTAAGGGTCCATGTACTCATATAGTATATACATTGGCCTTAACGTACTCCCTATATAGGTACATTGGGCCCGAAGTATATGCTATATGGGTAGCCACGGCTTAAGGGTTTAGGGTTTAGCACCAGTTGTCCAGATTTTACGACCGCCGAAAACCAGCATGCTTAGAAGCAACACAATCGCGACATCCTCCTCAAGATTTGTACCCTTCGGGGCTAAATCCTGATTGACCACTTGGACGCTTAATGTAGCCTCAACTTCTCACGGACCTCTCGGCACCCTTAAAAAACCGAAAGCGCTAAAACCAAACTCTGAAGCTCGAAACCCGAAGTCATAATGCTGAAGCTTCAAATGACCGGAAACAGGTATTATCTGATTCACTGCAGACCTCAAAGTTCATACTATTGTATGTGTATATATATATATATATATAGATATCGATATCGCTATCTGTATGTATATATATATATATATTATATACACATATTTATATATATTAATATATGTATTTGGAGCCCCAGGGCAAGATCCAAGAAGGGCTTCGGCCGAGTCGCGAAGCGGGCCGGGCCGACGACTTGGGCCTGGACCGGGCAGAAAGCGCAAGTGCTCGGAGGGTCGGAGGACGTAGCAACTAGCTATTAAGGGACCCTTTAAAGGGATTTTTAAGGTTTAGGGTTTATGGTTTAGAGTGCTTGGAGGGTCGGAGGACGTAGTAACTAGTGCTTTTTAAAGGGCTCCTTAAAGGGATCCCTAAAGGGGTTCCTTAAAGGGCTCCTTAAAGGGATCTATAATGGAGGGTCGGGGGACTCAGTAATAAGTTCTTTTAGAGACGTATAAGTACCATAACCCCAATTAGGATCCCTTTTTGGGTACTTATAACTCTACTTATTAACTACTTACTAAGTCCCCCGACCCTCCAAGTGCATAATCGTTTCGGCTTTGGGGACGACTAGGGTTTCGAGTTTAGAGGTTGGGGTTTCGCAGTTTGGAGCTTGAGGTTTAGTTTGGTTTTGTGTAGTGACCCTGGGGTTTATTTAGGTTTGGAGTGTGTGTGGCCGTCAGGGGAGGTTGCTGATAAGGTTCAAACCGAATGTCACGATCCGAGGAGTTTCGACAGACCCTAAGGGTCCATGTACCCATATAGCATATACTTTGGGCCCAATGTACCTATGCAGGGAGTACTTTAAGGCCAATGTATGTACTATATGAGTACATGGACCCTTAGGGTCTGTCTCTTGAGCAGTTTACCAGATTCAGATGTAGGAGGCAAACACTGCTATATTCAATCCTTTATGGGTGGTTGTCAAAATTGTGGTCCCTTTTTGGGTCCCTATTGAAGAATAAATATGGTACTTAATATTTAAGGTACACCAAGAGGGGTGGTGAAGGGGGGGGCGGGGGGGGGCCTAAGGGGGGCGGGGACCGCCAAACCTTAGACCCTAATCTCCCAAAGCCTTCAAGCCCTAAACCCAACATCCCAGCGAGCACCGATGACGTCACCACATCCTAAGCCCCAAAGACTGCTCCGTGTCGGACGCCAACCTCGGAGGCGACTCGCACGTTCGCGCCCGCTGTCCAATGACCTCGAAATTTGTCTCATTGGGGTTTGCTAGGGCTTACTTCGATTTTTTCTGTCTCCGTCCGTCGGTATATCTCTGTTTCCGTGTCTCTGCCTCTGGCTGTCTGCGTCCTCTGTGTGCCAGTCTGTGACTGTCTGTTGGCCTGCCCGCCTGTCTGTACGTGCGTATGAAAATAGGTTTCTGTATATGCATATATGCATGTATGTACGTGCGTATGTACGCATGCAGGTATGTAGGCACGTGTGCACGTGTTAGGGAAGGCATTGTAGAGTAGGCACACAGCACATGCAAGTGAACACCTGAATACGTAGATGTACTACCCATATGCACAGACATGCATAATGTGCACGAAGACATGCATGCATGCATGCTTCAAGGAGCACTATGCACTTGGGATGTCGATGTTCGGAGTCTTGGTAGCTGCGAAGGCTAGCTTGAACAACCATTATAATGTCGGAGGATTAGAAAGTCTGACATCGTCCAGGTTTTGGGGTGTCGGGGTTTGTAGGAACTACGGTCGATGATATAACTCCTGCATTACCTTAAGGACCCTAATCCGCCGACCCTGGCGGCGTGTTGGATGGGTCTCCATTGGCTTGGAGGTGTTAACCTCCGTTTTTCCCTCCTCCCACACCAAAATCCCGCACACCGGGCGCCCCCGGGGGGGGGGGGTACCCATGGCTGTTTGCAAGGAGCACCCAAGCCCCCAAAAGCACCACACCACAGCCCATTGGGTTCAAATCAGTTCACTTAGGAGACCACCAATTTTTTTTCTACTTTTTCCTGCCCCTCCCTCCCCCCCCCCTCCCCCCCTCCCCCTGCCCCCCTCTCCCCCCTGCCCGCCTCCCCTCCCCCCCTCCCCCTTCCGCCCCCTTTCCCCCCCTTCCTCTTCAACCTTGGCATCTCCGCTCCAAAGTGCTCCTTGTTCCTACTTCGCGTGATCGTCGCGCAGCCTCGCCGCCTCTTCCCCCCGTTGTGTCTCACAATCTCTTAGAAGCGCACCAGCTTAACCCTGACCCCCAAACCCCAAACCCGAAGACCCTACTATAGGGGCCTTGATGACTAGGATACGTAAGGTTTTGGTGGGGGTATATTACACTATACTTATCATAAGGAACCCCCACACTACTTTAGGAAACTATGGAGGCCCCTACATTAAATCCCAAGAGGGTCCTGAACCGTGGCAGACGGAGGCGCCCGGAGCCGATCCTACATGATCCTACCACAATTAAAAGGTTAAGATGTTCCTGAAACCCTAACCCTAAACGGTTCTAAAGGTGTTGAACATAGGGTTTCGGGACGGTTTAGGTTTCGGTAAGGCTTTGTTTGCACTTCCCATCTTGGCGTCTCCTTCGAGAACTAAACCTACGGGCCTCGCGGACACCAAACGACTTTGCCTGTACAAGTGCATTCGGCTTCTGGTCTGTCGCCCACGGGGTCGGCGGCTTGAGCCGGAGGCTCTTAAATCTACGAGCATTATGTTACATTACTGTAGGATGTATATATCATCAACCGTAGGGCTAAGAGTTCATGATCATAGCGTCCAGGTACCGATCAAGGGTTGTCCCATGTCGGACCGTGAATCCAACGCAGGCTGCGGTTTAGGGTTTAGGGTTTTTTGGAGTGCACTTCGGTGTAGGTGCAGATGGGGCCAGGTGATACTGCTGGTAATTATCCCGTCCCCTTAAGACTTATGAAATGGAGAGGTTCAGGTACCAATGCGAACATGCACCTACCTTTTGAACACTAAAGCCTAAACCGCTAAATCCTAAACCCTAAACCTCCAGACCCTAGACCCTAAACCCCAAACCCCCTGTGAACCGAAGCCCTTTGGTGCCTTCACTGTAGACTCGGACATCTTCGCCGCAGCCGATTTTACGCTGAAGACAAGGAACGCTACCCGCCCGGTGCTTCGGGACGGTTTCGTTTAGGGTCTTGTTATTTAAGGCACTGGATTTATCTAGGTTGTCTTAACACTTGAGGGCTTAGGGCTTTTTGATCCGTTTTTCAATGTGTCGTGTCAGGATTGAGGATGTATGGGGTAGGCTTCGCCTAGGACTTTTTTGTGGGTTTCCGGCTTTGGCATTTAGGGTGGGGTGCGGTTTAGTGCAGGGTTAAGGAGCCAGGGCTTTCTGCAGGGCATAGGAGGCGCATGTTTAAGGCGTCAGCGCTCGTTGTATGATATGAACGGGGCATGTCTTCCGTGCCAGAAAATGCAACTTGAGCCCGTTGGATCGCCGCGAAAGGACTGTTTTAGAGTTACTAGTAAGGGTACATGACCCTAAGGTTCCAGGGTAGGCCCGTGTATGGAGATCCGAACCGAAAAGGGAATCTATCTGTCATTGTGGATAGTTGTGGGGCAGATACTCTCCGCTATAGGGGTTAGACTAAACCGTTCTTCGAGTCTTGTTGTTTCAGGGCTGTGAACCCTAGACCCTACAGTAGAAGCCAGAAAGTTGGAACATCATTATCCTCATGCCCTTAAGGTAAAGTAGAGGGAACGCCAGCACTAATCATCCTAAATCCACGTTCCAACTTTCTAGGGTTCACCATAAACCTGTAGAGTCTACAGAGCATCAGGGCTGCTTGGATTCAGTCTTGGTGGCTTCGAGGTTCTCACTTGCAGGCTGGGCTTAGCATTTGTCTAACACGGTTTAGGGTTTAGGGTTTAGGGTTAAGGTTCAGGGTTTGGGGGTATAAGGTTCTGTAACTCACCTCAAATTCCGTAGGGGCTCGCCCGCACAAGTCCTCTGCACAATGCTCCAAAGTCTCCTTAGCCATGCGAAAGCTAAACTCTCGGCCAGGGGCAGATTAGTAGGTTGTTCTGTAGAGCCCACAACCCTACTTAAACTCTATAGTGTTGTACTCTCTTCTCCAATAACCAGGCCCAAACAAAGTTCAAACTTGTTAAGCTGGACCAAATATGTAAAGCCAAAAAGTTTAAAGTTCTCCAATAGGCTTAGTAAGTACCACTTCAACCACAGTGTCAAGCATCTTCCGCCACATACTTTCAGGCCGACCCCTACTGGCTTCGACCCCCTCCTAAAGGCCGGGTCAGGGCTATTAGTGTTTACCATAACCCTGTAACACCTACCTTTTCGGGCTCCTTACTATGATTTCCTTGTAGAAGTCCTAAAAACGTAAGGTATTGGGGGTTATAAGGTCTGGGTACGGGCCAAGGTTTATACAGTTTTAATAAAGGATTCATTGAGGTCTCATGGGCTTTACAGGAGCTTTTGAGCCTTTGGGGCCAAGCTTGGGGTACCAAGCCAGCGCAGAATGCAGTAACACAAATAGCGTTTAGGGTTTAGGGGCTTCTCATCTAATCTACGGAAGGCGCTTATTTGACTAAGTGCCACCATTTTGGTATTGCCTAATGCGCAAAGCCAGGAGCCTACATAGTGCCCTGAATCCTACACCTTGAGCAAAACCAGCCTACCTGTGGCCCAAAAAACGGATTCTTTGTATATAGAAACCATCATAAGGAACCCTAAACAAGTATAGGGGTTTTCAGTAGCATGGAACCTCGAAACCAAGCCTAAACCCTAAATCCTAGACCCTCAACCCTGCCCCCCCACCTACCCTTTAACATATAGAGCCCAAGTACCCTCTATCAGGGACGAGGTTACGTGGAGGGGGGCGGGGTGCTTGGAGGGTCGGGGGACTTAGTAAGTAGTTAATAAGTAGAGTTATAAGTACCCTAAAAGGGATCCTGATTGGGGTTATGGTACTTATAAGTCTCTAAAATAACTAGTTACTTGCTAAGTCCCCCGACCCTCCATTATAGATCCCTTTAAGGAGCCCTGTAAGGATCCCTTTAGGGACACCCTTTAGGGAGCCCTTTAAAGAGCCCTAGTTACTAAGTCCTCCGACCCTCCAAGTGCTGGACCCTAAACAAAAAGTGAACTCCGATCGTCGCCTCAGGCGGATCTGTAGGCCTCGGGAATGAGGGTTTTGGGTTTAGTGTTTAGGGTTTAAGGTTCAGGGTTTAAAGTTTAAGGTTTAGGGATATTACGGGGCCTTCAAAAGCTGGACTGAGGTTTGCAGGGTTTAGGATTTAGGGTTCGGGTTAAGGTTTACTAAGTTTCACGGTTTCGGGAGGAGGTAGTGTTTATGCTGTACTGTACGTGTAGGAAGATTGACACCGATCCCTCGGGGCCTTGCTTGCAAACTCAATATGCGACACGTCGAAATTGGCTGACAAGGACCCCGAAGGTCCTGGCAGCCAAGTATTGCCATCCCCAATATTTCAGAGTTAAGCTTAGCCTTTACTAGATACTTAGAAATGTTTTCCTCTCCCTCGAGGCCTCGAGTGTATCCAGATCTGTATTCAAAGGCATGGCAGTGGGAGGCTTCGGCAAAAGTTCTGTTGGCCAAGCATCTGTGACGTCTTTCAGCCTCGCCCTGTGCTCGTTGAGGAACTGTTTGTTTTCTTCAAGTAAGGCAGCCAAGTATTGGACACGTCCTTCGAAGGCCAACCGTGCCACCTTCATCGGCTAGCCTTAGGCATTCACTGGCTAGCCCCACGATCGTCCACGACGCCAGCCGATGATTCTTAGGGGATCCCAAGCTTCACATGTCGCTGAAATATCTGCGCAATGGGGGGGTCACAACCCCGACGAAAGAGCCAGTCGCTTACAAATACGGTAGGAGCCGTAATAATTCAGATAACTCATGTGGGTACACCTACGCGCCAGAATCCCCCGCCCAAGAAAAGTGTCGTGTTATGTCGACGAGCTGGTTTTCTCCAAAACAAAACATACCCTACCCCTTTGTGGGTATCTACTTTTCTATCCAACAGACCCTAGCCAAACAACTACAAGTGCCCAAAAAACGGGATGTGGTTTCATCCTCCAGGTAAGCCCCAAAACCCTCAACTGTAGGAGTCCTTTGCAACGGGC
Organism: Symbiodinium sp. CCMP2592; assembly: GCA_905221615.1. Taxonomy (NCBI): domain Eukaryota; class Dinophyceae; order Suessiales; family Symbiodiniaceae; genus Symbiodinium; species Symbiodinium sp. CCMP2592. The sequence continues at coordinate 401,784 of CAJNDT010001835.1, read as the reverse complement.
GCCGGGCGTTTTCCCAGGACCCATCTCGCCAAAATCCTGTTGCATGAATGAGACCAGAAAGGTTTGACGACAAATAGTGCCATGTTTTACTACACATTCGGTGCAGATGTGCGCATCCAAGCATACATATTGCCATTTGTTAGGCTCTTAGGACTTTATCTTTTAGGGTTTCTATATGGACAGCACAGCCCTAGGTTGTGACATGGCGGTATCGGATAGTGTTTGGGGTGTGGAAAGTCCAGTCTATCCTTTGTTCCAGATTCAACACCCTACACAGACTCTACGCTGCAAGCCCTGTTAAAAAGTTTCATTAAATTGTCTATAAATCCCCCACCAAAAGGTTCAAGGCTTATTGTGGCTCGACGACGGTACCCCAGACTATGATACAGTATTACATTATGACACATTTTTTAGTTTTGGAGAGCAGATCGTGTCCTTCATCAACAGCACTGAGTCCTGAAAGCCTATAAGCTGTAACGGCTCTAGGGCCTAGAGCGTAGGACCGCGGTAGTCAATCATGTGCTTCAAAAACCGAACATTACTGTAGAAAGGCTTGAATGGCTGACGGCGCGCGCGTGTGTGTGTCTGTGTGTGTGTGTGTGTGTGTGTGTGGTGTGTGTGTGTGTGTGTGTGTGCGTGCGTCCGGGTCTAAGTTTTGAGTATGAACTTGCTGCAAACGCATGGCAACAGCAATGGCGCCAATTGCTAGCAATCATACAAGCCTCAGGTTGCGGCAATCGTTTTACGACAAGCTTTGCCGACATTACGGGGTTCCCTGTCCCTGACTGGGAAAGTTCAAGGCCTGGGCTGAAAATGCTGCCGGATGCAAAAACCCTGAGTCATGATGTCGCACCCATGCATATACATATGTCTACAATAAGTGTATGTGTATATATACATACATATATATATATATATATATATATGTGCACACATCTAACTACATCGCTCTTTTCGCTCCTTTGGGGCACAGTGTCACGGTCGGATACAGCCCATTGGCTTGCATCTAATTAAGGAATGGAATCGTCGCGCAGAAATTTGGACACGCGAAGATTTAACTGGCGCCTAAAGAAGAAACACCATCCCCGGGCACTTGCAAGATCAATACTATAACAAAGCCAATGTCAACGTTACATTGTTACATATGTGTATTACACACACAAATATACACAACCGTACATGTGTACGTGCATAGATTTTACGTTAGCCTTAATTGCACTTACGAAAATGCACAGGTAAACATGCGAAGAAAAAGTCTGGGGGAAACTAAGCAACTCAGACGGAACTATGCTCGATCATATTGGCTTGTCGTTCTTAAACCTTGGGCCCAGAGTATGGTGTCTTTGGCGAGGGGTTGTCGCTGGTGAGATTGATCCGACAAGAACACTAAACTCACGAACATACAGATCTTGGAGAGTTAACCGTGCTTCTGAAAACATCGAAATCTTTGCCTCTAATTGCACCACCAATGCAGTATATGGAATCCTGAGTTTCATGGGGCAATTTGGGGCTCTTGCGATAGCAGATTCAGTACTGCCCCCAGTCAGTAACTGTGAATAATAATGACAACCAAGGTATACAGTGCCCTTAGTAGCAGCCTTACAAGGATTGCGACAACACAAGCGGCAAGAGCATGTGGGGTAATCTGGACGTCGGTTGTAAAGATCGGTGGTAGTGCCATGCCCGCCAGGTACCTTGTTTCTGGGGTCCTTATAAATCAGGATCCTACTATTTAGGCACTATATCCGGCTCATATTAGGGTCCCCTATTTTCGGAAATTCCTAAAAGCCTTTCCTGCTAGAACACGCGGCGAGCTCGCAGCAGGGGTATCATTAAGGTCACTATGTTTTTTGTACAATGCCGTGAAGACGACCTTTCGCATATGAGGTGGTCGGGCCCAGACCTTTAAGGGCGGGGGCTTGGAGCATCGATGAAGATCGTACTCCTATAGGGTTTAGGGTTTAGGGTTTAGGGTCATGTCGTGTTCATGTACTAACCCCTCAGCAAGTCCACCCCCACACGGGCCTGTCAATTCTATCAAGAAAGAAAGCCGCAATTGTACGCTGCTACCTGCTTATTAGGACATTATTTTGACTGCCGCCAAACAGAGAGCCCATGCAACTCATAGTGCAGAGACAGGTTTAGGGTGCGGGGTTCAGAATTTGAGGTAGCACTCCCCTACATCCTGTACGGAAGCACCAATGTTGACTTCCTATTTATAACCCCCCTCAATTACAAAACTCGACCTAAAGAGCTCCAATGTAAACCCACCCTCGATTACAAAATTGAATCCTAGGAACTCACTAGTAATCCCGTCCCTGGCTCCGAAAGGAAGACTTGCGGCCATTTTGTCAGCCCTCCCAGAGTGTAGTAGGGAGTAGGACTGAGACCCCCCGCAGTTTCTTTGGACGGGGGGGCGGGGGGTTATTTACAGGAAGTCCACAGTAAATATGCACTAGAAGCTCACAGACACCTCCACCAGGTAGAATAGCTGGCGACACCTACTTTCGGTGTCTAAGCTGACCTCGACAAGCTCCGAAAGCCGATACCCCGCCCACAGAATTCATACCCTGGGCTGCTGTCAAACAAAGGCGCTGTCGGGGGCGTTTGCTTTCGATTTTGGTGTTAAACTAACATGCCGCAAGCCTGGCCCTATAGCCTGAACCCCCCCTGAGCCTCAAAACCTAAACCCTGAACCTCAACCCCTAAACTCTAAACCCTAAAACTTAAGCCTTAAAACCGAAACCCCAAGCTTAAACTTTAAAGCCTAAACCTTAAACTGGGCTTTGGAGTACCATACTTTAATACCTTTTTTGGGACTTGTTGCTTAAATGGAACCAACTGTGAAACAAAAGTCTACAGTTTTGTACCCCTGGTTACTTCAAACCCTAAACCCTATAAACCGTAAAACCCTAAACCCTAAAACCCTAAACCCTCAAAAGCCACTTTCAAGCAGGGCCCCTTAAACCCCAAAACCCCAAAACCCCTAAACCCTAAACCCCCAAACCCCTAAACCCATGGAGTTCTTATAGAACCCCTTATGGTTCCCTTTAAAGGAACCCTTAAAGGCACCCCGAAAACCCCTAAACGGAGCTTTCGAGCCGAGCCTTGAAGGCAAAAGCCTTTCAAAGAGGTCTCCCCCCTTTTTTGGTGCTGGTTTAGGGGTTTAGGGTTTAGGGGTTAGGGTTTAGGGTTTAGGGGTTAGGGTTTAGGGTTTAGGGTTAGGGTTTAGGGTTTAGGCCCAGAGACTCCACAACACCTTAATTAAGGAATATACCCTAAATTATAATAGGGACCCTATTATGATTTGAAGTATATTCCTTATTCGTGTTGGTTTAGGGGTTTAGGGTTTAGAGCTTAGGGCTCAGAATTTAGGGTTTAGGGCTCTCCGTGCCCTGATCTACCTAGATCCCCCACACCCAGCCTTTAAACTTCTTTGGGCTCTTATAGTTTAATAGGAATCGGATAGTTTCTCCTTTCATTTCTGAGGCTTATTGGGCAAGTAAGTCTAGAAGGCTACCTTTTAAGGGGTTCCTGTAGGGGATCTTTTGGGTTATAGGGTTTAGGGTTTAAGTTGGTGATATAAACCCGGCAGCTCACAATGAAAGCATGAGTTGAGATGCCAAGACTTTGGGTTTACGGAGTTTAGGGTTTCGGGCTCGTGTAGGGTCTGGACAAGGGTGCAATATATCCATATGAGTATACTTGGACTCTATAGGGACTACTTTACGGCCTAAGTCTATGCAATATGAGCACGTGGGCCCTTAGGTGTCAGGATGAAGCCCCCATAACTAGACTCTGATTTGAGGTGTCTAGACCCTGAATTGCAGCACCTTGATCTAGCTAACCCGTTTTGTTGCTGAGAATCTTTTTTGGCTAAAGGTGTGGGAGATGGAGGCTTCGGCGTTCATATTCGAGTGCGTTTTGTTGAAGTCTTATATACATTCTGTGCAAGTTCTGGCCTGGTAGTAGAGCCGCTGAAGCTCTTTTGCCTCATACACCCTCCACCCTGATCAGGGCCATAGAAACACCCTCCACCCTGATCAGGGCCATAGAACCCTGCAAAACCACTCCTAACCCGAAAAAAGACCCTCAACCCTGATAAGGCCCTTCGACTTCAAGCCGTCCTCGCTCTCGCCCAGATGTAGCACAACCGTGGACTGTTCCCGGGAAGACCTACCACTCAGACGTCATGGCTTGGGCTTCAAGGGCTCGGGTTGAGGTTTCAGAGTTTACCCTAAGGGTCCACGCACCTAACTATCATATACTCTCCAAAATAGTAGCCTACGTACCTACTATCCCAAATCTTTGGACCCTTAGGATTAGGGTTGAGGCCGAGGCTTTTGGGTGTAAGGCCCAAGCCTTGGGTGGCTAAATGTAGTGGCTTTAGTTGGTAGCATAGCGTTTCGGTGCATATCATGCAGGAGCCATAAGGGAATAGCATGCTGTACTTGGAGGGTCGGGGGACTTAGTAGTACGTCGACTTCTAAGTCCCCTGAAAGGGACCCTAATTGGGGTTATGGTACATATAAGTCCCTAAAATAACCAGTTACTAAGTCCCCCGACCCTCCAAGTAGGGTCAGGGTCTTGGAGTCTATTCGATTCGGGATCTCAGGTCTCGGCATGTCTTGGCCATTGATGGATCTTCGCTGGACTCAATCCACAGAAACCCAAAGGGTCCAAGTAATAGTATAGTATATACTTTGGGGGCCCAAATACCTACTAAGTACCTACTATAATGATACTTGGACCCTTTGGGAAGTAGTGTGAAACCCGTTCTGTGCAACATTCACAGCTGTTCGGCTTCGTAAGCCTGCTTGTAGCACTTAAGCCCCTAACTTCAGAATCCAGCTTAGTGGCTACATTCCTTATTTTGGGTCATGCAGGATTTATATCATCAACCGTACTTCTACGTAACCTTTCGAACTAACCTTTACTCCCCAATAAGCCCCCAAAATAAAAGGTTAAACTTGCCGATTCCCACTAAACCACAAGAGCCCAAAAGGTTTTAAGGTTGGGCACTGGGGATCTAAGTAACCTTAAAGGTAAAAGGAACGTCCAAGTAGGATCTCGGGTTTTCCGTTGTGAGCTGTACTTCAGCTCATAGATGCCACTTATATGTAGTTGCTGACAGCCCCACAAAATGTACACTTTCAGTTTGATAGTGGGCAATATTATCCCAAAAAGTGTAAAGTGTATCCACTCAACTACTATGTATACTAGAATTACACAAGGACAATAAGTAAGGCTTTATCACTACGGCAGCGTTTGCACAACGGCTGCACCGGAAGGCCCTGCGAGTGATCCGATTCTAAGCGGACTCATGCATCCTGGTGTTCTTGAGACACCCAGACCTTCCAAAACCCTTTAATTAAGGAATATTCTTTAAATCATATTAGGGATCCTATTCTAATTTAAGGTATATTCCTTAATTAAGGGATTTTGGAAGGTCTGGGCACGGCATCCTCATCCAGGGGGCTTAGCAATTCGAGTGGGGATTCGGAATGTACTTCTGCTCCAATTACACCATTCGGGTTGCAAACCCAGTAGAAGCAATGGGAGAGCTGCCCGCATTGCAACTCATGTGCTGGATCGTGCGAGGTCTCAGCAGTTGTTGCAGTTTCGCTGGAGTCTCCGCTGCTGTACTTCTGAACCCACCCGTCGTTGAGAACAATGTACGCCACTGGCATGCAAGCCTTCACTTCCTAATTGATATCAATAACTCAGGTTTGCCCTTGGTCTTCTGCCTTCGGGCACTGCCCTGGACGTAGCAATCTGTCACATGACCTGGGCACCAAAAAAGAAGCCAATTCTCGCAGGGAAAGGACTGCGTCGTCACAGGGTTAAGCGACCGAAACCTAATCTGCACCTCGAAATCCACACCCAATGTGTAGTTCAACCCGGCAGCAGTAGGTCGTAAGCAGGCGAATCATAGCCCCCGCACACCTTAAATCCGCAATCACGCTATGTCGCTAAACCCTCAAGTTCCTCAAGTACAGTAAAATTCAATCCCCCGAACCCTAAACCCGACACTATTGCTTTGGCGAAAAGTATAGGTCCAACTTTACAAGCCCTACGGTTTCAGAGTTTATGATCCGTGTATTGCCCAAGATGCAGACAAACACTCAACCTGACTCCTGCAAAAACCCAAAGCCCTCAACCCTAAACCCTAGTGTGAGCTCGTGATTAGTAAAGGTCCCTTCAATAGAGCTAAACTCGGCCCGGAACTCAATAAATGGAAAGGCCCTTTGAATAGAGCTAAACTCGGGCTGCACGTAACAATCCCGGCTTTTAATTTTTAAGGTTTGGGTAGACAAACACTCCTACTACAAAGCGACGCCCTGGAAAAAAAAAAAAGAGACAGAGACAAGAGCTAAAGCCTCAAGCCTTCAGGGATTCAGGCCAAAGCTCCAAACTCTGGTTTCGCAAGGCTGCCAGATCTATAGGTTTCTAACATAAACCCCTTTAACAAACAACAACACCACATCAAGTTTTCTAAGGGGTAGTATACGATAGCTGTCCACCCCACAATAGTTCGGATGAAACAGCCCCCTAAATAGTGCAGCAGCCTGCCGGGGGCCTCCAGAACAGCAAAGCAGAATCCCTTACTGTATTCAAAACCCTACGGCTTCTATATAGAAACCCAAGAGCCCACTACCGCACCACTGCAATACTGCTGTACCACTATTGTACTACTAATACTACCGTACTGCTACTGTACTACTGTACTATTATTTAATTGCTGTACTACTACTGTGCTAGTGCTATACTACTGTAGTACTACTGTACTACTGAACTACGAATTCCTATTGTAGTACGACTGAGAGCCCCGGCCTCGGGGGTTTACTAATCAGGAAATCACATTAAATTAAATCCTAAAGCCCTCAAGCCCAACCCCAGAACCCTCAAAGATCCTAAAAGCCTACACATTTAAACATGATTGATTGAAACAAAAGACGACCCGCAAACTCCGTAAACCTTCGCCGATACCCTAAACCGTAAACCCTAAACCACAAACCCTAAACCTGAACCTCCCCTCTTTCCCCGGAAGCCTGGGATTCTTGAACAAGGCCTTCAATCTCAAACGCCAAGGCCTCAGTGGTCCGAGGGCAATGCGAGACATGGGAGTTACCGAAATTAGGGGTACCTTATTTTGGTGTCCGTATAAAAAGGATCCTACTGTTTAGGGTACTATATTAGGGCCCCTATTTTCGGAAATACATAGGAATCACACTCATGCCTGCGGCACCCATCATGTATTTGCTTTTTAGGGCTTAATTAGGGTTTTCGGTTTAGGGGTTTGAAGTTTAGGGGTTTAGGGTTTTTGCGAGTCACATTGCTGTTTATGTCCGAAGTCTAACCATAGAAATGCTTAGCACAACAAGAACTACATTGGAGCGCGTAGTGTGCAGGCTGTACTGGTGGCCGCGAAGGCGGGGCTTTTGGAACGAGGCCTCTGTCAACCAGTCTGTGCCCTGGGCTAGACCTAAGAGTGACATAGGAATAAAAAGGGTGCCCTTTTTGGTTTGGAGGGGGCTTTAAGGGAACCTAAACCCTAAAAAAGGGAGTAAGGGCCTACTCTGGGTCCTTGTGGGGCTCCAAAAGGAGTAATTCTGCAAATTAAGCTCCTTTGCTATAAGGGTGCCGTAGTATTTTGGCAACCTAGCAAGGGACCCTAATTGAGAGAGCTACCCATAAACAAACAGTACCCACTTTGGGTGTTGGAGCCCCAGGGTAATGGCAGCAATGCGACCCAGGCATTTACGAGGACACTCCAGCTTTTTAGGGGTTTAGGGTGGTTTAGGGTTTAGGGTCTCAATAACAAGATTCTCTGATTCCATCCGACAGCCGCTTCATGAGCACTAAACCATAAACTCTATTCCCCAGCTCATAACCGAATGAGAGCATCAACGTTAAGCGACACGTTGGGACTATGCCAAGCAGCAAAGACTTTTCTTCGTCTTTCTCCTCCTCGCAGGGAACAGCGGACCAACTTGATAGACGCTCCTAGGGATTTGAAATCGGGGCCTGTGCTATTGCTACTTGGAGGGTCGGGGACTTAGCAAGCAGTTGTTCTACAGACTTAGAACTACCATTTCCACAATGAGGATCCTTTTTAGGGATACTTACATTCTACTTAGTTGTTACCTGCTGAGTAAGTCCCCCGACTCTCCTCAGTTGTTTTTCAGGTCCCCGTCCAGAATCGCTTCTCGTAGCACGAGGACGCTGAAACAATCGGTAGGTTGTGCCAGGCTGAGGTAAGCTCCTACATTAAAACCCCTAAACCCTAAACCCTTAGCCCTAGGGGTTGAGACTCCAGGGCAAGGGGATTTCACACAAAAGCGGGACCCGAAACACCACCACCCGAAAAGATTCGCTAACTTGCTGACAGCTGCTCTCGTCAGCTTCTGCCGAAAGCAAGCCCTAAACCCTAACTCTTAGCCTTTTCAACATCTTCATGGCAGACTTCCGAAACCTTGAACCCGAAACCCTCATCCCTTGAACCCCTAAACCCTGAAACCCCTAAAGCCTCTAACCCCTAAGCTCCCGAACCCTAAGCCCCTAAACCCTAAACCCTAAACCCTAAACTAAGCGAGGGGCCGAAACCGTCGAACGACAGGCCCCGAGCGCTCTGGCCGAGGGCCTAACAGCCCGAGCGCCCCTACGAAAAGAGCGGGACGCGGAGAGGGGAGGGTAAAGCCTCCCCGGTCTGACCTGCACAGGTCAACGGTGTAAAGCCCATGGCAGACCCCAACGGGAAGTCTTCGAAATGAGGGACCGCCGTATCGGGACCACCTCTAGCGTAGCTATTAAGTTATAACCCCAAACCGTGCCCCATTTGCTCTGGCGGGGGTGTTTTGGGGTTAGGTTTTAGTCGCGCTTGTCCTTTTCGGAAAAGGACAACCAGCTCTAAAATCTAGATTTAGGATTTAGGGTTTAGGATTTAGGATTTAGGGTTTAGGATTTAGGATTTAGGATTTAGGATTTAGGATTTAGGGTTTAGGATTTAGGATTTAGGGTTTAAGGTTTAGGATTTAGGATTTAGGATGTAGGATTTAGGATTTAGGGTTTAGGATTTAGGATTTAGGATTTAGCCTCCGGAAATTTTGATTTTTGCTCGTGATTTTCAAGTGACAAATTCTGTTCATAAAATGTGCCTTTTAGAGAAGGCCGGTTGCGAATCTCGAGGTCCCCTCCTTTCTTTTCGTGTGGCTGCTCTTAAGCTTCCGGATTTCAATATTTAGTCGCGCTTGTCCTTTTCCGAAAAGGACAACCAGCTCTAAAATCTAGATTTAGGATTTAGGATTTAGGATTTAGGGTTTAGGATTTAGGATTTTAGGATTTAGGATTTGGTGTTTAGGATTTAGGATTTAAGGTTTAGGATTTAGGATTTAGGATTTAAGATTTAGGATTTAGGATTTAGGGTTTAGGATTTAGGATTTGGGAACCAGCTCTAAAATCTAGATTTTCCAAAGCTGTCAAACGATAAGGTTAAAGGGCCGAGCCGGCCCTGCCATGCCGAAGGCCCGAAAAGGGCCGAGGCTACTCCCAGCCGTTGCCTGGGCCACAACTTCATCAACTGGAACGTTCATGGGTGCAAAAATATAAAAGCCCCCCTTGATAGGGGGTTGGGGGGTAGAAACCCTAAACCCTAATAGAGGATAGTTTGGGTGGCCGGGGTGGGTTTACAAGCAACGCGAGCGTGCGGCCCGGGGTGCTTCACACCCGAGCGCGCGACTTCGCCTGCCACACCCTAAACCCTAAACCAAAACCCTAAACCCCTAAACCCCTAAACCCTAAACCCTAAACCCTAAACCCTAAACCCTAAACCCTAAACCCTAAACCCTAAACCCAAACACCCTGGTTGGTCGATGTCCTTCGGCCCGAAGGACAATGAGCAGGGCTTGACGCCCGATCCCTGGCCAGCCAAAACTAGGGATCAGGGTTTAGGGGTTAGGAGTTAGCTAGGGATTTAGGGATTTAGGGTTTAGGGTTTAGGGGTTTAGGGGTTAGAGGTTCGGATTTAGGGGTTTAGGGTTTAGGGGTTTAGGGTTTAGCCTGATCCCTGGCCAGCCAAAACTACATAGGGATTGAGGTTTACGGGGCTCGGGGGTTTAGGGCTAAACAGCTTTTGTTTCATGTTCACGGGTATTTTCGTAGTGAGAGAGAGAGAGAGAGAGTTTGTGTGTGTGTGTGTGTCCTGCTATCGCATGTATTTCGCTGCCGTGTTTGTGACTATGTATGTATACATGTACACTGAAATGTACATGTCGTATGTATATACATATATATACATATATACAGAGGTATGTACCTGCTACACAGAAAACTATCTGCATGTGTGTGAGAGAGTAGTGCATATGTATGTACGTATGTATGTATGTACGTATGTAGGTATGTATGTACATATGTATGTACATTTATGTATATACATTTATGTGTATGTATATATAGATATAGCTATGTATGTAGATAGATACCTATGCCTGTCACGTTTGTTGGGGGACTGGGCATCGATCAAGCGTCCATAATACCAAGGTTTAGGGTCTTCTGGAACAACGGATGTTAGTTCCGAGGTCTGTTGAGGGTACCCCCTTGGGCCATCCAGCGTCAAGGGTCCAGAGTTCAAAAGCTCGGAACGAAGCTCTCGGCCCTCAACCCGAACCTGACAGCTCATAACAGAAGAAGGAACACCTAAACCTCAGAACCGGGTATCGCTCGAGAGGTTTAGGCTGTAGGGCTTAGCGTTCGAAGCCGCCATACAGAGGTGTAGGAAAACAGGGAGCCCTCCTAGCACCCTGCATCCCCCCGGCCCCCCCGGCCCTCCCCCCCCCGCGGCCCTCCCCCCCCCCCCACCCTCCACTCCAATAGGGTACTCTAGTTTGCTTGAATCTCCCATAGAAGTATCTGGGTTCCTGGGTTCAGAAGAGGAAGCCAAAAAAAAAGAGCCACGTTGCGCTGCTTGCCACATACTGACTTCGGCCTGAAAGTAAAATAGGTAAGTTGTAAAGGCTAACGTATAATTATACTATATGGGTCCATCGACCCTTCTTGGAGGGTCGGGGCATTTGGCAAGTAGATTTTAGAGACCTGCAAGTATCATAACATAACCCTAAACAGGAGCGGTACTTGTGAGTCTACGTTGTGCATGACCCTCCAACTTAGGTACATAGGCAGATTGCTGGGCTTCTACGGAGAAACTTGCCCAAGGCACCAGGAGCAGCATTCCATGAGGTTCTGAGCCGTGGTAGCCCTGGCCACAGCATCACACAGCACGGCAAGCTTGGAGGCTTGGGGGGCTACTTAGAAGTACCCGAAAATAGGGATCCTGAAACAAATCTACAAAAATGACTACACTCACTATGTCCCCCGACCCTCCAAGCGGGGTTGAAGGCTTAGGGCGCGAGGTGCAAGTGTAGGGCGGTCGACTTATCAGTAGGGACCTTATGACCATGCCAGCGAGTCCCTGCGCTTGGACAGTTGCTCGAGTGCAGTCTGCAGGTCATCTGCGTGCAGATCCTGGCAGAGGAATCGCAGCGTCAATCTCGGCTGCGTGAGAGCATCTTCGTGCAGAGCTTGTGATGATGACAGCTGTTGCCGACTCTTGCCAATGGGATGTCGGCCGGGACAAGTCAGCGGCAAGGGGCGTCCGCTACCCCACACCCAAGATGCCTACTTGAAGGGTCAGGGGACTTAGTAAGTAGAACAAACAGACGTGTAAGTACCATAACCCCAATAAGGATCCTGTTTAGGGTACTTATAATAAGTCTACTTGTTTCCTGCTTACTAAGTCCCCCGACCCTCCAAGTAACGACCCACCGTGCAGGGCCCGAGGAAGTCTCCACCCAGCCCAGTGCTCCAGGGCTCTTCCGTAACCCGGAATATTTAGGCAGGGCTCAGGGATATTCAGGGTTTACAGTAGAAGCCCGAAAGTTGAATACCCCATAGCCTCAATCCTTAAGAGCAATGTATAGGGAATCCCAGCACTATTTTGCCTTAATCCGGTTTCCAACTTTACGGGGTTTACTGTAGGGTTGGAGTTGCAGGTGAAGGAAAGAAGCTTACCCCAAGGCTTCAAAAGGATCAGGGTTTGGTTGTTTCGGCTTTAGAGTTCCTTAAAGGGGTCTATAAGGCATCTACCAAAGGAACCAATACGGTTGATGGTATAAACCTTGCATTACCTTAATGACCCTAAACTACGGGAATTATGGTAGATTCATTATTATGGGTCATGCAGGGTTTATATCATCAACCGTAGTTGGGCAATTGGGTTTAGGATAGTAGTTATGTAGGTTACTACTTGGGGGGGGAGTCTATGATGGTTCGGCACTTGGACCCTTAGGGTTAGAGTGAGAAATGTTGCAGGCCAACCCAGAGGGTCCAAGTACTCAAATAGTAGGGTTTCGAGGTCCAAAAACCATTCAGAGTATGGATTTTAGGACCTGAAACCCTACTATTCGGGTACTTGGACCCTAAACCCTAAACCCTAAACCCTAAACCCTAAACCCTAAACCAACAGACCCCAAAAGGCAGCAAATGAGACCGCGGGCCCCCCAAAACCCCAAAGTTTCTACTCCAGGGGCCTTGTAATCACTTGGGGACCATTCTGCTATACCCCAAGGGTCCAAGTACCATGGAGGGTCCGGGGACTTAGTAAGTACTTAATAAGTAGAGTCATAAGTACCCTAGAAGGCATCCTAAGTGGGGTTATGGTACTTATAAGTCTCGAAAAATTTCGAGTTACTAAGTCCTCCGACCCTCCGAGCAGGGGCCTTAGAATCAGTTGGGGACCATTATACTATACCCCAAGGGTCCAAGTACCTAGACCTAGTCATCATATACTGTCCGAAAGAGTAACCTACATAACTACTATCCCAAAACCGAATACTTAAGTATTGGTCCTTTGGACAATTGGGGACAACTCCAATAAGGAAGCCCCTAACGTAGCGACCCCCAACCTTCGGAGCAAAGCTCTTCCGTTGCAGTAACTGTTCATGGTCCTACACTTATACTGACAACCCAGATAAGGGGACTTACAACCCCACTTTGAATTACTCATGAACCTCTAAGCAGGCTCTTTGTCAAGGGCCCTCTGCATGACGTGGGGGCTAGAGGTCCACTCTACAGGACACTGCCTCGGGGATTGGCAGAGACTCCATTACACTTGAAGGGTTTTTTTAACAGGTTTAAGGGCTTACATTGGGCTCAAACAGTCTTGGGTCAAAGTCTAGGGTTCAAGGTTTGGGTTTAATGTAGACGGGGCGTATGAAAAATGAGTGATGCCGACTGCATTTTCAGGACATTCCTCGGGAAACGACGGAGTCTCTGGGTCCTTGAACCCTAAACCCAAAACCCTAAACCCTAAACCCTAAACCCAAAACCCTAAACCCTAAACCCTAAACCCAAAACCCTAAACCCAAAACCCTAAACCCTAAACCCTAAACCCTAAACCCGGAGCTCCGTCAAGGAGGACGTTTAGGGGGGGCTTCTGAGGTTGAGGCTGTGCAAGGGACTGTGCGGTTTCAGATTTTCAGCTGACCAGTTCTACTCCAAAGTTTAGGGTTTAGGGTTTAGGGTTTAGGGAAAAAATTAGTAAAAGGTTGGTTCTAGGGCTACACCCGTACCCCCTGTATAGGCCCCTATACTGTTTTTTCAACTTGTCTATCTCATTCGTTATCGTTTTTGTTGTATCCTCATACAAAATCTTTATGTAGTTTTGGGGGTAACTTTTGAATTATTCTTATTACCTACAACTTATGATGGTTTATTATCATAAGGTTTTGTATAAGTTTTATCTATTACCCTATCCCGATATTTTTATACTAGTTTTATGTCATAAGCTTAGGCATAAGTTTCCTTCCTTAGTCGGTTTATGTCGGGGTATTATGTATAATATTCTGTATAATATTATGTCTAGGTTTCTGCGGTGGCTTTTGTCTAGAAGATTAGTTATTTAGGAAATAGGAGTGCCTTGGCTTCTTCGTCTTCAACGACTACATGAAGGTCAGCCTTGCACGCTTTCTTTTCTGATTTGCACAGGTGGTTTGAGCATTGCTTGAAAGGTTGAAGTTGAAGAAAGCATTGTCAGCAACATTGATGCTTGAAAAGAGCAATTCGGATTATCAGCATTTGTGTTGTCCCCTTTCCTGTTCACTTCTTCGGGGCAATGGCTTCTGAAAAGAATGACCCAAAGGTCGTGGATGATGAGAGCGAAGAAGAAGTCAATACTTCCGATGAAGAGTCCAATGCCTCAACAACCATGAGCGAGATAGTGCAGGAGATGATGGAGAACAAAGACATCCCGAGTTTGAAGGACTACCTCGTCAACCTTGAGATTAAGAACGCCAACATTGACAAGCACATCAAGGAAATCAAGGAGTTCCTTAAGACTAACGTCCCGAAGAAGGGCAAGTTCACCATCACGGTCATCATCAACAAGCAGTCCTTCAAGATTGAAGTTTCCAGCGACTCCTCCTACAAGGACATCCGTCGTAAGTTGTGGGACTCGTTCAGTGATGAACTCATCGCGTTCGGTTACACCAGAACCTCCTTTGAAATGGCTACCAACTATGACATGGAGTATGGAACCAAGCGTCTCTCTCACCATCCTCGTGCCACTTTGTCGTCATGGAATATGATGGAAGGCGATGTTCTACGTCTTATTCCAAAAGATGAACGCACAAAGAAGCGAGTTACAAAGAAGCAAGCACTCTCCGAAGCCATGGGCAAGCGTGATGACAAGAAGCACAAGGACAACAAGAAGGATGACGACAAGAATGACGACGACAAGAAGGGCACGAAGGGAACCTCCAGCAGTAGCGGATACACGAAGTGAGCGGTGTTTGAAGTTCTGACGTCATAGTCGCTATAATCCTCATAAAGACTAAAAATAATCTTACCGTTAAAATATGAGAGAATATTATGTGGATGGATGCGACTGCTACTTACTTTTGAAGCCGAGCTATAGGCTACCGCACTGACGAAAGAAATACAAGTGCTTAGACGGCATTTTCTGTGAGCTTTGAGCTTTGAGACTTGTTGAGTGAGCTTGACCTATACATATCCGAAGCATTTGTTGCTTATCAGTTTTTTAGGTGGTCTCAGTGCTTAACGGTCCTCATGGCGAAGCGAAAGATTGATGACAAGGTGGAAGACATCAACGACGTCATCAACAAAATGATGCGGAAAACTACGCAGAACCAGTTCATGGAAAAGGTGAATCAAAACTTCGTCATGATTGAGAAGGATTTAGACTACTTCCAGAGCATTGTCAATAATATGACCATCACTGAGTTGGACG
The DNA here is from genome assembly GCA_905221615.1 of Symbiodinium sp. CCMP2592. NCBI lineage: Eukaryota > Dinophyceae > Suessiales > Symbiodiniaceae > Symbiodinium > Symbiodinium sp. CCMP2592. The sequence continues at coordinate 386,483 of CAJNDT010001835.1, read as the reverse complement.
TCTTGCATGGTGAATACAACAATGCTTCTTCGGCATCGGACAGAGTTGTTCTTGCAGTCGCTCCTTCAGTTCTACCACTGGTTAATGAACTTCAAAAAATCAGTGACGATGCGCTGATTGCTCGCAGGATGTTGCTCAAGAAGCTGGAAGCTCGCTACATCCTTGAGTTTAACAACAGTAAGAAGGTTGATAACAGCGCTTTTGAGAACATAATTAATGAACGCTACACTGTATTGAAGATTGAAGAAGAAGTTCTTAAAAGGCTGTCACTGCAAAAGAACGCGGGTGACATAAAGATGAAGGGAAGCACCTAATAAATGGTTACACGTGCCCTTGTGTAAAGGTTACACGTGCCCTTGTGTAAAGGTTACACGTGCCCTTGTGTCAAGGTTACACGTGCCCTTGTGTAAAGGTTACACGTGCCCTTGTGTAAAGGTTACACGTGCCCTTGTGTCAAGGTTACACGTGCCCTTGTGTAAAGGTTACACGTGCCCTTGTGTAAAGGTTACACGTGCCCTTGTGTAAAGGTTAAAGGTGCTTCTTCTTCACCTAAGTCCTACCAAATGGTGGGTCAAGTCTACTGGTAAAGACTTGTGGGTTCAGTCAAGTCATCTTTCAAAGAGAAAGATGATGAACAAAACGGGTGTTATGCTCTCTGTGAAAAGAAGATGCTGGCGTCTGCATTACATCCTAAACCCCCTAAAACCCTAAAATAAAAAATCAAAGCATGTAGTATGCATAAAAATATTGTTTACCTCAAAAATAGTGGGAATTCCCATACAAAATACACCCAAAATATCAAAAATAATATATATGATAGGCCGTGAAAAAATAAATCCATTAATCCCCGACTTGACCCGATGCACTTTTTAATATATAAAGAAACTTTCCACTAAAAACATGACAGGTGGCCCTCTTCAACAACGGCTTTCACTTCATCAACTACGAAGCACTGGTGCGTCCTCCCCCGCTGGGCTTTTTCGGTTTAGGCGTTCAGGGTTTTTCAGGGTTTTGTGGTTTAGTGTTCAGGGTTGTTGTGGCTTGGTTTAGGTTAGGCGCGTTTGTAAAAAAGGAGCGCACCCGATTATTTTTTTATTGTTTTTTTTCTTTACGTCTCGTCTTTTCCCCTCGTGTTAAAAAGCGCTCCTTTTTTCAATGATTTTATTTTTGGGGGTTGGTTTAGGTATTTGGTTAGCGCCCGCGCCCGCACGCCCGCGCCCGCGCCCCAGCCCAGAACAGAAAATATACTTAAAGATATTTTAACATTATATTAATATAATGTTTATGTCAAAACATGAGTTTGATATGGATGATGAAGAACACCCTTGTAATTGTTTCATTTGTAATGACAAGAAGAAGCATTTAAACGATACAATAAAAGTTTTACCAGAACATATAACACAAAATATTGTTTATTTCATTGGTTGTAAATCTTGTTTGAAAACCTTTGAAATGCTTGATTTATCACAAGAAATAGAAAAACTTAAAAAACAACGCAATAAAAAAGATGCAAGAAGGCAACTAGAAATTAAAGGAAGTATACTAGCTAACGAACGTGAACAAATATGGGAAGAACACGATGAAAACAACTTTATTTATTAATTATGTTTTATAATATACAATTATTATAAAACTTACTTCTACCAGCACAGCGCCAGCGCGCCCACGCCCGCGCCCGCCCCATACTTAAAGGGAAGCCACCTTAAAGGGTATGGAGAGCCCCAGCCCCGACACGGAGATAAAAAACTACTTAAAAGAAAATCTATATTATAATAATATGGATATTAATAGGCAAAAATCTGTAATGAAATATGTATTAAATAGTGATGTAGGTAAAATTAAAACAAATAAAGACGGTAAACAATTAAAAAAAGTTATTATAGATGATAAAGAATACCCATATAATCCATCAAAACCTTTTCCCGGAACACTCATAAACAAATTAGAACAAATAGAACAAACACCAGGTTACAAACGTTTTAACATACTGGATAAAGCATCTAAGGGGATAGCAGTAAGAAAAGCTTTAAAACGATGTTCTATATCAACATTCGGCACAAGAACTAACGTATTTACAGCTTTAAAAGCTTATGCTAACACATATGCCATAACAAACATTCAAAAATTAGGATATGCAGGATTATCTCACATATATTATCAAAAACCTAGATTAAGAGATTATTTAAATAAAAACAAAAGTATGAAACTATTAGTTGATGTATCCGTTCAGTTTAAGCATTTAGAAGATGAAGATAAGGATTTTGTTGCTAGTATTCGTTCACGAAGATATAATATATTCAACGAAGAAGACTTAAACAATGCAATAAATAATATGGCATCAGATATAGAAATAAGCGTAGAAAACAAGAATTTTTATAGGTCTGATTTAAAGCTTGATAAAATAAACAAAATAACATTTCATTATGATAAATATGACCCGACAAGAGCGGGTAAATTTATTGAGTTACCTAGATGGATTGCTTTAAAGAAGGCTTGTATTAACATTCAAAACAATGATGATTTTTGTTTTAAATACTGTGTTTTATGAAAATTTTTTGAAGTATATAAAAAAGACCATCCTTGTAGAATATGTAAATACAAGCCCTTTGAAAATGATAGTATAATTAAATGGGAAGGTGTTAATTTTCCAGCTTCAAATGAAGATATTGATTATTTTGAACAAATAAATAAACAGAAAATTTCAATAAATGTTTATATAGTAGATAATCAAAAAATACGAGTAGATAGAGTTACAAAAATAACCGAACCTATATGTCATGTTAACCTTCTTCGTCTTGATGATGATGAGGGAAGCCATTATGTTTTTATTAAAGACTATTCTAGACTTTTAGGAGGACAAACAAATAAAAAAACAAATAAACAATTTTATTGTCATTATTGTCAAAAGGGATTTACAAAAGAAAACTTATTGCATAATCATCTTACTAAAGGTTGTATGGCTAACGAGGTTCAAAGAACACAGATGCCCGAAAATGAAGAAAAAATGTTCTTTAAAAACCATTACAAAAAGTTGAGATGTCCATACGTTATTTATGGTGATTTTGAGTGTTTAACAACTTTATCAAATGAAGGATTGAAGGGAACGTATCAAAATCATAAACCATCAGGATTTATGATAAATGTTGTTAATTCTATTACAGATGAAGTTAAGCCTTATTTATACAGAGGTGAGGATTGTATGAATGTATTTTGCAATAAAATGAATGAAATAAGAGATGATATTATGTATAAAATGAATAACCCATTACCCATGGAAAAATTAACAGATGAAGAAGAAAAACAATTTAGAGAATGTAAAAAGTGTCATATTTGTGGAGGTTCATTTAATGATACGAAAGATAAGAAGAAAGTTAAAGACCACTGTCATTTTACGGGTAAATATAGAGGTTGTGCACATAATAAATGTTATTTAGATTTTTGTTTTAGATACTTTAAAATACCGGTATTCTTCCATAACCTTAAAAATTATGACGCTCATTTAATTATAACAAATCTTGATAAACTAAATACCAGAAAAGACAATATAAATGTAATCGCTCAGAACAGTGAGAAATTTGTTACCTTTTCAATTAAACAAATTGAATTTAAAGATAGTTTTAGTTTATCTTCATCGTTAGATAAGCTAGTTAAACTAACTAAATATGAAGACAGTGAAAAAAGACCTGACTGGACAAAGCATTTTAAATACAGTAAGATGAGTGAATATGTTAAAGATGATTATGATTTAGATTTACTAACGGATAAGGGTATTTATCCTTATGACTACATGAATGATTTTAACAAGTTCAATGAAACAGAACTACCAAGTAAAAAAGAATTCTTTAGTCAGTTAGTTGAAGAAGATATAACAGATGAAGATTATAACAGAGCAACACATATATGGAAGCATTTTAACATTAAAAACTTAGGTGAATATCATGACTTGTATTTAAAAACTGATGTGTTGTTATTAACAGATGTTTTTGAAAACTTTAGAACTCAGTGTTTAAAAGATTATGGTTTAGACCCCGCACATTATTTTACATTACCTAATTTTGCGTGGGATGCTATGCTATTAAAAAGTGGTGTAACTTTAGACTTAATATATGATGAGGATATGTATAAAATGGTTGAGCGAGGACTTCGTGGTGGTATGTGCCAAGTATCTAATAGAAAAGCAGAAGCTAACAATAAATATATGAATGAATTATATGATGAAAATAAACCTTCTTCATACATAAATTATCTTGATGCAAATAACTTATATGGTTTAGCAATGTGTCAAAAATTACCATACAAAGACCTTGAATTCATTGATTATAAAATGGAACTTAATGATATAATGGAATATGAAGACTTAGGAGTAGGTTATATTATGGATGTTGACTTAGAGTATCCTGATAATATACATGATTATCATAGTGACCACCCGCTAGCCCCTGAAATTATGAACGTAAGCGCTGATATGTTAAGTGCAACGCAGAAGAAAATATATAAATCATATAACTATAATAAAGAACCAAAAGATGAGAAAACCAAAAAACTTATATTAAATGTTAATGATAAACAGAATTATGTATTAAATATAAAGATATTAAAATATTATTTACAACAAGGAATGAAACTAAAGAAGGTAAATAAAACAATACGTTTTAAACAAAAAGCATGGCTGAAACCATGGATTGATTTTAACACTGATAAAAGAAAACAAGCAACTAGTGATTTTGAGAAAGATATGTATAAATTGATGAATAATGCGGTATACGGCAAAACGATGGAAAATGTAAGAGAACACATTAAATGAATTAGTTGATACGCCAGAACGTTTCCAAAAGGTAGTTAATGACCCTTGTTATAAATACAGACACATAATTAATGAAAACTTAGTAGGAGTTGAAAAGATAAAGGACACGGTAAAATTAAACAAACCTATATATGTAGGAGTTAGTATATTAGATTTAAGTAAGTTACATATGTATAAGTTTTATTATGATATTTTGAAGGAGAAGTATAAAGATAATATTAGGTTGATATATACTGACACAGATAGTTTTGTAACTCACATAAAAACTGATGACATATATGAAGATTTTAAGGATATAAGTAAACATATGGACTTTAGCGGTTATGATAAAGAACACAAATGCTATAACCCGATTAATAAAAAAGTTCTTGGTAAATTTAAGGATGAAGTAGATGGAAAAATAATAACACACTTTATAGGATTGAAGCCTAAAAGTTATTCATTCAAAGTTTATAAACAAGACAAAGAAGAAAAGAAATCAAAAGGTATTGTTAAGCATAAAGTAAAGAAAGAATTAAATTTTGTTAAATATTTAGAAACATTGAATAATAATGAATGTGATACTGTAACTTTTAACAGTATAAGAAGCAAACAACATCAAATATATTCTATAAAACAGACTAAACAAGCTTTATCAAGTTATGATAATAAACGTTATTATTTAGATAGTGTAAGAAGCCTACCTTATGGGCATTTCCGAATAAAAGATATTTAAAGGATTAATTTTAATAGAAATACTATTAAAATAAATCAAAAATATTTGTCGTTTTCTTTCTTTATCTTATAATACTCAAGAGTGCTACTTTTAGGATATAAGATTTCATTGTTGTTTAATTTAGATAGATAAGTATTTCTTTTATTCTGATATGAAACATCTTTATCAGGTGATGGTTTATTGTATACTTTTGTTTTTTCTATTAATCTGTCTTCTATCTCTCCTAATTTATGAAAAATTTGTTGCATGCCTTCTACAAGTTCTTCTCTTAAACATACCATGTTCAAATCTACTTTTTCTTCCATATAAAAGTTTTAGATTAAAATCTTTATATTAAAATTTTTATATATTATTTTGCGCATCATATTTTTACCTTTAGAACTAGATTTTTTTGTATAAAAACTTCAAACATATTAATCTACTTTAGATTTTAACATACTGATAATATCTATATCTTTCTTAATTTCACGAATATCTGTTTCTAACTTTTCAATTCTCTCTTCTAATTCTTCAGGTGTTACTTTTGTTGAACCCCAACCGGTATCACAAATTTCAAGCGAACCTAATTGTTTGTTTTCTTCAGGTTTAAAAATGTCATCTGGTGATTGATGACGACCATTACCGCCAAACTTCATATTTTTCTTATCTATGATTGTGGTTGTTGTTGTTTTTTTCAGTTTCTTGTATAATTTTAGTTTCCTTTCGGTATAACTGTTTTTTACATCTGGATGGAATGCATGATATGCCACGTGAATTTATTCTAAAACCCTTTTCTTTGTTACTGTCTTCTGTTGTATCACTCATATTATTAACAATTATATTAAAATGGTTAATAATATGTTTTTAAACTTGCTACTATAGGGGTTCTCTTCTCCATAACAAACGAATTCTTTAATTCATGTTGTAATGTCTTACCCTGTTCTACACGTATGGTATTTGTAAGTTTTTACAACAATTTAGAATTATTAAGGGGACGCAGTAAGGGGATTTTATGGATAATATTACTCGTAATATTATCAATAATTAAATAGAAATTAATTTCTAAATATTATTAATGAATACTCCAGTAATAAAGCCTATTAATGCTAAAGAATATGAATTCAAACAATCTAAATATGAAGTAGCACCGAGACTACCTTTTAGTCAAATAATTGTAGGTCCGAGTGGTTCAGGAAAAGGTATATTATTACAGTCAATGATATTAGATATTTACCGTGATGTTTTCGCTAGAATATACATTTGGTCACCTTCAATTTCAGTTGATAGTAATTGGTCACCAGTTAAAAAATATATTCAAGATAACTTAAAGGTTGATTTAGAAAAGGAGAAATGTTTATTTGATGATTACATACCAGAAGAACTAGAAGCTGTAATAAGTAGACAACGCAAGGTAATAGAATATCAGAAAAAGAATGACCATAATAAATTGCATTCAATACTGACAATTGTTGATGATTTTGCAGACAGTAAAGCTTTTTCAAGAAACTCACCCTTATTAAATCAGTTGTATGTCAGAGGTAGACATAATGCAATAAATATTATAACATCAACACAAAAGTTTAATGCTTTATCTCCAATTATTCGTGTAAATAGTCGCCAGTTATTCTTTTTTAGATTAAGGAGTTACAAGGAAATAGAAACAATGGTTGAAGAATTAAGTGCGGTATTGATTAAAAATCAAGTGTAGCAGATACTAAAAACCTTGGAGAAGCAAAGAAATTATTATTAGAAGTATATAACATAGCCACTGAAGAACCATACAGCTTTTTATTTATTAATTTAATGAAAGGTGATGTTAATGATATGTTTTATAAACGATTTGATGCTAAATTAGTTATTGATTAAATTAGTTTTTACTTTTTGCTTTTGGTTTAGCTTTTGCTTTTGGTTTAGGTGAGTCATCATTATCTTTTTTCAACTTTTTTTATTTCTTTCTTTAAATCATCAACTTCTTTCATAAGTTCTTGAACTGAAGACCATAATACAACATTCATTTTAATATAATTGAATCTTAAATAATCATCATCGCTATCTTTCATTACCATTTTTGACCAGTGTTTAGGCATTTTTGAATTAGGCACATCCTGAGCTATAAATCCTATTTCGCGTTCTTCCTTACCTTTAAAATTAAATTCTTTTGGTTTAATGTATTTAACAATGTCATAACATGTTTTACTACTTATTTCCTTTATGTTTTCTTTAAGTCTTTCGTCTGATGTTCCTGTTGCAGTTCCGTTTACATGTAAGCCTGTGCTTGATACTTCACATATGTTAGCACCATTTATAGATAAAAAAATTAATCCGTCAGCATCTGGATTATCTATAATTACACGTTCACTCGTTGAAACTGTTTGATGTGTAATATCTAAATGTCCTAACAGATTAACATTAGCTTCATTTACTGATATTTCGGGAGTGCTTCCTACCGCTCCTACAATAAAATTAATTGCTCTTTGGGGGTCTCCATTTCTAATATCTAAATCATAATCACTACCGTTTAAGGTTTCTTTAATACCTGATGAATGTTGAAAAAACATTTCACCCCATACTCTTAAATTAGCTTCTGCTGTTATATCACCGATACTGTTAAACGTTTGATTATTAACAACTGCTCTATTCATTGTAATACCTGCTGGATTATCATTTAATTGTAATGCTATTGTTCCTGTCGTCGGGTCAGTGTCTCTATTACTTTGTAGTGAAAAATTAATTTCATTCGTGGATATAACATTCAATGAATTATTAGCGTCCGCTCTTTGAAATAATCTACCTCTGCTATTTATATGAACATTGTTATTAAATGTTGATGTATTTTGAAATGTTGCTGTTCCACCAAAGTTACTATTACCACCACCGACATTTAGTTTATTTCCTCCTGCTATAGCACCGATACCCATACTTAAACAATAACATCCATTTCCGTTAGCTGTATTCAATAATAGTAATGACGCACTGTCGTTACTGGTATTATATGCATTTATATTAAAAGAATTGAATGTTATATATCCTTGTGCATTTTTAACCGTTAAAACACCGCTAGCATCGGTTGTATCTTTGTATAATGTTAGTCCTGAAGCATTAGAGATATTAGCAGTGTCGTTTTCATAATTTACTGTATCTTTAAAATAAGTTGGTTTAAATAATGTTGTTCCTCCTGTTGAACTATTACATTCAATAAATGTATTAGTATCTGTGTCAGTTGAAGTTCCTAACATTAACCTCATCGCTTGTTGGTCTGTTCTTAAATCCATTGATATATTAGATTTTGTAACGTTAGTATATCTTTCTACAGTTGTATTAGCATCAGTTAATTCAATATTACCTCCAATATTAATATTATTTGTTAAATTAATACTATCTACTGTTAAGTTAGATACAGTTGAATCATTGGTTATATTTACATTTCCTGACGGATTCAAAACTAAATCTACAACACTATCATCTAATGTAGCATTTGATATAATTTTATTTCCTTGTAAAGTTATATAATTTGTAGCGTTTTTAAATACTGATACTATATTGTCTCCACCTCCAAACTGATTACTAAATAATAAGCCAGTAGTCGGTGATATATTTATTGTTTCGTTGTTTAATGTTAATCCACTATGATTAATAGTAGGAGCGCTACAATCAATAACTGGAAATGTAGAAAATCTATTAGTAAAATCTGATTTAGGAACTCGTAAATCTAATGAATTATCAATTTCTGTATCAGTGTAACCACCACCTCCGCCACCTCCTGCACCTGCTATTAATGTATCAACCTCGCCCTTATTATAAAAATTTGTAGATAAGTTTGCATCTATCTCCGTTTTATTGTAAAAATTACTGCTTAACTGGCTGTTGGTTTGATAATTATTTGTTAAATCAGTAGCTATAGCATTAATATTATTAAAATTTTGTAGGTTTTTTGTATTCAAGATTGCTATTTCATCTGTGTTAGCAGTTATTTGTGCGTTGTTTCCTAATTCTGCTTTTGTTGCATATATCTGCGATAAATCAGTTCCACGTATTACAATATTATCTGCTGTTAAAGTATTTGTATTATTTAATGTTAATGGCATTATTAAATTAATTTAGATAATTAATTTAACAATGTTTATTTTTAATCATATACTTTCAAACCGAGGTCTTTTATCTCAAGAACTTGTTCTGAAAGCATTGTTATATACATCGTATCAGGCATTTCTTCAGATGGAATTGTTGCCCCCGCTGGTTTAACTCTTAATAACATTTGTTGTCCGGCTCTTGTGTTAATTCCAGTATATGAACTGTCTGGCACTTTTTCAAATGAAAAAGCAAATATAAATTGTCGGTCACGATATTGTTTGAAATTAATATTTAGACTATGTTGATGGAAAACTGGTAAATTAAGTGCTTTTCGTAAATGATAAAAGCACTGAGTAATAGAATTACAAGGATATTCAGGATACAGTTTTGAACCTAATTGAATTTGAAACTCTAAATCTTTGTTTTTGTCATAAATACCTTGGTCTAATGAATTGTGTTGTTGATGCGGGTGATAAAATCTACAAAATTCTTTGTCACAGTATTCGTAACCAGTGCTTGGACGACTTGCTTCAACAAGGGGGTCATATTTCTTATAGAATGTAACAAAAGTAGCAACAAGTTTAGAAACTGAACGAATAACAGGAACGCTTATATCAGTTAAATTTTTAGTATTTTGAGACTGAGTAATGAAAGTTGTATATGTGATGGGAAGACCTTTCCCCTCTAATAAATGTTTGCTGTATTCGTTATTTAAATTATTGTCTAAGGTGCACAAATCAATAGATGTATTTGTTGCCTTACCTGCATCATCCGCTTCATTAACAGTAAAACGATTTACTATATCCGCTGTTGGAAATGTTCCACCTGCCCCCACAGCGGTAAAATCATTAGGATTAATTATACAATCAGTGGCATTTGTTACCAGTTCTAATTCAATTGTTAAATTACCCATGTATTTCAATGGTAAATATTTGAACTGAGAAAATAAACCACATAAGGGTTTAAATCCGACAGTCATTTCATTGTAAAAACCTTGACAATTGGAAGCATTAACTTCATAAGTCAAGGCAGTATTACCAGCGTTATTTACTAATGTTAGTAATTCATCATCGTATCTATAACCGAAACCTTCATTTGCTTCATCTCGTCTTGCTCCTTGTGACATCATTTTAGAAAACATATGATGAACGCGGTTGTAATTATCAAAATCTTCAAGAACCTGAGAACCAGCAATAATTCTCATTCGTCTGAAAAAGCAATAAGGGGATGATAAGGGACGAATTTTTTTGAAATTACCACCTTCTTTATTACTCAATGTAAAAAATATTCTTACACTTTGAGGGTCTAACCATGTATTATCTTCACCATTTAAAGAAAATTTTTAATACCCTTGCCCCCGATGACGGTTTATACACGTTAGAAGTTGAAGGAAAGAAGGACACGCTTCTTCTATCAACTATGTATGAACTACCCTTATTCAATTTAAAACTTAAGTTATCAATAAGAATATCTTCTGGGCTGAATGTTTCCATAATTGTATATTCAAGACTAGATAATTAATATTTTTATAATAAATTTAATCAAATATATTAAACTTAATTTTATTTTCATTATTTTTCTTTCCTTTATTCGTCTTAATTGTCTCTTTCAGTTTCATTTCACCGCCCTCATCAACTAATTTTAGTATCTCTTCATAACTGTTCTGCTTAATTTTTTTATCTGGCTTTGTTTTTTCCATTTTTTCATAATTCCTAGATTTATTACCAAACATTATTAATATTATTTAGAAAACTTTAATTAAACTGTTGCATAAACTCTTCTTTTGTTACTGGTAAATTACCTGCTTTATTGTGAACGTTACCTATGTCTTGATATGAATGATTTTGAAAAGGGTTTAAAGTTCCTTTGTTTAATGTTATACTACCTTTATCAAACATACTAACAACGTCGCCGGCTTTTCTTATTCTTAAATTTGTGCCTGTATCTTCTGGTCTTTGACTTGAAATAAAAGGAGAGCCATAATTTCTACTTCTAAAAATATTTCCATAATCATTATTTATTTGTTGTCCTACCGCTGAGCCTAGACTATGACTAATAATATCAGTAATTCCTGTAAGTTTTTTACCATCAACCTCTATAGTTCCATCTTTAATAAATTTATCAACATCTTTGTATCTTTTCGTTTGTTGTGTTTTATACAATGGTAGTTTTAAATCATCATATACATCTCTACCGCTTTTTGTTCCTGCTATATATAATATAGAACCATTTTGATAAATACCTTCTGGGTTTTCATAAGCTAGTCTTAAACCTTGAGTATCAGTTAAGAAGGTTTCAGTTCCTGCTAGTTCTTCCCTAATTCCATCAGTTATTTTATTTCTTGTGTTTGGTGCTTCGTATAATATTCCCTCGTTTTTTCTTTTATGTTTATACATATAATAAAATAACTTATAATTTAATTTTCTATGTTAATTAATAATGATGAAATTTAAAAAAGTATATATTGATAGCACCTATAAAGTTAATGGCACTTCATCGGATTTCATAATAGACTTACCTGAAACAGTGCAGTTAGAGGAAAATGTATTATGTCAAATACATGAAGTAAGTATTCCACATTCATGGTATTCAATAAACAACACTAATAACAATTTATATTTTAGACATCAAGTATTACCACCTGCTAATATCGCTGGTGTTTCTTATCGTAAAATACCAATTCCTGAAGGTAATTATACAGCATCTGAATTAACAACTGAATTAGAAACACAATTAAATAACTATTTTGATACAGTTGATAGACCTAACACATATACAGTGAGATATAATGCAACAACTAATAAAATTAGAATTGCTGTTAATTATGCTACTGTTATTTTTGTTGTTTTAACTGATGGAGAAGTAGCACCATTCGTTGAATCGTTTTTAGATGACGTTGATGTTAGTAATCTAAGTTCTGTTAATCGCGTAATGGGTAATTTAACACCTGCAAAAGATGCTTATACTAATGTTGTTCCTTACATAACTAATTTTATTGATTTAGTCCCCTTCAAGAACTTATATTTACAATGTAATGAAATTAGTAACTTCAATCAAATGACTGTAGCGGGTAATTCAAGTATCATTAAAAAGATTAATGTAACAGTTCCTTATCTTGGTGTTATTAATGACAATGAGTTAAGTAGCGTTGATTATATTGATGTAAGCGGTAAAATACTACGTCGTTTGAATTTTAGACTTACAAATAATTTAAATCAAGTAGTTAATCTAAATGGTGTTGAGATCTCATTCACTTTAACATTTTTTAGGGGTTAATTTTCTTAATTTTATCTATATTATTTCTATTTACATAAAAATAGAAAAAATATAGAATATATTATATGAGTGAGATTAATGATACACTTAATGAAGAAATAAAAGAAGCTGAGCAAAGTAAGGGCGAAACCAAAACTGAAGAAATTAAAGAAACAGTTAAGGAAGAACCAAAGCAAGAAACACCAAAAGAAGAACCACCAAAAGAAGAACCACCAAAGGAAGAACCACCAAAGGAAGAAGAAGAGTTTAAAAACAAAACAGAAAGAATGAAAAATAAAAAAGTCAAATGTGAAGGATGTCAAGCTGAGATGACACTGAAAACATTAAGATATTCTCACAAATGTAATGGAAAAACAGAAGATAAACCAATTAAACCAAAGCCTAAAACAAGAGCTGTAACTGTTAAACCTATTGAAAACAAAGTAATAAAAACTGTAGCACCTACAACAGTTAAAGAAGTAAATCAACAAATTGATGAAAGTGTTGTTAAAGAAAAATCAAAACCTGTAAGAATGGAAGAACCCGTTCAACCACCACCAAGAGCATTAACAGCACGTGAATTATTAGAAGCTTCATATAGGGAAATAAGAAGAGCAAAGCAACAAGAACAAACAGAAAAAATAGCAAGATTTAAAACTAGCATGTTTTAAAGATTAAAACGAAATATATAGTATATATGAAGAGTGATATTGAAAGGGCGGAAATAGTAAGATATGAACTATTAAAGATGAAAACATTTGACACAGATGAGAAATGTTGCAAAATTGAAAATTATTGTTATCATTATTTATCAAATGTTAAGGGTTATGATGTAAATGATGAACTTATGAAGCAGTTTGTCGTTTTACAAGCGTGTGTTAGAACTGAAAAACCTGTTCCAAAACAACTAACTCCATTATATGAACTGAAAAAGCATTTAAACAATAATCAGTATGAGTTTCTTGATGAAGACACTGTAAAAATGTTGTTGAATGAGATTGACAAATATGTTATTGATTTTCCTGAAGAAGCGCTTCAGTTCTTTAAATACAGAATGAAATAATTATTAATAATTTTTTTAATCTAATATTCTTAATAATATGAGTATGTTTAAAAGCAAACCAGAGTTTAAAAGAATGCCACAGGTTCAACAATATTATGATTTAGAAGATACTATAGGAGTAGCTAGTCGTAAGAAAGCTATTGAAGATATGAAGTTAAGAATAGAAGAAGCAGAAAACAGAGGTAAAAATATTAGACTACGTAACGAATGGTTACAACATCAGAAGAAATCATTATATCAGGGAGAATTAGATGAAATTAACAGACAGTTAGAGCGTCCTATGATGCCAGTAAGAACAAAAGAAGAGCTACAGAAGAAACGAAAAAAATTAAAAGATATAATGGCAGAAATAAATTAAAATCTAGTATAAAATATAAAAATGATAAAAACATTAAAATCTGAGTTAAAATTACGCCCAACCTATGATGAAATGATAGGAATGGTTGAAAGTCAAGGAGACCCCAACAGACCATCAATTGAACAAGTAATAGACAGGAAAGCAACATTATTTAGAAATAATCAGTTCGGTAGTCAATTTGATAATATTGATTTTCTAGGATTGAAGAAGCAAGAAGAAGATAGAGCGAAGGATAACTTAAGACAAGCACAGTTAAGAAACGCAGGAATACAACAAGGAACATCAACAGGATTAATGTCAATTAATACAAGTGGTTTTCAAACACCCGCTGTAGTTTATGAAGATTTAATGTTAAGACCAGAACCAACAACAGAAGATTTAGCAGAATTTAGAAATAATTTTGAAGAGTTTAGACTGCAAAAACAAGAAGAAGAACAACGAGCATTAGATATAATCAGAGCTTCAATGATAGGTGATACTGAAAGATATAGAGAGCAAGTTAGAAAACAAAATTTTGAAATTAGTGAAATGGCTAAAAATGATTTAAGTGATGTTCATAGTCAAGTTTTACCTGCGGGTGTTCCAGTTCATTCAATGGATGTTCCAGTTAAAAGTAATCAAGGTTATCCACCATCATTACCGGCACCACCACAACAACAACAACCTATACAAGAAGAAGAAGAAAATGACGATACACAACAAATAATGAAAATTTTTGATGATATGAAAATACAATCACCTGTCAAGGCAGGTATTAAATTTGATTTAAACAAAATGAACTTAAATGATTGGTCTACAATTGACCCAAGTATTATGAAAAGAGATACATTAATGACTATGTTTAAACTAGCTGATAAAATTGGAAAATTAAGTGGAGAGCAAAAAGAACAGTTTAATACAGTAGAAGAAAAAATTAAATCATCTGTTGAAGGTACACCAGAACGTAAACAAGCAATGGACGATGCAAGGGAGTTATTCACAAACGCTTTTCATAATAAAGGCGTTGAAGAAGAAGACGAAGAACTAACAGCATTAGAACAAAAAGTAGCGTTTACAAGTGGTTTTGACCAAAACGAAGTATTTGAAGACGACAACATAAATTACAGAGGTTTAATGTTTCAATTACATGTTAGAGACTTATTAACTACAGAAACTATAGAATTAGTAAAAAAATACCAACAGACCGGAAAAAGAAACTGTATTTAGCAGGAGTTATGGAAGGTTTAAAAAGAAATGATGAATGGAATGCTGATTTTAACAGTGAAAAACTGAGCCGTAAAATTAAAGAGTTTAGAAAAATACGACAACAGTTAAAATCAAAAGTTATTGAACCGTCAGCGGGTTCATCATCTTCATCAAGTGGAGTAGGACAATTACTACCTTCACAATCCACATCATCAACACCTTTAAGAGATATAGCAGAAGCTGGAGCAAAAGCGGGAGTTGAAACTTTAGCAAAAGCGGGAGCAACGGCTTTAGCAAAATCATTTTTACCAGTATAAAATATATATGTTTAATATATGCTACGCTTAAAGCCAACATTTGAACAAATTGAAAGGGAAGCAAGAACACGAAGATTAAAAATATTACCGGAGAGGGAAAGAAGAACACAACAAGGAATATTATTACATGATGTTAATTTTGATGATTTTGATTTAGACAAATATACTAAAAAGACAATAATACTTAATGATAATCCAGATAAAGGAACACAAACAGATAGATTTAATGAAACACCAAGTATAACAGAAAGTATGAAAACACCAGAAGAAGAAGAAGTTAAACAGATACAAACAGATGAAAGCGATGACACTATAAATAGTAATGAGAAAGAACAAGAACGAGACAGAGAAAAAACTCAAAATAAATCAGTAATGAGGAGAGTTTATGATGCTATGTTTGGAGAAGATGAGTTTGAAGAAGAAAGAGAAGAAATGAGAAATAGGAGAGAGCAAATAGAAGAAGAAATAACAAGTGAACCATCTATAGAGAAACAACAAAGTGAAGATAGCGATAATAGTTTACCTATGAATGTTAAGAAATCTTATGAGCCTTCATCATCTTCTTCAAGTTCTATAAGAAGTTCAAACAGAAGTGTTTTAATGCCACTTGAAGAAGAAGCATTAAGTGATTATATTAATTCTTCGCCTGTTGAAACAGTGCAAAGTTCCGTTCCTGGTGATAGAACTATTGAATATGTAGATGAAGCAACACCGCCTATTAGTGTTGTTAGTTCTCGCAGAAGTCAAGAAACAATAGAATACATTAGAAGCAGAAGTTCCAGAGGAAGCGCTAGGTCAATAAGAAGTTAAAAAACATACTTAAAGAAAACCTAGCATTAATATATAAGATAGTTATGACATGCTTAGTAATGGGCAACGGAAATAAAATAGACATTGATGCTGACTTATTTGATGTCTTATGGAACTCAATAGAAGAACCAGGAGAAGAAGAAACCAACAATGAAGAGAAAAGAAAGCGAAATAAAAAGTTATCAAATGATAAGCATAATGAGCTTAATAAAGAACGGGGATATTTTAAAGATTATTATAAAAGCAATGACAGATGTTATGAGTGTGAAAAATGCGGAAAAATGATAAGTAGCGGAACCAATAAATCAAAGCATCAAAAGACAAAGAGATGTATAAAAAAATATGAAGATAAGTTAGAAAAAGAAATAATGGATAAACTAGTAAACAAAGTTTTATTATGGAATTGATATTATTTAATTTCTAAATAATATTAACTGATGAGTAAAGAAGCAAAATTATCTGAGTTATATTTTGATATTGAGCGAGGCTTCGGTAGTGCTAAGAGTTTGTATGATGATGCAATAAAAGCAGGTATAGTAATCACACAAGAAGAAGTTAAAGAATGGTTAAAAAATCAATCAGTAAAACAAAGAAGCGGTTATCGGTTATAAACAATATAGTAGTTTTTCTGCTCCTTTTGCTCGTGCAATTTATTCTGTTGATTTGATGAATATGATTAGTCTAATGAAAGATACAAACACATATAAAAAGGAATATCCATTATATGGTTTTGTTTGTATTGATAATTTTAGTAAAAAATGTCATGTAGTTCCAATGCAAAATAAAGACGGGCCAACTGTATTAAATGCCTTAAAGGAATGTTTTAAGGTAATGGGTTATCCTCAATCAGTTTATAGTGATGATGAAGGGGCACTTAATGATAAAATATTACAAACATACTTGAAAGATAACGGAATTATACATAATGTCACACTAACACATGCTAACGTAGCCGAGAGAATGATAAGAACATTAAAGAAGATGATAAGTGATAGATTACAAGTTCATAAACAAGGAGCTTGGACAATAATGTTAAAACCTGTCTTAGATAAATATAATAAACAAATGGTTCACTCAACGACTGGTTTAGTTCCTAATGAAGCACATAAAGACGATAACCACATAACAGTAGAGTCTAACTCAGTATTGAAAGAAAAATATTTAAGAAGTTATCCTAATATCAGTGAAGGCGATACTGTAAAAATCTATACAAAAAGCGGTGGCAATTATACAAGTAGAAAAGAAACAAGGAGCCGGTGGAGCGAACAAACTTATAAAGTTAAAAGTGTTGAACGCGATATGCAACTTAATGAATATTATGTTCTTGAAGGATTACCTAAACGTTATTTACGTCATGAATTATTGTTAATTAATAAATAAATGGTAAAAAACTACTTAAAGAAAAAACGCCCTAGAATAGTAAGGAAAATGACATTTAATTTCAATTTTAAGTGTAAATATTGTATCAGTTACAAGAGCAGAAGAAATGAAATATTAAATAATTTATTTGATGGTAATGTTACTAATAATATCTTGTCTTTTACAACTTGTAACTTTTGTCATAAAATGCATGAGTATGAGAAGGAATACTCAACTAAACCATTAGAAACAATAGAGCACAAACAAATACATTGTATATTAAATCATTTTGACAATGGATACATGAAACTAACAAATTTGAAAGATAAAAAGAGTTATTTGAAAGACATAATAGATAAATCAAACTGTAGGTTCAAACCATTATTTACCAAGTTCTTGAATGAAACAAAACATATTAAAATGATTGAAAAATATAAATAATTTTGGTTATTAGACTATGACATTAAGCATCTTAGAGTATCTTATGATTTTAAAAATAGTGTTTATAAATATAGAAACCAATATGAACAAACAATAAGCATTATTATTCTCATAATTTTCTATCAATATTTTGAAAAACAAGTAGGTATTTATAGAAACTATTTTAATATTGATGCCTTATGGAGTTATTTATATAATATCTTTAAAGAAGAAGATGAAAGTTAAAGCCATTCATAATAATATTAATACAGAATATTATTATAAATGTAGACAAAAGCCACCGCAGAAACCTAGACATAATATTATACAGAATATTATACATAATACCTCGACATAAACCGACTAAGGAAGGAAACTTATGCCTAAGCTTATGACATAAAACTAGTATAAAAATATCGGGATAGGGTAATAGATAAAACTTATACAAAACCTTATGATAATAAACCATCATAAGTTGTAGGTAATAAGAATAATTCAAAAGTTACCCCCAAAACTACTTAAAGGTTTTGTATGAGGATACAACAAAAACGATAACGAATGAGATAGACAAGTTGAAAAACAGTATAGGGGCCTATATAGGGGGTACGGGTGTAGCCCTAGAACCAACCTTTTACTAATTTTTTTAGGGTCCCCCCCCAACAACAAAAAAAACACCAAAAAGCCCTGAACAGAATTGAGCTGGGCTGGGCCCTGAAACTAATGCAGGAGTCTGATTAAGCAAGAGTTCCCCCCTAAAGGTCCAAAGGACCGTACTTGGGTGTAGGATATTATGCGGGTTAGGATTTCGGGGAGTATATCATAATCAGGTACTTGGACCCTTAGGGTCTTAATCAGGCTCCAGTATTGCACCGGGACCCTTAGCAAAAGCAACTGGCCGGAGTACCGTTGATGTATGTTGATACTTGGAGGGTCGCGGGACTCAGTAATTCGTTGCTTTCTAGAACTGTACATATCGCAACCCCAATTAGGATCCCTGTTAGGCTACATTTAACTTGCAACACGTCTATTTCCTACTCGATAAGCTCCTTGACTCTCCGAGTACGGGTTGATACCACTGATACCTTGAATCTACCGTGAGAAACTACGACAGTTGAATCTTGCCAGCATAAAGCGCACTTTTGAGCAAGACGCGATATGACTGCACTTCACTCCCTCACCCGCAGAATCTGTCAAGCGTGTCCCCCAACTGGTCCTAAGCACCTACAAGCCGGGGGAATTTACCCACTACTTGAGAAGAACTGCTCCCCTACATGGGTACTTAGGGTAGACTTAGGGCACAACCCTAAGCCCCAAATGAACACAATAATATGCCGCTCTCAGCCCTAAACCGAGTGTGTTCACCCTACTTGGAGGGTCGGAGGACTTAGTAACTAGTTGCTTTAGAGACTTATAAGTACCATAACCCCAATTAGGATACCTTTTAGGATACTTATAACTCTACTTATTAACTACTTACTAATTCCCCCGACCCTCCAAGTATACCCTAAACCCTAAATCCTAAACCCCCAGAGGTCTGCCTGAAGCACTTGGAAAATGGGGGCGTAAAGCCCCGGCTGTCCCGAAAAGATGTCACACCTCGACACGGTTTGGGGTTTAGGTGCACGTTCTAGGTCTCATAACCCCAAGTAGGATGCCGTTTATGGTGCTTTTAACTCTACTGAGGCAAATTTTGCCCTTGCCCTGTTAAGGGTTTTGAAGGGAACCGCGAAATGCATGTTTGAGCGAGTACCCAGCAATCATATAACACTCCAGCCATAACGGCTACTAACCTGCATTGCTACGCTCCTATAGCAAACCCCATAAAGTTGGAAACCGGATCAAGGCCAAATAGTGCTGGGATTCCCTATGCATTGCTCTTAAGGATCGAGGCTATGGGGTTTCCAACTTTTGGGCTTCTACTGTAAACCAACTATCTAATCTATGCTTTTTGGGACCTTGCAGCCTTCGGGTTG
The DNA here is from genome assembly GCA_905221615.1 of Symbiodinium sp. CCMP2592. Taxonomy (NCBI): domain Eukaryota; class Dinophyceae; order Suessiales; family Symbiodiniaceae; genus Symbiodinium; species Symbiodinium sp. CCMP2592. The sequence continues at coordinate 366,174 of CAJNDT010001835.1, read as the reverse complement.
GTTGATGATATAAATCCTGCAGGACCTTATAAGGACCCTAAACTATGGGAATTATGGTATATTCCTTATAATATATGTCATGCAGGATTTATGTCATCAACCGAAGGACTCTTCGTCGGAGTCGTGAAAGGCTCATGCAGGTGTTCCACAGGTCTTCTGAGATCTGCAGTTTAGGGCTTTAGGGCTCAAGGAGGAGGTCCCTGAGGTGTGAACAAGACGGCACATATTAAGTTCCACCCGCCTGGAGCTCTGTGGCTCCGACCGCGCTCGGCGGTGACCTCCGCGTCTTGAAATGGGGGAGAGCGGGATCTGGTACGCCTCTTCGGCGAGCGGGTTCTGTCGCGGCGTCTGCGACGCGATCGGGATGAGGACGACCGCCGGCGTCCACGACGCTCCTCCCCAGGAGCTGGGAGTGGGCATGTCTTCGGCTTCGGCGTGGGCACGCGCTTGGTGGCCTGGCTTTGGGCGGCGCCCAGGTGCAGGAAGCACCCTCTGCCTTTTTGTAGTTGTCCAGCTCGGCCTCGACTTCGGCAAGCTTCCGCTTGCACTGGGTCAACTTCAAATCATCCAACCATTTGTACCACATATCGCCAGTGTGAAGTCGAAGGTTCGGCGAAACATCCTAGCTGATCTAGCGGTTCCATGGGCATAAGATGCCACCACTCATCTCCGGAGCCATTCGAAGATTCCCGGAGCTGGGAGGAGGAACCCGCGTGAATCTGCATCTCCACGCCAAACTGGATAACGCTAAACCAGGTCACTGTGCAGGCATGCCTTGTATAGAGACGGGATAGTGCAAAACATGGATGACGATGATGCTGATGCTGTGTTGTAGACAGTATATGATGACGGGAGACTGCTGTGGATTCATCCTACGGGTCCAAAGGACACAATAACAGTAAGGCTCTTGGGGCTAGGATAGTATTTTGGCAGGTGCTCATACGATGACTATGTACTTCGAACCTTAACAGAGACCCTGAAAGGAACCCTGAGAGTAGGGAATTACCAGGGTAGAGCCTAAACCCTAAACCCTAAACCCTAATACTGAGACTTAGTTGAACCAAGAGGCCCCTCCTCGCCCACCTCGTAAACCCGAAACCCTAGGCATTCGGGGTTAAGGGTTTAGGGCTCGGCCCTACCCCAAACAACCCACTTTAGTAGCCCACCTATTTTTTCATGCTCCTTTATATATGGTTTTCTTATATAAATCTTCAAAACGGCAGGTTGGTTGGGAGTTATAAAGTAAAGCCCACACCGGAAAGCGATGGCTAAGCATGCGACTCGGCATGAATGCACTGCACGATCCTTCGGCGCGGGGGTTTTGAGGATCAGGACCGTGGTGCCGGGAGGTTGAAGCCTGAGGCCCGATCCCTGAATCCAAAACCCCAAACCGAACCCTAAACCCTAAACCCTAAACCCTAAACCCGATGCCCCAATTTTCGGGTCCATGCTCCTTTGTATCATGTAGTTTGGCCTTTCAGGGATTCCTACAGAGGTACTCTCCGGCCATAGTATGTACCTATGTTAGGTGCCTAGATTCTTATGGATTTACTCGCATCAAAGTTGTCAAACTTCTTGGTGTGATGCACTTCTGACATATCCCTAAGGGTCCATGTACCGATGTAGCATATACTTTGGGCCCAATGTACCTATACAGGGAATACTTTAAGGCCAGTGTACATACTATATGATTACATGGACCGCTAGGTATGCTAGCCAGGTGCAGTCTTAACACGTTCCAGATATGATGGATGGAGCTTAGCATGGGCCTCGCAAGGCTTACGAACGCACCTTCCCAGACCCCGGAGGATCCAAAAAGTAGATCCCTTTATGGGGGTTCCTATAAAGTACCCTTAGTAGTATAGGACCCCAAATTAGGGGATCTACTTTCTAGATCCTCCCGGGGGTCTGGGTTGCAATGGCACGATTCTTATCTTGCTGCAGGATCCTGAATTAAGAGCTTTTGGTGGACTCTGGACCTTCAGGTTTACCGTATAGGGCTTAGATTTTACACCACGGTTTCCCTGCGAAATCAAAACAAAGTGAGGTGGGCCTTTTGATCTGTTATAACAAAAAAATACACCCCATCCTCCCTAAAACCTGAGGCCCCAAACCCAAAACCCCTAAACCTCCCTAAACCCTACACCGAAAACCCCGAAGCCCTAGCCCCCCATATCTCTGAAAGGTTTAGTGAAAACAAGCTCACCAATGCTCGAAGCTGCTCACCTAAGCCCGTACCCTGGTGCTCTAGTCCGTCATTCCCTGCTATGACCTCCAAGGACTGGTTTAGGGTTTAGGGTTTTGGCCTAGGGTTTAGAGGGTTTAGGGGTTTAGGGGTTTGAGGGTTTGGGGGTCTTAGGGTACGATCCATACTTGCTTGGGCGAGGCTGAAAAGCCCAAATCTTGGCTGAAGATCCAGCAGAACCCTTGCAAACACTTCTCCTGCAAAGCCTCACGAGATCCAGTATCAAGCCCAAAGGCTCCATGTAGCCACATGGTAGGTGCTTAGGCTTTCGGATCCCTTTAAGGCCTAAGTGCTAACTATATGGGCGCATGGAGTCTTAGGGCAACCCGAGACCCCAATAGCCCTGAAACTACGGTTGAGGGCTGGGGATTCCTGTATAATGAACCTGATTAAGAATCACTGGGCCTATAACCACAAAATAGTAGGTTTCATATAAGGAACCCTGATAAAGGCCGAAGGTTTCTTAATCTGGTTCCTACATTAAACGCACCAAAACCCTTGTAGTACCCTTTATAGTAACATTTAAAGGAACCCTTCTAGAACCCTAATAAAGTGACCCAAGGTTCCTACATTACCTAAACTCCAGAGGTCGCGGGAGCACAAGACCGAACTCGGGTTTACCCCCAGGGTCCAAGTGCCGAATAATCATATATTCTCCAAAACCCTAACCTACATAACTACTATCCTAAAACCGAGTACCTAACTACTTGGTCCTTTGGACCCTTAGGGTTAGGTCTAGAGAACTTTAGCCGAGACCCTAAACTGCGAGCTATACCGGCCGGGTCCTGCAATGTCTCTGATCGTTGTCGAAGAGGTCTCCATGGGCATGGACCCAGCGCGAATCTGCCTCACCCGTCTTCAGGTTTAGGGGCTCCGGGTAAACCCTAAACCCTAAACCCCAAACCCTGAATCCCGAAACCCTAAACCCTAAACCGACATTTTGGGGATGCTTAAGATGCAGCGCTGATCTGTCTGCACAGGTTAAAGTTCAGGGTGTTTTACTAGCAACGGTGTACAGCGTTTTATCGGATTATATACGTGGTTTATGTGCATCAAAGAGCTTATGTTAAGCTGTCATCGAATGGACAACAGAATATGTACTGTTCCATATCTACGGTGGTAACTTATTCAACTTTTTTGATTATGCAGTCTTCTGAGCAAGGGCACAGTTCAGGATTCAATTTACACTTCCGGCTACTCTCAGTCTGCAGAGATGTATGTGTGTCTCTATCCGTCTATCTACCTATCCACCTATCTATCTGCACGAAAGCTTTCATGTCAAACAAGTATTTTACCTGTGTATGCGTATACAAACGTTTTATATAGGCATCCATGCCTGCATGCAGACACACGTTACATACACACATGCTTAGACATTCACAGCCTTCATTTCGAAACTGTGGGAGACCTACATTTGTTAGGCCTCCTCCTGCTGTGATTCCATCGGACAGCCCCTTCCGAGTTAGAACTATGTAGCTGGGGAGGAAACCTTTAACTAACCTTTTGGGGTGTATAGAATCCTACCATAATAAAAAGTTTAACCTTCGTTGGGCTAGGGTACTCAGCCCCTGAGATAAAGAGCAGGCTGATTTTTCTGTACACAGGCATGGGCAGAGGGCAGGGCAGGGCAGGGCAGGGCAGGGGGGGGTGCGGGTGCGGGTGCGGGGGCGGGTGCGGGTGCGGGTGCGGGTGCGTGGGCGGGTGCGTGGGCGGGTGCGCGTGGGGGGGTGCGTGAGGGGGTGCGTGGGCGGGTGCGTGGGGGGGTGCGTGGGCGGGACTCGAAAAACAAATCCTCTATGCAAAACCATAAATCCTGAACCTTAACCCAAACCTCACTAGCCCTCACTCCTCCGTCCAGGAGACCGAAACAGAGGAAACCCCAGGCCCTCAGACACCCGAAGCCCGTATCCTCCTAACCCCCAACATAACCTGAGTCAGTGTTCCTGCAATCCTAAATAGAACCATATGGGTACTTGTCAAAATTATGGCCCCTTTTTTGGGGTACCCTAAATATTAGGTGCTGTATTATCATAAGGACCCAAAAAGGGACCCTAATTTTGACAACCACCCATCTAGCTAACCTTTGCACAAATCAGGCGAATGTTCCTGAAACCTTGTAAGAATCTTACACTACTCACAACACAGTACGCCTAAACAATGCTTATACATTCCCGGTCTCCGGCCTCAAACTCCAACCCAAAACCCCCAGACTCTAAACCGTCAATTTCTAAGGCTAAACCCCTAAACTCTACGCTGAAGGTTTAGGGTTTAAAGTTTAGGGCTAAATCTAGAAGCCCCGAAAAATCCTTTGGTGACCTCGGTAAAGTGATCGGTGTTGAAGGCTAAGTCCACAGAGGGCGTTGGGTGGTCGCTCCTTCCCAGACAGCCGAATACACTTCAACTTGTAACTGAAATGAGGCTTCTCATCACATACGTGCATCTTACCAAGGTATACTTCTGTATGTATATCTAACTAAATCGGTAGCCCTGTATAGTGTAGGGCCTATCCCCTGTATGATTACGGCGTGTTGGGCACTCTGGTTTCGCCGCAAGACACTGGAGATATTGAGTAACTCTATTCAATCGGCGAAAGAGAAGGGTTTAGGGTTGTTTCAGCACTTGGACCACCTCAGAACACCAGGGTTACGTTGTTTGGGTGCCCTTATAGATCAAGGCATCCATCCTTTTCAAACTCTCATATTCGTTCCCAGGAAGGAACCCTGAAGGGAAGCCGATCTTCCTCCACGAAGGAGATCCCTAAAATGAACCGTCAAAATTTGAAGGAATCCCTAGCGGAAGCTGATGCTTGAATGATCAGGGGACTCCGTAAGTAGAGTGCAATTCGGGTCATAAGTGCCTTATTCGGGGTTTACCCTACTTGAAACGTAAAACATGCTTACGGGGAGCGCTTCTTGATGCACCTCAACCCATTCCAGTACGTTTGCCGCCGCTGGCCACAATGCGGGCTGAGAGTTAACTTACCTTTGGCTAGTAGGGAAAAGAATGGTAGTAATGGTAGCTATAATCGTACCCCATTCCTCCATTCCCTACTAACCCAAGGTAAGTTAAATCTCGGCTGGGTTTCGGGCTTGGGGTTGGTTGCTCAGGCGCTGGCACCCAGCCCTGCTTGGCTGCGGGTTGTAACAGTTGGGCTTTCGCCTTGAACGTAGCCTTTCTTCAGGAAACAGGACGGCATGCAACCGGGCTTCCATCTGCATTTGCTGCAGCCCTTAGGCACAGCTAGGAGGCTGTGCAGAGCTTTCCACTTCAGCTGGCCCTGCCGACGATGCTGCCCTTGGGTGTGCTTTGCAGCCTCTACTTCCTCATTCTGCTGGTAGTGCTCCGGCGCTGGTGCACTTGGGTGTGCTCAGGCGAATTGAATTGCTCTTCCGGGGTAACTCGGTGCACCTGACACAACAATACCAGCTCCCACATCCAGAGATGCAATTTGCCTCATGAACCCCCATGGTACTGGCCGTTTGCAGTAAATCCTTCAGCCATGCAACCCACGTAGAGAATCGGCGGACGTAGAAGTAGCCATTTTGTAAAACACGTATAAATGTTATATCAACAATGCGGATCCCTTTTCGGATGCTTGTAAGCCTACAAACTACTACGCACTAAGTCCACCGATCCTCCAAGTAGTGTTGTTTGAAGGATCCAGGTACTTCGGAAGTAGGCCAGAATGCAGGGGTTTCAATCGTAACCTAGAATTAGAACCGACTTACCAAGTGACTAAGTCCCCTGAGCCCGTGGGTAGGGAGTTATAGTCTCTCTTGTCCAGTATCCTAGGGGAACTTGAGGTTAACCTGTGGGAATATACAGGGATTATCGTTCCCCCAAACCGCTAAAAAGTTTCCTACCCCTAAACCCCAAGCCCTGAACTCGAAACCCTGAACTCTTAACCCTGAACTCTAAACCAGAAACCCTGGACTAAAAAGCAAACCCTAAACCCCCAAGGCTTCCCTACTCGACTACTGAGTAGCGGTGTCGGGCTTCCGTGAGGATTTCGGGCTTTGCCTTGCTCTGTGAGCAGGCAGTGAGTTTTCGAAAGGGCCTGAGGATCTCTCCTACCCAATATAAGCCACAGAAATGAAAGGTTAAACTTTCTGATTCCTACTAAACTATAAGAACCCGAAAAGTTTAAAGGTTAGGTATTGAGGATCTAAGGTTAAGTCTTACAGTTTACGGCTTAAGGTTTTAGGTTTTAGGTGTCGGTAGGATCTAAATATACAAGTGCAGGGCTAAGAGCTGGAAGCTTAAGGTCTAGGGTTTTGGGTCTTGTGGGTTTCAATTTTCGCTGAGGAATGGCAAACTTCAAGGGATGCGGATGTGCAAGGCGTTGGGGTGCATAAGGTTCTGGAGCGTGGGGTTCGGACACAAGGTGTTGGATGTGCAGCAACAAAGCAGCCCCGTGCAGACCAAGCGTTTACGCACGAAGCTGGCGAAGTTTGTGCTCGCCATGTTGGCTTACTTACCCAATAAGCCTTACCAATTGGACTAGGGTTCCATTAAAGGGGTCTATAAGGGTTACTTTTGGGGTACTATAATATCTTACTTACCCAATAAGCTACAGAAATGAAGGTTAAACTTTCCGATTCCTACTCAACTATAAGAGCTTCAAAAGTTTAAAGGCTGAAAAATTGGGGATCTAAGCTAAACACAGCCATCGCCCTTTAAAGGAACCCTAAACCCATATAGAGCCCTTAAAAGGAACCCTATAGATCCCTTTAAAGGTTGGGTATTGGGGATCGCGGCCACATGCACTTGCTGCGGTCCATGCCATCGACGATGCTCATTATGGCAGCCCGCTGGTCGAACGGTTTAGGGTTTAGGGCTTTAGGGGTTTAGGGGATTAGGGTTTAGGGGTTTAGGGGTTTAGGGGTTTAGGGTTTAGGGTTTTAGGGTTTAGGGTTTAGGGTTTAGGGGTTTAGGGGTTTAGGGGTTAGGGTTTAGGGTTTAGGGTTTAGGGTTTAGGGGTTTAGGGTTTAGGGTGTGTCTGGCGAGGTCGCGCGCTCGGGTGTGAAGCACCCCGGGCCGCGCGCTCGCGTTGCTTGTAAACCCACCCCGGCCACCCAAACTATACTCTATTAGGGTTTAGGGTTTTTTTTATTGATATTTTTGCACCCATAAACCTTCCAGTTGTTGAAATTGTGGTTTAGGCAATGGCTGGGAGTAGCCTCGGCCCTTTTCGGGCCTTCGGCATGGCAGGGCCGGCTCGGCCCTTCAAGCTTTTCGTTTGACAGCTTTGGAAAATCTAGATTTTAGAGCTGGTTCCTAAATCCTAAATCTTAAACCCTAATCTTAAGAGCAGCCACACGAAAAGAAAGGAGGGGACCTCGAGATTCGCAGCCGGCTTTCATTAAAAGGCACATTTTATGAACAGAATTTGTCACTTGAAAATCACCAGCAAAAATCCAAATTTCCGATGTTGGAAATCTAGGATTTAGAGCTGGTTGTCCTTTTCCGAAAAGGACAAGCGCGACTAAATGTTGAAAATCTAGGATTTAGAGCTGGTTGTCCTTTTCCGAAAAGGACAAGCGCGACTAAATGTTGAAAATCTAGATTTAGAGCTGGTTGTCCTTTTCCGAAAAGGACAAGCGCGACTAAATGTTGAAAATCTAGGATTTAGAGCTGGTTGTCCTTTTCCGAAAAGGACAAGCGCGACTAAATGTTGAAAATCTAGATTTTAGAGCTGGTTGTCCTTTTCCGAAAAGGACAAGCGCGACTAAGGGACCAAAACGACCACCAGAGCAGATGGTTCACGGTTTGGGGTAGATCTTTAGCTACGCTAAAGGAGGTCTGGATACGGCCATCCCTTTATCGAATACGGACGTTGTCGTAAAAAGGGCAATTTCGTTGGCCTGTCCAGGACAGACGGTGAGGCTTTACCCTCACCTTTCCGTCTCTCTCTTCGTAGGGCCGCTCGGGCTGTTAGGCCCTCGGCCAGAGCGCTCGGGGCCTGTCGTTCGACGGTTTCGGCCCCTCGCTTAGTTTAGGGTTTAGGGTTTAGGGTTTAGGGTCTCGATCAGCAGCAGACTCCACATCTCCAATCAAATTCAGAGGACGACGGGCGCAAACTCCACCATTTGCTGCTTGTAGGCCCCCGTGTCATCCCCGAGCTTTCGCAAAATCGCCTTGTGCCGCATGCATGTGCTGCATTTCGAATGATTGCCATGCTATTGAACGAAGAGCCACTCCGCGCGAAGTTCTCTTGCCAAACCTCAACTCAAGCCCAGCATCAACTACTTCATGACTCTTGTACTAGCCAAAGCCGATGGAACTGCAAGACATGTACGGGGTCGTTGATATAGGTAGAATCATCGTGATGGCTATAAGTCCCACAACGAGAACAAGGAGTCCTAAAGCTCAAACGTGGTTGTGGCTCGGACTCGAGGGCTCTGGGATTGTGCTGAGGACTCCAGGTCTCATGGTGCTTACTGAGATGGGGATGCCAGGATCAGCGTTAGGTTTCGGGCCTTGCGCACAAATGTAGGTTTGGTTACAACTCAATACCTCAAGCCCTCCTAAAACCTAAACCCCTAAACCCTAAAACTCTAAACCCTAAAACCCTAAACCAAAAACCCTAAATCCCCTAAACCCTAAACCCCTAAACCCTAAACCCCCAACCCCTGAGCCCCCAAATCCTAAACCCCTGAACCTCAACCCCTAAACCCCTAAACCCTAAACCCCTAAACCCTGATTGTTAAGCTTGGAACCCGGGGTCGGCCGTCCTGGAGCAATTCTTCATGATCTCGTCCTCAGCCGGGGCAAAGCCCGAGCCGCCAAGCAGGAACCCTACTTGGAGGGTCGGGGGGACTTAGTAAGTAGGTAGTAAGTAGACTTAAAAGTACCCTAAAGGGGACCCTAATTGGTGTTATGGTACTTATAAGTCTCCAGAATAACTAGTTACTAAGTTCCCCGACCCTCCAAGCAGGCGGGGCAGAGCCCGAGCCGCCAAGCAGGAACACTGAGGTTCCATGTGCCCAACTACGGTTGATGATCGAATTGCTGTTCTGACTTGGGGAAGTATTCACCATAACTTAGGACTCTTTGGGTTAGGGCTTAGAGTGTCGAGTCACAGGGTGTCGAATTAGGGTTTAGGGTTTAGGATGAAGCTTCGCAGGGTCTACCGGGTTTTGGGTCGAACTCTTGGGGCCTTGGGTCCAGGTTGATGGTACGGCTAATGATCTGCATCCTGCATTGCCCATAATAGGCAGTATACAGTAGTTCCCATAGGTTAGGTTCCTTAGGATAATGCAGGACGTACATCATCATCGACCGTACTATTATAGTCTTTAGCTTCAACGTAGTGCCTGCTTCGGTACTTTTTAAAGTCAAGATATACTTTGGCTTCAAAGTAGTCCCGAAAACTGTACTTTAAGCTCAAAGTATACTTTGGCTTCAACGTAGCCCCTACTTCGGTACTTTCAGCTCAAAGTATACTTTGGCTTCAATTGAGTACCGAAAAAATCTGTACTTTAAGGTCAAAAGTTTACGTGGGCTTCGTAGTACCGAAAAATCGGCACTTTTAAGGTCAAAATATACTTTGGCTTCAAAGTAGCACCGAAAAATCTGTACTATTTTAAGGTCAAAGTATACTTTTGCTTCAAAGTAGTCCCTGCATCGGTACTTTGGCATCAAAGTATACTCATATGGATACATGGACCCTTAGGAAAGTGAGGAACGTCCTACAACCTGAAGCCGTAAAGACCCAGGCCTAAGACCCCAAACCCTAATGTCCTAAAGTACCTACTCGGAGGGTCCGTGGACCTAGTAAGCAAGAAATTAACATGTAGTTTTGTAAAAGCAGGAAAAGGGATCCTAAGTGGGGTTCTGATACTTTCAACTCTAAAACAACAACTTGCTAAGTCCCCGGACCCTCCAAGTAGAGAAAGCATTCTTTGAGAGCCCGACGTTAAAGCTCATCCGCAAACACCTTTGACAAAGGCCGGGCTTCGTTGCAAGCTTTGGGGCGCTTAGCAAGCTGAACAGACTCTGCAATATCCGTTAATTAAAGAACAGACGTTAACTCATAATTACTAGGGTTCCTAATAAGTATGTTTGGGGGTATATTCCTTTGTTGTTAATTAAGGGATATTTGAAGCTTCCAGTAGGGATCCCCTATTTTCGAGATGTTCCAGGCCTGCTAACCAGATCGTTCCTAACATGAAGCCGGCAGGGTTTGGGTTCTAGGGTTAGGGTCAGGTAATGCATCCGTCTCCCCTTTGCAGACCCTGCTGGTCAAGGTCAGACCTGTTTGCCAATCAACCCTCAGCCTTTGGTAGAAAGGCTGAGGTACTGCACTGGTCCATGATGTGCGGCATCCTATGTTGAAAGCGCATACCGAAACACAACACATATGCCATTTCGTCTTCCGTAAGACATCCCTAAGCCCTATGATGATGAGGAGGTGGCCTTGTGATGATAATGTTGTTTGTGATGGTGTTGACTTATGATGCTGCTGCTGACATTGGTGAAGATCATCATGATAATGACGATGGTGATTGTGATGGTGGTGATGATGATGGTGTTGACTTATGAGAAAGAAATGAAGACGATGGTAATGATGATGGCGATCATGATTATGAATATGGTTATGGTGAAGATGATGTTGATGATGATAAAGACGCTGACCACGGCGATGGTGATTATAACCATGATAATCATGATGGATGATGATGATGATGATGATGACGAAGGTGACGAAGGTGACGATGATGCTCGTGATGATGGAGATGGTGTTGACGATGGCGACATGTGATGATGACGATGCGGGTGGTGACGATGGTCACGACACTGGTGGTGGTGATGAAGACGATGATGGTGACTTACGATGATGATGATGACGATGATGATGATGATGATGAGATGGTTCCCGTGGCTATGATAGCCATGATGTGGTTGATGATTATGATGCTGATGGTGACCTATGATGATGACGACGACGACGACGAAGGTCACTACAATCAGACTCAGAAACATATTCGTTGTCTAGTCTTCGAGGCCTTTGTTTCTCTGAGCCCTACGACCTAAACCCTCGCCCGAAACCCCAAACCTTATAAGCCCAAAACCCATAAACGGCGGCCACGCCTCAACTTCTCCGACTCTCCGACTTGTGAGAACATGTCCAGCGTCCTTCGAGACTCGAGCCCGGTAGGGCCGGATTCCCCAAGCACCCCCCCCCCCCCCGAAGGCTCCTTGTACCCATATAGAAGGTACTTCGGCCTTAAAGTACCTATATAGGGACCCCTTTAAGGCCTAAGTACTACTATTTGGGCACATGGAGTCTTAGGGCCCTTCAACATCAGCAAGATGGGCATGCGGCATAAGGGTACGGCTAAGGGGACTTGGAAGGGTCCAAATACCTACTTCGCTCCACTCATAAAAAACATTTGCTTGGAGGTCCCTCACTAGAAAAATGAAAAGAGCAGAAACCATCAACAACAACTAAACACCCGATTCCTGAAGGAGAACTAGGTTGACGTTTTCCAGCATGGAGGCAGGGCTTGGGGTTGCCCTCAAACCCTAAATCCAATCTCCTCAGCACCGCCTTTGCCACAAGCGTGCAGTGATAGATTGACCACCTTCAGTGCGGGTTCCGTGTTCAGGAGTTTAGGGTTTGGGGGTTTCCGGATCGGGGCTGCAAGATATATATGTTTCTTCGAACATAAGATTTCAGGCCTTGGCTGGTTCTTTGCCACCCGGACCGGCCTCGACACCCAACACCAAAAGGCACAAACCATACAAAAATTGAAGCGCTCGTACTGAGAGATATCCAACGCGGGTCGATTGCAGCAAACAAGCATGCCCCCCCAACCACACTACCCTAAACTCTAAAACCCTAAAGCCCAAAAACCCTGAAACCCTAAATCCTAAAACCCTCAATAACCCTGAATCCTGAAATCCTAAGCCAACAACTCCAGACCCCGATGCAGGTACGTTGGGTTCCTGACTATGAGTATGTTTTCCTAAGGGTCCATGTACCTTAAGGGTTCCTTTACGGGCTACTATGAGGGTTCCGTTAAGGGATATGTAGTATAATGGTTACTGTAGATTTCCCAGAACGTGTCCTTCAAAAAGACGGTCTCTCGGGTCCAGGTTTGCATTTAGGATTTGGGGCTTCACTTTGTGGCTTTAAAGTAGTCCCTATTTAGGTACTTTGGGGCCCCAGTGTATGCTTTTCGGCTGCAGGTAATGGGAAATGTGCCACAGTCCCCAGAGCATAGAGCACCTGTTATGCGGGATGTTGACCACCAGTAAACCTGAATGAAGATTTAGCTCAAACCGGTAAAAAAGACAGTAGTTTCCACATGAGCTTTTCGTTTGCAACTGTCTTCGGTGACCTGAGCCTACTTGCAGGTACACTGGGAGTCGTCCACGCGGTCAAAGTACCAGTAGTTCGGTACCTGCGTTGAAGTATTCAGCAGTCATTTCAAGTTTGTGATATCAGTCGTAGTTTCTTAACTAGTACTCAGAAAGAACGAAGCAAACAACACTACGAAGACAGAAGGAATCTCTACAATAAAATCAAAAGCCCTAGACTACAACTCCCGAATAGCTACGCGCCTGCCCCCCTAAACCCTAAACCCTAAACCCTAAACCCTAAACCCTAAACCCTAAACCCTAAACCCTAAACCCTAAACCCTAAACCCTAAACCCCCCCTAAACCCTAAACCCTGAAGCCCTTCGCGTCAAGCCTAAAACTTCACACCCTACTTTAGCCCAAGCCACAACTTCTTCTGTGGGGGGATGTCTCGGTAGCCAACGATTCGGTAGGACCTCCGGCCCATAGGCTGCATCACAAAGGGTCTAGGTTAGAAGCTGCCCCCACCCTGCAATAGTGACTATAAGGATTATTTTAGGGCCCTATTCTGTTCCTATTCTACCACTATTACAGGGTGGGGGCCCCTTCTAAGGTGTAAGTGTAGGGCTTTAGGCTGGTAGTGTAGTTTAAGCTCTCTTCTTCAACAACCGGGCCCCAAAAAGTTTAAAGTTCCACCGTTCACTATGTAAGTAAAGGGGTGACGGGGTTTATGGGTCTTCTGGTGTCTTCGTTGAGGCTGTTCAATCAATCTTGTGGAAAGCTCAGGATACAAGGACTCCAATTGTACATATGACATGGTTGCCGCAACAGCCCACATAGGAACTGCAAGTAAGGCCCATGTATACACTCCATTGCTGCACGCTAGCAGAGTTTTACAGGGCCCCAGACCCTAAGACTCCATGTAGCCATATAGTAGGTACTTAGGCCTTAAAGGGGGCCTCCTAAGTACCTACTATATGGGTACATGGAGCCTTTGGGAGAGGAACTTTCTTTTGCGTCTGGAGATGGTTAAGGCCACCGGGATAAAGGGCGGGTGTGTAAGGCAGCTAACTTAGCCGGTACTGCCTCCATATAACAGTCTCTATACGAGCGTATTATTTATTAAAATGGCCGTAAATACCGATACTATACATATTGTTAAACCGCTATGGAGAGGAGGCGGTATCCAAGGTAAACAAGCTCTTTCAAATAAACCCACAAGGGGTGCCTGGGCCCCCCGTCGAGATATTTTGCAGACACTGGCCGATGGGTCTCCGGAACCCCCAACCATCATCCTTCCGCATCACCAATTAACTTCAATGCTACTCTCCTAAACCCAAATACCGATGAGTTGGACATTTGGACCTGTGACGCCTGTGTAGAAGTACTACTGTCCGAGGGTTTAGGGTTTAGGGTGGTTTAGGGTTTAGGGTTACTATCCCAAACCTAAACACCTGGCCATAGGGCAGGAGAGGACCGTGCAAACCCCTGAAACCCAAAGCCTGACCCAAACCCCCGAATTTCCCAAACCCTGCCAAGCCCTCCAAAACCGTACAGACTCCCTGAACCCCCCAAAGCCCAAAAAGCCTAAACCCTAAACCCCCAAGAAGCCTAAACCCTAAACCCCCAAAAGCCTAAACCCTAAACCCCTGAACCCCAAAAAAGCTCCAACTCCCCAAACCCCGAGCACTCCGAACTGGGGCTCGATGCTCTCGAAGAAATGGGAGCCACCTCGATCTACTTAGTAAGGGTTCCTTAAAGAGCTCCTTAAAGGGATCTATAGGGTTCCTTAAAGGGATATATGGGGTTTAGGGTTTAGGGTCTACTTGGAGGATCATGGGACTTAGTAAGTCAGGATATAGGTAGGTTATAATTAGGATAACCCCACTTAGGGGACTCATAATCCCTACTATAACCTACTTACTAAGTAAGTCCCATGATCCTCTAAGTAGAGCTGAGGGTTTTTCTTTGCAAGTGCAATGACGCTCCTTACTCCAAAGCGCGCCTATCCAGAAAAGGGCATACACAAAGAGTTGAGGGGTTTAGAGTGTTTGGCTTGGTGCTTAGTGAGTTTAGCGACTTTGGCTTAGGGTTTGCAGAGTTTAGTTTAGGGCTCTAGCGAGTTCAGTCAGCATGTAGTGGGCTTAGTTGAGGGTTTTTGTTGTGGAGAGTTTAAGATGTCAGGGTAAGGGATTCGGGTTTCGAGAGTTTCGGGCTCTTTGCAGAAGTGGTCGTGGGTATCGGGTTTATGGCTTACTCAGGTTTCACGGCTTGGGGCATATAGGTTTAGAGCATATGAAGCACAGCTTAGGGGATTAAGTGGGTTTGCGTTTCGGTTCGGTGGTATCGCACATCTCAGGGTGGAACTCAGTGCACAACACTTATGCTGTCTGCCAATGAACATGCACACCCGCCCATGTACTTTACGATCTTATTTGCAGTCTTAAGTCAGTGTCGCACGCATCGAAATTGGATAACATTCGTATGCGGGCGAGTTAAAGACATCTGAAACAGTGGAAGGCTACTTGCATGTACCCACCACGTTTCAAGAACCTCTCAAAAGCCACAATCGTTCTGAACCCTTTCCCAGAGTGTCCACGCATACCACCATTGTCAAACTTGCTCCCAAGATACCATCCTTATTGTAGTTTGGCGGACCTAGTTCCACAATGGTGGTGGAAATATGCGGACCCACAATCCGAACCCTATATAAACCCCAAACCCCAAGCCCGAAATCCTAAACCTCTAACCCCCAAACCCCCAAACCCCGAAACCCTAAACCCTTTATAAACCCTAAAGCCCTGAACAGTCCCTAAACCCTTCACCCCTAAACAGTCCAACCGAACCCTTTGGGCCGTGGCATCTGCAGCGACAGAGCGTCACATACCTCCAGGTCACCTTCCCAAAGGCTCCATGTACCTATATAGTAGGTACTTAGGCCTCAAAGTACCCTTATGGGGACGCCTTTAAGGCCTAAGTACCTACTATATAGGTACATTACCCTGATACCCTAAACCCCTTATAGAACTCTTATAGTAGCCCTTATAGTATAGAACCCTTATAGTGACCCTTAAAGGAACCCTGTATGGCTACATGGAGTCTTCGGGCTTGCAGCAGTGCCGTCTCTTAGGGCCTCTGCAATGTTCCGTAGGGTGGTGCCTGCTCCTTATTTACACCAAATGCTTCGCCTTTTTGTGCATGTATATACATAACATATTTCCCATGATGTGTGCGTATATATATATATATATATATGTACCTGTGTTTACTTATCTGTTCGTGTAGTTGTTGAGTTGTGTATATGTACATCTACTTGGTTATCTAGCATGTTTATGCATGTCAATCTAGTAGTTTATCAGACTGTATGAAAGGTCTCACCCATGTGCCTAAACCCTAAACCCTAAACCCGAAACCCTAAACCGTTTCCAGATCCCCAGCTCCTGAACCTAAACTCGTGTCCCTGCAGCCGGAGCAGCGAATAAAATCAAGCCTGGGCTTAGGATTTAGGGTTTCTCTTCTTAAGGAACTCAAAGTTACCCTGATCACCTCAGGGTCCATGTATCCTTGGGGTTACAATGATATGGAAACCAGGTATATTATTCACTGTAGATTCCGACCATGGTAACTCAGATTAGTAGGTCCTTTAAACGAACCACTGGACCTTTTCCAACCGCGCCTGCCGGCAGCTCGCGGAAGCAGAGCTGGATCTCACGAAGCATAAACAACCTCCGGGGCAAAGTGAGGAGCTCTACTCTTACTGTTAGGGTTTCGGGTTTAGAGGTTAGTTTCTGGTGGTCAGGGTTCAGGAAGTGGGGGTATTTAGTGCTTACGGTGTAGAGCCACAGTTAAAGCATACCACGTGCTGTCTTTCTGAATTGATGCGTGATGCTCTAGGTTGAGTAGCAGTGTCTGCGGCTCGGGGTTTACAACTTGCGGGACTAAGAAGGCGAGCTTGGGATATGTTACGACTTGAAATGATAATCCTGCGATGTTGCGGGTATTTCGAAGGCTTCAAGCATTCCTGAAGTCGAGTAGAAGAGTAGAAGTTCGTAGCGAGGGCATTAATGTAGCACTCACGGATGAAGTTTCATCGCGCAGGGGTTGTGAACATCTACCTTAACCTACAAAAACCTATTTTTTGTAGGGTCGGAATAAACTGAATATGAGGGTGTATAATCAGAACCTACAAAAATCTAGGCTTTAATGCTGCCAGCAACCGCTAGTTCAGTCAGGACACCACGGATTCAAGCCGGGCCGGGCCGTACTGTCGATGACGTCAAACGCTAAACCGTAACCCCAATATTCAACGAAGCCGACACTTACACTGTCAATCACGCTAAACCCTACTCCTTAGCTCGAATATTCTACGAAGATGAGAAGACGCGTTAGACCTGAAGCCCTTAC
Organism: Symbiodinium sp. CCMP2592; assembly: GCA_905221615.1. Taxonomy (NCBI): domain Eukaryota; class Dinophyceae; order Suessiales; family Symbiodiniaceae; genus Symbiodinium; species Symbiodinium sp. CCMP2592. Next base: position 349,219 of record CAJNDT010001835.1, on the reverse strand, counting down.
ACCCTACACCCCAGGCTGTCTACATTGCTACAGAGCCTTGGACTAGCGACCCGACCTCAGGTACAGCAACTCCTGGACTTTTTTCCGAGGCGAGGGGCTCATCGCTTAGGGTTTAGGGTCTTGGATTCAGGGTGTTGGGCTTCGGGTTTATGGATCTGAATTTCGGGTTCAGGGACTTGAATTTCGGGCTTTGGGTTTAGGGTTTACGGGTTCCGGGTTTAAGGGAGGGTTTTCGGTGTATTGAGGGGCTGTGGCCTTAGGTCGCCAAGTGCTGGCCCAGACTCTCCCTGCACACATCACCGCAACACAAGTTCAAGATCCACGCCTAGAGCCGATTCTCAAGCAAAGACCATAAGTCCGGGATTCCCGGAATAATCCAACAACATAGCGGGACAAGTCATAAGAAACGGGTGCTGGAGCATGTCATGCCTTAGCTGTATCAGTGACTATCACTTGTAAGAGATGCTACTGCCTGTTATTCCAGGCCGTACTTGGAGGTTCATGGGTGGTTATAGATGGGGTTACAAGTCCCCTAATGTGGGTTTTATAAGTATAGTTACCCCACTTACAGCCCCACCCATGAACCCCCAAGTAAGTACAGCCAGCTGAGCAACTCCCGGCCTGAACACCTGAAAGCCACCCTAAATCCTAAACCCTACAACCGGAAACCCTAAAACCTTATAAACCTTAAAACCCTAAACCCTAAAACCCTAAAACCCTAAAATCGGTAAACCACCTGATCGCTTTACACTATACTAAACAAAAGGGCCTTAATAATTAGACTAGGGCTTTGGGGCCCATTCTGCTGTAATTATGATAAGGAACCCGAAGATAGTGTTCGTAATTCTTTAAGCCCCTATCTTATGCTATCATATACATAATTACATATGTATGTGTGTGTGTGTGCACGACACAGCCCGACACAGCCGCCTGATCGACTTCGTGATGTCCACGAAGTAGCGAAGGGATGCGCAGCCCGTAAATTTGTCGGGGCCTGACTCACCATCGATCGGGCTGGAGAACGCAAATGTAGCCTTAAGGGTCAAGCACCTATTTCTTCGAGGGCTCATATAAAGGGTAGTTCAATTAAACATGTTTCTATAAGGGCTCCTATGAGGGTACTATAAGAGTTCTATACTAATTAGGGGTCATGTACCTAGAACGAACATGTGATATCTCCTCCCTGGAATAGGGTGTCGAATAGAGATCGTGCCTTCAACCCTGGATCGTACCAGTCGGACCAGCAGCTGCGCTACAACGACGGAGTCGTACGCTCCGGCTAAACGCAACCCACCCGTCTATGTCAACGTAGGGAGTCTGACTTGCTTGCTGAAAGTTGCCGAAGCCGCATCTAGCGCCGCCACATTCACATATTTGCATGCATAACACGTCGGGCGATGACTCGTAGCCTTAAAACAACCCTGAACCCTACCACCTATATCCTGAAACCTATAAAATCTTGAACCCTGAACCCGAACAAACAACAAAAGAGCCTCATCGGAACTGCATGACCCGGATATCCCGGATGCAAAGACGCCCCCATCCCCCAAGTTCTAAGGCCGAGATCGCACACCCGAAGATCGCAACTCAAGCCTTGGGACCCAAACACCCCAAAACACCTTAACCTAGGATACCCAGTAACCTAAGAATAAAAAGGCCTCTCTTTTTGGTATTGGGTAACTTTATAAGGAACCTGGGACTACAAAAAGGCAATAAGGGTACTACTGGGCATCCTAGTAACACCTCCTGCGTGCTCTAAACCTAAAAACCACACGGTGGAACCCAGGCCCCTAAATAATTCCGTCAGAATTCAAAACCCACAGAAGAAAAGCTGTAGACTCAATCCCCAAACCCTAAAACCATCGTAAACGCTGCACCCTAAACCCAAAGATCCCAACCCAAGCCCTGCCCCTGAAACACCCAAACCCTCAACCCCTCAAACAGTCGTAAACCCTACTTACCCAAGAAGCCACAGAAATGAAAGGTTAAACTTTCCGACTCCTACTCAGCTACAAGAGCCCAAAAAGTTTAAAGGTTGGGTATTGGGGATCTACGCTCATTGGGACGCTTCAAGATCCAAGAATGACCTAGGAATGGAAAGGGCCTTTTTGGTGTAAAGGGGCTGATGAGGGAACCTGAACCCTAACTAAGTACATGGTTCTATTCTGTGGGAGAGGTGGGGGGACTCCATGGTCTGGCTGGTCCTTTGTTTGGGTTTTAGGGTTTAGGGTTTTGGGGTTTAGGGTTTAGGATTTAGGGTTTAGGGGTTTAGGGTTTAGGGGTTTAGGGCTTTAGGGTTTTAGGCCCTGAACCCTAAAGCCTACACCCTAAAGCCCTTTGGTTTAGATCGGCATCCCTTCGGCCTTCCACCGGAGCGGCCTGCATGTTGGAGGGAGGGGGACTTAGTACCTTGAAGGGCTCCCTTAAAGGGATCCTTAAAGGGCTCCTTAAAGGGATCTATGAGGGTTCTATAATGGAGGGGAGGGGGACTTAGTAAGTAGGTATTAGGTCGAGTTCTAGGTACCTCGAAAGGGATCCTGAAAGGGAGCTTAAAGGGTTCTATAATGGAGGGTATGGGACTTAGAAAGTGGGTTTTAGGTAGAGTTATAGGTACCCTTAAGGAATCCTGAGTGGGGTTATGGTGCTTAAAAGTCTCTATAATAACTACTTACTAGGTCCCCCGACCCTCCAAGCGGGTGGAGGGAGGGGGTGGAATGGAGGACTTCGTTGCCCAAACGGGCCATGTGATCCGCAGTTGGCTAGGAGTTCGGGGCCAACATTAGCCAACAAGAAACTAACAAACAGACCGATTGGGTCAGGTTTACCTAAAGACTCCAAATAGCCCAAGCCAAGTGCTAGTTGTAGACTTTACCGGTAGTCTCCATGGTAGTTCTTTCTTTAGTTTAACCAACTTTACATTTTGGGATCCTGACAATAAACTGGTTAGCAAGGGACTACAATGGACACTGTAGGTAGACGGCCAAGTCGGAACTACGAGTGCCCTTGGAGTCTTAGGGTAAGGAAGGACGGTTTACGGTTCGGCGGAGGGTTTGGGGTATAGGCTCGGTATAGGCTTCAGATGGCTTAACCCTAAACCCACAACCCCTAATCTTATGAACCTTAAGGTGCCTTTTAAGGATTTTTGAACCCTACATTCTGTCGCTCTTTCTCTCTGTCTCTCTCTGTCTCTCTCTGTCTCTCTCTGTCTCTCTCTGTCTCTCTCTGTCTCTCTCTCTCTCTCTCTCTCTCTCTCTCTCTCTCTCTCTCTCTCATATCAAGTCGAACACCCACCAAATAGAGAGTCACCACTGAAACTCATAACCTCAGGAGCCCGATATAGACTCACCCAAACCCTGATACAGAACCCAGGTAACACGATCCTGGTAGGTTGCTGTATGGACCCGAAACTCCCAGTGATCCTTCAAAAGCGCATAGAAAGCCCAACATCCCGATGAAAATTGTGGGTCAATCCTAAATGCGGAGGCCGCCTGTGCCCGGAGTGTGTCCAGGATGCCTCTGTGGGGTGGCTGGGAACAAGGATTGTTGTCGTCAGCTGGGTGTAGAGAATCTCTCTTATAGAGTTTTTGAGTTTGCATGGGCTTGTCTACAGTATCCTGGGTCTGAACCCAAAATCCCAAACCCCATACCCTCAATCCACGGCTCTAAACCTTTAACCCTAAATCCCTACATCCCAAGCCCTGAACCCTAGAGACATGCAGCCTCAGACTGTCGACTCCAAAGCCCTCAGCTCGCTCCAACAAAGCCCAGTTCCTTGAAGGGCTGAGGGTTCTATCAGGGTTTCTAAAGGGCCGTATTGGTTGTTATAGAGCTTTCAGCCCTAATCCCTACACAACCTAGAACCCCAAGATCAAAAGCCGGAAACCCCTCAAACATCAAAGCCCTAACCGGAAACCGAATTCGACAGCCGAGGATCCCTAAACCCTAAAGCCCTCAACCCCTTAACATTAAACCGAAACAAAAATTTGGCAGCCAAGGATCCATCTCCATCCAGCATGCTCTTCGAGATGTTCGCGCCTCGAGATGTGGGGGCGCAGAAAGCGAAGTGCTTCGCACGTTCCTTTAGCCGATTCCTGGTTTAGGGTTTAGGGGCTCCGCGTTCAGTGTCTAGGATTGTTTTCGGGTACAGTGTTTCGGGCTTAGGGGGTTCAGGGTCTGGAGTTCAGGGTTTTCAGGCTGAAGACTCGGGACTTCGGGGGGTTTGGGTCCAGAGTTTAAGGTAGAGATTAATACTGCTCCCGGAAGCCTAACATAGTAGTAGGATCCAGAACGGAAAGCCCATTTCTGGAGGATTTTGGGTGACAGACAGGAGCTACGCCCTCCTAGGTTTTGGGTTTTAGGTTGTACGCAAGGGTCTTTGTTCTCAGGTTGAACCCTGGGTACTAAACCAAGGTTGGTCTGCATGTTTCGGGCTTTTTTTCGTAGATCTGACTACCCTACCTAACTTCCCTTGAACGACAAACATCAACATCATTAATTATCCTGTTTCGTCCATCAACCACTCTTCTTCGGAAACGGCCGGACCCCATATCCTACATCCCTATGACGCTACGAGGAGTGGTGTAGCTTGCGACTTATGAAACGAAAAAACCCAAGCCCTCGACCCCAAAATGTGGTTCCCAGACCTTCCAAAATCCATTAATTAAGGTATATACCTTAAATCATAATAGGATCCCTAATCTGAATTAAGGTATATCTCTTAATTAAGGGATTTTGGAAGGTCTGGGTTCAGCAACCATGTCTTTGGGTTAGCAGGTCGCCGAATTGAAAACATGTTTCTCGGAAGAGAAGTACACAAATATGCCGTTGACCATGAACTTTCAACCCTGAAGCCTCAACCCCACCTTACTTGGAGGATCATGGGACTTAGTAAGTAGGGTTATAGGTACCCTAATTGGGGTTATAATTGCTTATAAGTATAGTTACCCTAATTATAACCCTAGTTACTAAGTCCCATGACCCTTTAAGTAACCCCAAATCACCAGCCGTGTTAAGGATTTATGTGAGGAGCCCTCTAGAGGATCAACAGTACACAAGCACGCCGCTGACCCTAAACTTTCAATCCTAAGGCCTCAGCCATACCTTAATCCGAAAGAACCTGCCTTCTTAGGGATTTATTGGGGAGCCCTGGAAAGGTAGGGTTCTTTAGGGCTACTGAACCCTAAGCCTTAAACCCCAAACCCCCAAACGCTCAACCCTAACCCCTAAGCCCAAAACCATAAGCCCTAAACTCGGCTCCCGAGCAATAGTGGAAGGCGCTATCGCTTTTGGCCTGGCAGTTCAGCGGGAGACCAGCACTTGCTACGGTTTAGCATTCAGGGTTCAGGCTTTTGCGATTTTTTTTTTGGGGGGGGGGTTAGGTTCTCTTCTTCAACAACCGGGTCCCCAAAAGTTCAAACTTTCTAAGATAGAGCTACCATATAAAACCAAAAAAATCACACAGTTTCCCCGTTCACTATGTAAGTAGGCTCAGGGTTTGTCAGCTTGACGGTTCGGGGGGTTTAGGGTTTTAGGGTAATAGAATCCTTCTTGCGAAGTGCCTTGATCCTTGAAGTAAGTTCGAATTCGATGTGTGGGTACCCTAAACCCGACGTCCAGAACCCTGAACCCTCAAACTTTGAACTCTAAACCCTGAACCCTTTACCTGAAATTGGCCCTAAACTCTATACCCTAAACGGGCCCTAAACTCTAAACTCCTTAGACCCCCCCAACTCCCCACGAATAAGGACCATAAGGGCTCCATGAAAGGGCCATCGGGAGGTCCTGGCCTGTACCCCCGCTTAGATCTAAAGCCCTAAACCTTAACTTTGTTGCTGAGTTCAGAAGCCCCAAAAAGCGTACGCGTCTTTTAGTGGGTGGTATTACCCCAGAAAGTGTAAAGTGTATCCACTCAGCTACTAAGTTAAACCTTCAACCTTAAACCCTAAATCATAAAACTTAAGCCCTAAACCCTAAGTCCTAAACCTTAAGCATCTGATCAAGACATCTGCTCGAGCCCCGAGTTTCCACCGTCTTTGCCCAAATCCGCCGTTAAGCGATGCGATGTCAAAGAAGAACCACTGATTGTCGATCGCCACCTGCTTGAGTGCAGCGAATAGAACGAAGTTTCAGCTTCAGTTCAAGCCGCCTTCCGGGATTAACATGCTTCAGGGTTGTAGTTTGCATGGCATTCCCACCAACCGGGAAAGGTTTAAGGATGGCTTGGGCTTAGGGTTAGGGTTTAGGGTTGGGATTTTAGGGTTTAAGGTTTTGGGTTTATGACCGAAGTGGATAACAAGACGACTTATAAGTACCACAAAAGGAATCCTAATTGAGGTTATACGAGGTACTTCGTCCCCCACCCCCCCAAGTAGGGCTTTAGGGGGTTTAGGGCTTTAGGGTTTTAGGGTTCTTACGGGGTTAGGGCTTAGGGTGTAGGGCTTCAGGGTCTACGGTTTAAGGTGTACCCAAAGGCCCCATAGTACTTCCGTTTTGGGACTACCTTATAGGACACTATATATGAACCCCACAAAGGAACGACTTTGGGGCCTTTGGGTAGGGCTTTAGGATTTAAGGGTTTTAGGGTTTAGGGATTTAGGGTTTACGGCTTAGGGAGGGCCTAAACCCTAAACCTTAAACCCTAAACAAAACCCTAAACCCTAAACAAAACCCTAAACCCTAGACCCTAAACAAAACCCTAAACCCTAAACAAAACCCTAAACCCTAAACAACACCCTAAACCCTAAACCCGAACGGTTAGGGCTTAAGGATTATATGCCACCTGCGACACGACCAGCCGGGAGAGGATCGCCTTGGGGCTCTCTAGCATTCAGGCCGAAAGGCTCCATGAGTTTAGGGTTTAAGGTTTGGGGTTTAAGCTTTAGGGCTTAGGGCTTAAGGTTTAGGGTTTAGGGTGTAGGGGTTAGGGTTTAAGGTTGAGGGTTTAGAGTTGTTGGTTTAGGGTTTAGTGTTTAGGGTTGATAGGGTTTAGAAAGGCTCCATGTACCTAATATAGTAGGTACTTAGGCAAGTTCCCATACAGCGACGACTTTAGCGCCTAAGTACGTACTCTAGGGGCACATGGAGTCGTAGGGAGGTGCATGCCGAATCTTTCGTACTTGGAGGGTCGGGGGACTTAGTAACTGGATATTTTAGGGATGTATAAGTACCAACAGCGCCAATTAGGATGCCTTTTAGTGTACTTATAGGTCTACTTATTGCCGACTTACTAGGTCCCCCGACCCTCCAAGTATGCACAGCTCTTAACGGATCTGTGCTGCGTAGCTTTCAGGGTCAGGAGTACGGTGTGTGGTCGCTTTGGGCTGCGGTGATTTAGATTGCAGGGTGTCGGAAGCCACAAGTACGTAAACGTATGGTAGGCAACAGCATGACAGGCATCTTAACTCTGCAGGCCCTCAGTTGACTACTAAAATGCAAGCACCGCAATGGTAGGGTCTAATGGCCAAGGACCATTCAGAGTGGTTTAGAGCAATTCAGCTTCCCATGTGGCTGGCAAGGGTGATTGTCTTTACAAGGAATCAGGAAGGCCCATCTAAAAATGAAAAGTCTTGTTGCAACATCTCCAGGCTAAGTACCTAGAGGCTCATACCCTACCCCTTGTTTTGGATAGCTCATTTTATGGTTCGGATCTGCTATTTCAAAAAAAGTAGCTACCCCAAAAAAGGGGTAGGGTATGAGTCTGAGCCTATAGGTAAGGGTGAGCATTCAAGAGATCCTGTTGGCCCGACAGAGCCCCGAAATCGTAGCAGCCATGTACAAACAAACGATACATGTAAGTGGTTGTCAAGATTAAGGTACCTTTTTGGGTACCCTAAATATTCGGTGCCGTACTATTTTAGGGACCCAGAAAGGGACCATAATTTTGACAACCACCTATGTGACAGTCAAAGGTACAGACACCAACACCCGTATAAGACAGACGTATAAGACTATGTCAAACCATACAAGTCTGCTCATGAGGCAGAATTCACTCGGTTAAAGCTCGTCAAGCGCATCTAACATCTGAGCCTCACAATAAGAATAATCAAGCCAAGTAGGGCGAATAGCCCCGTAAAGAGCAAGAATCAGTAAGCTAGAGTCTAATTCGTTCGTAAGGATGGCCATCCAGAAACATCCTCAGCAGCACAGTACCTGGTAACATCTGAGCCAGCCGCCTTGCGGGCCTGCCGAGAATGCTTGGATTCGTCATGACGTTCTAGGCTGGCCCCTCTAATGCCTCCGAAAAATCCTCGAAACCCTAAACCCAAACCCTGAACCCTAAACCCTAAATCCTAAATCTAAACCCTAAACTTTAAGCCCTAAGTAACTGAATACCATCCAGCGTGGCCGAAACAGGGAAACATAGCATATCCCCAAAGCCGCCTAGGGTGCTAAAGAAGTGGTTGTCAAAACTAAGGTCCCTTTTTGGGTACCCTAAATATTAGGTGGGCTACTACATTAGGGATCCAAACAGGGACCCATAACTTTGACAACCACCCCCAAGGGGGCTCTGTGAGGCCACCCAAACCCCAAACCTTGCAACCAAAAGCTGACGCCGCCGCACGATACTTAACTGTTCGAGGGCTTTAGGGTTTAAGGTTTAGGTTTAGGGTTGACGGCTTAGGGTTTAAGGTCCAGGGTTTTAGGGTTGAGGGTTTAGGGTTTAAGGTGAAGGGCTTAAGCGAAGGGTTTAGGGTTCAAGGTTTAGGGTTTAATCTACTATTTGCTTAAGAAACCCCCAAAAATAAAAATAAAAATCCCTATATTACCCCCATAAGGAATACATTTCTTATTTTTTGGGGGTTCTTAAGCAAATAGTAGTAATGTTTTGGGTTTAGGAGAGACCCCGCAGTCCCTCCAACTCAACCCGTAAACCGCTGAACCCCCAAACATAAACGTCAAGTTCAAAGCCCGAGCCGTAAAACCTTATTGGGAGGCTCCGAAAATTAGGGGGTACCTTATTTTGGGGGTCCTTATAGTAAGGATCCTATTATTTCAGGTGCTATGTTAGGGTCCCTTATTTTCGTGGCCTTTCCGTACACATAGCGTGGTGCATCTCAGCCCGGGTATATATAGGGATTTCGGGAGGATCTATAAGGTTATAGCAGGGATTATCAGGGGTCCATAGGGATTCACAAGGGGTCTATAGAGATGTATAAGAGACCTGCAACAACCAGGAATAATAGTCTTGATGTTCCAGAGTAATTTTCAGATGGTGCAAAGTCCTGCGAAGACGTACCGCTCAATGAGTATGATAGGTAATCGGTAATCATGTCAAAAATGTCTCCCAAAGCCCTGTTCCAATTCTTAGGGTTCCTGTTTGCCGCTAATCCTGAGCTCCCGTTAGACAGAAAAGCGAATCCGATACAAGAAACCCAGTCAAAAACGCAAGCCAAAATCAAACTTCACCTGGCAGGCACAACCAACCTTAAAATCAAACTCTCAAAAGCAAAAACAACCAAACCTTCAAGTCAAGCTCTCAAAGCAGAAAGCCCCTCAACCCTAGGCCCAAGACGCTAAGCCCCAAACATACAAGAAAGGGACCATGGACCCTTAAGCTAAGGGTTCCGTTGTCTACTCAAGCAACATCACATTTTGACTGCTTGGGGCGCCGATGGTCTTCGGTACAACGGAGGCCCTGTAGCTATGCTGCTTCCACTGCAATCTGCACAAGTGCGCGCCCACGGAAGGAGGGTGTGGCGGGAGTGCCTGAACCCTGAACCCTAAACCCCAAAGTGTAGAGTTGCGATGTTGTGTCAGTCATGAGGAACTAGCGGCTTGGCCCGCCTTACAGCTGCAAGCCCAACGAAACGTCAAGTTGTGTGCATCAAGAGACCAAGCCACACCCGGAGCCCCACGCATCTGAAATCTGGGATTGGTGACCTTATTTGCAGAAAGGCCTGCGTCATGTCAGTCGGGGCCTATTTTGGGTACGGCCCCCATACAGTTACAGTCTATATTAGGGCTACTATTAAGGTCCTTATATCTCTATATTATGAATATTATCCAACTGTTACTGAGTGGGGGCAGTACCCAACCTATATTCATAAACTTCAAAACTCGCAAAAGTTGAAACATTGACAAGGATCGTTAGTGCTGCGACAACATCTGCTTCAGCTGAACTTGGAACCCTTGACCCTAAACCGCAAAGCATAAAAACCCTGAAAGCCCTCAAGCTCTAAGACCCAGAACCCTAAACACTAGACTCCGAAAGCCGTGAAGGCCTAACATGAACCCTAAATATGCCTCAACCCGCAAAGCCCTACGAAACAACGCCAAGGAAGCGAAGGCCTAAAGCCCAAACCCTACCTGTAGCCGAAAACACATGGGTGGCTTTCAAAATTAGGGTCCCTTTCTGGGTCCTTCATGTACTACGGCACCTATTATGTAGGGTACCCAAAAGGGGAACCATAATGTTGACAACCTCCCACACAACTCTTTGGGGTTCTGTTTTTGGCGTCTGTACATAGAAGTCCTTCAAAAGGTAGGTTGTTTGGGCCACCGGTATACTTCAATTAAAAACCCACCACAGCACCCAATGAAACCCCATAGATTTACGTGGCAAGACCCCCAATGTGCTACAGAACCCCGATGAAACCAGATCAAACCACACCCCTGCTCTGCACCCAAAGTGCATCTTCAACGGGCGCTCGCGCAGGAAAGCTTCCAGTTTCGAATCACAGGGCTGATACCAGATAAAGGCTTGTGATTTAGGATTCGGGGTTTTGGGTGCGGGGTTTATGAAGGGTTCGTTGAGGCTTTTTGATGAAATTATGACGGGTTCTTCGCGCTGAGCGCTTAATTAGTCGTTTCTCAGACTTATGGATGCCCCCGTGAAAAACGGGTCCTTAGAATAAGGATTCTGCTATTGAGGGTCCCGGCAAATGCTCTTGTTTAGGCTCCGCTATCACGACTTGATAAAGGGTTCCTTGTCACAGAGCTTCTTTTAGGGTTCCTTGAGGGCTTTACTAACCCTGTCTTTTCTTTTTGGGGTTTAGGTTTGGGGGTTTGGGGTTTTTGCATTAAGCATTGAAGCGGGAAGGCTTGACGGTTTCGATTGCGGATTCGGGGCTGCAACATTTAGAGGTTAAAACTTTGTGTGCAGTCTCTGTCTCGGTTTCCCCTTGTTTGTGTTTCCGACATGGTAACCCTGGGATTGTATAGGCTGGGGCGGCTGGGTCTTAAGGTTTTCGATATATAGAGACATTAATAATTTCCTATACCATTATTGGGGGGGGTACCCCTAAACCGTATATATATATATATATATACATATATATATAGACATCAAAAACTACCTATAGTATTTTTTTTTGGGGGGGGGTGTCCCTAACCCCTAAACCCTAAACCCTAAAACCTCTTGAGGTTGAGGGACTGAGGTCGATTGAGGTGAGTGACGGGTTGCGACTTAAGGATGGTTAAAGTTTGGGGTTTAGGTCTACATGCTTAGGGTTTAAGGTTTAGGGTTTAGGGTTTAGGGGTTTGGGGGTTTAGGGGTTTCGGGTTAGGGGTTTAGGGGTTTAGGGTTTAGGGGCTTAGGGTTTAGGGTTTAGGGTTTAGGGTTTGTGCAGGACAGGAGCACTGCCCATTGCGATTCTTCCTAGCGTGTGAGAGCATCGTTGTCAGAAAAGCGGAAGAAGGGTCTCACCGCCACTCAGTCACTAGCACAGTCGGCACTTATGAGCGTGTCGTGGTATGGGCACATGTAAAGGTGGCAGCCGTTCGACCTAAATGGCATCGTGTTTGATGCAGCAGAGCTGCCGCGATGATCTGGTAGTATTCATTACAAAAGAAAAACTCTTACGTAACTTCTTGAATGAGAACCTGTCAATCAGAAGTACTGCGAATGTGACTATAGCTGGACGATGGCCATTGCGCACCAATAGTAGCACTGCCATCAAAGCAGTAGAAGCACTAAGCACTAGATTGTGTAGCCGCCGTCGTCGTGGTCAGAGTCGTAGTAGTAGTAGTAGTAGTAGTAGTAGTAGTAGTAGTAGTAGTAGTAGTAGTAGTAGTAGTAGTAGTTGTTGTTGTTGTCGTAGTAGTAGTGGTAGCAGTACTAGTAGTAGTAGTAGTAGTAGTAGTAGTAGTAGTAGTAGTAGTAGTAGTAGTAGTAGTAGTAGTAGTAGTAGTAGTAGTACAACAACAACAACAACAACACCAACACCAACACCAACACCAACACCAACACCAACACCAACACCAACACCAACACCACCAACAACAACAACAACAAGAACAACACCAACACCAACACCAACACCAACGCCAACACCACCACCACCACCAACAACAACAACAACAACAACAACAACAACAACAACAACAACAAAAACAACAGCAACAATAACAACAACAACAACAACAACAACAACAACAACAACAACAACAACAACAACAACAACAACAACAACAACAACAACAACAACAACAACAACAACAACAACAACAACAACAACAACAACAACAACAACAACAACAACAACAACAACAACAACAACAACAACAACAACAACAACAACAACAACAACAACAACAACAACAACAACAACAACAACAACAACAACAACAACAACAACAACAACAACAACAACAACAACAACAACAACAACAACAACAACAACAACAACAACAACAACAACAACAACAACAACAACAACAACAACAACAACAACAACAACAACAACAACAACAACAACAACAACAACAACAACAACAACAACAACAACAACAACAACAACAACAACAACAACAACAACAACAACAACAACAACAACAACAACAACAACAACAACAACAACAACAACAACAACAACAACAACAACAACAACAACAACAACAACAACAACAACAACAACAACAACAACAACAACAACAACAACAACAACAACAACAACAACAACAACAACAACAACAACCAACAACAACAACAACAACTACTACTACTACTACTACTACTACTACTACTACTACTACTACTACTACTACTACTACTACTACTACTACTACTACTACTATTACTACTACTACTACTACTAATAATAATAATAATAATGCTGTACTAGTACTGATCATACTACTGCTGCTACTGCTATACATACTGCTGCTGCTTTGGCCACCTGAAACATGCCAGCTGCCACCCGCTACCTGCTAACTGCTGCTCGCTACCAGCTACTGCTACTGCCACTTCTACTTTTGCCGCTGCTGATACGTACTGTTACCTGCCACCTGCTACTGCCAGACTGACTTGCTCAAAACTCCCCGAACCCTAAACTGATGGGAGGCCAAAAGGGGGGCTGAAGATTCTTGGGGTAGGGATTCCTGAATATGAACCCTATTGTGGGAACCCTAATCCCTACTAAACCCCAATAGGCTAAAACCCCTTTTTGGCCTCCTATGATAAGCCCTAAACCCTAAACCCTAAACCTTAAACCCAAACCCCTAAACACCTAAACCCTAATTCCCCTAAACCCAAAACCCTGGCGGTGTCGACCCTCAGACTTTGACGCCGTGCAGCATTGAGAGTGTTATCACGATCGTTGATGGCGGTTCTGTCCCAAGGACTGGGTTCTTTTTAAGGGATTTATCTTGAATTACCGTAATACGGATCAGGGTTTAGAGGGGGTTTAGGGTTTAGGGGTTTAGGGTCTAGCGGTTTATAGTGGTTTAGGGTTTAGGAATTTAACTTAAGTTACATTTGTAAAGAAACTATGTTTTTATTTACGGTAGATCCCTATTATCATGGTGACTTAAACCTTCATTAAACCCTAAACCCTTAAAGGAACCCATTTAGATCCCCATTATGATACTTTAAAATATCTTGCTGAACCCCTAAACCCTGATAGAAGCCTTAATGGAACCCTAAACTATGGTAACTTAAATTACGTCCCTCAACCCCTAGACCCTAAACCACTATAAACACTAAACCCCCTAAACCCCCGATAAACCCTAAATTTCGGTAACTTAAATTAATTCCCTTAAAGAGAACCCAGAGAAAGTTCCCTCGGACTGTACAAGAAGCTTCGCCACCAAGATTCTGCAGCCGCCGCCGGTCAAGAAACAGCAGGTGGGGGCCCCCACAGCCCACAAGGGAGCCCCACTTTTGCGGGGTTTAGAGTGTTATAAACCCTAAACTCTAAACTCTAAGCCGCAGTATAGAGTCCAGGATTTCGGATTTCGGGATTTCGGCTTTGTGGCATAAGGGTTCAGAGACTCGCTCTTTGGGCTCCGGAAACAAACCTTGCCACCGTATCCGACGAGGTTCCAAGGTGGGTACCCTAAGTTCCCAAGAACCCAGTTAGGTTGAGGGTGTTGGTGTTTAGGGTTGATGAGCTCTGGTGTTTGGATATAGCAGGGAAAAGACGGCTGCCTTGCGTGGTAGAGAAAAGTATGCAGGTGCCTATCCTGTTCTACATGTCCGGCAGCACGCTTGCGGTCGTCCTGCTTCCCAAGAGCTCGGCTCACCTCAGGAAGATGACGTACTGTGGGTACACCTTGTTGGCGGCAAGGCTGTTTCTTGCGGTTCCAGGCATTATAATATTTAATAATCATCAAGGATGAACCCTTCTTTCATAAGACAACATACTAGCGAGAAGTCAAGTATACAGCATATTGTCGAGTTGTGACTGATACCTCGAATCTCTTGATCTCCACGACCTATAATGCTCAAAGCATGCTGAAGTCTTGCAAAACATGCCGTCTTACAGGCTGCAGACATATGGATGAAAGCTCCCACTTTTCAATATCGCTCGAGTTACACCCCTAAGGCTCCATGTACTCATATAGTATATACTTGGGCCTTAGAGGAGTTCCTATATAGGTACTTTGAGGCCTAAGTGTATGCTATATTCCAAGGGTGAAAGGAGGGACCCTTAATGAGGACCCCTAGGTATATACCCTTAATATAGCTATTATATACCCAGTATATAGCCCCATTATAGGGTAGGGGTCCCCATTAAGAGTCCCTCCTTTTCCCCTCTGACATATGGCTACATGGAGCCTTAAGGCACCCAACAGCCCTAAACGCTCTCAGGCCAGGATCTGAGCCTTCCATCCCAAAACCTGGACCCTAAGCACCCTGCCCTTTTAGGGTTCCCTAATATGATTTCTTTATATAAGTCCTTAGTTAATTTAGGGTTGCCTAATGTTATTTCTTTATATAAGTCCTTAATTGAAAAGGTAGGTTACTTGGGGTTGAGGTAAACCCTAAAAACGCAAAGCACCACCACAAACCCAACAAAGAGCCCTTATAGTACCCGCATGGTACCCTTAAAGGGCCCCCACAATAAAAACTCTTAAAGGAACCCTCAAAACGAGCCCTCACAGGAACCCTTGAAGGAACCTCTAGTAGATCCTAAGCACTATACCACACCCTACACCCTAAACCCGAAAGCCTAAACGCCCAAACCCCTAGCCCCTAAACCCGAAAGCCTAAACGCCTAAACCCCCAGCCCCTCAAACCCAAACGAATAAACCCCTAATCCCCAAAACCCTAAACCCTACGGCCTAACCCAAAAACCTTAAAACCCAAAGCCCTAAACCCCTGACCCCTAAACCCCCAACCCCTCGATTCCAAATCCCATAAAGGGAGCCTTATAGATCCCTCCCTCCCGTAAAGGAGCCCTTCAAAGAGCTCTTACAGTGTTAAAAGGAACCCTGATAGATCCCTTGGCCTGATGGTTGTGCGCACAGACGTAGCACCACTTGCCACCTGAGGTAAAGGAAGGCTTAGGGGGCCATTGGTTCCGAAAAAACTAGGGTTTAGGGTTTAGGGAGGGGCTGAAACTACTTGAAGCTTAGGGCATCGGGTTCAGGAGTTAGGGCTTAAGGTTTAAGCTACCTAATGTCCAGGTTAAAGGTTTCGGGATTTAGGGCTTATAGAGTTTCTGTTTGCAGTTTAAGGCGCTATTTTTCGGGCTTAGGTTTCGGGATTTAGGGTCCGCGATTTATGTCACGGTTTATGTACTATAGGGGCCGTAATAATCTTAATAGGCATTTGGGATCCTTTAGACTATATTTATAAGATCTTATAAGAAGGAACGAGCCCCAAAATAGTAAACGACTCCTATATTCAGGACACCTCAAGAATCCTCGCAGCGCGCGCCCGGTTGAGGACACAACTGTCGGAAGTGCCCTCGCAGAGTCGAACCGTAAGGGTCCATACTGTTGATGATATAGATCTTGCATTTCCTTAAGGACCCTAAACAATGGGAAGAATGGTATATTCCTTATTATGGGTAATGCAGGATTTATATCATCAACCGATATCCCCCCCCAACAAAAAAGTATATGCGTTGAAACCAAAGTATATACTATTTGGGTACATGGACCCTTTTGGGGGAAGAGCATGATGACTGCTCCCTAAACCCTAAACCCTAAACCCTAAACCCTAAACCCCTAAACCCTAAACCGGACTATGCGGTGTTTTGAGGGTCGGGATCAAGGCCGAGGGCTTCGGGGTCCTGTAGCGACGTTCAATGGAGAACCTTCGCATTACAGGGAACTCCAGAAAGTTGGAATATGGTTTCAGGCTGGGATACCCTATAATTTACCATAGAAGGGTTAGGATAATCATATTCCAACTTTCTGGCTTTTACCTTATGGCTTGTGTGTACTTTGCAAAAGTATGAATGTATATGTGAGAATAAGAATATGTGTATATCCATAGATATATGTAATATGTGGTCGGATCTGTCTACCTACCTGTCTATCATCGACCACCGATCTGTCTGTCTATCTATCGACCGGTCTATCTGTCCATCGGTCTGCGTGAAAATATACCCGAAAAGGCGAAAGGAACCACAATAACAATCAGCACGCTGGATTCTGAAGCTGCCGGGCAGCCATGGATGGAGTGCACCTCAGACCTGGATGGAAAGGTTCCGGTTCAAGTTTAGTTCTTTGGGGCTTTAGTGCTTTAGGAGCGCTCGCAGCGTTGCGGTGTTCATTCGCATTTAAGGTTTAGGGCTTTAGCACTGGGCTTTTGACTGAGGTTGCTTTAAGCTGTGTGGGTTTTGGTGATTGGCCGCTTTAGGGTTGTACCGGTGTTGCAGAAACATCCTGAACACAAACGAAGCAAAAGCTATAACGGTCAGGGTCCAAGTACATAATAAGCATATACTCTTACTCTGCCACATAGTAAGCTACATAACTACTACTCGAAACCTAAGTTCCTACGTCTTGAATTAGATTAAGCCCTAAATGCACTCTGAACCACACGGACACCGAAAACACAGCCCCAAACCCCTAACCCCTAAACCGCTAACCCCTAAAGCCCTGAACCCCTTAATAGGGCCCCAAAAAAGCACACATAAGCAAAAATTAGGGTAGGGATATCCCATATAAATCCCCTTAGAATGAAGCCCAATAAGGTAGGGATATCCCCATAAGATGCTTATGCTTCTGTGCTTTTGGGGGTCCCCACTTAAACCCCTAAACCGCACGGGCAAAGAGAACAAAGCATAACTCCAAGGCCGCTGCTTGGAACCGAAGACTCCTCCAGGACCGAGGCACTGGGCGGTGAGAGCCTGAGGGGCGTTTAGAGGTTTAGGGGTTTAGGGGTTTTTAGGGGTTTAGGGTTTAGGGGTTTAGGGTTTAGGGTTTAGGGGTTTAGGGGTTTAGGGTTTAGGGGCTTAGGGGCTTAGGGGTTTAGGGGTTTAGGGGTTTAGGGGTTTAGGGGTTTAGGGGTTTAGGGGTTTAGGGGTTTAGGGTTTAGGGGCTTAGGGGTTTAGGGGTTTTTAGGGGTTTAGGGGTTTAGGGTTTAGGGTTTAGGGGCTTAGGGGTTTAGGGTTTAGGGGTTTAAGGGTTTAGGGGTTTAAGGTTTAGGGTTTAGGGTTTAGGGTTTAGGGGCTTAGGGGTTTAGGGGTTTAGGGGTTTAGGGTTTAGGGTTTAGGGTTTAGGGGTTTAAGGGTTTAGGGGTTTAAGGTTTAGGGTTTAGGGTTTAGGGGCTTAGGGGTTTAGGGGTTTTTAGGGGTTTAGGGGTTTAGGGTTGTGAATTCAATGAGAATTCCCACTGGCAGCGCCTGATCCCCGATCAGCTCAAAGAAGAAATTCCGAAGACCGAATCCCAGAATCTGAAGCAGCTGAGCCCTGTCAGTGCAGTTGCCGTTGAAGATGGCCTCACCTTCGTTTTCCCAGCTCACAGGTCCATGCGCTCCCAGAGCGATCCCAGACCCTCCCACCTCAGGACCTCGAGCCCTCCAGGCCACGAGGAAACGTCGGATGTACATGATCGACACTAGCTACGGAAGATTTCACACTGACCGTTCTTTTTCGATCAAGTGCATCCGACTACGAGGGGACTCTGCAGGGAGTCTTGTCCGAAGACTCGGGCACAGCACTGAGTCTCTTCCAGCTCAGGACATGTTATGGGAGTCTTGTCCGAAGACTCAATCGAGGTGGGATGCTACCTATCCTTATGATCAAGAAGAAAGTGGTGCCTGTAACCATTCGATTGCCTTCTTACGTTGGGCGTCCTTCTCAAGCGTCTGAGAGGAATCATACAGCTTAAAATGTCCTCGGGCAAGGACAGCTCGCAAGAGATTAGAGTCCATGGCTTTCGTAAGGCAGTCTGCTGCCTGGAGCGTAGTAGGAACCCATCGGAAACAAGCGTTTTCTAGGCATCTCTGTTTTATGAGAAGTACTTCTAGGGTGGTCCGGTACTCTTCACAAGCAGGCATAGCAAGACGGGTAACAAGGTCATACAGGCTTTTGCAATCGGTGACGATGACTGCCGTATGAAGCTGCTTAAATCCCAACTCAGGCTGTTGCCACTTGAAATCGGTTATGTGGATAACACCCCACAACGCACGAACCCATCCAAGGAGATCCACTGCCTTGGACATGGCGTAGGCTTCTGCTGACAACGTGGACCGAACAACCCTAGGTATCTTTTTCGAAGACCAAGTCAACGGGGATATGGGTGCTTCAAGGTTTTGGTTCAAGCGGCCATCTGTTGCGCAGATCAAAACGCCCTGGTGGGAGTTCAAGTTCTTGGACGATGCAAAGGAAGCGTCTCCAAAGGCTACAAAGGTTAGCTGTTCCACGGGAATGGCCCGAAAGACAATGCTTACTTGGTGATGTTCTTGAGCTTCCCTTAGCACCTTGTTGGCAAGAAGCAAGGTTTGGACGGTGGCAGTGGTCGTCTGGCATTGGACCTCACCTAAGCGTGCCGCGACATCGGGGCGGGTATGAGTCACAGCGTACTGAAGACTTCCGATAAGCCCACGGAGCTTAGTACGCTCATCCTCATTTACAGGGGCGTCGAGGTCTTGACGCCGAAGACGGCCAATGTCTATGGACGGAATCCGATGCACATAGTCGGACTGGGATGCACGGATAGAGTGATCCGGAAACTGTTCAAGTTGTATTCCCGTAAAGACGAAGTTCTGATGCTTACGTGACCCGAAGGGGAGAACCTGCTGCAGCTCCTCAACCTTTTGATGAAAATAAGCATCTCCTCCGCACACTCCATCATCGACGTGGACTCCGAGGATTCCCCGTAGGCGACTTCCGGTCTTCAAGACAAACACGCACGGTTCCAGGGGATGTGGCTCAAAACCCAGCTTACCTAACTGCTTACATAGCTCTTTGTAGAACAGGAGTGGTGCATCCACCCTGCCGTACGCATTCCCCACAAGTTGGCACACTTCATCTTCCTGGAGGTTCAGCAGTTTTCTAAGCTCGGGAGGAGGTTCCATCGCCAACGGGTTTCCTTCGTCAGCTTTCCCACGGAGGAAAGCAGTCTTAATGTCGAAGGAGCTCAGAGGAAACTTGCACGAGGCAATTGTTTGCAGCACGGTAGCTCTACCTTCACGGGATAGGGTTGGTGCGTCACGCATTACTTCAACAAGTTTGGGATCTTGAAACCCTAAAACTACTAAGCGGGCCTTGGCTCGTTTCTTATCTTCCCCTGGTTCTGGAGTTTTCCAGGTAAGGATCCATCGGGACTTCAAGATTTGGGACGGGTTAAGTTTACGGCGCAGGATTGGTTTTATGGCTGAAGTTTGAATCCAGCACTGAAGCTCCTTCTGCTTGGCCTGGTCAAACAAGGCCACCTCTTCCCGGCTTAGATCCTTTACACGGACCTCGGCACGAGCTCGCTTTCCCACCGCAGCCAAAGTGGCTAATTGTTCAGGTGACGATTCCTGTGCCCACTGTTTAAGGTCTCGAGGCTTTAGGGGAATTTCCAAGCAAAAGGCTTGCTGATCTGAACACTCAAGAGGATCATGCACGTAAGGAAGATTATCCTCGGCAAGCGGCGGTCCTTCGGCAAACTCGGCAGCCTCTAAGGTGGTAAATGACAGAAGCTCCGGTATCTCTGGTTCTGGCTCAAACACAGTCTCGGATGCCAACAGGATTGACTCAGAGAGTAGGCCATCCTCTGAGTCGGGCACAGGGATTAAGGAGGCATCTACACTAGAGGGTGCAGGGACTTCAGATGGCATCGGAGTCTCTTGGCCATTCAAACTGCTTGAAACTGAAGGAGCAGCGGGATCGCGCTCAACTTCGGGCGCTCTGGACATTTCGAGACTCTCAGGGTCTTGGACACTCACTTGTGGCGTGAGTTCTTGCTCTGGCTGAGCTACATCACCCCCTTGAGACTCGGAATCTCTGGCAGCCGTAATGTCGGGTGGTGCGGGATTGACAGGTGTGGGCACGTCCACACTGGCAGGATGGCGTTCAGAATGAGAAGCTGTGGTTGTCTCAGGCTGGGTACCGGTAAGGTCAAGGTAGGTACTAGCCCCTCCGGTCCGAGAGGCTGTTTCTCCGGCGGGGAAAGATGATGTCTGTTGCCATTCCCTAAGGGATGCAGGTCGGAGGTTTTCCGGCGCGCATCGTAGGATCGTGGTGCCGTGTGCAACCCAGACAATGGACTGCCCTTCCTGACAGATCACCTTTGCCGGTCCGTGCCACCTACCTGCAGCTAACCTGTTAGGCGAACTCTTTTTAGTCCAGTACAGAACCCAGGACCCTGCGGCATAGGGACCCCGGACGGGGACACTCCGGCGGAGAACAGCTCGTCGGATGGCTTGCGAATTGTCGGCATCAAAGAATGCTTTCCTAGCTGCGCACCTTAGCTCTAGCCTTTGCCGATGCATTTCGGATTCTAACTCTTCCCCTAGGGCTAGAGTGTGGGAAGCAAGGTCTTCATCGGAGGTAAGGCTCCCGGGGACCTGCACAGCTTTACCTAAAACGATTTGTTCGGGTGAATACCCGCGGTGACGCACTAGTGCATTCTTGGCTTGACAGACCTGCAGCAGGGCTTTGTCAAAGGCGGCATCATTGAGAATGGGCGAATCTTTGTCAAGACGGGCTAGCATTTCCTTAATGATATCCCCATGACGCTCAATACGACCGCGTTGCCATGCCGCTGCTGTGACGAACGTCTTTATGTTAGCTCCCTGAAACAGCTCTAGGATCTGATCTGAACGAAACTCTCCTGCCGGGTCAAGGTAAACCCTACGAGGATTTCCAGCCCAGGAGAACCAGCAATCATTCAGAGTTTGCATAGCTTCAGATGCATGCCTTGATTGAGTTCGCCGACCCTGGTGGAAACAACTAGCTTCGTCTAGGACATGAATCGCATACGCACGGTATCCAGATTGGCTTTTGAAGAAGAACCCATCTATTCCAAGAAGCTCATTAAACTCTCGTGGTTCAGGGAGCTTACTGGGTCTTTGGTGCAAGGGCTTCGTTGACTCAAGACAAGTGTCACACTGATACTCTAGAGCACCGTCAACAAGGGCTTTGTCGTAGCCTGCGGCCTGAAGGTGTTGGGCGAGAACTTGCGGGGCCGGGTGACCTAGACTCTTATGGACCCTGATCAACAGCATCTTCGATTCTTTATCTAGATTTCGAAATGCGGGTCCGTGAATTGGGGTAGGAGGTGGCGCCCAACCCTCTAAGTCATGCTCGGCGGTCGGAGTAGGCTCAACGGCTGGACTGGCACCAGAAGACGCATTTTCAGAGACGAGTGGGGCTGGATCCTGCTTTTTGGTGGCTAAAACCGTAATGAGGAAATCCATGGATTTCACCCGGCCTCGTCTCTGAGCACTCGCAATTGAGCTTCGTAGCTCAGGCTCTCGGCTGACAAACTCGGATTGGCCATTAGGTCCTGTTCTTTGACATATGCTAATTCTCCAGGGGGCAACCGTACTAGGTAGGGCTCCTAGGGGCCAATGTAGTTGTTGACCTCCACAACCTGCGAAGCCTTGCATAACATGATATGCGGGCATCTGTTGCTGCAGGGCCTTCATTATGTCGCTTTGTGGCGGGATCAATGTGGGGGAGGCTTTCGTGACAAGCTTAGAAACCATCTCAAATATCGGCTTCCAGGCTACCTCAGACACAACACTCTCGACAGAAGCAGCATCAGTGTCGGATACACGAGGCTGAGCTTGGCCTCGCAGCCTTCCTTCGGATAACGGACTACTGTTACGCTTCCGGGCTCCAAACCGACTAATGGGAACCGATTGATTAGTGGAGGTCTTTTGGCGCTTACGGGTCAGGGGTATTACTGCATCCGCGGCCAAACTCATATCCGTGACTGGCGCAGAGGCAGGTATGGACCCCGGAGGATCGCGCAGCAACTGTTGTGCTACATAATCCGCGAACCCTTGGCAATACGATCCAGCATACTGAGCTAGTGATAAACCATTCAGCTGACGCGGCTTACCTGCAATAGCTTGGTGTTGGGAGTGACCCGGGCATTGCTTTTGAACAAGACTTCGTATCAGTTCAGGGCTTGTACTCAGAATGCAAGTGCGTTTCCTAATGGCAATGTTGGAGACAGGTGTTTTAAGGCCAAACGCACACATGTCTACCAACACTTTCCTAGACCCCGAAAGGATGGGCTTAAGGGCGGGACTCTCAAGCATCTTCGATTGCGCGGGCTGCTCTAAGTGAAAATGCCGGCCGCGGCTGATTTGCCAATGAAAGATCTGGGCGCACAATTGCAAATGCACAGTGTCTTCGCTCCGGGCTTGCTGGATTCGAGATGCCTGCTGGGCTCCACGTGCAGCATTGAAATTGCTCCACGAGCCCCAGGCACGACCACTGGGACGCATCCAGATATGCTTGGGCTGCGTTTCCTGAAGTGTGTCCCACAATCTACGCTGACCCTCTACCGTACTAAGATCCCCATCTCGTATAGTGAACCTTAAAGCTCGACCCCCATTATCGGAAACCGACTGAGTCAACCGACTATCATCGGACGCATAGACTTCTAAGACATCGAGCTGCTCGCCCACTGGTCTGTTATACGCTAACTGAGAGTCTTGAAAGACGTCCCAAGCGGCCTTCTCGGCCTTTGCAAAAGCCTCGGCACAAGCATGCGCGGTTGCTGAAACAGCAGGCGGAACGGGCGATGGCTGTAGCAAGTGCTTTGCAACATCCAGCTCCTGTCTAAGAGGTGTTAAGGCGGGATCTGTTGGAGGAAGGGTCGGTGTTTGCACGGCCAGGCTCACATCAGAGCGCTTACACATTTCGGCATTTTGCCGGACTGCATCCATCGCTGGGAGGACAAACCCATTATCCCTTAACCACTTACGTTCCGAAACCGGCAATTTCTCTAGGGGCTTAAGGGAAAAGGCTACTATCAGGGATCTATTCCCACACCAGGGCTGGCTGGCGTGCCAGACATGAGGGTCTAGAAGCAGTCCAGGCTTCAAGGCTTGCAAGGATCCGGACTGCATTGCACTGCCACACTGCCGATCCAACGGCACTTGGTGCGCACGAGGTGGTCTGGCCACCCACACTTCTCCCCCTGAAGTCGGATAATCAAGTGGAATAATCAGATTTGGGGTTTCTCGTGAATTGAAACTGTCCTTGTGGGGCTGGAGGAGTTTGTTGACGCTGATTCCTACAGTCGTGAACTCATGCTGTGGATTTGTTAGCTGCACAACACGGGTGATCACTCGGGTGATGAAGGGATAAGCTTTCGTTACTCGGGTCAATCCCGTAACTCCCCCATGCACATACATACCGAACATTACATAGGCAGGCTCCTTAGAATCTCCTATGGTGGCATGTGACCCCTCTTCGAGGCAGCCCCGCTCATGCGAGCTCGCAGGTGACAGTAGATGCCAGGGAATTGTTTTAAGAAAGTTCTTTAGTTGGGATAGGGAAGCTTCCTGCTCAAGTAACCCTTTTGCCTTTGGCTCAAGCTCTTGAAGTATCACCCTACTTTGTGCAACTAGAACCTCTAACTCCCGTTGGCAATCCCACACGTCACCTAGGCAGGCGGTGAGCTCTGGCTGAGATGCTGAATCATTTGCTGCATCAGGCCCTCCATCTGCGACAAGCGTTCGCCCAACAGGGTCACTTGCTCTTGCAGTGCGGAATCGGGGCGATCTTGCTCGTGCACCACATCCCAGGATGTTTCCCAGGCTACGCCCTCGAGAGAGAGATGGCATTGGCTCTTCGGAGCCGCTTTGGCCGAAGCGCCTGGCGTCCCTCCGGACCCCGAGGGTTGAAGCAAAGCAGCTTCCGTCTGCTCTGCCTCTTCCACTGAGCGGCGCACGAAGGTGATGAAGGCCACATGCTCCATCTTGGTGCTCGTTGACATGTGGTCCAGGATCCAGTGAACCCATGCGTGCTCGTTCGTGTAGACGTCCGAGAAGGAACGTCCTTTCATCGCCTTGCCGAAGAGGATCTTGGTCTCGCCGAGCTGGTCTAAAGGCATGGTTTGCACTTCTTCCAGCGTAAAAGCGACCGAAGGGTCTTGCAGGCGGCTGAACCGGGCACTTAGGCTCAGCACTGGCGTGCTCGAGGGCACACTCTCGGTCGGAACCACCGGGGCACGCTTGGGAGCCATGGGGATCCTTCGCGGTCACACGGGATGCCTGAGGAATCTCGCACTTGTTGGCAATCACGGCTGCTGTTTGTTCTTCTTGATCATCTTTCACTGGGCATGCACTCTGCTCAAAAGACCCTTGGGGCTTCTGGGAAACAACATTAACATGGTCTAGCTTTTTAAAGCTTTGACAGTCTGAATTCCAAACCTTCAAACCCCCTGAAACACCAGCGCTTGCTGTACACACACGCGTTTCACCTATCGTCGGGGTTTGGGCTCTGGTCATGCAAAGGTCCTGGGCGGGAGCATTCTGATTGTCATCTTCACATGCAGAGTGGCACTCACTCATCAGGTTGCTTTCCTCGCACAGGCGGGCCAGGTCTATAAGGTAGAGTCCCGTCGGGCCCACTCGCATTTGCAGGCTCTTCTGCAATCTACGGAGGTGGCATGTATCGGATTCCGTATCTATGACACCCCCTAATTGCTTTATGGCCCTTTTGCTAAAAAGGAGTGGAGTACTTCCCGGAACCACCTCAATGCTCAACCACAGAATCTGGCGGGCGGCCGTCTGAAAAGGCATCAGGATTCGGCGATCACTAAGCAGAGTCTGATTGTTACCGAATCTGAACCGAACGGAACTTTTCACTATCTTAACCTGGGCTCGGATCGCCTCGCTCAGCTGGTTGAGGAAACTCTTGACAAGGCTCTTTCCCATCACACATCGGCTAGCACCCGTATCTAGGATTGCATCCGTAGCCGTTGTGCTGAACAAGGCAAGAGCGGGCACATCCACACGCTCAGCCTGATCCTGGGCACGCTTGAAGCGCACAGGCTCAGTCAAGGAGATTGCCCCACAACGCTTCGGCCTGAAGGGGATTGCATTCTGAGGCTTAGCTTTGCGAAGATTGGCAACCATCCGCTGAAGCCTATCAGTAATCCCTTGCTTATCTACCGTGTCCCAGGATATGTAAGCCTCGGCAAGGCTCATGGCATTGGCGGGAACCTGCTCAAGCACCTCATCGGCATCACGACGGTCTGTGGCCACCGTGTCGGTCTCACCTGTGAGGGCTTCGGCGACCGTGGTAGTCGCCTCGGCAGAGGCAGAAGTCTTGCCCTTCTGCGGGCATTCCGCTTTCCAATGCCCCTTGGCCCCGCAGATGCGGCAGTGGCTGCGGGCGATCCTGGCTAAAAGCTGGTCTCGACCACCTTTGCCACCTTTCCCACGGCCCTTGGAACCCTTAGATCCCTTGAAGTTGCCCTTCCCGGCACTCACTGGCCAGAAACCTCGGGATCGTTTCTTGGAGAGAAGCTTCTGTCGAGCTTCCAAGTAGCTCACCAAGGCCTCCTGCAGATCTGGAGTATCCTGGAAGAATCCTTCCAATTCTTCCTCGAACCCTTGAACTACCAAAGCGTCAGGGTCCTCTGCCGCAACCATGGCCTCGATGAACTCTCCGTCAAGCTCCGGCTCAGCCTCGTCCACCAGGCCTTGCGCTGTAGCCTGATAGGCTCGCTCCGGTTCGTCCGGAGAGGTCTCTTCGATCACGTTGGCGTCGTAGGTCTTGGTCCTCGCCGTGCGCTGTCCCTGCAGGTCTGCGAAGAACCGCGATCCCAAAAGACGAATAGCCGAAACCACCTTGGAGTACTCCAACTTGCCTCCCATCTCAACCACAATCTTCTTACGATCCTCTGCTGACAGCTGAGATTGTCTAAGGAGAACATAAGCTCGAACTTCTTCCATTGTCACTCCCTGTGCCAGCAATTCTTCAAAATGAACGTCATGCCTAGCCAGGTAGCTGTCATTGGTTTCATCCGCCTTCTGCGCCGTGCTGTAGATAGCTTTCTCAAAGGTATCATATTTTTCTTCCAAAGCAGTCTTTCCCCAAGAACCACCAAGAGTTGCAACCAGAAGCTTGATTCCCGACTCATCTTTGGTCTTGAGTTTGTCTGCTGAAATCTTCGACACCTTCTTGAAAGCCGTACCCTCACACAGCAGCGCCGCCCTCGGAGCTAGAAGATGAAGGTGTTCTTGCGGCCACATCGCCGCCAAAAACTGAAGCTTGCCACTATACTCCGTAACATCTGTCACCCCCGGACTGAAGCGTGGAATAGCCGCCCATGGTAACTGAAAAGCCCCAGAATCAACAGGTACTGTCCCAGACGCTGTTGCCGGTGCCTCAGCCTGCTTAGGAGGCATTGTCTCCCAGCCCACCAAGGAATGTCGAATACGAAGTACCGCTTTTCCGCTACAGTAGCGAAGCAACAGGCTCCGCTACCAGTGTGAATTCAATGAGAATTCCCACTGGCAGCGCCTGATCCCCGATCAGCTCAAAGAAGAAATTCCGAAGACCGAATCCCAGAATCTGAAGCAGCTGAGCCCTGTCAGTGCAGTTGCCGTTGAAGATGGCCTCACCTTCGTTTTCCCAGCTCACAGGTCCATGCGCTCCCAGAGCGATCCCAGACCCTCCCACCTCAGGACCTCGAGCCCTCCAGGCCACGAGGAAACGTCGGATGTACATGATCGACACTAGCTACGGAAGATTTCACAAGGGTTTAGGGTTTAGGGGCTTAGGGGTTTAGGGGTTTAGGGGTTTAGGGTTTAGGGTTTAGGGGCTTAGGGGTTTGGGGGTTTAGGGGTTTAAGGGTTTAGGGGTTTAGGGGTTTATGGTTGATTTAGGGGTTTAGGGTTGAAGGGCTGGGGTTTTTGGGTCGAGGTTCCTAGAGGCCGCAATAACTAGAGCAGGGTTTAGGATATGCGGTGTGGGGTGTAAGATTTTTAGGGTTCAGCATTTAGGGTGCTGGGAATATAGAGGTCCTGATTGAGGAATGAATGATATCCGGTTATCAAGGAATATAAACTATAGCCGGACGCAAATATGGGCATGGTAGAGATTGGCCAGCCTTGGCCTTGGCCTTTGGGAAGTAAGGCTTAGGATCCTTTTCCTTAGCCCAAAGGTCATCAAGCTCTTTGATGCCATCCTTTCCCTTCTTTAGAAGGGAGTAGTGCTCCCGAGCAAACGCCTTCATGGCGAATGAAAGGCTCCGGAGCTTTGCTACCTTGAGGACCGCCTTCTTCATGGGGCCGTCCTCCATGGCTTCATAACCTTCTTCGGTTCTGTGGCGGAGAATGTCTTTCTCCTTCTTCGGTTTTGCCGAAAAGGCTTCCGTTTGGGACGGTTTACGGCCTTAGGATATATTTATGGATGGGCCCTGAATTCGAGGATCTGAAGACTTCTTGGGAGGCCCTTACCCCTAAACCCTTCAGAACCCCCTATATTCTAAACTCCCTTTTTGGTTCGTTAAGGGTTTATCGTCTAGGGTTTTTGGGTTTAGGGTCTAAGGCTCTGGTAGTTGGTAGGTTTATAAGCAACCTAAGACCCCAGAAAGGCAACAAGACGAGAAGGCAGCTAGAACTGGCCAGTTTGGAGCTTAAGAGCATAACGGATTTGGAGCTTTTCTTCGAACACCGCCGACTCTGGGGCCAAGAAACCAAACCCCTAAACACTAAACCCTTAAGCCCTGAACCCTAAACCCCTGATAAAGCCCCTTGCCACGAAAATCCATGCATCCGTATGAGTATGCTTTGACCCTAAAGTGCCCATATGGGTGGTTGTCAGAACTAGGGTCCCCTTTTTGGTCCTTATTATAATACGGCACCTAATATTTAGGGCACCCAAAAAGGGGCCATAGTTTTGACAACCATCCATATAGAGACCACTTTAGGACCTAAGTATATACTGTGTGAGCACACGGACCCTAAGGGTTAGAAAAGACCTACTGGACCTTTGTAGAATCTCTTTTAGCACCTTACCGGGCCCTAAAGCCCAAACCTCAAGCCCAAAAGCCCCTAAAACACCCTATAAACAACAACAGCCTAGAAGCGACCACTGAGACAGCCATTGAGCCGAGAGACCACCCAAACCCTCCCTACCCCTACGAAACATTTCAGAATCCTTGAAACACTTTAAAACCCTGTAGAGGGCCAAACAACTCTTGAAAACCGTGCGAGACCCGACAAAAAACACTCACTATATCCGTTCAAGCACCCAATAAGACCTTGTCAAGCGTGACATAACCATGCAAATCCAATCAACCTGTGAAGCTCACTAACCCACAAAGCCTTTACCTTAAAGACCCTACAAACGACGACACCTACCGCCAGCCAGCACTGCAGGGGCCTACACAGGTAAAATAGCGTTTTGGCTCCTTTGTAGTACTAATATAATCAGGAACCCCTAAGGAATATGTTGGTAAATACTTTGGCCTCTACATCTCACGGGCCCAAAACCCAAAGAAACAAAAGTTGAAACTTTCAGAATCGACTACCTTATAAGAACCCCAAAAGTTCAAAAGTTGAGTTTACAGCCAATAAGACATTCCTTTAACCTACCCTTTTTAAGGACTTATATAAAGAAATCATATTAGGGAACCCTAAAAAGGTAGGTTCCTTAGGGTCCAGGTTAGGCCTCCTTCTGCTCCTGGGATGGTGCGGCAGTCAGCTCGCGCACCCGTCCGCACAAGACCTCACTCCCGGGACTTCTGAACGGCGTTGGGACCCTCAATGGGGACCCTTTAAAGGGATCTATAGGGATTCTATCAGGGTATAGGGTTTAGGGGTTTGAGGGTTTAGGGGTTTAGGGCTTCGGGTTCAGGGTCTGTTTAGGGTTTAGCATTTAGGGTTTAGGGATTAGGGTTTAGCATTTCGGGTTTCGGGTTTTGGGCTTCGGGTTCAGGGTCTGAGGTGTTGGGCTGAAGGTGTAAAGAGCTGAATTCGAACCGGAACCAGGTTTAGGGCTTATAAGTAGGGCTTACCCTATGCCTCCAGGGACCTTATTATGGGGTCCTTAAGGGGTCTAGGGCCCTAACTATGAGGTCATTGGGATTTAATAGGGATTACAGCAAACTCCAAAAAGTTGGAAACCTAGTTAAGGACAAATAGTGCTGGGATGCCATATACTTTACTCTTAGGGATTGAGGCTATCGGGTTTCCAACTTTTTGGCTTCTACTGTACGCAGCTTACAGCAGAGCAGATCGGAGGATGCAGCATTCGTGGATATCTTCCCCTGTATCTAGATCCGGAACTGCAGTAAACACCTTCTCTCGGATGACCTTTTTATGGTTGGGATCCTCCAACAACGCAACCAGCAGCCACAACAAGTATTCAGTACTGCAATTCAGGGTCTGGCATACGCGGCATGCAGGCTTAGACGGCCGTGGGACGTCACCAAAAGATTAGACGAATATGCTGCAATCCTATATCCTTATAACTTGTTAAACCCTAAACAGCATGGCTGAGGGCAGCTAAAGGACCTCAGCTGAAGCCTTGTTCCGCTAGAAGCCTCTCCCGGCTGTTCAATCTAACACGAAAGCCGAGACATAAAAGACAAGAAGGGTACCGCCGGGAACCAAGGACATGCCTATGAAAGCCCTTATAAAGTCCGTTTTGAAACCACTACAGGAACTGTAGAACTTATCATGAGTGTAGGGTTTAGATGGCCTTTGGAAAGCTTGACCCTCCAGAACTGCGATGTTGATCTGCGAGACGTCTACTGGGCCCCGTGCGCGGCAGAGGAACATGATCCGTACCCTTGGCTTACGAGGTAATTTGGTTTGGGAGTCTATAGTGAACAGTTTAGGCTTTTGGGGTATAGGCTTAGCTTAACTTACTTACCCAATAAGCCGCAGAAATGAAAGATTAAACTTTCCGATTCCTGCTCAACTGTAAGAGCCCAAATGAGTTTAAAGGTTGGGTATTGGGGATCTAGCTAAACACAGCCATCGCCCTTTAAAGGAACCCTAAACCCATATAGAGCCCTTAAAAGGAACCCTATAGATCCCTTTAAAGGTTGGGTATTGGGGACCTAACATTAACAAACTCAATACAACGCACGTTTAGGGAACAATGGATTCAAGCGTCGGATCTGCCTACCCAAAGGTTCCATGTAGCCATATAGTATATACTTATACCCTAAAGTACCCATATAGGAACCCCCTTAAGGCCTAAGCATATACTATATGGGTACATGGAACCTTAGGGCTAGATCCTTAATTGCAGTGTCTGTCTTTTCGGGTGCAAAACGATCCCAACCGCATAAGACGCTATCCGAACAAGAACACCGCAATGCAAAGTCCAAGTTTTGGCTCCGAGCGCAGGTTCAAGCTGTGCTTACAAAACCCTACACATATGGTAAAACCCTAAGCACCCTAAACCCTAAACCCGAAGCACCCTAAACCCTAAACCGTAAAGTACCTTACATAAAATGGCAGGATCCTGAAGCGAGCCCCACGAAGAAACCCCGGACTTAGAAGAACGGCCACGTCGACGCCGAAACACTTCACTAGGTTCCCCCGTGTCCCCGTGTCCCCATAGTAAACGGGAGCCATACAAGTCAACATCCCACAGTTAAGCAATATACCCCTAAATCTCAGTAGGATCCCTAACGTGAAACCAAGCCTCAGGGTCCAAGTACCTAATCATGGCCGTTTCAACAGTACAATTTCGCAGCACCGCGCCGAACCGTTACCGCACCGCGCCGAACCGCGCAGCAATGTATCGTACCGAAAACAACCGCCACCCCCTCCACCCCTCCAGCCCCCTCCACTACCTCATCCCTCCACCCCTCCCCCTCCACCCCTCCACCCCTCCACCTCCCCTCCACCCCTCCACCCCTCCACCCCTCCACCCCACCCCTCCACCATCCCTGGACCCTTCCCCCTCCACCAAAGAGTAGCCTGCATAACTACTATCCTCAACCCCACTACCTAATAATTGGGTCCTTTGGACCCCTGGGGGCAAGCTATAGTTGAAGAAGCCTAACCAGTCCAATGGGGCGCAAAAGCTTCTTGGGCTAGCGATCCCCGTTGGGGCTTTTTGTAAAGCTCTTCATACTTAGAGCCTGTATGACGAGACCCAAGAGTAACCTAGGAAAAAAAACGGAGCCGTTTCTGGTTTAAAGGGGGTTCTAGGGGAACCCGAACCCTCAAAAAGGGAAGAAGTGCCAACTCTGGGTCCTAGATGGGCAGTTGTCAAAGTTATGGTCCCTTTGGGGTACCCTAAATATTAGGTGCCGTATTAAATTAAGGACCCAGAAAGGACGCCTAATTTTGACAACCACCCAGATGAGGGTCGTGTATTGTCTGAGAGTCAAACCTAGTTTAGGGCTTCGGGCATAGGGTTTAGGGGTCTGTCCGGAACTCGTATGAGTGAAGCCCAACATAGGGGCGACCTTAAGGCCCAAGTATATGCTATGACTACATGGACCCTCACGGAGAAGCCTCCGTCACACTCAAAAGCTACACCACCCTAACAGAAGCAGCAAGGCAACGATGCTAGGATAGTTTGACTAGGTTCTGTTGGGCGTAGTAGATGTCACGTTGTTTGTTCTGAGTTAGACCGTTAGACCACAGATAAGCAGTCTTGCTAGCTGCGCTTTCACACCTATGTATTCTGTGATTCTTAGAAGCGGGGGAGGTGGCACTTGGCAGTAGTCCTTTTCACATGTTCCAAAGCTTCGATACGGGTAGATCACTGGAACATACGGGAACTATACTCAGGAACTGCTGAGGGATCATGTTACCAATATTTCCGACTCAGGAGTCTGACGACCCGACGACTCACAATGAAATTTGACCATAGGCTCCAGATGACACGATCCTTGGTATCAAACAAACACACAAGACCAGCAGTTTCCAAAAAAAAATCACAACCGAATGTAGAGCAAAGGATATGCACCCCGAAAGAGGGGCCTTGGAGAAAGAACACCCCGAACCCGAATTCTGAGAAACCGCGAAATCAGCTTCGAAAGCCACACACTGGACGCCGCTGGACAACCCAGGCTAACTTTGTGGCGAGCTTCGTGTACCTAAGACGACAGGGAAACTTCTTGATCGGAGGCAGTTGAAGGCATGCCAGGGTTTAGGGTGGGGCTTTGTGCCAGAGGCGCTTTTAGGCATGGGCACTGTGGCGTTCCAGGTTTGGGCTTGCTGGTTTACCGTGTAGCGTCGAAGTTGAAGATGTTCAATGTTACAGTTCTGCCTTGCACTAGAAGCACTGCCTAGACCCTGAATGGTAGTTTTTGTCTATGTGTGCTCCGAGTTCAGCCAAGAAAACGTTCGAATACGGGCTTGGGACAATGCTCCACCTGCAGGCCAAGACCACAAACAACTGCAGCAGGGTTTAGGGGTTAGAGTTCGGTTTTGGTTTTAAGCGTTTAGGATCCTAAGTACCTATGTAGTCGAATGTAGGATTTCTATGATAGGAACTATTATTACGGTTTGGGCAAGTGTCCCAGATAGGTATTCAGAACCCCTTGTGAAATCACTGTATGTAAACAGATGATGCTGTTCCTGAGTCCTTTCCAACGTATTTCACGTCTCAGGGCTGTTTACGGCTTTAGGATGTCGGCTTCTGTTGCCAGTAGTTGGCTTCAACTGTGTGCACGGCTCCGTGGGGACTGCCTACTTTCACAAGTTCCAACACACACCTTTGGTTTAGGGTGTAGGACTACGTCAAAAGCCTCGTCGACATTGAAGCACATCAAAGCCACTCCAAGCTACATGCATCAACATGAGAACGGGATTTCCACACTATGCACGACACTACGATGGGGCGTTGACTCATGAAGTTACGAAGCGGCAACGTACAGGATTCTACAGTTACCTCACGTCCGGATGACCATAGTAGCCCTACTCTGAACCCAAGATACCCATGGAGTTACACTCTGCTTGGGGCCCTTCTAAAACCATGATGAAACCCTCTTGGAGGACTTGTACCAGTAAGACCAGCGCATTCATAAGGAGCCACCGAAATCTGTATACAGCCCTATATTATGTATGCGTCGAATTCAACACACCTGTACCATCTAGGACTGTTAGCGCTCCATAAAGCCCGCACCCTAAACTCTAGCCCCTATCCCTAATGCCCCATGTAGCCACAATGGCCTCAAAGGCACTCCCATATGGGTACTTCATAAAGCCTAGGTGCATTCTAGATGGGGGTTTCCGAAAACCCGTGCCCTAAACCCTAAACCCTAAACCCTAAACCCTTAAACTCTAAAACCCTAAACCCTAAATCCTAAACCCTAAAACCCTAAAACCCTAAATCCTAAACTCTTAAACTCTAAAACCCTCAATCCTAAACCCTAAGCCCACGTGCCGAGGAGAAGCGATGGGTTGATCAGCACACCCCCACCGGTGTATCCGAGGCTGGTTCCCGCATTGTCCTCGGAAGTTTTTTGTTTTTCCTTTTCGATCTTCCGAAGGTTCAGGGTTTAGGTTTTAAGGTTTAGGATTTAGGGTTTAGGGTCTTGGGTTTAGGGTTCAGGACTTGCCTTTCCTGGAGACTCCAATACCCCTTAATTGAGGAATGTACTTTGAATCATAGTACGGCTCCTACTTCTGATTTAAGCCTTAACGAAGGGGTTTGGGAGTCTGTGTTCTTTTTGCTGCGGGCCCTTTTCCAACTGCAGAACAGAAGAAATCCCGAGTTCGGGGGAGACTATGTGTCGGGCCTCGGTAATTAGACTGAGGTTTTGGGGCATTTTGTACTAAAGCTAAAACCAGGAGCCGCCTAAAACCCTAGTCTTTTCAATAAATTATCAAGGTCCTTACATCATGTGTGGGGCCTCTTTCCGGGACTCTGGGGCTCAGGTGTTTGGGACTTCGGGGGCTGTGGGTTCACAGCCTATAGTATCTAGGGCTCAAGGGGTTCAAGTGTTTAGTAAATAATTACACATGGGTGGTTGTCAAAATTAGGGTCCCTTTCCAGACATAACTATAATACGACACCTCATATTTAGGGTACCCAAAAAGGGACCTTAATTCTGACAACCACCCAAATAATTATATTTGCTTAAACAATAAACCCTGGAGCTTGCGTGAGTAACGATGAAACACACGCGGCTGAAGCTTATGGGTAAAGTCGGTGCAAGTCAGGAACCTCTTCCAGCCTTCTCTGGTGCCGTTTCAGGGCGCATTACACAGGAAGGATTTATTAACAGGCATTGGAGCTGTTAGGTGCAACCGCAAGATGTGGTAAAGCCCTAAATACATTGCGCCTCCGCCCCCCAAAACTCTGAACCAAATATGGCGGATGAGTGCATCGGCTGGTATAGTGTAGGGTCCTTCTTCAGGTAATGCAGGATTTGTATCATCAACAGTATCCGCGTCTACACGCCAGTCCTTTTGTGGAACAACTACGCAAAGAGCCTGTGCGCCGATCTGGCCTCAGGTTTACGGAATTCCGACCTGCTCTGAATCACAGGGTGTCGGGGATAGTGTAATCTAGGGGCCTTTTTTTTTAGGGTTCTTGGGGCCCACTGTACTATACTTATAATAAGGAACCCCCAAAACAGCATAAAACAGTATTGGTCATCATTTAGGTTCCTATAGTGTGGGTCGCCTCTACAGTGTACATCGTGTCTCGACCCCGTGTCGCTAAATAGGAACACGCTCGAGAGCGAAGCAAATACTAGCACATGGACTCGGATAGCACACTGTAGTAAGCCCTACACTAGACTAGAACTTTCCAAGACCTTTGTTAGTACTGAAAGTCTTTGAAATCTTACAGGAACCCATATCTTATCTCTCTCTTCAATAACCGGGCCCAAAAAAGGGCAAATTTTCGAAGATAGACCAAAGACACCAGCCCAGAACGATAAAGGCTCTCCCATTGGCTAACAAAGTAAACCCCAAACCCTCAAACCCTGGTTTAGGGTTTAGGGGTGTAGGGGTTTAGGGTTTAGGGTTTCAGAGACTTCTCTAAAACCAATAAAGCCCTTAGAGCTGGCCCTCAAACACAAGAAGTGGACCTCTGCTTTCAGGGTGTATCGTCGTGTTGGGGGGTGAGGTCAATAGGGTTTGGGTTTAGGACTTAGGGTTTACTGTAGGGCTTGCAATTACAAGGGTTTGGGATTTACAAGGGCTTATGGCTATGCTTTACAGGGCTTGGGTGGTCATAGGGTTTGGGTTTATGACTTAGGGTTTACTGTAGGGCTTACAATTGCAAGGGTTTGGGATTTACAAGGGCTTATAAAAAAGCGCCAGGGCCTTGTTCGCGCGCGCCTTTGCGCGCATGTTGCAAATTCATTGGCCCTGCCAGTGAATTCGCGGTGTTGGGGCACTGAAGAATCTCGGAAAAAATATTTTTCTCGTCAGGCAAAGAGCCAGTCAGCGTCGTGCAGCACGTCATGGATGCTCTGGTGATCGGATGCTCTAGGAACACGAACGTTATCATGGTTTGGGCATGGATGCTCTGGTGATCGGATGTGCAGGAAATGCTGCATACAGCAGTACTTTTGCACACTGTAGAAGCAAAAATGCCTGAATCTACTGCGTCTGCCAGCAAGTTTGCAAGGCTGAACCCATCGCAAGTTGCGCGCGAACAGGGCTCTGGAGGGTATAAAAAGGGCTTAGGGTTATGCCTTACAGGGCTTGGGTGGGATTCTTGTCATGGCAAGCGGCTGCAAAGTAGAAGCCGTGGCCCCAAGCGGTTCCAACTGCGCTGCCCACATAGGAAATGTCCTGACGAGGAACATAGTTTATTTTGCTTTTCTTGCTGCGATCGTGATTTACAACGATGTTGCCGCTACAGCTCAAAACGACCATATCTGACGATGTCGACACCGCTGTTTCCTGCTGCTGCTGCTGCTGCTGCTCAGTTCAGCCTGTTCCGACTGCTTCTACCATTGCTGAGCAGGGGTAAGATTCCGATGTGGCGCTTTCAGCAATACCCGGAGGCCCGAAGGTAGTTCCTTTTTGGGGGTTCATATGTAGAATCCTATAAGGTAATCCCAGAAAAGAACTTCTGCGGTTGATGATATAAATCCTGCTTTACCCATAATGGCGAATATACCATAATTCCCATACTTTAGGGTCCTTAAGTAAGGTAATGCAGGATTTGCATCATTAACAGTATGGGGCCTATGGGTAGTTACTCGCCCATGCGGGCACTAGCCTTGCGAAGATCTCGACCTTCCGACCTAAGCCCCAGAACCCCTAAAGCCCCCAACTGTGAAGCCCTACCTGGACCCGAAGGAACCTACCTTTTTAAGGTTCCCTAATATGATTTCTTCATATACGTCCTTAACAAGGCAGCTTACTTGGGTGGTTAATGGTACAGTTTAGCCTAAAGTCCAAAAACAAACCTAAAC
Source organism: Symbiodinium sp. CCMP2592 (assembly GCA_905221615.1). NCBI lineage: Eukaryota > Dinophyceae > Suessiales > Symbiodiniaceae > Symbiodinium > Symbiodinium sp. CCMP2592. The sequence goes on along the minus strand of CAJNDT010001835.1, from coordinate 312,282 downwards.
TCTAAACCCTAAACCCCAAAACGTTAACGTCAGAACACAAAAACAAACAAAGAAACCAAAACCGCAACAACAAACCGCTTATGTCATGCGACCGTCTGGCATCTAACTATAGGGCCTTAATGATTAGAAAACGGATTAGAATAAGAATACTTTTTTGGGTGGTGTCTGATATACTGTATTGCTATTACAGACTGTGCCGGAATCATATTGCCCGATACTTATGCTTAGGTCTCTATATTAGGAACTGAACCGAAACGTTGTGTAAGTACCTTATAACCAGGTAGTGGATGGTAGGGGTTCCCAGAGACTCCAAAACCCCTTAATTAAGGAATATATACCTTAAAGCATATTAGGGATCCTCTTATAAGTTAAGGTATATTCCTTAATTACGGGGTTTTGGAGTCTCTGGGTTGTAGTTTGAGCTTAGTGCTTTTGGGGATATTTCTGCTTAACTGTTGCCCCTCTTGCCGCTACGGTTTAGGGTTTAGGGTTGGGTTTATTCATACCCGATTTAGAGTTCACTTTCTAAGAGAGTCAACCAACGAAGAGCGCTTCAGAACTTTATTCGTTATCCTCAGCCCGCATCCCTATATCTGCCTTTACATGGAAAGCATACTGTCAACTATAAACCCTGAACCGCGAAGCCTTAGGCTTAGGGTTCGCAAACCGTGCAAATTCGATTGCTTAACTCTCGAAATCCAAACGACAACGCGAAGAATCCTGAACCCTAAGCCGTAAACCCGAAATGGCACGAAACCCTACTTCTGATGAAACTGCCCCACCCTCTGAGACTCCCACGAAGCCGTTGGCACAGATCCCTCCAGCACCTCCGGAATTGCGGGTTTAGTCTTCAAGGGGGTTCCTTTAGCAGGGTCTGTTGAAGGGCTCTTCAAGAGATCTGCAACAAGGGTTCTAGAAGATAGATGGCTACGAATTAGGAAAGCTCCTGTAAGCCCCATGCCGTAAACCCTAAGCCCCAATGAGACAGGGCCTCCCACTATCCAGCCGAGTGGTCGCCCCATAACGTTTCGTGAAAGAGTTCTCATGGTGAAGTTCTGTGAGGCTGTATTTTCTGTGCATTAGGTCTTACGAGCAGGAGTGTGGCAGGCTTTTGGGTGGAGGAGTCTTGGATGGTATTCGTTTGTGCGTGCCCCTGAGTCTCTTGAAGTCTCCGCAGCCCTACCTTCCAAGGGTAAAAGGAGGGACCCTTAATGAGGACCCCTAGGTATATACCCTGTAATATATCTATTATATACCCATTATATAGCCCCTTATAGGGTAGGGGTCCCCATTAAGGGTCCCTCCTTTTCCCCTTTGATACCTGCCTGCAAAGAGGATCGGCCCTAAGCCTCCACTTCCCAAAACTTGCCTCTCCTGCCCCAGACCCCCTTTGCAAATCTCCGGACAGGCTCCCTGTACTACTACTACTACTACTACTACGACTACTACTACTACTACTACTACTACTACTACTACTACTACTACTACTACTACTACTACGACTACGACTACGACTACAACTACGACTACTACTACGACTACGACTACGACTACGACTACGACTACGACTACGACTACTACTACTACTACTACTACTACTACTACTACTGCTACTGCTACTGCTACTGCTACTGCTACTGCTACTGCTACTGCTACTGCTACTGCTACTGCTACCTGCTGCTTGGAAAGCGGCCAATTGATTGCTACCGCCACAAGCAAATGCAATCCATCACCCATCGCAGCAAGTTCAGGCTTTGCTCAGCGGCCTTCGAGCCCCTAAACTCCTAAGCCCTTATCCATCCTTAGCTACAAGTCTCATAACCCCAAATACGATCCCTTGTAGGATACCAGCAAGTCTACTTAAACCCTCTAAACTCCTAAAACCACCCTAAACCCTAAACCCTAGGCCCTTAAACCTAAACTCTAAACCCTATGCCCCGACCTCGCCTTCAAGCTTCGTTGTGCCGTGCCAAAGACAGAGTTCGTTCACATCTCGGCGGTGCGAGGCACTAGCGCTTACAACAGTGCCATGGAGGGGGTTGCTTGTTTACTGTCTTATCAGGGCTGCGTAAGTGCAAAGAGCTGGCTATCTATCTATCTATCTATCTATCTATCTTTGTATCTATAAATAAATAAATATAAATATATATATATATATATATATATATATATATATATATATAAATATATATATATATATATATATCATTGTGTATGTGTGTATGTGTGCATATATATATATATATATATGTGCATATAGTCATGCATGCATGCAGGACCCAAGCCTGTACAGTCAATGTCAGCCTGAAATGACAATAAGATCAGCATCGTTGCCTTAGACAGTGCCTGAAGTCTACAGTCTCTGCGTGCCTGTGAACAAGGTCTCCAGCAGGAAACTCAGCAATGAGAAACACAATCGCGTATGGAGTACTTAGTATTTAAGATCTCTAGGTCTAGAAGGGAAGAAACGAAAAACGTCTACCTCATGTAGAACCCAAAAGCACAAACAACGTTTTAAGACTCGGCCAGGATGGCTCACTCTCTTGATTCCATATATCAGAACCCCAAGCCCTAAACCCTGAACCAAAAACCTGCACAGCTTGAAGCCGACGCTAAACCCAAACGCCTAAACCCTACACCCGAACCCAAAGACCTAAGCGCCTCCCAAAACTGGGTTCTTGCGAAGAAATTCATCAAATATTTTAAGTTACTATGATAGGGATCTATAGTAAATAGTATGGTTTCTTTATTGTGGTAAGTTAAACTGAATCCATTAACAAGAACCGCCCAAACCCTCGAGAACATGGAAGACATACAGACCCTATACATCCCGAAATAAACAAACTCTGAAACCGCTTTGAAGGTAAACGCCATCCAAATCACACAGCAGCCTGTAAGCCCATTGAAAAACCTATACCGCAAACCCCCCCAAAACCCGGAACCCTGAACCCCAAAACTCCAAAACCCACGCCCATAACCCGAAATCCACCAACACCGCTTTGCAGGGTACTTCCCCGAAATGCTTCTTGGGCCGATGCCACCGTCGAAGGGGCCGAGGAAAGCGAGGTCTTTCCGCTCCTGGCCGAAGGCACTGGCGTCTTTACGGCCAGCGTAAGAGTTTCGCTTCCTGGTTCTAGAAACAGGGCCGTCATATTCGCAAAGATGGTGCCGTGCAGTCCAAAGACTTCCGCAACATCACTCGAGTGCAGAATGATCTACAAAACAGGACCTGAAACGGTTCTGCAAAGGATTTGCAACGAAGAATGAATCCTGTAGTATATCCTACAAGGGCTCTATGGTAAAGGCTTGAGGAAAGCGCATAGGATTCGGGGTGTTCGGGTTTAGGAGTTGAGGGTTTGGTGTTTAAGGTAGTGGGGTTCTGCTCTGAATGTTCAAGCCTGTCGAAACAGGACGAGTCTCCGCTTGAGAGCTTGGAAAACTTCTCGAAACCTACAGGAACCCCACGAGGGAATAGTCATCGAATTTGTTCTTGGGGGGGATCCTGAGGTATGCTCCTAAGTTCCAGTGCATAGGGCTCTCAAAGGTTTAGATAGGGCTTCCGAGATTTGGAGATGGGTATTTAGGGTGTAATAGAGGGTAGTTGCGGGGCGTATACGATAAGTGCTCCATTAAAGGTACTGCTGAATTAGAGTGTATCGCAAGGTCGGGGCCCTTGCAACCCTGATCCTCAACACTAGACGCTATAAAGCCTGCAACCTAGGCGGTTCCGATCGCCGAGTTCGGGTTACCAGCTCTTGCCCAAGGTTGCATTGCCGATAAGTTGGGTACGGCCCCCACTCAGTAGTAGTTGAATAGTATTCATAATATAGATATATTGGGACCTTAATAGCAGCCCTATTATAGACTCTTACTGTATGGGGGCAGTAACCTAGCCGATAAGGTTCATCTTCACGGAGTGACATGGGAGCTCCAGAAAATCAGCAATCTTCATGGGCACAAAACCGGATCGACGCCCCCATCCCTATCCTAAACCCTCAACCCGAATCCGGAATTCATACAAAAAGTTTCCGAAAGAAGGAGGAGATAGGCCTAACGGTTGATGACATAAATCCTGCATTACCCATAGTAGCGAATATACCATAATTCCCATACTTTAGGGTCCTTAAGGTAGTGCAGGATTTTTATCATCAACAGAATTGCTTCGAAATCAAGCTCCGGAAGACACATCAACAAAAGGATCGCATAGTAGGGATAGAAGAGCCCTTTTCGGGGGATTCCGGACAACCCTGATTGCAAGCTCTGTGTGGGTCCTTTGGGCCTATGAAAATCCAAACTTGTTCCACTGTTCTAGTTCATCGTATGCGTTTTGTACAGCAAAGCTGCTATATGAGTTGATGGTATAGCAGTGGTTGATCGTACCCATGCGTTGTGAATGTACCGCTTTTCGATTGTACTCTGCTTCGTCCTTCAGCGGGACACTGGTGCACATCACGCAGACTATACCGAGTGGCCTTACTGCAGTCCTACAGCTATCAAGGCCAGCATCCTTGGTCGGCAAGCCGACTATATACGGCTCCTTCTTGATCGCTCGACCACTTCAAGTTATGACAAAGCAGCTTTCGAGAAGAACCCGATGGCATGGTCTATCCTAGGACCCCGAACTAGCACATAAGCAAACATTAGGATAGTGATATCCCTATAAAATGCTTATGCTTAAATCCTATTCGGGTCGCTAATATCTTGGCCGCTGCATCCGCGAAATCGTGCGCATGAGCTCGTTTGTCGTCTCGCAGCTCTTGCAAGACCCTAGACCCTGCCAGCAACCCCTGGGATTTAGGGGTTTCGGGTCAGGGTTTAAAATTAGGGTTTACGGATTTAGGGGTTTCGGGTTTCGGGGTTTCGGGTTTCGGGGTCTAGGGTTTAGGGGTTTAGGGGTTTAGGGTTTAGGGGTTTAGGGTTTAGGGTGTAGGACCACGATCAGCGAAACCCGTAACCACCAGGCCATGTGAACTCTGGACCACGAAGACCCTACTCTGAATCCCGACCCTAACGCTGAAAAGGCCCAAAAGCCGCCCAACCCCGCCAAATCCTGAAGACCCGTGCTATATTCATATCTGGAGAGGAACTGGGGTAATGGGCGGGGGGATGGGGGGTTAGCCCTAAATACTGCTGATGACATAATTAAATCCTGCATTACTTTAAGGACCCGAAACTATGGGAACTATGGTGCATTCCTTCTTATGCGTAATATTACTATGGGTAATGCAGGACTTATATCATCAACCATAGTCCTGATCAAACCCTTACCAGGTCCTTATCAGTAGTTTAGGGGCCTTAATAATTAGCATGGGGTTGTCCGGCCCATGACTCGACGATGATACAATGAACCCTCAAAATCGTATAGTAGGTATTTAGTTAGGCCCAAATATTACCGACATCGTGTCAATCCCAACACCCCCGGTCTCTCCTGCACCTTTTTCGTGGTGGAACCCTCGTGCCTCCTTGGCAAAGAATCCAAGAAATGATGATTCGCAGCTCTCCAGGCTTTCAAAATGATTTGGTTGGGGCAAGAAAACTGAGCAAGGTGTAAGGTGGGTTTCACCTGAAGGATTAGTATGCAAAACGAATTGAATTTAACGTAGAATTTTGGATTTGGGATACAAGTCTCACTCTGTTGTTTGTGCCTTTTGAGCAGAGGGGCGAAGGTGGTGCTATGCGGCAGTATCATCGTATGGAAAAGTGTAGGGGCGTGAACGGCATGATACTGGAAGGCTTCAGCGGGTCATATTATACTCAGTTCTCCTGCTTTGAGGTAACAAGACAAACATCGGTAATTGTACTATCTAGTGTGTGTATATATATATATATATATATAAACTATACATGTACAATATACAAGTATAAACAAACAAATAATAAATAAATTCATTATATTACACACACACACGAGTGGTGTTCTGCAAAATGTTCTCCAGCAAGCCAGCAGGAATTGTAGAACTGTTTTTTGGCCCTCTCAACCTAAGTGCTCCCTCTCGAAGGAAAGCAAACGAATTCCCTATCAGAATCATCTGCACTACTAGGAGGGTCGGGGGATTTAGTAAGTAGAAATTTAATTGAGCTTCTAAGTATCATGACCCCAGTCAGCATCCCTTTTGGGGCACTTAAAGGTGTCTGCTTGGCCCTGACTTCTTTGCAAACAAAACCTCATATGACAAGCGCTCTTTGGAGGACCACCTGGGCATGGGCTACGGTATACCGCAGAAAGTTGGAAACCGGATTAAGGCTAAATAGTGCTGGGATTCCTTATACGTTACTTTAAGGATTGAGGCTATTGGGTTTCCAACTTTTGGGCTTCTACTATACATCCTGAGTGTCCTTCTCCCATGATTTTGAAAGCCCAAACCCACGCGACTTGGCCATATGTCCAGACCTTCGAATATCCCTTAATGAAGGAAGAGGCCTTAACATAGAGGATCCCTATGATGATTTAAGGCATATTCCTGAATTTCAAACACTTGGGAGTTTTCGGAAATCGGGTACCCTAACAAAGTACCCTAAACAGTAGGACCCTGATTAAAAGCACCCAACATAAGGTACCCCCTAATTTTCGGAAACTCCCATTTGGGGGGGGAAGATCTGGGTGTTTGAAGAACCATGCGGCTGGATCTTCGTGTCTCTCAAGCCTGTGAATCGGCATGGGGCTTTAGGGGTTTTGTGGTTTTGGCTTAGTTGCTGAGTTCACAAGCCCCCCCCTCCCCCCCCAAAAAAAAAAATGTACACTTTCAGTTTTATAGTGGGTAGTATGATCCCCAAAAAGTGTAAAGTGTATCCACTGAGCTACTAAGCTGGGGTTTGCTTGGCAGAGCACTTTGGGGTTGAGGCGGTTGAGCCAGGACTCGGGTTGCTTAGGGGTTTAGGGGTTCAGGGCTTAGGGGTTTCGGGGTTTAGAATTTGGGGGGGTTTAGGGTGGAGGAGTCGGTTGAATGTCTGGAGCTTGCATTCCCAGAGCCTCCAAAACCCCTTAAATAAGGAATATACCTTAAATTATAATAGGATCCCTAATATGATTTTAAGGTATATTCCTTAATTGAGGGATTTTGGAAGGTCTGGGTTCCTCGTGCAATATTACTTTCATGTTGCCTGCAGTACCATACATTGTACGTGATGTACCATCTGGTTGCCTACCTAGGATACCGAATAACCTAAGAATAAAAAGGCCTCTCTTTTTGGTATTGGGTAACTTTATAAGGAACCTAGGACTACAAAAAAGGAATAAGGGTACTACTGGGCATCCTAGTTGTACGTGATGTACCATCTGGTTGCCTACGGCTCCATATCCCTCTGACTCTAGAGGTGGAGCCCGGTACGCAATTTACAAGATACGACACGTGGCCACATTTTAAAACTAGGACTCTGGAAACTAAAACGTTTCAAATCTTTCATCGGGCTATGGAGATCCGACGGTGATTGGGAGAACTGTGCGCTGTTTGTTTGTGTTTGCAGGGGGAGGGTGGGTCGTGTTGAGCTTTGCGCGGTCGTTTTGGGGCTTTATCGGGCTTGGTACGGTTGTGAAAGTTTACATGGACCTGCTACATCTTTCGGGGCAAGGTTTAGAATAGGGAAATCTGAACAGTGGCGGATGCCGTCTTGGGGTTCTGTGCTCGACAGATCCGATTAAACACCGAAATAGATTGTGTTTCGGACCATGAGTGTTTGGCTAATAAGCTGACTGAAACAAGCCACGGAGCGACATAGATGAAAGTGTGTATGCACATTATGCACATGTACATGGGCACGAAGTGGATTCGGGCTTGCAGAGTTTGGGGTCTGTATGCCTGAGACCATGATTCCCTGAGAAGCTTGACGACCGACGACCTCAACAAGATGATCCTGTGGTATGTAAGGACAGCGACGGGGCACTAGTGCTGTATGGGACCCTGTATTTCTGTCAGGACCTCCCTGGTGCTTTGCGAGGCGATGCCTTGTCTCGCTCGGTTGTAGCGCGAAAGTAAATCCTCCGGGAGCTTGGCCCCATCAACTACATCTGCTTGATTCACCTCTGTAGCTATGCTAGAAACAAAAAGACCTGCAACCTGCAAAAGTCTATATTAGGGGCCGTATTCAGGGCTAGATATTTTCGATTACACGTATGGTCTAACTGTCACAGAGGGGAGTGCAGTACCCAAGCTCTGAGTAAAACCTCCAGGAGTTGTGTCTTTCGCCGATAAGTGTTGGCTTCAGAGGGGTTCTGAGTCGTTCTGAGTCTAGGGTTTACGGTTTGGTGTTATAGGGCTCCCTGTTTTGGGTTTAGGGCTTTAGGGTTGGCTCAGGGCATGATCACATTGTAATGTTCTGGGCCGTATAACCGGGTCAAGAATAGAGCGCATTCAGGACCTTAGCGGGCACTCGAGTGCTTATTGGGTTTAGGGTTTAGGGTTTAGGGCCTTACAATTCCTACTTTTCGAGAGCCGATGAGGTGCACTGGGTGGTTCATCTAATTCAGGGGCCTGATAAATTAGAATCAAGCTTTGGTGTTATACAGTATCCGGTATGTCCGCTCAGGGTAGAAGTGCCACTGACAAAGAAACAAGGAATGTCAAGTTTAGCAGTTGAGTCAGTTGAGATCATCTTGCACGCAATGGCTTGGAGTACTGATGGCCAAGAGCCCCTCTATCAGCCGCTCGAGCTGTTGAGCCGACGATAGGTTGCAAGCCCCTAAATCCCTAAACTCTGCTAGACAGACATAGCCCGCCCTCAAACCATAAACCCAAAACACTGAGCCGACAAAAACCAACCATAAACTCCTCGTTGTGGATCTCGAAGGCAGCTACCACCTCCGTTTAGGGGTTAGGGGTTTAGGGGTTTAAAGTTTAGGGTTTAGGGGTTTAGGGTTCAGGGGTTCATGGTTTTGGGTTCGATCCATGGCTTGATGTCTCTATGAAGACTATCGACGACGCAGGTGTGTAACTGATACAGCTTGTTACAATACAGTAGGGTTTAGGGCTTAGGGCCGAGGTGTAGGATCTAGAGGGTCGCATATCCCGCTGGATCGTTGGGTGGTGTACGTTGATTGACGAACCCAACACAACACACCCCACACAAATAAAAACACACAAATCAAGATACCATCTCCCACAAAGGACCTCGAGTGACCGAGGTATCATCAACAAGGGAAAGCACTGCCACAAGCTACAGCATTGATCAGGATCTCGTCTTGGGGTTTCGGATACTCCCTATGAAAGTTGTCATCCTGTCGTTGAGTTGTCCAAGGGAAGAGGTATTGCGGGGAAGGAGTACTGGGAGCTGCAGGCTAGGATTTAAGCTTCAGATTTAAGGCTTAATAGGGCCATTATTTCACCTGCTTCTTTATGTCTGACGGACTTCCTCCCTAGAGGTGCACACAAATCACTCATTAGGACCCTTGGGGGCCTTAATACCCATAATAATAAGGGCTGATTTAAGGAAGTACAGTCCCCAACCCCCCTCCCCCCTACCCCCCCTAAGGGTCCCTACGACTGAATATCTCCCTAAGGATTCACATACTTCATCATCAAGTCCTCTCCCAAATACTGACCCACCATCTACTGATTTTCCGGCACCCCAAAACCTAATTATCATCCCTAAGGGTCCCTATGAATCACGGCAGGCCCACTCACTGCTTAGAACTGCCGAGCTGCTCCGTCTCGCCCGCCAGCGACAGCGAGTAGTGAACCAAGGGCTTGCCTGGGGGTTTAGGGTTTAGGGTTTAGAGTTCAAAGGGAAGGGGGCTCAACCCTACTGGGGCCCCAAACAACCTGCTTGATTTGGGTTTCCTGATAAGGATTTCCAGGAAAACGCAGGAAACAAAAACAAGCAGGTTTTTGTCGGGCCCAAATAATCCTAAAACGATGCCATTGCTGATTTGATACTGGGCCCATGTAGAAGCTTGGAGAAGATAGAATTCAACCATCGACACCCGTTCACCTATTGTACTCGAAATACTTCAAAAGATTCCGACTACTGCTTCTTCAAAGTTGCAAGAAGGCTTAAACTTTCCGGAGCTGAGGGTTTAGGACTTGGAGCTGCGAGTCATTGGCGTTGAGCAAGGGTGCGGAACCTCAACCGTACACCGGAAGCTTTTCAAGGTACCCCTAAGGGTCCATGTACTCATATAGTATATACATTGGCCGTAAAGCAATCCCTATATAGGTACGTTGGGCCCGAAGTATATGCTATATGGGTACATGGACCCTTAGCGTACAGTCTCGTCAGCATCGTCGCAACAGAGGGACGAAGTCCTCAAACCGTGGCTTTTGCCTTCTATCAAGGAACGGAACCCAAAGGGTCCAACGGTTGATGATATAAATACTGCACTACCCATAATACGGAATATACCATAATTCCCATAGTTTAGGGTCCTTAAGGTAATGCAGGATTTATGTCATCAACAGAAGTATCATTATGGTATATACTTAGACCCCCCAAATACCCTGTAAGTATATACCATAATGATACTTGGGCCCTTTGGGGAAGTTGTTCAAGGGCACTTCCTCCGGTTTGGGCTTAGAGAGCCAGGTCACTCTTGCTCCAGCGTCGCGCGGGTGAGAAAGTGCCTTGCAGCGATCCGAAGGCACCACTTGGAGGGCCGGGGGACTCAGTTTTCACGGGTTCTTTTAAAGGTGCCTTTAGGGATTAGGGCTTGAGGGTTTAGGATTTAGGGTTTAGGGTCTAGGCTGACTTAGTAAGTAGGTAATAAGTAGAGTTATAAGTACCCTAAAAGGGGTCCCAATTCCAATTCGAAATATGGTACTTATAAGAACCTAACATAAATACTAAGTTCCCCGACCCTCCAAGCAGGGGCCTTGTCGTTGTGCCTCTTTAGGTGTTCGGATCCTACCCCTGGATACTTCCCAGGGTAAAAGGAGGGACCCTTCATAAGGACCCCTAGGTATATACCCTTAATATAGCTATTATATATCCAATATATAGCCTATTATGTGGTAGGGGTCCCCATTAGGGGTCCCGCCCTTTCCCCTTTGAATACTGGAACCTCAGCCACGGTGGCTCCTAACATACTGTTGCTTCTATGTATTGACTCTCTTCTTCAACAACCGGGCCCCCAAAAGTTCAAAGTTCCTCCGTTCACTATCTAAGTTGATGCGCTTGTTGTTTAGGGGTAAACAGGTTTTGGGGTTTGGGGCTTAGGGTTTAGAATCTTGTTGATTTATGTACTTGCGCGGCCGGATTACTTACGTTAAAAGGTAGGCTACTTTAAAGCGCTGGTTTTGGCCCTGGGGGGCCTGGATACGGCAAGGCTGGAAACCGGCATCTGGGAAGATGTTTCGGCGGCTCAGTTTCGATGATGCTTGTCGTTGGCTCTTTTTGATGCTTTTCACTGCCCGTCAAAAGTCGGGAAATTCCGAGGGCTTACATGGGTGTGTAGGGTATGCATGCAGGGTTGTTCAGCACCTTTGCTTGGAGGCATGCTTTTCGTATGGTTGCGGTCTCAAGATACATCATTCTCTTGACAGTTTTGGGCACTGCAAAATCTCTTTGGGCAAACAGAAACACATCGTGGCACAAGCGAGAAAAAAGATGCCTCATGCAGTGTAGGAGTGCTGCTTGTGTTCGGGTTTACGGAGGCTGAGAAAAACTTCGGAAAAAACTTGTTTAAGTGTTATACAGAAACACGCGTACAGCCACTTCGTAATGTACTTGTTCATATGCGCAAATGTTATAAGCTTATGTGTTTACATATACGATACGTATTATATGTATATATAATGTGTGCATGCATACATGCATGCATGCATATATGTGGATGTGCATGCTTGTATCTGTTTTCTGTGCACATGTTGAGCATGAATGACTTAGACGGAAGCCGTGATCCTTCAAGCGACAAAAGAGGATCATGCTCAAGCGACAACTGCCAGATCAGAAACCTAACATAGGGGCCTTAATACTTAGAATAGGGTTTTGGTGTACGTTATACTTAGGCCCTCAAAATAACACCTAGACCCCTAAACCCTTACCTCTAACCCTAAACCCCAACCGTTCAGCCGGCTCCCTTCCTCGCCGCCATCGTCACTGCCGACTGCCGGCGGCATGCGTGCTGCCTACACCATGCGGGTAGTCCTCTAAATCAGGGTCCCTTTTTGTAAGGGTGCCGTGCTATTTTGGGGACCTAAGAAGGGACCCTAATTTAGAGACCCATGCGGCAAACGTCCGTAGGTGTGGCAGGTCTCTTGCCGCTCCCAGACAAAGCTGGCACTGCTGCGCAATGCAGCTCTTCACAAAGGTGGCGAACCTGGTGCCCTAATAAACCCAAACTCCACATGGGAGTTTCCAAAAATAGGGGACCCTATTATAGAACCCGAAATAGTAGGATCCTCATTATAAGGACCCCCAAATAAGGTACCCCTAATTTTCGGAAACTCCCACATGGGTGTAGGATTATGCGTTGACTAGTCTCAGGATCGCTAAACCTCATCCCCGAGCCCTCAATCCCAACAGTCGAAAGCCCTGAAGCCCTGAGAACGCAATTCTTGGCAAAGGGCTTCGGCTTCTTCACATCGGGATCTGGGTTGGCCTGCAGGCGATCGAACTGCTCCTTCGCGGATTCTTGCTGGGAGGAGGCTGCTCAGGATTTTGCGGTCAGGGCTTCAAGAGACTATCCCTGGCCCTAAACCCTATAAACCCTTAACCCTTGGTTCCTAAACCCCTAAGAGGGGTTTAGATTTGAGGTTTCTTAGGTTCCGTTCAGGAGACTTTGGATATACGGGCGAGCGGGCTTCGTGGCTTATACAAACATCGGAGCCTCCCCAGAAATCCTAAGAAACCTACCTGTGTGTCGGGTATCATGGGGAACTTAAGGTTAACCTTTTTGGTTCTATAGGGATTATATAGGGACTATACTACTCCAAAAAAAGTTAAAGGTTACCTGCTCGACTCGTCTCGGCCTACTTTTGAGGCTTCATGCATAAGACTTCCTCATAGAAGTCCTTAGAAAGGTAGGGTTAATTGGGGTTGAGATGAGAATTAGGAAGACCGGGTTTCGGTGTTCTTCCGTTCTTCCGCGGATGGAGAAGAGTTCTTTCATATAGTAAGAACTAACACTGAGCTTCTGGGTTTCGGTATAGTTTCGATTGTAATTTTTAGGGTTCAGGGTGTACGGTTTCGGGATTTCGGGATTAAGGATGTAGGTCTGCGTGGTTGAGGATGTCGGGCATGGGTCTCGGGAGTTAGGATGCAAGGTTCTGGACTTTGAGCTCAAGGTTTACTTGGCTGACGTCTGAAACCCTCCTAAGAATTAAATTTTCGGGCTCCTTAAGCTTATTATAGCTACTATAGTTCATATAGACACCCAAAAAGTTTAAAGTCCTAAGAGCCAACCAGAAGCACGCCAAGTTCAAGGTTCGCCTTGTTGACGTAAGTATCAGAGGCCCCAATGGTAGGCGTGCATAAAGCACCAACAGGTACAAGGTAGCCTACTCAGCTACACAGTAAATCATAAAAACTTAAGAATGACTGGACAGCCCTTTAAAGCTCCGAAACCTTCAAGCCTCAAGCCCCGACGCGGTCACACACCTAAGGCCCTAATTACAAGCAAGACCCAACCATCAACTCCAATAGAACTCCAGGTGTCGATTTCGACAGTTGAAAAAATCATTTAAACATTAGGGCTCTGTATTACCCTGTTCTTCCTTATTATCGGGTCCTTAAGAGGTCGAGGGCCCCGACTAAGGCCCCTGGCAGCATGTGGTTAAACCATAAAGGAAGATTGAATTTATCCCAAACCGATACCTAGCAAAACCCTAACCCCTAAACCCTAAACCCCTAAATATCCGAAATCGACAACTAGTATAGCTATATAGGGCCGGGCCTTAAATATCCGAAACCGAGAACTAGTATAGCTAGGGCCTGAGACAAGCAAAGCATGTCAGGAGCATTTCTCCTTCTCCACGCCGACCTCAGTGGGCTCCGAAAAGTCTAAGGGACCCCAAGGTGCCTTAGGCTTTGAGACCTTAAAGGGGTCCCTGTATGGGCACTTGAAGGCCTAAGTACCTACTATTATATGGGTACATGGAACCTTTGGGAGAGTCCCCTAGGAATAAAATTTGGTGCCCTTTTTGGTTTAAAGGGAAACCCTAAACCCTAAACCCTGCCTTATAAGGGAACCTGAACCCTACAAAAAGTGACTAAGGGCTTCCAAGGTGCTTAGGCTTTCAGGGGCCGAAGGGCCGAACACTTGGGGTTTAGGGTTCGGGGTCGTAGCCAGAGGGTCCAAAAATACTACTGTCATGGAATTTCGTCCCCCCAAACCATCATTAGGATTGTCTTTTGGGGCCTAATTAATTCCATAATGGTAGTGCATAAGGACCCTCTTGGTGAGAGGTTCTAGAGGGGGCTTCATATGCAGGTCCTCTAGTAGGTGTCCATGAAGCCTCCATGCCTACATGTTGGTGCATAGGGTGTTGCGGCCACAGGTAAGGTTACACGACTTCCGCAGTGGCTTGTGGGTAAGGGCCCGTTGTTTGTGGCTTCGGGGCTGAAGGTGCAGGATTTGCAGCTTAGGGCTTTGGGTCTATTGGAATGTTTCCTATCCTGTGATTGGAAGCCCTAGCGTGTTTAGGGCTCAAGGTGGAGGAACACATCAAACGTTTGAGCTGAGAGCCACCTCCTCGTTGATTTTATGGGGGAATTCAAATCCCCAAAAAGCAGGGCTGTAGCTCCCAAATACGACACCTTAGCCTATCTCTAGTAAAACACGCACGCACACTCAACTCCCATTTTTGATGCCTAATCTAAGCCTAAAGGCTTCTTTTGACCCCTATCGTCAACTGTGACAACCCCTGAGACCTAAACCGCTCCAGGCTGGGATTTCTGGGCTGGGGGTTTGGAGTTTAGGGTGCATCGAGAAGCCGTGTCAAACAGTTCGAGACTGAGGGCCTTGAAGTCGTCCTCCATTTCCACAAACGTCCTCGCACCAGCTTTAAAGATCAGAGTCGAGTCAGAAACTATGATACACGCCTTTTCACGGCCACGGCTATCGCCTCGCAGGAATCTCGAGAGGCCTTCGTCATTGACGAGCGCGATCTTGGGAAGGGCCTTGTACCCATGGTCCACATCGCCCAAGCTCGTCGACAAGGCACTCTGCGCAACGACGCCTGTGTATAGTTGCTTGACACTGAGCTCCCAATCCTTGTCTGGGTTGAGGCCTAGTTCGTGTCCGAAGAAACCGGCCCAAATGTGGTAATGGGCCCACTCTCTCTTGATCGAATCCCCCGTCGGCGAAATGCTCGCGGGCACTGGGGCTCAGTCGTCTCCGCAGGTAGACCTACGTAGTTGCTGAGTTCATAAGCACCGAAAAGTGTACACTTTCAGTTTTATAGTGGTAGTAGTAGAATTATCCCAAGAAGTGAAAAAGTGTATCCACTCAGACCCTCAAAGAATCCGTACACAGCGACTTGTGGCCCTTTCAACATTATAGAAGTCCACAAATCCCCTAACGCCCAAGAACCCTCAACCCTAAACGGCCCTAAACCCTCTGCGTATGTCTGTGTGTGTGTGTAGAAACACATATATTTATTCATAACGAAGGAACCCTAGACCCTAAACCCCCCGGCCCTAAGGGCGATAAACCCAATGTATCTATATATATATATATATATATGTGCCTGAATATGAATATGAATATATATATATATATATATATATATATATATCGCCAAAGAAGCTTTGCCACCCAAGGCCCCTTGAAACACCCAAGTCTTCGATCATTCGGGGGGCGCGATCAGAGATCTGGTTCAGCAGGTCATTGGTAGCCTGGGCAACTAGGTTCCTGAATAGCCTCTTTAAAGTAAGGGTACCCTCTTCCCTACTAATAAGGAGACCCCAACAACAAAAAGCAGCCTGTGCAATTTGTATCGGAGGCTTTGGGGATTCTTCGCTTTCGGGGTTTTAAGTTTGGATATTTGGTGTTGAGCAAAGTTAGCGGAGATTTGCGATTAGGCATTAGGGCTTTCATGTTTTGGGCTTAAGGAATGCATGAGACTGTAGGCAAGCACGCATGCATGCATGCGTGCATGTGTGTGTATATATAAGTATACATGCATGGATGTATGCATGCACGTACACTAATCAAAGCCTGTATACAGCGTGTACCAAACGAAATACCAACAAACACAACGCCGCTCTCATTGCAGCTCAGCCGGCATTGGCTTTTCGCTCTTCGACGAGGCGCAGTTTCTCCGCCTCCTCGCAGCTGTTGTTCAGTTTAAGGTGCCGGGCTGTGTGGTTGAGGATTTGGGCTACAAGTCCCTGTCAAAGCCTAGACCCTGAGTTTACCGAACCCATATCTTTCAAACACCACCGCAAATCCAGCAACACGTAGTGAAGCCTTAATCTTAGTTGCTGAGTTCATCAGCCCCCCAAAGTATACACTTTCAGTTTCATTGTGGGTAAAGTTTCATAGTGTGTAAGGTTATCCCAAAAAGTGTACAGTGTATCCACTCAGCTGCTAAGGAACAGAATCAGAAATGCGAAGAAGATATCTAAACCCCAGAACCCAAGCCCTCGCAGCTCTTACTTGACATGTGGAAAAGAACCCCTAAACCCTAAACCCAACCCTAACCCTAAACCCTAAACCCAAACCCTAAACCCTAAACCCCGAACCCTCCAGAAGCTTGGCAAGCAAAAGCACCGCAACGGCTGAGAAGACTCCCTACAGTAGAAGCCAGAAAGTTGGAATATCATTATCTAGGATACCCAGTAACCTACGAATAAAAGGGCCTCTCTTTTTGGTACTGGGTAACTTTATAAGGAACCTAGGACTACAAAAAGGGAATAAGGGTATATACTACTGGGCATCCTAGTTATCGTAACCCCTTTAAGGTAAATTATAGGGGATCCTACCATTAATCCATATTCCAACTTTCTGGAGTTCCCTGTAAACCCTGGATCCTAAGCCCCTAAACCCAAAACCCCCAAAGCCCCTATAGACTCTAAATCCCTACATCCCTGAAGCCCTAACCCCTAAACCCCCAAACCATAATTCCCCTAAACCCAAAAACCCTAAACCCCGATAACCCTAAAGCCCTGATACAGGGGCCTTAATGATTAGAATGGGGCCTTGGGGTATCATATACTATATTTTTAGAAAATGAGGAACCCCAAGCCAAGATAGTACTGTTACTGCGTTTAGACCCCTAAAACTCTAAACTCCAAAACTCTAAACGCTACCATAATCCCCAAACCCTTTGCAGGATCCCTTTTAACTCTCTTCTTCAACAACAGTGCACCAAAAAGTTCAAACTTTCTAAGATAGAGCCAATATACATACACACATACATATATATATGTATATATTCTATGCCAAAACAAACATTTAAACCAGGTGGACCTCGGTAAGAGTTGTAATAACAGCTTCGATGTTCAAGACCAGACATTATGCAGCGTCCACAATGGTGATATACCGTTGCGCGGCAAAGTTCAGCTGCGCTGACTTCAACACACTGTCCATGGAGGCCACATTGTCTGAAAAGAGCTTCGAGAGACGACAGCTATATGTCACAGCTCGAGCGAAACCACCGGGTTCGCCCTGTTGGCACCCCTTGGAATAAGCGAAAATGAAGTTGTGCACCATGTGGGGGTTTCCGCAAATAGGGGACCCTAATATAGTACCCTAAATAGTAGGATCCTTATTATAAGGACCCCAAAATAAGGTACCCCTAATTTTCGGAAGCTCTAAACCCTAAACCCTTTATAGAACCCGTATAGATCCCTTTAAGGAACCCTTAAAGGGACCCCAAAATAAGGTACCCCTAATTTTCGGAAACTCCCATGTTGCTCACGGGTTCGAAGGCCTCCACAGCTCGCTCCAGACTCTTCTGCCCCACGTGCATAGAACACCGCACGGGGTTTAGGGTTTTGGGGTTTAGGGTTTAGGGGTTTAGGGGTTTAGGGTTTTGGGGTTTAGGGTTTAGGGTTTAGGGGTTTAGGGTTTAAGGTTTTGGAGTTTAGGGTTTTGGGGTTTAGGGTTGTGGGGTTTAGGGTTTTGGGGTTTAGGGTTTTGGGGTTTAGGGTTTATAGGGGTTTAGGGTTTAGGGTTTAGGGGCCCTTTAAATTGTCAAAGCCGCTGGCTCGCACATAGCGGGCACTGAGACCTTCGGCGGGTTCGCCTTCTGCGAAGAACACCTGGCTGAATGCGAGACTCAGACCCACGCCATCCCAAGACCCCGTGGTGGACAAGCCTGGAGCTTGGATCGGAACTCGCTCTGGATGACGGCATCACCAGAGCTGCAGTGCTGCTGATGCAGGCCCTGTCGCTATCTGAGTGAAGGAGCCGTAACCCTCCGGCTCCTGCATGTCTCTCTGAAGGAAACCTCCTTATATAGGGTTTAGGGTTTATATAGTTCCATTTAAGGGAACCCCCTTATTGATCCCTTTAAAGGGAGCCCCAAACCTCCGGCTCCTGCTTGTCTCTCTTCTCCTGCTCCCCTAAGGACCCAAACCCCTTCATAGGATCCCTTTAAAAGAGCCCTTTAAAGGATCCCTATTAGGAACCCTTAAGGATCCCTAGGAACCCTTATAAAGTTATAAAGGATCCCTTTAAAAGAACCCTCCGGCTCCTGCTTGTCTCTCTTCTCCTGCTCCTCGGCCTTCCTCTTGGCCTCCGCAAGGCGCTTCTCCTCTTGCTCTTTGGCCTGGCTGGGACTTTTGAGGGTTCCTTTACTACTATTTGCTTAAGAACCCCCAAAAAATAAACAAAATATTCCTTATAGGGATAATATAGGGATTATATTTTCTATTTTTGGGGGGTTCTTAAGCAAATAGTAGTTTAAAGGGGGTCTACTTGGAGGGGCAGGGGACTTAGTAAGTAGGTTATAAGTGGGGTTATAATTGGGGTAACTCCATGTAGGGTACATATAACCCTACTTATAACTTATAACCTACTTACTAAGTCCCCTGCCCCTCCAAGTATAAGGGCTCCTTTAAAGGGTACTATAAGGGATTTAGGGTTTAGGGATGTAGGGTTTAGGGCTTAGGATTTTTGAGGGTTTAGGGTTTAGGGCCTTTTGTAGGGTTTCAGGGATTCAGGGTTTCAGGGATTTAGGGTTTAGGGTTTTAAGGATTTAGGTTGCAGGGTTTTAGGGTTTTAGGGCGTTGGGGGTTTAGGGTTGCAGGGATTTAGGGTTGTAGGGATTTAGGGTTTTAGGGATGTAGGGTTTCAGGGTCTTAGGATTTTGGGGATTTAGGGTTTTAGGGATTTGGGGTGTAGGGTTGGTAATTTTCATGTGAACGGTGGGTTCAACACCGATTTGGCGTAACTTTTGGCAGCAAGGTGGAAGATAGTTGTTTTGGCCAGTGACGGCCAGAGATGCACATAATGTATTGATGCACTTTGGTTCCTGACTTGGGGTCATCCAAGCCCAGCCTCAGCCCATCTTCCAAAAACTAGGCCACAATATTGTTGCCGAATTGCAAGTGTTTGGGTTCATGGTAGTGTTGAGTGCACCCAGAAGCCGCAAGGGTTGGAAAAAAAACAGAAATCCAGTCCAATATGACAAAATCGAGCATTCTTCGTACGATGATGAAAAAAATAGCTTCCAGAAGAACGTAGTGGATCCAATTGGCATTGTCCATAGTCAACCAATGAAGTTATCAAGCCATGCCAAACGATCGGCCGTTGATGCTTGCTGGTCCAGCTCCTGCAGTGCTGGACAATGTAAAGCGCCTGGACAATGCGCGCCAGGGGTTTCTGGATCTGTATCCTTTGGTCATGAGACACGGAACTGATGAGCAGGCCGGATCAGGGGACAGGGACAAATCTAAAGAGGATTTAGAGGAAAGGGAGAAGGTGGTTGACAGGACTGCGTAAAGTGCTGAGGTAGGGAGAGAAGGGTGGATTTCTAAATTCTAGAGTGTTAAGATATCCTGATCTATGCGTGTAGGTTGTTGAGGCTCTTAGGCTTAGGGGTCTCGGCACAGGTAGGGCAGGGCGGGCAGGGGCTCGGGTTTGGAAACTTTGGGCTCAATTGAAAATTCAAGTTTCGGAACTTCGCAGATTCGGAGTTTAGAACCTCAAATCTTTCAGGGTCTAGAGGGCTCAGGGTTTTTGGAGATGTGTTTTCAGCTGGGGCTTAAGGACTTAAGGCTTAGTCGGCTCAGTGTTAGCTTGGAGGCAGTGGCAGTGCGAGCGATGAGCTTGACAGTTAGCTTTAGGAGACTGGTGTGATTTTGGTCTCTTCGTTTGTTTTCAGATGAAGACCGGAGAGAGGAGCAGAAGTGGCTTTGTAAGGGATAGCCGAGTGTTGGCCAGTTGGTCGCTAGCATCGTTAGATGTGCTTGGGCTAGTTAAGCTTCGGGTAGCATTCGGTGGCATTGACGCCCGTTGATCCCCTGTTCCCAGACGCGGACATATGCCGGCGCACTGACGGCGGTGTGTGCCGTGCTGGAAAGTCTTCAGGATCGAGAAGTTGCCGACCGTGGTGCTGCTCCTTGCATGGCACTGGCCAAGCGGCCTCGTGTTCGAGGTTCCAGTGGGGGCAGGCGTAGAGAGTTGCCTGGATGAGTTCGTTAGGCGACTGGCCCATAAAGATGTTAAAAGCTGCTGAGGCTGTTGTTGTGCACGTATGCAAGGAAGACGTACAAATTCGACGACTTGTTCATTCAATTCCGCTTTGCAAGACTGATTCGAAACTCTGAGAAGCAGGGACCTTGGGCGATTTAAGATTGTGACATGACAGCTGACAGTCGTTGTCTGAGCATGTTGGTGTTCTTGGGCC
The DNA here is from genome assembly GCA_905221615.1 of Symbiodinium sp. CCMP2592. Classification (NCBI taxonomy): domain Eukaryota; class Dinophyceae; order Suessiales; family Symbiodiniaceae; genus Symbiodinium; species Symbiodinium sp. CCMP2592. The sequence goes on along the minus strand of CAJNDT010001835.1, from coordinate 291,556 downwards.
CGGCCTAGCTTTGGATCTCAGGGTGAAAGCAGCTTTGGCAATTGCTGCTACTTTATTTGGCGATGCTCGGGAGGGCTCCCGGTTGCTTGAATTGGAAGCTGCCGAAAGTATGCAAGTGGCGTCTGCTGCTACCTTGAGTTGCATGTCTCAGAGAATAACTTTTTAGTTTCGCGTTCCCTAGCCCCCTAGCCGCCAACCAGACGCACCTTTTCGCAAGCCCATGTCGAGCTCGAACTCGGCTGGATGTGGCATTTTGCCTTCATCGACAAGAGGTGTGGTCAAAACGGTATGCTCCCAAGGATGATACTCTTTCGGGAATGTGGTTCACGACGATGAGCCTGCTGGCTTGATTTGCGAGTTCCCTGTGTGCCTATCATGTCCTATCTTCCACTTGCACACATACCCCATAAGTTTGTGTTGTGTTGTAACTGTTGTGCGAGGCTTTGACAGTTCTGAATTGAAGCGTGCCCGTCTCTTAGTTCCCACTGATTGCCCTCTATGCACCTGCGGTCAACACCACATGGGTGTGTAAGGATTGGTTCATGACAGAAGAAACCGCGTTCTCTGGCGCAAGCTGCGTCGCTATGTTCGACAAACGAGCTGATCTCACAAGCAAGTGCTTGCAGAAGACGATGTCTGGCCAGCTTAAAGATGTACAAGAGGTGTTCGATGCTGTAGTTGCAGGGCCGACGTCGGGTGACGGGTGCATCCTGCGACGTAGCAACGAGGTAGGTCAGACAGTTACAGTTTCTGATGTTGTTTGGCACTACAGAACTTTACGGTGAAGAACAGGATTTTGAGTATTTCTTGGTTTAGAGTTTAGGATTTCAGGTTTGGGGTGTTTGGTCAGAAACCTGATCCCTTACACCCTAATCAGCGCGGCACAGGTCCCAGAAGATGTCCAGGCATCATTCTTGGAGTTTCTTTCGTCGGTGGAGAAGGCTGTTCCAGAGCTGCGTCGGTTGACCCCCGTTGCTTTGGGTCTGGGTCCCTTGGTAACGGGAGTAATTACGTTCCGCTGACTCGTGGGCAATGCCGCTCAGCCATCAGGGTTTGTGCGTTCACATGCTGAGGTTGCTCCAAGTTACGACACAAAGTCGCTGCTTTACTGCATCAGGTGAAGCTTGAGGTTGGTTGCAACATACACAATCTAAAGCGGTACCTGGCTGGTGTTGTGGCGATATGTACAGATCATGGGGTGGAAGCGGCCATAGCAGAACTACCAGAGTTGGATGTGAAAGCTTTTCTTCAACATGAGGCAAAGGCCCTGGGCATGACTGCAACGGAAGCCTTAGCACTCACAGACTCTGGAATCACAGGGGTTTCAAGAAACCAGTGTGAGTCATTGCAAGTTGACGATGAGTTCTTTGGAATGATTGGAATGGTCCCCGCACCCATACCTGCTGCCCCCGACGACACTGTCCCTCGGCAACAGGGCCAGTCTCAGGCCGAAGTGTCAGCAGGACAGCAGGGGTGTCCAGCTGCAGCTCCCCATGCATCTCCGCTTGACCAAATCAACTCGATTCCCGTTTTCAGCAGGTTATTCCCAAATGCTATTTACATTGCAGGAATTAAGCATTCTACAGACAATGCCATGAGTGACCTATGGGGATCCATGTCTCAAAAAGACAAGTGGTTGGGGCAGCTTCGTGCAGTGGAGGCTATCCTGCGACCCAAGAAGATGCGTGACAAATTGGTTCATGTATTTTTCAATGAGGATCACGATCATGGTCAGGATGCCGATTTGGTAGCAACTACCCGTAGGAACCTACGATCATGGAAGGCATCTCTGAAGAGTTTGCGATGGCACGAGTGCATCAATTTTGTTGCAGAGCTTGACCAGGTTCGGAACGGCCTTACAAAAAAGTGGGACCTCCTACGCTTCACTCAGGCCTTGCCAAAAGAGATGGTCGAGATGCCGGTCGAGGGTCATGGCTTTCAGGGCCAGAAGACTGTCAAAGCAGCTTCAACTGCTATCCTTTCTGATTTCTTCTGGGCGTACACAGACCTTATGGTTGAAGTCGCATCCGCAATGGATAATCTTTCAAGATGGTCAGAGGGGTGTTTTTTGCACGGGTCGAAATGCACGAGCAAAACCTGTGTGTACAAGGGGTGCAGGGCTGCTGAGATGGCAGCCGGGATACACAAATGGGTCGTCAAACAATTGCAACAAAGATCGAATCTACGAGTTTTCGGAATCATGCACAGCTTGTTGCCAGAGGAAGCACAATCGATTGCTTCTGATTGGCATTGTGCGATGTCCAGGTTGCAGCTTGAAGTCGAGGTCAAGCTCGGGTTTTGGGACCGGTTGCCATATAAACTGTTCGGCCTCAATTGCAGTTCTGCAGAAGTGGCCCGTACCATTGCAAAGCAATGTCAGTTTCTTTGGTCCCAGCTGAGCGAAGCAGAGCGACGGTCCTCCCATCCCATGACTCGACGCTTCTTAGACAATACATGGCAAGGCCTGAGAAGGTTTTGCATCATGGAAAACCGGGGCTGTTGTCGGGTAAGTAGGGTAGTCGGGTAGTTACTAGCAACAAAACCTAGTTCCTGACTCGCTAAACTCGAACGAAACTCCTTGCCGAAAGCCCTAGTGACGTCGTCGAGTGTACATGTATTTCTTTTCTAATTTAGCTATCTGTTTGATCGTTAATTTTGGTGGCCGAGAGATAGATCGACAATTAGATGGATAGATAAAGATATATACACAGAGAGTGAGTGAGAGAGAGAGAGAGAGAGAGAGAGAGAGAGAGAGAGAGAGAGAGAGAGAGAGAGAGAGAGAGAGAGACAGACAGACAGAGCGGCGCACACATAAATTAATGACAGCTCATGCAATCTTTCCTTTCAGCAAATTCTGTGCTGGGTGCCTGGGTGCCCTCCTGTGTCAGGTCTGGGCGACCATTTCGCTTCAGGCTCTGGTGATGTTGGGCCGGATCCGGCAGATCCGGCATTGTGTTCCGATTTGGAGAGCTTTGTTCACGGTGGTGATATTTCTCCTCATTTCAAGATGTGGACGGAGAGCCTCGCGCGAGTGAAGATTCAGGACTAGCTTTTGTTGCCTGTCAGAGTAGCCGCAGGTAGTGATGACGTGCGAACTCTGCTTGTTCAGGAGCGAAACACAGAAGGTATACATGCCCACGTATCTCAAATCATGCGGCGTGCTCCGGCCTGTGGGCCAGCATATCTGTCAACTGAACTGAAGTGGGATACCGTGGACAGTTTGTGGCACACCAGCCCCAAGGAGCTGAGCAGTTGTCCCAAGATTAATGTTTGGGGGTCACATGTTCTCCGGCATGACACAGCAAATGAAAGAGCTGAACTCAGCCAGGAGATACTATCCTTCTTGTCCCAGCACCAGTCGTTATGCACGATGGACGGCCTGACTCTGGCTGTGTCGAGGATGATGGGGGGTTTGTGGCTTGCAAGCAAGGCCGAAAAAGATCTCCGTGGTCATGACGACTATGCACGCATAGCGGCCTTGCTGTATAGGACCAGTTTGACTCAACAGTGCCAGGGTTGGATTAACAGTCTTTTCTAGTTTGTTTAGACATGTTACATGCATACAAGGCAGGACTTGTTTCAGAGAGTAGCGACTCCATGAGGTTCGACGACCAAACAACCATCGAACATACCTTGGTAGAGCATGGCAAGCAGCAACAAGCGCTGAAGTCCGATTCAAAGATCAGCTCTGCGAAAAGTCTTCTTTACGATCACCTGCAACGTGTGTCTGGGTTGCAGTGAGGCTTTGGGACGTTGATTCCAGAAGTCAGAAGTCAGAAGTTCCAAAGATCCACAAGTACAGGATGTTTGACCAGTTCCTGTAGCTCGCCTATTTCTCTTCCACTCCACTCAACTCCACGTCGCATTCCGGGTTTAGGGACGGATGTAATTTTAGTTCTTGTACTCGCAGGTGGAAGGACTACCCCTAAACCCTAAACCCTAAACCTTAACCTGTTTGTTTGCCACTCAGGCTTTCACCCCGATGGCTATATATTCTGTGCCCAAGAAGCTCATGAACCATGTTGCACCTGTGAATGCAAGAGCGGACACTGCACGGGGGCCGCCGCCGCGGCCCACTTCGAACGCACCGGAGGTGCCAGCCCTCCAGGATGATGATTGCAGCTTTACCGAGGTGACCAGTTCTGTTTGTGTCCTCCAGGTCGAGGACTCGAACCATGAGCACCCCGCAGACTCTGACCCCACGGGTTCTGTTCAGGCTGCAGGCACATGCGAATCAGATGAAGTTTTTTTCAGAGTGACTCACACCTCTGTTGGCAGCCACAAGATGGTTTTGAAGGGCTCCGTTGCAACTACAGATATCGGCATCCAGATCTTGCAAGTCACGCACATCTCTGCAGAGGAAGTCTCTTTGTCCATAGATGCACAAGACATGCCCCAAGCCGTCCTAGCCAAATGGATCACAGATCCTCAGGTGACGTATCAATCCCTCGCAGACAACCTGAAACAATGGACGATGGTGAGGGACAAGCTTTTTACCGTAAACACACAGAAACTCCGAGCAATGCTTCCGGATTTGCCGCAGGCAGATGTGGGATTGTCGGAGTGCAAAGACGTGGTGGCAGCATGTCTCGCTTCCAGGGCGTACGGTGGAAGTAAGCATGCTTTTGTTCCGAGCGATGCAGAGCGGGCTTGTTCGAGGTTCTTGTGTGACCGGAACCTGTTGCGGGAGGTTTGCCCTGAGCAGTATGCACTCAGTAGACAGGCAATGGGTTTGTTAGCGAAGCAGATGGCCTTTCACGTGGAGCGACCGTTCCTTTTCTTCAACAGCAGGGATTCGGTGCCTTTGGAAAGCTGCAGTGTTCTGGAGCTTCTATCGGAAATGAAAAAGGAAAACTGGGCCCGGGTAGTGGATGCGAAGAAGACTCGGCATTTGACCCCGTATGTTTACAAGGACGTCGATGCATCTACGGTCAAGAAGTACTATATCAAGTCTGATCAGAACCCTTGGCCACAATATCTTATCCTGTTGTTGACGGCAGAGGAGCGCCAACTAGCTTCTGTTTACCATTGTCAATGCCAGGTGTATTACAAAGCCCTTGACCTGTTGGGAAGCTCGGAGTTGGTGCTTCCACACCAGCCGGCTCAATATTACCGAGCCTTGATCACCAGGCACCAGAGTGGGCGCTCGAAGAAGCTTTCAGGAGGAGTTTTGGATGAACTTCAAGTTGAGGACGACGGCAGTTTCTCGAACCCCGCGGCGGGGCCGGCAAGGGATTCCGATGCAGCTGAAACCGGACAACCGAAACGGAAACCTCGCAAGCGAAAACCGCTGAATGACGGTGTGGGTTTGGAATCCGATGACTTCTTCTTGGGGCAAGACCGGGGCAGCGAGGCCGTTGCAGCAGATTACAAGGGTGCGATTGAGATTTCTGATGATGAAGATGAAGACGAAGACAATGAAGACGCAGATGGTGCCGGTGACGGTGACAGTGGTGTCCCAGATGATGAGCAACAAGAAGACTCGCAAGGATTGGGTGTAGGGGGGTTTGATGATGCTGAGCCTCCTGAGCCTGAGCCACGAGGCGTGGCAGTGGCAGCAAATGCCAGAGCTCCCAGGGGAGTGCGCGGACCGAGCTCGAACGTCGCCAATCTTGAGCCTGGAGCAGCTGAGCCTGAGCCTGCATCTTCAGCTGTGCCAGTGCCGGCTGTGCCTGTTGCACCTCCGGACGCAGCACCACGCAGGCCCAGAAGGGCACGTCGGCTACATCCTAACAGTTTCCAGCACGGGCCATTTCAAATCGCATACCGCGACGATAGTCACGGGCAGTCTTTTCAGGCAGATTGTCCTTTTCACACACGCAGTGGTCTTCCAAGATGTTCCAGGGACACACGGACTAATCAGCCCGACCCCGAGACAGTGAAGATGCGTTTGATGCTGTGGTGCAACTATGCAGCACGATGGCCAATTCCTGACATTGTCAATGCTTCCGATGAAGACATTCTTTTCGCTCGGGCAGCGTAGCTTGCGCCTGTTTAGTTGATTACTGGCTGTGTTTGACCCACAGTGGAAACGAGGTAGGGTTAAACAGAAAGTGCATAGTTGTCAGTCACTGAGGCATATGGGACAGCCTACTCCGTTCACGCAAGATGATCTTCCTTCACTTGCCGATCTTCAGAACCAATGTGTCTGCCTCAGGACCTAACGGCATAAACTCACTCATTGTGTTGCTGACATTTCTGCACAGTTCCTGTGTGGGTATACAGAAGCGCTTAAAAAACAAGATCGTATAGACTCACGGTTGGATGTTGTGTAGTTCGTGCCATGCCGTGCGACATCGAGGTCCTGTTCTGCAACATGATCACGACGGTGACGGGGACTAGAGGCACCGGGGACCGGGGGCGTACATCAGAGATGTGTTTGGCTGTTGGGGCTGGGGCCACTGATGTTAATTAGCGGTCGTTGGCTGATTGGCTGTTGGTCGTGGGTTTGCATTTGATGACTGCATGCAGCCCGGAGGTTGGGGTTCAGGGGATTCAGGGGTTTGGGGTGTGAGGGTGTTAGGGTGTTAGGGCTTTTAGGGTCGAGTCCAGTCTAGGGTTCAGGGTTTTGGGAAAGTTTTAGGGTTTAAATTTAGGGTTTCGGAGTTTGAGGATTTGAGGATTTGAAGGTTCTAGTCCTAGGGCCTAGGGCCTAGGGCTTTCGGGTTCTAGGGTTTAGGGTTTTAGGGTTTTTGGGGTTTGAGGATTTGAGGGTGTGAAGTTTGAAGGTTTTAGGCTTTAGGGTGTTTAGAGTTTAGAGTCTATGGCATATGGTTTAGGGCTTTAGGGTTTAGTATTTAGTTTAGTTGAGGGTTGTATTTTGCTCTTTGCTGTTCGGGTCCGGGTGAGAGTGAGTATGATAGTGTGATGATTGCTGTTTGATTTTGATAGTTTGATGATTGTTTTTGTTCCTTCCTTCGCCAGGTCGATGCTAGGGTGCAGGGTCGGGTTGTCACGTTTAACTCCTGAATCCTGAGCCCTGGCCTGGCCTGGGCTGGACTCTAAGACTCTAAGCTTCTAAGCCTCCAAGCCCGAAACAATAGAACCCTAAAGCCAGCCCGCCGCCTCGAGCCTCGCGCTGAAGCTCCACTTTACAATCTCATGGGAAACCCCATGCTTCAACATCCTCTATAGGGTGATAGGGTATGGATTTGGAGGTTTAGGGATTTAGGGGTGTAGGGCAGGGGTTTAGGGCTGGGTCTGGGGGTTTAGGGTTTGGATCGCGCGCGGGATCTCAGGTCAGGACTCAGCATGGGGGCTTCGGCTTCGGGTTAGATGTGAAGTGTTTAGTGTTCAGGCTTTATGGTTTACCTTCAGTGTCAAAGACCTTAAAGCCACTTCAAGCCTTCCTTCAGGATTCAGGACTGCAGATTTCAGCTTCAGGGTTTTTCTCGCACCCTAAACTTAAACTCTGCAAGAGGTTTTCGTGGCTTCATGAAGTCATGCATGGCTGACAAAGGAGAAGAAACCCTGAACGGATTAATTAACGGCATATCTTGAGCAGCTTCTTTTGTGGTTTGCTCATTGCTCGCAGTTGTAAAGTTTGAGATCGCAAGCAATCAACCAAGCCTTGGGTAAGCAAGCCCCAACGAATTCAGCGGCTTCCGGCGTACACATCCGACACATCCTGTCATCCTGCCGAGTATCCGTCCGATGGCCCAACAAATATCGCAGCTACTTTCCCCTGATGCAGCCTTTTGTGTTGACCGGTTGCCGCTCGTTATCTGCAAGGGGACAACGACGATTAGCGACGACAAGAGTGGATTGTGTAAGTTCGTGATTTGCTGGCACTTGTGTCACTTGTGTCCGCACTTCCTCCTCGTTGTCATTGCTTACGCATGAATTCCGCATGAACGTACGACCTTCATGGTAAAGTCCAACTGGCAACATGGATAGCAAAGTGCTGGGAGTCTTGCCCCGCCATATCGGCAGTAGCCCCTGAGCGTTGGCATCCGTGGGCGTAGAATGGAGGTGGTGCCCAGAAGCCCCGAATCCAAGCTTGCCCCAACCTTGCAAGGCAATCAATAATCCTAATCCGGATGTTAGGCGGATTAGGCGGATATCCTGGACTCAACCAAAGCCATGAAGCCACAAACCCCGAGCCGGCCGAATGTTCGAATCGTTTCGGGGATTGTTGTCACAGAAAGGGCTTAGTGACTTGGTGTCCACACGAATTGGGGCATGTACAAGGTTAACTGAGCTTCACGGTTTCACCTTATATTCAACAGGGTCGAAGTTGAAGTGTACCTATAGTCTACAGTCTCCATTGAAATTCCTTTTCTGGTTCAACCAATATTGTAATTATGATCCTATAAGGTAACCCCACACTCCTATCGTGATTGCCAGAACCCCATCAACCCAAAAGCTTTAAACCAAAGTTCTTAGCCTTAGCCAAAAAGTTTGAAACCCAAAGCTCCGAAGCCTGATGATCCAAACTTCAAACCAAAAAAGAAAGCACAAACCGAAAGCATGAAAACCCTTGGAAGGAGAACCGATCCTGTCTTCACCTGGCGGAGGCAGCCAACTCGGCTGGCTGGGTTAGGGTTTGGGTTCGGTTATGCATTTGGGGTTGGGGCTGGCGGGCGGGCAACCGGGACTGGACTTTGGGGACTTTTGGCCCATTTCGGGACAAGGACACATGGATTCAGGGCCTTCAAGACGGTGTTACACTCGACCCCCGGTGTCGAGTCATGGTTCTGGGCTTTAGAATATTCGGATGCTTTGTGTGCTTCACTTCAGGCTTTGGGATTCAGGATTGTTGTGTCCGGGGCCCATGCTGCTACAGATATCGGGTTGTCTGGAGGTTGAAGTTGAAGCCTGGGGTTTGAGGCAACTTGAGGGGCGTCGGTGTAGGGCTTAGGGGTGGATCCATTTTTGTTGGCATTTCTTGGGTTTGAGCAGATGACATGATGACCGGGTTGGGGGTTCAGACTAAAGGCTTCAGGGAACTTCAGGGCCTCGAATGAACACGGTGGTGCTTTTAGACTTTTAGTGTCATTGCGTAGGATTATCCACCCGCTTAATAAGCTTGCCATAGCATAAGCAAGCACTTACCTTACTGAGTACCCAAAACAAATAAGCCACTGAAACTGCAAAGCCCTATAGATTAGACCATGCAAACCCAGAGCTTGAAGTTCATTAGATCCAGGCTCATCCAGGAACCAGGAATCCAGGAACGTTACAATTTAGTAAACAGGCTCAGGCTTGACCTAGACCGAACTTCCCGGAGGATCGCCTTTCGAAAGATGATCACCGCGTGGTCAGCATAGTCCCCAGTCATCAGGGTTTTGGGTGTTTCGTTTGTTGCGCGGCAGTTTTCCAGAAATTCCAGGATGACGGGATTCGTTTGTTGGGCCTGGCCGGGCTGGGCTTGGAGTCCGGATTGGACTTGACTTTGTGAGACTTCGGACTCTGGGCATTGGGCACATCAAAGCTCATAACCTCTGTGCCGTGTAGTGTGGGGTGAAGTTCTGGACAGTTCCGGGCTTCCGGGTGCAGTGTTCAGTTCGGCTTGTGGTGTTATTTTGGCTCTGGACTTGAAAGCAGCTGCTGGCTGCAAGGCTTTACAGCGAGGTCCAGGGCTGCAGGGGTTCAGGGCTGTAGGGGTTTATGGAATAGGGATTTTTCGCGAGAGGGTTTCGTCGGCTATGGCTTGAGGACCGGGCTGCGAAAGTATGGGTGCATTACGGGGTTGACTCCGAACCGTCGTAAGTACAAATGTTTTGTTAAGTTATATGTATGTACGTATATATATATATATATATGTATATGTATATATGTATATCATATGTACTTATGAATCATGTGTCATCATATCATAAGACTTTTACACTATTTCCCAGATTCATATACCATGTGCCGTTTATATATATATATATATATATATATATATATATATATATATATGTATATATATATCTCATACATTTACATCATATACACATATATACATACATGTATACGCATGCATGCATGTATTACTTATGCATGCACACTTAGATAAATAAACGAATGGACATAGGTAAATGCTTCCTTGGCAAACCCTAAGTTCGAACATCCTGGATCTTTTTGGGCTTGAAACGTCACCAGGTGGTAGGTGCCGACGACCGACAGCTGCGAGAACTTCGAGATTGGGCTTGGAACCCTGGGACGTGGGGAACTGTGTTTTTTAAATTCGGGCTCTGGGGCTTGGTGGGTTTGGCGAAGGTTGGTGTTTTGAGTCTTTAGTGTTTCTTTGGAATTCAGAGTCCAGAGTCTTAGTTTAGAGTTTAGCGTCCTGGGGTCGAGTGTCTATTCTACAGGCTTGGGAGGGTTAGATGTAGAGTTATTTAGGGTTTTGTGGCTTGAAAGGCAAACGGGTTTGGGCTTTTGATATGAGTAATGAGTGTGGGGCCTTTGGCCATTGGCCTTTGGGGCTTTGGATATGTAGCGGGTTTAGGGATCTAGAGCTTTATGTGTTTTAGTGTAAGGCCTCAAGGTTTTGTAGTAGGGGGCTTCAAAGCTTAAGGCCGGCTTGGCATAAGGGTTGGTTTAGAATAAGGGTTTTATGGCTTTAGTGCGTTACGGGCTCAGAGGCATTCAGGGGATTTGGGGCCTTTGGGGCTTCGAGAATCTGAGACTGTAAGGGATATAGTACCGGGTGTATAATGTTATACGGGCTTTGGTTTTGTGGTTTTGGGATATGCTTTTGGGTCAGGATTGGATGTTTATTAGAGGATCGGGGCCGGGGCTTGGGGCTTTATAGTTTAGGCTTAGGGCCTTCATGGGCCAAAGCTAAAGGGCTAAGCTAAAGGCTAAAGGTGTCACACATTTGTCAAAAGGGTGTTGATTTGTAGGCCAAAGCCCTTTTTTGGTGGCCATCATCTAGGATTGTGCCAGCACGCCACCGGCCGGCAACGAGTGTGGAGTCTGGTGACGGTTTGGGGTTGAAGGTGTTTGCTTAGACAAAAGTTTCCTATAAAACGGATCATATGCCCAACTAGGCTGCCAACTCAGAAAGAATCATTGAATTTCGATGGCAGGGTTTGAGTTCAACACCGGTGTTGAACTTCACTGCTCCAAACCCCCAAAAAAAAGTTAGCACCCAAAAAAAAGTTAAGTTCAACACCGGTGTTGAACTTCCCGGCGCTAACTTTTGAACCGGGTTTTCTGCATAGGATTTCGGCTGCGCAACCACCTTTAGAGCCCGGAATAACTACTTTTGCTGGTGTTTTTGGAATATTTCATCCGGAAAAAAACAGAAATAATAGTTAAATCCAAAAAAAAAGCTACAAAAGTAGTTATTCCGGGCTCTAAAGGTGGTTGCGCAGCCGAAATCCTATGCAGAAAACCCGGTTCAAAAGTTAGCGCCGGGAAGTTCAACACCGGTGTTGAACTTAACTTTTTTTTGGGTGCTAACTTTTTTTTGGGGGTTTGGAGCAGTGAAGTTCAACACCGGTGTTGAACTTAATTTTTTTTTTGGGTTTGGAGCCGGGAAGTTCAACACCGGTGTTGAACTTGTTTTTTTTATGATATTTTTTTTGGTGGGTTGACGCCAGCAATTTCAACACCCGTGTTGGATTTTTGTTTGTCGCTGTGTTTTTTTTGTGTGGTAGAAGCCTGGAAGTTCACCACCGGTGCTGATTTTTGTTTTTTCGGATGCTAGCTGCTTTTTTCATTGTTGAAGCCGGGAAGTTCAACACCGGTGTTGAACTCGAACCCCCGGGCCCTGGCCCTGAGCCACTTTCAGTTCAACACCGGTGTTGATTTTTTTTCTCTCCTGGATCGTTTTGGTTTTCGAAACCGAGCTTAGGACAGGTACTTGCCCTAGTGGTGAAAGTGAAAGATATATCATTGTTCTTCAATATCTCCACATGAAGAAGTAGGCCAGCCGCTGGCTGCCAACCAATCGGCGGGCATTTCCTTCCCTGCATATTGTTCGAAAATAGAATACAGTATGGCAACGGCATTGATTTTCTTTCGGTAAGGATGCCAGACAATCGGCGGGCATTTCCTTCCCGGCACAAGGTCCGAAACGAAACGTAAACATGGGGTGCGTGGCCTGCCCTCACCACCTCCATCTACCGTTGCCTTTCGTTCGTTTGGATCTACAGCAAGAAGTATGCCAGCCAATCGGCGGGCATTTCCTTCCAGGCAGACGGCCCGACAATGGACAACATTATGGCATCGATTTCGTTGGGTGTTCCTCGCCCCGCCCCCCCCCCCCCCCCCCCCCCCCCCCCGGTGGTGATACCCCCTCCCCCCGCCCCCCCCTCTCCCCCCCCCCCCCTCCCCCCCGCCCCCCGTGCTAGCCGCCGCAGAGCCAAACGGCAGGCATTTCCTTCCCGGCAGAAGGGCCCCCGAAAATGGAATGCAGTGTGGCAACGATTTCCTTGGTGTGTTCCTCAGCAAGAAGTATGCCATACAATCGGCGGGCATTTCCTTCCCGGCAGAAGGCCCGAAATCAGAATGCAGTGTGACATTCCGTGTTCCTTGGCAAGAAGTATGGCAGTCAAACGGCGGGCATTTCCTTCCCGGCAGAAGGCCCGAAAATGGAATGCAGTGTGGCATCGATTTCCTTGGGTAGTCCTCAGCAAGAAGTATGCCAGACAGTCGGCGGGCATTTCCTTCCCGACACAAGGTCCGAAACCAAACGTAAAAATGGGGTGCGTGCCCTGCCCTCACCACCTCCATCTACCGTTGCCTTCGGTTCGTTTGGATCTACAGCAAGAAGTATACCAGCCAATCGGCGGGCATTTCCTTCCCGACGAAATGCCCGAACCAAACACAAAATGTGTGTGTGTGTGTGTGTATGGTGTTTGTGTCTTCCCCCACCCTACAGAATCCCAGCGCCCCTCCCCCCTGCTAGCCGCACGGCGGGCATTTCCTTTCCGGCAGACGGCCCGAAAATGGAATGCAGTGTGGCATCGATTTCGTTGGGTGTTCCTCAGCAAGAAGTATGCCATACAATCGGCGGGCATTTGCTTCCCGGCAGAAGGCCCGAAAATTGCCAGCCAATCGGCGGGCATTTCCTTCCCGGCACAAGGCCTGGACGAACAAACAGAATGTTGTATGGCATCGGATTTTGTTCGGTTCCTGAGCTAAAGGTATGCTAGCCAATCGGCGGGCATTTCCTTCCCGGCACAATGCTTGAAAATGAAATGCCGTATGACGTTGATTTTCTTTCCGTATTCCACAGCAAGAAGTAGGGCATTTCCTTTCCGTTTGTAGTAAGGATTTTCGTTGGATGAGGACAAAGGTTTACAAACCAGCTTGCAATTTTGTTGTTCAAGTTCATGCTTTCGCAAAACAAAACCTTCTAGTTTTGTTGGCCCGTTGGGCAGGGGCTTTGGAGTCTTGGTTTCGTGGGTCAAGGGTTTGAGGGTCTACTACTGACTTCAGGCTGAGATTCTGGTGGGCATGATTCAGAGATTGGGTGCACCACTCCGAGCAATGAACAACAGCGGTTGCGATTGAAGACGCCACCTGGCATGACTTGCTTGTTTGCGGCCCTGCAACCTGTTCCAAAACAAGAGGCACGATTCCCTGCATCGCGGGCCACCCCCGCACCCATTGCGCGTGCATGGAAAGTTGTTGCTGACAGTGGCTCGTATACTGCGACGATTAAATCAATTGCGGCACAAGCGTCTCCACGACTCCATGCGTAGGTCCAGAAATGTCGGCCTTGATATCCTCGGCTGGTCTCATCGTATACTGAGCGAAGTCATCGAATGTGTAGCGGACCATTATCACCCCAGCTGCCCCAAAGTATGTGCGAAGAATCTTCTCAGGAGTACTCACCCAAGAATGATCAGGTACTATCATATCACGGCTCCATGATGCGCATTGCTGGCTTACTTGGCATGGGGGATTTGTTTTCATGCGGCCTAGGAATGTGTGCATTCAGGTTTCAGGGCCTGGAACTTGGAACGGCGGGTGGTTTAGGAATTGGTAAATGATAATGTTCGAAAAGTCAGACACTGTCAGAGTCGCTCTACTCCGCTCTACCTGCAGATTATCACACAACCTGTAACCTGCATAATTAGGCACTTGCGGCCACAGGTTCTGGGGTTCGGGATGGCTTTCGGTTTAGGATTTGTGTGGCCTTACCTGTATATTGGGGTTGGGAGTTAGTTGGGAGTCGACCAGGCCCAAGCCGAAGACCAGGTGACCAGGTGGCACAGCTCTAGAGCCTGCAGAGACACAGAGCAATCTCCAAGTAGAGTCAGTAGTGTCTGGGAGCGTGTGTGACTTTTTCGAACGGCCGTAAATCCCAGAACTCCACCCAAAGCCCAAAGCCCCAAAGCGTTAACACCGAACACCCTGCCTGACCTAGCACGCCGCAGGCTACAAGTGACACGCGTGGAGGTGCGATGCGAGGGCAGGCAGAAGCAGCAAAGATGAGGGTTGTGCGACGCCAGTTCCGGATGTCTGTTTGCACGGCAGCAGCTTGCAGCTTCGTCAGATTGAACTTGTTGCACACTTGTGCCCGATGCTCCATAACATTGTTGTTGCTTGTCTCAGGCATGTCAGTTGATTGGGTGCTAGCACATGACATGCGTCCTTAGATCTGTGGGCCTATGCTGCCCGGGACATAAAGCAACATAGATCTCTTCGCATAAGCTTCGACTTGCGTAGAGGCCACAGTCCCACACGTTTGTTCATACAACATGGCAGACGATGCGCCTCGTGAGGCGCAAGAGGCCTCACGAGAAACAAGGTCTGTTTCCGACCCCGGCTCTGTCAGTTCTGTTTCAACTAGTTCAACAACCTCTGACTCGACTTCCGGCAGTTCGACAACCTCTACACCTACAAGTACCTCTACCAGTGCTGCTGTAGACAACACACAGGGAAACGAGGTTGCAGGAGATGAGGCAGGCCAACCCTTGAATGCAGACAAGAGCGGTGCGGACTGTGCAGATGATGTTCTTTGTAGGCAATTATTGTTGTTGGCATGCATAGATTGTGTGTTCCTGCACGTGGTTTTGGGAAAGTAAGTGTGCCAAACCGATGGATTCTTAAGGCTATGACTGCGACAAATGCAGCAGACAGCGGCTCTGAATCCTGTGATGATGACGATGGCCTCCCTCCTGGGCCATCTTCGGTGCAAGAGCTTTTTCAGTGGCCGACCCGTGTAGCTACAGATCTCCTAGCAGCAGCCACAGAGTCCGAGGAACTTGACCAGTTGAAGCAGCGCTTGCAGGACATCACCAGCAACCTAGTTGTGACGAGTGAATTTTCGGGCATGGGCTCTGCAGAAGTTGCAACACAATTGGCCTTACGGGCTTTCAAGAAAACAGGCTGGACATTTGCAGAGCGTGTTTCAAACTAGTGTAGTAACAAATGCAAGCTTTTCTCCTGGCGGCTACGGGAGGCCTGCTTGGTGAATTGCCGCGCTGGTCGAGCATGCATGTGGCGGACAATGACCAAACTTGCTTAAAGATGTTGAGCAGCCTGGGTCACAAGCCTTTGCACATACATGATGATATCAATGGGCGCTTGACCCGAGGAACCTTGAAAGCGCTAGATGAGGCTATATCGTGTGCGCATGATGAGCTGCAAGGTGCTACTTGCAAACAGGCCGAAGACGACATCGGGCAGACGCTGTTGTCACGTTTGCTCGAGGTTTTGGACAAACCTGATGCATTTCTGGATCACTCCCAGTGTCATCGACTCAGACAGTGTGTCCACATCACTTGGGTGCATATGCTGCATTGTTGTAGAGAGCTTCGCAAATTACGTATGTTATATGTGTGGCTTTGGTTTGCTTAGGCCATCGCCATGGTAGGGCCTGTCATCTGCCTCACATCACCTTGGCGAAGATGCGAAAGGAGAAGAACAACACCGTTGCAATCAACATCTCGGGAACTGAGTGCTATGATGTGAGCGCCATGGGTAAACGCAAAGGTCTCCTTGGGCCAACGGCAAGGACGTTGGCCATATGGCTGGCGCAGCGTAAACGTGCGCGTGAGGTGCTTGCACTGCACACATTTGTATGTTTTTCTGCCCACAAATATTGAAAGTCTCTCTCGATGTTGTGTGCGTCCATGTATCGCTGTCGGTGTAGCAGAAACACGACAAAGGACTTTATCTTACACGAGTGTACTGCAGCTTTCAACACCGGCATCCTCGAACGGCATTTGGAAGACTACACGTGGGTATCCTTGCCGGCGCTGGGTGGAACACGTGGACTCATATCACCCCACCACCTAGGCACGGAGTATTTTGTTGCATTCTGGTGGCATTCAAAACTTGTGTAATTTCTGGCTCGTGTACGTTGCTGCAACAGGCTGGCCTGTCCATCGCCCCAGGCGATACACCTTGGGGGTTTTGAAGGAGCGTTTTGTTGTGCCAGATGAGTCAGTTGCTGAGCACTTGAACTTGAACCACCCGGACTTTAATTATGCAGCAGCAGTGCTGCACTCGTGTAGGGTATGAGAGATGCATGAGGTTGGATGTTTTGCGGACAATGCAAAGACGTCCGTCTGTGGACTGTGGCATCTTCTGGCAGACTCCTGACGATGAGGCTGGCAGGCACTGACTGTTTAAGTTCGTCGTTGTTTTGCCTTGAAGATAACATGCATAGTCGACGAGGTGCAGGAATGGAAAGCAGAACTTTCCAAGAGAAATCAGAACGTGATGAACGGTTCGTATGAGGATATGCTTCCGGCTGCCAAGAAGAGGCGTCTCGAGGAGTATGTACAGGTGCCCAAGGTGCAGAAGTGGATGGCGGCCGGTATGGAAGTGGTACCTCGGTACTTTGTGTGCGCTGGAGTTGAGTTCATGTGATCTCAGATATCCGCGTGGCGACCTGATCTGCTGCTAAGGCTGTGAATATTGATCAACGGCCAGGAAACCGGCCGATCGCCGGATATATGTGCCCCACCCTGCTTCGCAGCAGCACCTTGCATCTACTGAAGAGGGGCATGCCTCTTCAGGGTAAGGACTCGTGTTTGGCCACAATGACGCACTTGGCTGGCAATCTGTATGTCTCTTATCAGTTCGTGATCACTTGCAGGACCTCTTTCTTGTGATGGGGATGCCGGTTCCAGGGCGTCCGGATAGTGAGAAGGGGGTTTGCAGCAAGATTCGAAGTACGTTTCCCGAGCTAAGCAACGGGGAAGCTCGCAACCTCTGCGGAAACGGAATGCATCTAGCAGTTGTTGGCACAATCTTGATGTGCACATTGGCCGAAGCGCGGTTTATCCGTGCAGAGCCGAGCTCATAAGTCCTAGGAGGCTACCGCCTGCCGCCTCCCCGAAGAGAAATCAGCGATTGGTCCGATGATTCTGATGTGCGTACGTGGAAGAGCTTGTCATCTCTTGTGTAGGTCAGCGCTTGTTGGCTCAACAGCAATTTCTCTACCAAAATGGGCGGGGAAGCCCATGACGACCTTCCGGATTTCGGTGACGATGATCTCCGTCTTCCAGCTGTCAGCAGCGGGAGCGCATGCAAATGCTCTGTGTGCGAAAAGACAATGACCGCTCGAGAGTTGGCGCAAGCCATCTCCGACCACTTGGCTGGTATCTGTGGGGAGGAGCTCTGTGATTTCCTGTGTCATGAAAACGTGTGAAGGTATGGTGCCCAGTGCTGTATATGGTGTATGCTGTGGGGCCAGGATCGCAGTGCCATGCGGGCCCTTTTCGTCCAAGCGCGCCAAGACGGGCAGCTGGAAAAGGTGAAAGAGCTGCGGCGTTCCGACCCGACAGCTTTCAACTCCATGGTGCTGCAGTTTCGAAAGGAGTATCATGGCTTGCAAATAATCTGTCATCGTGTGACTCTTGGTGGTTTCACGAGAGTTTTGTTGACAAGTCAAGGTCTGCTGTCGGGTTGGTTGGGCCGGGCTGTATATATGCGTGGACGCTTGCTGTTGGGTTGGCTGGGGCAGCTGGGGTCCGGTGCCTGGGGTTCTGGGTTGGCCCTGGCCTGCACATTGGGGCTCCATTGTGACACCTGTTATTGGGTTGGCCGGGCGGGGGCTGGTCAGGCTGTACAGATGACAGACGATTCGACACTGGTGCAGCGGTGCATGCTGTACACACAAATTACAAACACAAAATCCCTAATACCCTAAGTCCCTAACTGGTCCCTAACTGCCCCTCCAGAGAGACAGCTGTTTTGTTTGGCAGCATTGGTCAGGGGCTCAGGTGCTCATCGAAGGGTCGTGGCAAAGCACGGCCTCGTTTCGACTTCACTGCGTTCTTCACTCAGAGAGAGAAAGGCAAAAAGAAGTCAAATGGACAGTTTGCCGTCAGCGCCTTAAGCTGCTATATCGTGTGTGTGTGTGTGCACTGTGGCTTGAAATAACTTCAGGTGATGAAATGCTTCGCTGAATACATCAAGCACTACACTGAGCTTGATTATCCCCTGAAGCTCACCAAGGAACAGGCAGTCAGGGTATTGTTCTGTGAAGCTGTATGTGCATGTCACCCGGTCATCCCGTTGTGTTGTGCGAACTAAGAACTAAGCATTGGCACGCTCGCGCTGGTCAGGCAACTAACCGCTGGCATTATGAGAAGAAGAACGGGACAGTGGCGCAGGACGAAGTCCGGGCACCTGATGCCAACGGGCTCCCGAACGGAGAGAAGGTGGTTCGATTGGCAGTCATCATTCAGACATACGTCGACAATCAGAACTTTTCCAAAGAATCCTACATCAGCCAGACCGGAAACAGGCGTGACAAGCCATCGAGTGTCCAGTTGCAAGACATGGAAGATGCATACGATGCAGCCGACACAAACTTGCTCTTCGAAGATGATGATTGCTTTGAAGATGTCCGTGCTGTCGCCCCGAGTAAGCCGCACAATCCCTCATCGTCGAGCCTTCATGCTTCCGGTTCAAAAGGGAGAAGCTCAAAGCTTGGCGGCAGTACGGAAAAGGGCTTCAGTGAAACAACAAACAAGAAGCCGACAAAGATCAAGAATATCTCGGTAACCGGCTTAGTTCTGTTCTGTGCCAAGTTTGCTACACACATGCAGCTGTAACTTTAACCAATGTCTTTGCAGTGATATGCGAGCTTCAGGTTGTCATCGCAAAGAACAAGATAGCCACATTGGACAAACACCAGGATTGTTTGGACATGCCTGCGAAGTTCTTGCGTGAAGTTCAGGATGTCATGGCAGCCTTGGTTCAGGATGGGCAAATTTCCACTGAAGGCATCATCGAGCCTGAGGATTTGGATCTCAATCCTGAGGTGCTTGTCAACAATTCCTGTCAGACCTTGAAGCTCCGCACAGTCATCTGCGAGATGTGCTTCGGGATCCGGAAGGTCTGGCCGGATGATGATGGGACACATGAGGTGAGCACTGACAAGATGATGCATCTGCTTCGGCGGGACCCGTTCCTCGGCCCGGCGGCCGAGTTCAAGGACGCGGATGCATTGCTCAGTATCAGTGACGTCACCAAAGAGCGAAACGCATGGACAGACAAAGCAACCACTGTCTGAATCTCATTTGCCTCTCTTCTGAAGCTTCCTGTGCATTGGCTAGGCTAGAACAGATGTTCTGAGGAATCTGATGCACGAGCATACTTCGAGAAGCATCAGTTGCACTTGAAGAACATTATTAAGCTGATGTCTGCGTGGCGATCGTGCAAGAAAGATTACTTCAATGAGAAACGAGAGTTGCAGAAGGCCCTGCCCTGTCGCCTAACGTAGGCGGTGGTAAAATCTAACATCGCGAGGCTCCAAGCACTTCTAGGCAGATAGGGGGTTTCGGGTTTGGGGTCAGGCGTTTCAGGGTTTAGGATTGGGACTTGGGGTAACTTAGGGCTCAGGGCCTCGGGCCTAGGGGTTCAGCAGTTTATCAGAGTTCAGGGCTTAGAGCGTGGTATGGTTTCAGGTTCAAGCTGAAAGTCTCAGGTGTATTCGCAGCTTACTGACAACTTGCCCCAAACCCCGAGGCCCCAATATACGAACCCGGAGTATTGAAACGACATCCTAAATCGTAGAACAGCAAAGCCGTAAATCCTAACAACCCCAAGATAAAATAGAGCCTTCCTGACCTGAGTCCTTCGATCTTCGATAGCGAGGTCGGTAGACTGTAGTTGTAATGGGCCCGTGTCTTGTCAGCCTTCAGGCAGACCAGGCGGCTCAGAAGAAGCTGGAGGACCGTGAGAAGCGTGCTGCTCAGAAGGCAAAGAAGGAGTGCATTCCTCGTTTCATCCTTGCTTCGTTCATGATATGTGCTGTCCTGTGTTGTTGTCTTGCTTGTTGTAGATGCTGAGCAGGATGCCGACAGAGAGGCAAAAAAAGAACAAGCAAAGAAAGATAAAGAATCAGCCGCAGCCGCGCCCGAAGATGCCACCGCAAAGACAAAAGACAAGCAACGTCGCATCCGAGCAACCGAGATCACGGACCAAGACCTGCCTGTCATGCAGGACATGGGGAAATTCCCCATGCACAGGCGAGTTCCGGTGGAGGCACTCAAGACCCAGGGTGGAGATCCCGATTCTTACCTGTCCTGGGGCCAGCCTTTCATTATCCGCAACCCCAAGAAGAGCATTGTGAAGCAGCTGGCGCTTAGGCAGCACGAATTGCGAATGCTTGCGTTGGTGTTCATTGCTGTTGCTGTTATTTAGTTGTATCTTAGTGGGCCTGTGTTGTTGACGATGGGGTGTTCTTGCCGATGCTCAGTAGTCAATCCTCAGTGCTCAGGTCGACAAAGAGACGGAAGCATCGTTCCAGCATCAACTGCAGGAGTTCACGACTCTTTGGTCCCAGCGCAAGCAAGATGTGAACGATGGGGCTGAAAAAAAAACTTCTCGGGTTACGAAGGCATGTGTGATGAATGATACGATGAACTTGTTGGTGCAGGCATCTTGGCCTTTAAGATGTCATTTGGCATCGTGGTCGAGAGCACGTTCATGTTGGCATACAGTGCGTGCGTACGTAGTGTGTGTTGCTCGGAGGCTTTAACCTGCAGCATGGTTGAGTCCGACAAGATCAACACGATTGGTGAAGTTGGAGACAACAATCGACCATGGCCGCTAGACAAAGAAAAGCTCACAGCTATTCTGCGAAAGGTGTCCCTCGGCCCAATTATGCCTAGCATCATGACCTGATTCGGCCAAAAACATCACCAACAAACATCATGCGCGCGCGTTAGTGTCTGGTCGGTGTGGTTCATGTGGGGTGAGCCGAGGAAATCAACGAAGGATGATTTCCCAGGCATTGGTGATTGGGACCCTGTCGCTGTTTGCGACGAGCTGTGGCTCCCGAGTTTTCAAGCTCTTGTGCACGGCGATGAGTTCTGTGGTGTGGAACCAGTGACGCTAGAGACTATGCGGTATCAATGTTCGGGCAGCCGCCTGGTCGCCCTCGCCAAGCCCTCCGAGGTTTCGTGGTGTGTATTGGTGTGTTTGCCCGCGCGTCTGCAAGCGTTTGAGCTGCCTTGCACTCCTCGTGTCCAGTCGATGAGGTCGCTGAATTTCTCCAGGATGAGACCATGCATGGATGGAGAGACTGGATGCAACAGATGACGGCTGCGCAGGTCAAGGAGAATCCGGCCAGTGTGCCTTCCTTCAAAGTCGCACAGGTGCTTCCGGGTGATATTCTGTGGATGCCTATGGGCTATTATTACCTGGAGAAGGCCGTGAATGCTGACTCTATATCCTTCAGGGTATCTTTGCTGCAATCAATGCTATACGAAAACATGCACACAAGTATGTAATTAGCGCATCAGTCTTTGAACAGGTCCCACTTCCACTCTTTCGTCGAGACGGCAAAACGAACTTGGCAAAGCTTCTGCCAAGCCTGCCGAAGAAACCGGGAACGATTGCTGTGCATAAGTACTTGGAGGATGTGGACTTCCCAGCGAGCGACAACGAAGAAGACAATGATGATGAATGCGCGGACGAGTGGAACGAAGAAGATGACAAAGGTCTGGATGACCAACAACCTGGTGAGTGAGTTGGCTGCAGTCACCGCCGTCATTCCCTATGCCATTGTTGTTCAGTTTAGGGTGTTTGGGTTGCAAAAAGTGGCACATGGAACAAGGCTTCTTCAAGATGGCGGCGCAGTGGCAACTCGTGTGAAGGAAGAGCCCGAACCGAGTAAGGAATCCCCTTGCAAGAAGGCCAAAGTCCTCGCCCTCGAAGACCGTGCGACGATCCCTGATACAATTGCCGGTGGTGTGAACACAGATCCGATTACATCCCAGGCCCTTCTTTAGGTGTATGTTGTTTTGATCGTGTCCAGTATCAATAGTCAAAACTTTGTTTCGTCACTCGGCATACAGGAGCCGCGTGGTGTTGCAGAACCCCCGCCAGAGAAGGACAGCTTTCTCCCAGCATGTGTCGTCTGTTCGTTATGTCAGTATCCATTGATTCAGGAGCCCGTGCAGGATGGAAGTCCGGATGGTCAACAGACTGTTGGTCAGACTCAGAATGAACAGGCCGCGTCTGGTGCATGCGAGTTTGAATGTGCACGTATTGGTAGTTGATTCTTGTCTGATGCAGGATGGAGACGGTGTAGATGCAGCGCAGCCAGACCAGGACAGTTTGATCGTGCAGTTGTTGTTTGTGATTCTTGTCTGATGCAGGAAGGAGACGCTTCGAAGTCATCGCATCAAGACAAGTCAATCAAGGACAGTTTTTTCCCAACGTACATCGCCTGTTCGATATGTCAGTATCCATTGATTCAGGAGCCCGTGCAGGATGGAAGTCCGGATGGTCAACAGACTGTTGGTCAGACTCAGAATGAACAGGCCGCGTCTGGTGCATGCGAGTTTGAATGTGCACGTATTGGTAGTTGATTCTTGTCTGATGCAGGATGGAGACGGTGTAGATGCAGCGCAGCCAGACCAGGACAGTTTGATCGTGCAGTTGTTGTTTGTGATTCTTGTCTGATGCAGGAAGGAGACGCTTCGAAGTCATCGCATCAAGACAAGTCAATCAAGGACAGTTTTTTCCCAACGTACATCGCCTGTTCGATATGTCAGTATCCATTGTGAATAACGGTGTAGATGCAGCGCAGCCAGACCAGGACAGTTTGATCGTGCAGTTGTTGTTTGTGATTCTTGTCTGATGCAGGAAGGAGACGCTTCGAAGTCATCGCATCAAGACAAGTCAATCAAGGACAGTTTTTTTCCCAACGTGCATCGCCTGTTCGATATGTCAGTATCCATTGTGAATAACGCCACATAACAACATTCCATCAACAACTGCCCTTCATGAGCTCGTGGTGCAGGGTGGAAGTCCCGATATTCATCAGATTCAAAGTGCACTGGCCATGTCTTGTGCATGCGAGCTTGAGTGTGCACGTATTGGCGGTTGGGTCTGAGTCTGATGTAGGACCGAGACGGTCCGGAGGCAGCATCGTCGCACCAGGATGCGACCGTGAAGCCCAATGATACTTGACACCGTTTACTACACGAACCGGAGGGTCGGGTCGACTCTAGCTCAAATCATCGATCTGAGGCTGGAGATGTGGACATGAAGGACGCCGAACCGACCACCAAGCGCAAGGTTACTTGGTACAATTTACGTGAACCGGATTGTCAACTGTAACTGAGAGCATCCATATGAGTCACCTGAGGCGGCTGCAAATGATACGATCACCTCCACCTATGAGGCCGCCCTCAAGAAGCTCAAGAAGCCTGAGTTGGAAAAGAAATTATCGGCAACACCCGCTCTCCCCGAGCACATCATTCCCGGCAAGCTGAAAAAAGATCAGCTGATCGCCGAACTTCTCAAAGTGCATGCTGGATGCAGCGCCAACCATAAGATCTCGGCCATGTTTGGAGCCGGCGTAGCCGGAGCCAAGGGCAAGGAGTGAACAAGCAGCCAGTCTGCCAGTGCTACGGGGACGACGGGGACGAAAACAAGTGCCGTGTGCCACAACTGTTGTGTTCATGGTGTGCTCAAGCATTCAAGCGATATGGGGCTAATTATTTTGGTTGTGTGCCTGGGAGTTTACATCGTGTGGCGGTTAACGTTGTGCCGATGTAGGTTTGGGTTTATGTTGAGGCGACCAAGGGCCCCAGTGCTCCAAGCTTCAAGTCGTGTCTGCCAAAGGCCTGGGATCCTGAGTTTAGGACATATTCTAACGATCGGACCCGGATTCTGAGTTAATCCCGAACCCAGCCCCCCAATCTAAAGTTAGCACCGGTTGGTGTTGAGGTTAAGCCCCCGGGGCACTGCACATGAAAATTACCATGTAGGGTTTTAAGGATTTAGGTTTCAGGGTTTTAGGGTTTTAGTGTTTTGGGGATGTAGGGTTTTACGGATTTGGGGTTTAAGGTTTCAAGGGTTTTAGGGTTTTAGGGATTTCGGGTTTAGGGTTTTCGGGATTTAGAAATTTTGGGCTTCAGGGATTTAGGTATTTAGGTTTCAGGGTTTTAGTGTTTTAGGGATTTAGGGTTTCAGGGATTTAGGGCTTCAAGGTTTTAGGGTTTGAGGGTTTTTAGGGATTTAGGGTATCAGGGTTTTAGGGTTTATAAGGCCTGCCTCATAGATCCCTTATAGGAACCCTTAAAGGTTGGGACTGCTGAGGGCAAGCCCCAAGGGTTCGTGTACCTAAATACCATATGTCCTGGCTTCACAGTAGTCCTTGCATAGCTGCTTTGGGGGTCAAAGTATACTCATATGGATACATGGACTCTTAAGGAAGTTTAGATTTTAGAGTTAAGCCTCTAAAGTTTGGGGGTTTTAGGGCTTATGGCTTATAAGACCTATAAGGTTTGCAGGGTTTAGATTGTAGATTGAAGGGCTTAGGGATGATATGCACATACATATATATATATATGTGTACGTATGTTCTACGGGTTTGGGTGCCGATAAGTTTTGAGCGACACTGGTGTTGAACAGGTTTCTGTTATTTTTTTCGTGTTGGGGTCTGGGCTGAGCCGGGCTGGTCTGGGCTGTTTGCTCAAGTTTAGGGTTTGGGGCTCAAGGTTTAGGATTTGTTTGAGGGTTTAGAGCTTTAAGGTGCGCAAGGCTTAAAGCTTTGGTGCTGAGTTCATAAGCCGCAAAAAGCGTACACTTTCAGTTTTAAAGTGGTTAGTATTATTCTCAAAAGTGTAAAGTGTATCCGCTCAGCTTCTAAGAAAAAGGCTCAAGCATTTTGGGGTTTGGGGCTGAGGTTGAAGGCTTAACAGGCCCAAGGTGCAGGGTTTACAAGGCGTAACTTTTAAGGTTTAGGGATTGGGGATTTATGCGGCTTAGAGTCTGCGGTTTGAAGAGCCTGTAGGGTTCAAGATTCAGCATGTCGGGCTTACTTGGAGGGAGGGGTACTTAGTATCTGGTGATTCTATAGACTTATGCGTATCGTTTCTGGTACTTATTCTCTTTTAAGCCTACACACTGATTATAAATTAGCTTCTTACTAAGTCCCTGGACCCTCCAAGTAAGGTTTGGGGCTTGGGATTTAGGAGCCATGCCCGGGATCCCTCCTTCTCTGAAATGGAGGCCCAAATCATTGGACAGCCTGGGGTTATTGCAGTGGCACGTTTATCGTCACTAGATCATCGATACTGTTGTTGTTGCCCAGGTTCGTAGGACTCTATTCAGGATCATGCCGAGAATATGGATATCAAGATCACGGATTTGAGGGCTTTGCTTTTGAGGTATACGGTTTAGCCCAAGGGTCCAAGAACCATTACAGTAGGTACTTCGTAGTATGTACTTGGCCCCCCAAAGTATAGAGTGTACTATTACTTGCACCCTTTGCTTAGGGACCCAAACAAAGGCTGCATCACCACGATGCGACTCGGCTGCCCTGGGCACAAGTTTAGGGCCCCAAAAAACACATAAGCAAAAATTAGGATAGGGATATCCCATATAAACCCCCTCATAATGAAGCCCAATAGGGTAGGGATATCCCCATAAAATGCTTATGCTTATGTGCTTTTTGGGTTCCTAAAAATATTTAAGTAGCTTAAGCGGTGGAGACCCGTAGCCAGACCTCAAGCCCAAAGTCTTCAAACCATTACGCTATTTTTTAGGGGTCCATGTACCCATATGGTATGAACTTAGGCCTTCAAGCTGTCCCTAATTATATGTATATGTATGTTTGTTTGTATAAATATATATATATATATATATAATAGTATGCGGTCAATGTATACTCATATAGATACATGGACCCTTAGGGTTGCATATCAACTTTTCCCCGAACCCCTGAGCCCACTCCAAAGATCAGGGCTTAAGACTTGGGGGTTTGGTGGTCATTGGCCCAAACCTTGAGGTTTAGGCTTTAGGGTTTAGGTTTTTGTTTTAGGGTGTAGGGTTTAGGAACCTTCTGCAGGATTGAATAGCAAGCAGGCCTCCTGCTGCTTTCGCTTCTCTTCCTCAACGCTGGCCATAACCAAATACCTCAATAGTTTCGGCACTCAGTGCTGGACTAGGCAGGCAGACCCTAAAGGTCCATGTACTCATATTGTATATACATTGGCCTTAAAGTACTCCCCATAAAGGTACATTGGGCCCGAAGTATATGCTATATGGGTACATGGACCCTTAGGGATTGGGGTTATCGGTTATGGTTTCAAGAAGCAGCGAGACCTATGGAAGCCAGATGGCAAGAAAAAGTATATCCCTGAAACTTAAACCCTGAACCCGAAGCCGTTACAAAACGTCCTGAACCCAACCTCCGAACTAGGAAACCCTGCAAGCCTACATCGTTACCACTACACCTTGGGTACTGCGCCCATACAGTTACAGTAGCAGTCTACAATATAGGGATACTTTTCAGGTCCCACTATATCTATATACTATGAATATTATCCAAGCGTTCCTGGGGGCAGTACCCAAACTACCCCCCCCCCCCCCACACACAGAGATCTGAAACCTAACTTCAAACCCGGGCTCCAGAAGAAAAGAAAAACCACGTCAGCTCCAAAAGTTATAGCGAAGTTCACGAAACAAACATACATCAAGCCGTATACGCTAATACAACATGACTGTTAAGACACGCAAAGACTAAGTACATAGTTCGGTTAGCGATGCATATGTTGGCTCTGTGGTGTATATATATATATACTTACATATATATATATATATACATACACATATATATATATGTATATACAGACAACCAGCATGCACTAACATATAATCTGCACCCCTAATTATGCATGCAACAGAACGATTCCTTGTCTAGTTTTAGAGGGCGCGCAGTCCAGGAAACTCGCATTTCAGGGCTTTCGGCCCTAGGCCACCAATAAACGCGAAAGCCCCCGAAGCCTCCTCAAAGACCCTCTCATCTAGCACTTGGGCTTGTGGCAGCTAGACGCCCCTTGGCCTAAACCCTAAACCCTAAAACTCCATCCCTAAACCCTAATCCCTAAACCCTAAACCTTCATACCTAATCCCTAAACCCTAAATTCTAATCCCCAAACCCCTTGTGGAAAGCCGGAGATTGACATCCAAGCGTCTGCGTGTCGAAGCCCAATTGGACCTTTCAGGCTTGTTTTAGGGGGGAGGGGTGGCAAAAAGGATTCTATAGGTTGTCTAGGTTTAGGGTTTAGCCGCTAAGAATTAGGGTGCACTGGCTTTTAAAGGCTTTGTTTTTGAAGGGGGAAGGGTGGCAAAAAGGGTTCTATAGGCTGTCTAGGTTCAGGGTTTAGTCAGTATGGAGTAGGGTGCATGGGCTTTTAAATGCTTTTTTTGACGGGGGCGGGGTGGTAAAAAGGGGATGGGCTTAGGGCTTGGGGTCTGCAGGGGCCTGAGCCAGTAGGGTTATGGGGTTGAGGCTTGGGGTTTAGGGGTGCCTTAACAAGTAGGGTCGAATAGGTTGTCCGGATTCAGGGATTTAGCTTTCTGGATTAGGGTTCATGGGCTTTTCAATGCTTTTGTTAATTGTCCTAGAGCAGCTGTAAAAGTGATTTAAGAACTGCGGGGGTTCAAGGTTGCGGGGTCTTGGGTTTAAGGTTTAGGGTTTTAGGGGTTCAATTTAGGCGTTCAGGGTTTAGGGCTGAGGGCTTTAGGGTTTTGTGTTATTATAGTGCATTGGGCCTAGGGTCTACGGCTGGGACGGCCAAGACTTCAGGGGTTTCGATGGATGAGAGGCTGAGGACTCCAGAAGCAACAACTTAGAAAAACGAAAACCAAAAGGAGGGTTTTGAGGTTTAGGGTAGTTAGGTGTCTCAATAACTAGAGTACGATGTTGGAGAGTACCACTCAGAACGGGCTTAGCACGAGTAGTTCTTTTTTCACCAGGCCACTCTATTCCGCCCTCGGGGTCCAAAACCATGATATAACACTGAAACACGTCACCCATCCAGAAGCCCCAAAGTGTTGAGTGCCCTGGGGGAATCCGACCTCGTAGTAGAAAATCCTTGCAAAATCATACGGAAGCTCTTTGATGACCCTGCTTAATCTCAATTCCTCTACCCTATTGATCTCAATTCCTTTACCTATAAGACCTTAAAACTTTTTAAAGTATCACAGCATCAAAAAAATCTCATTACAAAGACGCCACAAAGAATCTCAATCGGAATGCAAGCCGGATGGCCTTTTCGCCTTCTCGTCGTGCACGGGCGCCCGGGATCGTGATCTCCTCTGCACGGCGTGAGTTCAGGGGGCGTTGGAATTTTGGAGTTTTGGGTTTGCGGTGGGGTTTGGGGCTTTCCGGCCTTCGGAGTCGTGGGTTTGAGCGGTCTTCTCGCTTCTTCAATAAGCGTGCCCACAAAAGATAAACTTCCAAAGATAGGCCAAGTGCAAATCAAGTTCTCCCATTGGCTATCTCAGGTTTCTCAAATTTTGAGGCTTTAGGGCTCCGGGCCTTAGGTTTCAGGGGTTTCCGTTCTCAAGGGCGGCACTGTAGTTCACGCTTCTTGTACAGATGTAGGGACATATATGTATGCATGTACATATGTATGTACATATGAACATATGTATGTTTACAGACATAAATGTAAACGTGTGTGCACTGCAGCGGCATACCCCTGCCCTTGAACAGGATATCGGATAGGGTTACAGGGTGTAGGGCGGTGGGCAAAGGGGCGGTGGAGGATTCTTGTGGGTAGGATACAAATTTCAGGGTTCGGGGCATTTATAGGGTCTAGGATTTAGGTCTCGGTTTGCGGGGGTTTAGGGGTTTAGGGTTTAGGGCTCGGGGTTGCAACTTAAGTCGGGTTTCTAGGGCTTCAGGATGAAACTCGGCTCGGGGATCTGGCTGGTGCAATACCCAGAGACTCCAATATCCCTTCTTTAAGAATTACACCCTAAATCTTATGAGAGATCCTATCATAATTTAAGAATTTAAGGTATACTCCTTAATTGAGGATATTGCTGTGGGAGTCTCTGAGTAAATGCTCTTAAGGTCCCTACATCATATGTCCCTATTATAGATCCCTTAGAGTACCCCTGTAAAGGAGCCGTTCAAAGGAACCCTACTCTAATCATTAGGGGCGCCAAAAACCCAAATGCTTGTGTTTGGGGCGTTGCTCGGCGTTACGCGGATGTGAAGCTCTGTCCTCTAGGCTAAATTGAGCTCACGGCTCATTTACCTTTGGTTACTAGGGAATAGGGCTCCTTTAAAGGGATCTATAGGGTTCCTTTTAAGGGCTCTATAGGGGTTTAGGGTTCCTTTAAAGAGATACTTACCTTTGGTTAGTAGGGAATGGAAGAATGGTAGTAATAGTAAGTAAAATTGTACCCCATTCCTCCATCCCCTACTAACCAAAGGTAAGTATCCCTTTAAAGGGACCCTAAACCCCTATAGAGCCCTTCAAACGAACCCTATAGATCCCTCTAAAGGAGCCCTATTACTGAGTAACCAAGGGTAAGCTCAGAGCTATGGGTTTGCATTTAAACAAAGCCCTCCGGGAGGATCCAAAAAGTAGATCCCTTAATGGGGGGTTCCTATAAAGTACCCTTAGTAGTATAGGGCCCTAAACTAGGGCATGCACTTTCTAGATTTTTCCGGGGGTCTGGGAAGCCGATGAAAGCTGCATCCGGGGGGCGTCTATTTCTTGCAGCGACTTCGACAGGTCCAAGGTGTGGCCTTCGTGCATCAAAGTGACCTGAGCCAAGTAGGGAAACTCTTGAAAATGGGCGCCGGTTCCCAGAGACTCCAAAACCCCTAATTAAGGCTTGTGCGCCAAAAAAACACCGCTCGAAATGACGACGAGGAAGACAACGATGATGATGAAAATTACGATGGTCACGATGATATCGATGGCGATGGCGATGATGATAACAATCGTGGTAGCAATGATGATGACCTGGCGATCTGGCCAAGGTGACCTTGCAAAGACCTTTTGCCCCAGACGTTTTCTACCTACAAACCTCAACAAACTTGCCGCGACCTTCAAAGTCATCGGCCCCACCAGTGTTTTCGCCTTCTGCCGTAAGACTAGCTTTGCAGCCCAGGTCCAGAGAATAAATTCAGGCCGGCTTTGCCCAGCACACAAAAAGCCCACTGCTCAACACATTGATGACGATGATGATAACGATGATGATGATGATGAGAATGATGAAGATGATTGCGATATCGATGGTGACTGTGAGGATGATAACGATGTTGACCTCGATGATGATAGCACTGATGGTCGCCTTGGACGCCCAGAAAACTGGACACGAAATCGTGTCCCGTTTTTGCTTCTGCCACGCGACCGCTGGGGAAGGTCAAAACATGCGATTTTGCTGCGCCTGCCACACTTTTGTACACATCCCTCGGCCGCTCCTCTGTAGGTTTTGTCTTCAGGGTGTTCTTTTTTTGGCGCGCGCGCCTTAATGAAGGAATACGCCTTAAAGCATATGAGGGTCCTCTTATGATTTAAGGTATATTCCTTAATTAATCGGTTTTGGAGTCTCTGGGTTTCGGGGGTCCTCATTTTGTAAGGATCCTCTGATGCAAGGACTCTACTGAACTGGATATCCTGGGTTTTCTCAGACTCATGTTCGGACTAGTTCAGACAACAGAAGTTGAACTTATATTCAGACCCGAACGTTCTTCTACTTTATGGTTCGCGTTGGGGTCCTGCTATAGGAAATTAAAGTGACCTCGCATGTATCTCAGTTCAGGCTCTAAGTTGGGTTTAGGGTCCGGTCCTCCAGGGCTTACTGACTGTTTCCCAGAGACTCCAAAACCGCTTAGTTAAGGAGTATACCTTAAACTATATGAGGATCCCTAATATGATTTAAGGTGTATTCCTTAAGGGGTTTTGGAGTCTCTGGGTTCGAGCCTTTTGTGACGAGGTATAGCCTCGATTCTGATTCTGCAACTGAGGAGCTTTGAGGCATGGCTAGAGCCTAGACTCAACAAACCCAAAGCCTCTGAACGAAGCTGCCCTGACCCCCAACATACTAATACTGCACCGTAAGGCACATGTGTACCATAAGGCACATGTATACAAGATGTTGCCGATGCATGAATCCATAGTACAAAATTTGGCCTTAATGGGATAGCTATATGTGTACCAATGTACTGTAAGGCAACTGTATACAAGACTCGTCGGGAAGAATCCAAGGGTCCGGAATTGGAAGGTAGGGGGGGGACGCCGGGAACCCAGAGAGCCCAAAACCCCTTAATTAAGGAATATAGCTTAAATCATAATATGAAGCCCTATCCCTGGGCATCAAAATAGCCCAAAAGCCTTATATAATGAGGTCTTTGGGCCCAAAAGCCTTAATATATGAGTCCTTCGATGCCTAGGGTATATAATTTAAGCCATATTCCTTAATTGAGGGGTATTGGGCTCTCTGGGAAGCCTTAGCCCGAAGCCGTTCGGCCTCGCTTCTTGGACGGGCGGGATTCAGAGTTTAGGGCTTTGGGGTTTCGGAGGCAGGGTTTAGGGTTTTAGGGTTTAGGGTTTTAGGGTTTAGGGTGTTAGAGTTTTAGGGTTTAGGGTTTAGAGTTTAGGCTTGTTCAACTTTTGGAAACATCCAAACTCAAGTCCACCGTGATCTGCGAACGAGATTGTACGGTGACGTGGCGAGGGTTGGTACCTTCATGGTCGGCGGGGGGGGATGGAGCCTAAACCCGGAGACGCACAACATGTTTGTTAACATGAGCTTTTCTTTAAAATGAAGCGATCGATACCAACAAACATCTTCAAAACCATGCTCACAGACCCATGTGTATGTATACATATATATATATAGAGATATGTACATATTCATATACATACACATGCATGCATGCACACACAGACAGACACAGAGACATACACAAACACCTATGTATGCACGTACACATCTCTCTCTCTCTCTCTCTATATATATATATATACACAGACAAGTAATTGATTTGTTCGTTTATTTACCTGCATGTACATATATGTGTATACACCAAACATTTACATGTCGATTTTATATATCGTCCTATACAAGTATAGATAGATTACGCGCGCATATACACATATATACATATATTTACATAAGTAATACGACTGTGTAGAAGCCGTTCGAACAAAAGCCTTTGGCATCACCAGTGCAGCCCCGAGATCCCTCAGGGGAACTTGTGTAAAGTGACCTTACCAGGGCCTGGGCTGTACAGCATGAACAACATGATTTCCGCATCGGGCAATGGTTAGGTTAGATTCCCTAAGAAGAGCCTTTACAATCGCGTGCTAAGCCGACAAGGCCAGCATGAAACCCTGACACAACCTTGGAACTACCTTACAGGAACGCCATGAAATCCCGAATGAACCAAGGAAGAACCCAGTGATTCTGCTGAGGCCGAAGCAGCTTCCGCAGGAACGCCTGGCCAGCAGAATCCGAATACCCCTCTATACACCCGAAACCTTGCAGTTTAAGGGTTTATTGAAGGAATCCACAAGGGATCCTTTAAGGGATCTCTAGGGATCCTTTAAGGGATCCTTTAGGGATCCTTTAAGGGATCCTTTAGGGATCTCTAGGGATCCATAAGGGTTTAGGGCTTAGGGTTGAGGGTTAAGGGTTTAGGGCACAAAGGGCCCCCACATCCGAAGCCTTACAGTTTGGGGCGTACTTGGTTGGGACTTAGCAAGTCATTAGGTACTAAGTAGACTTATAAGTACCGTAAAAGGGGATAGTAGTGGGGTTATGATACTTATAAGTCTGTAGATAACTACCTGCTAATACTAAGTCCCCTAACCCTGCAAGTAGCGCAAAGGGTTTAGGGGTTCAGGACAAAAACGTCTCGGGTTTAGGGACATGGGTGATTGTCAAAACTACGGTCCCTTTTTGGATACCCTAAATATGATATAGAGGACCCAAAAGGGACCTTAATATTGACAACCACCCATATGAATACTGAACTTAAAACCCTAGCAAAAATTACAATTTTTAGCTGTTTCTCAGGGATTACAATAACAAAAAATTAAAAAAATCTAAGCACCCCTAAGATATGAAGAAGCCTCAGGATGTAAGTGGCTAAGCTTCGTTTAGGGTTTAGGCCTTCATGCTGCAGGGTTTAGGGTTTAGGCCTTCAGGGTCCAGAGCATCCAGCAGTTCCCATAGTTGGGCAGATGAGTTTAGGATAGCATTGCAGTTTTTGTGAGTGAAGCGTATGACAAGTTTAAGTGCTTCGACGCTGTGGGTATAGTTTACGGCTAGGGATCATGTCGTGGTTTGAAGGGTGGGTTACACATTTATTCGGCTTTGTGGTAATGGGTTTCGGGGTTCATAGGCTTCCATCGAAAGTTTTGGGATTACGACCTTGAGGAATTACACCCGTCGTAGAAGGAACGAAATCAACGGATTGCGGTTTCGGTGCTTCTCGTGACGCCATAACTACACACCCCAAACTTTCGAAAGACCAGAAATCTTAGTCCGACATGCTCGGTCGGAGGCGCCGATAGGATCCATGCTTGGCCCACTGGAGTGGCTGACCTGACGCCGGGTCGACCTAGGCGCCCGCCAGGGTGGCCGACAGCCACCATAGCTGGGGGCGAGAGATCCAGCCAAAGTCCGACGCACACACCATGATGGGTTCGACGCCAAGCGACTCCGAGATCTTGGGTGCGTCGGCGGGCTCCATGCCGACGTTCTCGAACAGGAACGCCACTCGTCTGCCGGGGAGCTGCGCGACGATCTGCTGAAAAAGGTCGACGGTCAGCAGGAAGAGGCTGCCCCTCTCGCCGGAATGGCCGGTAGCCGGGCCGATCCTGGAGAAGTCCTGGCACGGCGGGGCGCCAGTGATGACGAGTGTACACTCCCCGTTCGGGTCCGCCTTCCTGATCGGGGCTGCGACGGAGCCGGGAGATTCCGTCGCAACGTCCCCGCGGTTTAAGATTTACGGTGCCCTGAATGATGGGAGACCACAAGGGGGGCTTTAAGATTCTTGGGGTAGGGATTCCTTAGTATGAACTCTATTATGGGATTTACCCTAAGGGTCCATGTACCCATATAGCATATACCTGGGGCCCAGCGTACCTATATAGGGAGTACTTTAAGGCCAATGTATATACTATATGAGTACATGGACCCTTAAAATTACGGTGCCCCGAAGCCTGAAACCTAAAGGCCGGATTTGGGGGTTTGTAGGGCTGATTGAGCCTTGTCTAGGATCGAATCATTCCGGGAATGCTGGGCTTGGATGTTAGGGTTTACCTATAGTCTCCTTTGTAGTTCCTTTTTTTGGTTAACCAAAAACTATATTATAGGATCCTAACCATAAACCGGGTAACCAAAAACAGGAACTACAATGGAGACTATAGGTAAGGCTCATGGTTTCCAACCTCTCAGTTGTACGTATACGGCCGATTTTTTGTTGAGCACCGGTTTTCTGAGGGTGTAGGGTTTAGGGTGTACGGTTCAGGGTTTAGGGGTTCAGGGCTTGGGAGAATACAAATAACAATGCAGGGGCTTAGTTAAAATAAGGAAAACTTGCTTCGTGTCTGTTCTTCAGCTTTGGTTGGGCTTCGAAAGAAACTCAAGGCGAAGCATTAAGGCTAAACCCCCCCCTCCCCACACACACACACAGACGAGTACTGAACGACACAATCGAGTACCTCTAAATGCATCCCTTCCATGATCACGCTCCGCGAGAACTTTCGAGGAGGTAACCACACTTGGCTGACTTCTGAACCCCCCTAAAAGTCAAACTTCTAGCCTCCTTCTTACAGTTCACATAGAAACCCCAATTAGTTAAAGTCCTAAGTGCCAAGCAGAGGAACGCCAAGATACCCTAACCACTAAACCTAAACCCTATAGATCCCTTAAAGAGCCCCTTAAAAGTAGCGTTAAAGATCTCTATAGATCCCTTAAAGATCCCCTTAACCACAGGTGGCCTATTGCAGCCGCGAGGGCCTCGGCACCAGCCTGGCTCTCCCAAAAATGATTCGGGCTCGGTCTTGAAATCAAGTTAAGAGCTTTGGGTTTAGGGTTTAGGGTTTAGGTTTTGGAAACATTTGGTTGTTTCCGAAAATCGGGGGGGCACCTTATTTTGGAGTCCTTATAATAAGGATCCTACGACTTAGGGTACTGTATTAAGGTCCCCTATTTCCGGAAACTCCCATTCAGGGTTTAGGGATAGGGTGCAGGGGTTCGGGGGGCATTGGGGATGATGAGGGTTTGGTGTTTTCTAGAGTGCTCAAGCTGTAATACGGTGGTGATATCAACCCTGCATTACCCATAGTAAGGAATATACTATGATTCCCACGGTTTAGGGTCCTTAAGGAAATGCAGGATTCATATCATAGTTGCACAAAGCCGTTCCCCTAAAGGTCCAGGTACTCATATAGTATATAGGTAGGCCTTCAAGTAGTCCCTGTGTAGCTACTTGTAGGTACTTTAAGGTCAATGTATACTCATATAGATACATGGACCCTGAAGGTTACAAACCTCACAAACCAACTACCCTATCTTAAACGCTAAGCCCGAAGAAACCCTAGATCCCCCACCTAAACCCTTAATGCCGATCCTCCGGGTCTGCAATCTGTGTGGCAAATCTATTTATCCCCAGAAACCGCGACCCCATAAAACCTAAACCCTAAAGTTTAAAGTCTAAGGGTTAGGGTTTACAGAACCCTTGAAAAGCGAATACATCTTCCCCCCGCCCCTCCCGCCCCCGCGCTCCCTTCCCAAAGATGTAAACGAGCACCGAAAACACAAAACCACACTCAAAAGACTCCTGACCTGAAACCTCAAAGCCCCACCCAATCGTAGTCCCTACAACCCATTTCCCCATTCCCTACTACGACCCAGACAGATCATTCAATCCTGAGCTACCCTGGGAGTGGCCTGCAGAGCCGTATTTTTGGAGATCTCCGCGAGGAAACTGCCCTGTAAGCAGAGGGCTGAATCCTACTTGGGGGGTCGGGACTTAGGAAGTAGTAATCTAATAGACTTAGGGTTTTTGGGTACTTTATAGACTTAGGATTTTCTGTTATCTTACAGCATAGACTTGACTTATGACTTATGGTTTTAGGGTATTTTATAGACTTAGGATTGAGGGGTTTTTGGACACGAGGCTTCCTGCAAAGGGCTCACTATAGGGGTATTCTGAGAGTTACTATAAGGGGTTGCAAGGTTTCGGGGGACTTGGTAAGTAGCCATTGTACAGACTTTGCGCTTTAGGGTTTAGGGTTTAGGCTGTCTTTTGTAGAGGGTTTTGGGGTTTAGGATCTGGGGCTTAGTAAGTAGTTGTCTATAAGTTTTATAGACTTGCAAGTATCATAAAACTCAATAATGAGGCAGGGTACTTGCAAGTCTACGTATTAATTACCTATACTTACTAATTAAGTCCCCCGACCCTCCAAGTCAGAGTCCACAAGTGAGTCATGCAGGGCCTTAAGAATTAAGACCAGGGACACCTCAAGAATAGTGTGTGCAATTACTCAGTGCCCCTGATAATAACTAGGTGTTGCGGTTTGTGCTATGAAGAAAGTAGGGTTTTGGGAAAAGTGTGAAAAATGTTTCAAGTTCGACGGTGTTCAAGCTTTCGGGTTTTCGGACATGTATGCAGTCGGTTTCGTGCACGTGCATGGTAAAAGATCGGGGCCTTAATAATTAGAATATATTCTAAATTATAACAAGGACCCCCCCCCCCAACATAGTATTAGGTAGTTATTTAGGCGATTTAGGCCCCTATAGTAGAACCGCAGTTTGGGACCCACGGCTCTAAGAGAGTGCCCCCTTGCAAAGATGCCTGCACCTTTCGTGCTGCTTCCGACGCACCATCCACGGCCGCGAAGCGAACGCCAATGAGCGGTGCTGCCTCAAAGAGTTCGAAGTTTACCTAATATAGAAAGCCTATATACATTCTACTATACAGGTAATATAATATTGTACCCTTAAACATCCCTTATAGTAACCCTTATAGGCCCTTTTAACGGAACCATGCATGCTTCGGAAGGTTTGTTCTTCTGCTGGGATCGGCGATAAAGGCTGTGCTATGGTATGTTATGCTCTGATTCGATTTGACTCGTTCTGCATACATATGTGTATATACACAGAAGTCCATATACATATATATATATATATATATATATAGAGAGAGATATAGATATGTATAAATAAATATATATATATATATATATATATATGTATAGATATGTATGTATATATATATATATATATATGTACATATATGTATATATATATATACATATATTATATGTATATACACATACACATTCATGTATGTATGCACATATGCATGGAGGACCTCTTTGAGGAAACCCCGAAGGCCATGCCAAACCTGATCAGGGGCACGGCGACGGCCTACACCTCAGAAAGCATCCCAACGGTTTAGGGTTTAGGGTACTGTCTGGTTCTTAGTAGGGAATGTGGGAATGGATCCCTATGATAGTCCCTCAAGGTCCCCTATAATAGTAGTCCCAATAACCCATGACCCATCCCCTACTAAGAACCAGACAGTCCATTAACAAGCTCAGGTCGCGGGGTACAGCATGCTAGAGGTAGAAGAAGGAACCCTATGGAATTGGTCTTGCTACTTGTTCAGGCTTCCACCATATTTGAATTACGGCAGCTGCAACCAATCCAATCATAAATCCTAAACCGAAAGCTCTGGCTCAACAAAGGCACGCATGGCAATATCAACGCAACACCTAGCCCTAGGGGTCCAAGGACCCTATCAAGAGGTACTTGGGTTTAAAGGTCATAGTAGTCTATAGTTGTAGACAACATGATTCTGTATTCAAATAGTATATGATCACTGTATTCTGCTTTGCCCATAGGCCTTACCTTAACCCGGAATAACCTACCTTTTAAGGACCTATTAAGGAAATCATAATGAGGAACCCTTAAACGGTAGGTTCTTCAGGGTTAAGGTAGGCTGGCCTCTTGTACCGTGAAGACTCAGACCCGGAAACCAGATCCCTCACGCGGCCTCACCGAAAGTGCCTAGCTCGGTCACCACGTCTGCCATCGCTACGGCCGCGGGAAAAAGCGGCACTGAAACCCCTCAGTTTCAGCGAGCGGACTTACAAACGATCCAACTTAGGACTCTCTTTCACGTTTGTGCTCAAACTGGTTGCAAAGGAAGGCTTCAAAGATGGTTTGAGGCTTTCGGGATCAAATTCAGAGACCATCCTGCACTGAGGCTGCTGGTCGGTTCTAAGCCTCATGCCGGGCCTATATGGTTCTTTCTGGCTGAAGACTGAGCTTGCCGTGCCTCTCGCTGGCAACTAGACACTTGATGCTGCAAGGTGCACGAGCGAGCCGGATGGGAAGCCGAGGTCTTGGGGGCTTATTATAGGAGCCTCGATCACTGGAACATGGTTTTAAGCGGTATGTTTGAAGGAACCCTGAAGGAACAAATTCGTATATGTATATATATATAAACATATGTATACATATGTAAACTTTATGGAAGCGTGTAGAGGGTTTGAGATCTAGAGGGTTTGGGGTTCTGAGAGCTCGGAACTTAGGGCTTATGCGATAGTTGCAAGCCAGGAGGTGATCTTTTGCTCCCGGCTTGTCTAGACTCTCTCTGAACATGTAAGGTCTAGAATCTTAGAACCAAGGTCCAGGTTTACCAGATTCGACATACTAACTGCAATCAGCCATGCTCAGCTCAGTTGTGTGTCGGTTTACTGTAGCCTCAATCCCACCCAAAGAAAGGTGACCCCCCAAAACAGCACAACAAGCCTAAACCCTAAACCCCTAAACCACTAAAGCTGAAACCGCAGTAGGCAAACGGAGCCACGGGGTTGGGACTGTGGGTGGAAAGCTATCTGGCTACATGTTTTACAGCTACAGAATATTTAGCGCTGGCCGCTTCCCAGAGACTCCAAAACCCTTTAATTAAGGAATATACCTTAAATTGTAGTAGGGGTCCTATTATAATTTAAGGTATATTCCTTAATTAAGGGGTTTGGGAGTCTCTGGGTTTAGCGCTGGCCGCTTCCCGCTTGTCACAGAAAGACCCGACATGCCTGGTGCTGCTTGTGAGCTGGGAGGTGGGCAACTGCCTCGCTCAAAGTCGGCTTTAGGGTGCCGGGCTGAGGAGGTTCAGTTTGTTCCAGTGGTACATCATAGGGATCCTTAGGGGTGTAGGGGGGAGGGGTGCAGGGGACTATATTTCCTTAAATAGGCCTTATTAGTCCTTATTATGGGCCTTAAGGCCCCCTACCCCCCCTCCCGCTACACCCCTAAGGATCCCTATGAGTACAGCTGTTTGGGGGTTTGCAAAATTGTTGGTCGCCCTATGCCTTAACGATTTGTGCAGAATATATATATATATATATATATACATGACTCATGACTTTAGGCCTCAAAGGGCTTGGGGTTATGGAGGACTTGGGGTTATCGGTACTAGCATTTACGGCTGTAGCGATTAGCATTTACGGCTCTTTAGCGTTTACCCAGCTATGGCTTTAAATTGTGTCTTAGAGTTGCGTTTCTATGCCCTAAAACCGTATGGTAGGTTTCTGGGCTCCGAGTGCAACGTCGCAAATCAACCCATGCAAAACCATCATACAACGGTTCTAAGCCGCCTAGGAATCAGGAAACCACTGTCCAGCAGATATACTTGATATCAACTTGATATCATACCCCTACAGAGTCGCTGTAAAGACTAGAACACCAATATTTAAACAAACCGCCCTACACCCTGAACCCTAAACTAACCCTAAACCTAGATCTTAAACCCTTAACCCTAAACCTAAACCCTAGACCCTAAACCTAAACCTAAACCCTAAACCTAAACCTTAAATCCTAAACCTAAACCCTAAACCTTGAGCCCTACAGACTGAACCCTAACTAAACCGTAGACCTCCATTTAGCTGCCTCGTTCACCACGGAATCGAACTGCGCCTGATCCATGGAGGAAATCCTTGGTAGGCAGCCCCGTGGTTGTGCAAATTACAGCACAGAGTTCGTTAAACCTGCAAACCGGCTTGAAGAGTTTGGGGTGTAAGGATTATATAGGGTTTAGGGTTTAGCGGAGATATGTAAACAAGTTTTACACTGCTTCATAGGGTTGTACAGAGTACTTTATGGAGCTGAACCAAAAGAAGGCCCGGATACCATGAGGCTTGCATAGGGCTTCTCCATGATTCTTAGAGTACCTGCATGATAACGTAGGGTTTCGGGTTTACATAGGAGTTTCCGAAAATAGGAGACCCTAATAATATAGTACCCAAACAGTAGGATCCTTGTTACAAGGATCTCAAAATGAGGTAACTCTAATTCGGAAACTCCCACATTGACCGACAAGGTCATGCGGCTCATGGATAAAACTTACACCGAAATTCTTTAAAAGCACTCAAGGCTTTAGATGTCAGGGTTTAGGTTTGGGGTTTTCGGGGGTTAGGGTATAGGTTTTGGCGGTTCAGGGGTTTAGGGTTTACCTGCATTTTTGAGTCATACCGTAGCCTAATACGAACACTTTCTTGAAGCGCCTCGATGACAATCCTTCTACCTGGTAAAGCATGAGGCTCTGGTTCGAGTTGGGTTTCACATAAACCGGAACGATTGGATGGCTTTTGGGGAGAAGCCACAAAAATCCCGGGCCCAAGATCTTTCAGACCGTATCCGCATAATTCCCGAGCCTACAACAGTAAAGCTGACTCACTCACAACCCTTTCAAGACCACCAAAGACGGCCTTATCTCGAGGCCTTATGACCAGCACTGATATTTCAGCTGTGACGGGGGAATTGAAGCTCTCAGCGCGGTCGACTGATTTTTCTGAGTCTGCAACTTATCCTTCTTCTTCTGCAGCTGGCGAAGAAAAGTGGTCGCGACATCCTGCCAAGGGGACGGCCTGAACCCATAGCCTGAGCCCACAGTTCCGCACAACGCAACAAGATGTATACTTTTTGACCTTGGAATGTGGTCCCTGAACCCCACCACCTGCTGCACGCCAATCCAGTCACCCACGCCCATCTTCTCCCAGTGCTCCTGTGAAGCTCTCATGCTTAGGCTTCACTGTTTATGACCATGGCTGTTGCTAATGGCCTTGTATTACCAGCGGTTTTGCCACACGCCGCAGATGTTTCTGATAGAACGACTGATGAAGCAGATGACCTTGTTGATGGCGGTAATAGACGAAGGTCTTAGTGATAGCAACAGAACTAGTACTGTAATCCGTAAATCCTGAAGCGTTGTTACATCAGACTAGGATACCCAGTAACCTAAGAATAAAAAGGCCTCTCTTTTTGGTATTGGGTAACTTTAAGGAACCTAGGACTACAAAATTGGAATAAGGGTACTACTGGGCATCCTACTTGGAGGGTCGGGGGACTTAGTAAGTAGGTAGTACGTAGACTTATAAGTCCCCTAAAAGGGACCCTAATTGGGGTTATGGTACTTATAAGTCCCGAAAATAACCAGTTACTAAGTCCCCCGACCCTCCAAGTAGGCAGCTTCAAACCCAGGGACATTCCGACCCGAGGCATGGGTTCGCAGGGTTCGCCACACACTGGAACTAGACCGAAGAGTAACCTAGGAATAAAAAGGGTGCCCTTTTTGGGTTAAAGGGGCTTATAAGGGAACCTCAACCTCAAAAAAGGGAATAAGGGCCTTACTCTAGGTCTTAAGGAACTAAATTTTCCATCAAGGTCCAAAGGCCCAGCTGCCTCGTGGTTCGGCTATACCCAAACCCTGAACTCTAAACCCCTAAACCCTAGACCCAAACCCTAAACTCTTAAACCACTAAACACCGAAACCCTCAACATTTTGGGACCAGACTTCATTCAACCCCGAGCTTCTGGCTATGGCTCCTGCTGAGGTTTCAAAGCCACAAGTTCCCCTAAGAGTGCATGTACCCATATATCATGATATGCCTTTGCCTTATGTAATCTCAGCAGCAACGTTTTAGTGTCAAAGTATACTCATCATACGGATACATGGAACCTTAGGGCTCAGCAAGTGAAGAAGAGTTCAGTAAAGCAAAGGTGTCAATAAAGGTTGTATGTTTTGTAAGAGTTCACTTTCTATACGGGGTTGAGGGGCTTTGAAAGTCTTGTATAGGGGTACCAGTAGTAATCGGTGCAGGTCAACACTGAGGGCTTAGAGCTTCAGCACATTGAGGGCTTGAGTTGAGGGTATATTCGAGGCTCGCCGTGCCCGAAAGCCCTAAATAACACCCTCAAGCCCCAAACGGAAAGATGCCTGAGCTAACAAGCCCCACTAAATGTCCGCAAATTGTCTTGCAGTCCCCAAACCCTAAAGCCCCTTGAAATCTTTGCATATGCACCCTAAACCCTCACACCCTTTCGCCTTAAGCTTCAACCCGGACGTCCAACAAGCCTAAACTTCTACGGGAAAGAGCAGCGGCCGTCAAAGGCTTGCATTCCACTGGTGACCGTCAACCGCAGGAGACAAACACCACCACGACAGTAAGACATATAAACAAACCACTTAATACCAACAGGTCAAAGATCTTCCAGATGTCGTCTATGGTGCATCGCGATCTCCAGTTTCGACTGCAAGGGAATATTCTCTCGCAGCTTCATTTTCGCTGCCATGCAGATCTCACAGGCACTGAACAAGTTCTGCGCTCGGAATTTCAATCAATCTTTCCAAGTCTCTGTATAGAACTTGCGGCAAGTCCTGAAGTCGCAAGCCTGCAAAGTTGGGATCGATGCACTTCGAACACCCTTTCGGGTTGCCTCTGCACCTATCGCATCCGAAAATCTCGCTGGGCTTGGGCTTCTGGGCCTCTTCGGGCGCCTCTCGCAAGGCCGGTGCCGCAGTTGGCCGTTTCATACGGAACCTGAAAGAAGGAACCCTGCTCTAATTCTTGCGGCTCCGGTAGATAACCCTTGTATCCAAGGGTAAAAGGAGGGAC
This sequence comes from Symbiodinium sp. CCMP2592, assembly GCA_905221615.1. Lineage (NCBI taxonomy): Eukaryota > Dinophyceae > Suessiales > Symbiodiniaceae > Symbiodinium > Symbiodinium sp. CCMP2592. Next base: position 248,453 of record CAJNDT010001835.1, on the reverse strand, counting down.
CCTTAATAAGGACCCCTAGGTATATACCCTTAATATAGCTATTATATATATAGCCCACTATAGGGTAGGGGTCCCCATTAAGGGTCCCTCCTTTTCCCCTTGGATTGTAGCAACCCCAAAAAACAGAACACTCATAGGAATCTAGTTAGAATGCGTTGAAAGAGCTCTTAAAAGGAACCCAGCTCCCTTTAAAGAGCCCTGCAACGGTACCCTTGGCCCTTCACTCATTTGGGTACATGGGCCCTTACATAGGAAACAGATACTTTACCCTAAGCCTAAACCCTAAACCACCCTTCCAAAGGAACCCTACTATGGTGCTATACTAATCATGAAGGCCCTGTATTGGCACCCTAAACCCAAAGCCCCTAGGCCCCAAACCCTGAACTTCAAACATAAACCTTTAAACCCTAAGACCCCTACACACTTAATCCTCTAAACCCTAACGCCCAAAAACCTCAAACTCCGAATCCCCCAAACCCCCAAACCCCTAAACACTTAAACCCCCATAAACCCCTAAATTCCGAAACCCTAACTCCCTCTAAACTACCCTAAACCCCGTAAACCCTAACCCCCTAAATCCCTGAACCCTAAACCCCGAACCCCTGTATAAACTGAAGCCCCCAAGCCGCCTCGTCGGGGCCGCAGAGATCCACGAAGTTCTCCACGGTGATTGGCACGATGGAGTACCTAGGGTTTAGGGGTTTGGGGTTTAAGGTTGAGGGTTCAGTTGAGGTTTTAAGGCTTACGAGTGTAGGGGTTAGGGTTTAGGGATTTAAGGTTGAGGGTTTAGAGTCGTTTAGAGTTGAGGGTTTAGGGATTAAGGGTTAGGGCCGGTTAGGGTTTATGGAGTACCTAGGGTTTAGGGATTTAAGGTTGAGGGTTTAGAGTTGAGGCTTTAGGGATTAGGGAGTTTGGGTTTATGGAGTACCTCGTCGACTTGTGGGGCTTTGGCTAGGGTTGAGGACTAGGTTAGGAGTCTAGGGTTTCAGGTTAGAGATTTGGGGGTTTCCGAAAATTAGGGGTACCTTATTTTGGGGTCCTTATAATAAGGATCCTATTATCTAGGGTAATATATTAGGGTCCCCTATTTTCGGAAACTCCCATTTAGGGTTCGGGGGGCTGGCGATGAAGTACCTCGGGTTAGGTGGTTTAGGATTCGGGGGTTTCTGGGTCAGAGGCTTAGGGTTTAGGGTTGTTGAAGGGTCGATAGACTGAATAAGTAGTTATGCTATAGAGGTTTAAGTATCGGAGTAATTACTTTGGGGTAAGTGGTTTAGGCTTGAGATTTCGGGGTTTAGTGGTTTATAGGGTTTGGGGTTTCGAGTTGCGAGCTGAAGGTTTAGCAGGGTCTAGGGTGATTGGAACGTTGGAACACCTACGGCTAATGTAGGGGTCTTCAGAGCTAGAATCCGGTTCTCTTTAAAGGACCTCTTAAAGGGCTAGCATAATGGTTCAGACATAGGGATACAGCATCGGCGCCTTAAGATGATTTAGAAGATTTTGCAGGCTCCTTTTCTGTTATCTGCATCTACGAACTGTAAGGGGTACACATTCAGAACATCAGGGACCCCAACACAAATTCTATCCTGGAGTACCAGCATGCGTGTTACCGGACTCCAGAAAAGGCCCGTGCAGTTCAGAAGCCCTGGCATACTGTACATGTTCTTGGTGATGCACGTTTTGACTAGACCCCCCGGAGCAACCCTAAACAAGCAAGTTCATTGTCGCGGCATCCGTAACCGCAGGTCTTTCAACTTTTTGCCGGAGGCGAGGGCAATGACGGGAAACTAGGGCTATAGGGGCCTTTTGATTAGAATAGGGTTTTGGGGCGCATTACCCCCAAAACAGTATAGGTAATTATCCCCAAGGGTCCGAGGGACCTAATAATTAAGTACTCGGCTTTAGGACAGTAGTTATGTATAGGTAACTATTTCGGAGAGTATATGATTATTAGGTACTTGGACCCCTGGGGCTACTTAACATTATACAGGACCTTAAATGAGGAATAGTTATGCCTTAGATCTGATTTGGGATTGCTTGTGATTTAACCCTAAACCTTAAACCCTAAACCCAGGTCTCATCGAAATTATTAAAGCCCCTATCATAATACCATCCAAGCGGCTCGAAAAGGCAAGCCATTTCGAACCTCCAGTCCGCTGGGAATGGTTTTGGGCTCTGAGTTGAATTAGACCTAGAAATGTAGGGTTCAGGGTTTATGGTTTAGGTTTTAGGGTTTAATTAAACCTAGAGATTTAGGGTTTAGGGTTTATGGTTAAGGTTTCTAGGGTTTAGTTAAACCTAGAGATTTAGAGGTTAGGGTTTATGGTTTAGGTTTTGGGGTTTAACTAAACCTAGAGATTTAGGGCTTAGGGTTTAGTTAAACCTAGAAGTCCCCAACTCCCAAATGCGAAGCCTTAACGAACTTGCCGACCCCCATCCTTAAGGCGTTCTTAGGGTTCAGCACTGGGGGGGGGTGATGGGTGCGCGCCTGAGCTGCGTGCTCTTCCATGAAGCAACACGCGTCCGAAGCGCCTTTAAAGGCAAGGTGCCACAAGCTCTGCATCTTGCCCGTCAGCATCCAACTCGGATACACATGCTGTTTCCCCGAGGCCAGCGATCCATTTGGTGTAGGCTGCTGGACTGCAGCGAAGATCTGTTCGAACAGCGCCACCGTTTTGCAGAGGAGTGCACCTGCCAAAGAAGATCCTCTCGTCCCCTGGCCTTACGGACTCGCGCATCACAACACGAAGCCGCGTGGCACCTACGCAGGCCTGGGTGGTGGTAGTTCGTCGCAACTGAGTGACCGAAATGAGATTTAGTTATAAATGCTTTAGGGCTGAGCTTCAGGATTCTGGCCTGAGGGTTTCGAGCCTGAAGTCTAAGGCGTAGGTTGTGACACAGGCTCTTTACTTCGCGCGAAGGCTTACAGCCGTTCTACATGGGTGGTTGTCAAAATTAGGGGTCCTTTTTGCGTCCTTATTATAATACGGCACCTATTCCTTAAGGTGCCCAAAACGGGACCATAGTTTTCACAACCACCCACATGATTCTCGTTGGGGTGCTTGCCTCGGACATGAAAGTCTTGTGGAATGGGGTGTTGCATGACTTCTTATAAGGCTTCGGCTACAGCCCCAAGCACCTGATCATTATATACTCACCTAAATCTCACTGGCCCAAAACCCAAGGGAATAAAAGATGAAACTTTCAGAATCGACTACCTTAAAAGAACCCCAAAAGTTGAAAAGTTGAGTTTACAGCCAATAAGAAATACTAGCCGATGCGATGCTCAACTCTGCTAGCCGATTTGGAGGGCAGGGCGGAAAGAGTGACGGATCTCTTACTTCCCCAATAGCCAGGGAAATAAAAGGTTAAACTTTCAGATTACTACTAAAATATATAAACCCAAAAAGTTTAAAGGTTGGCTGTTGGGGAACTAAGATCTAGCGTCTGGCCAGTAGGCTAGTTACGGCACGAGGCAAAGGTGTGGAGAAGCCCAGGCAAGCGAACAGGTTTAGGATATTAGGGTTTTGAACTGCAGAACCTTCTAGTCAATCTTGGAGTTTTGGTGAGCGCTTTTGGCCGACATTTTGCGACAAGCTATTGGGGAACTCGTTTGTGGATTGTGTATATAGGGCCACTGCGCAAACCCTAAATAATCTCCCCTCGGTTGTATTCTAAAAATAGGGGGACCCTAATATAGTACCGTAAATAGTGGGATCCTTATTATAAGGACCCCAAAATTCGGTACCCCAATCTTCGGAAACTCCCATATGATTGAGGCCTTTGGCTTTCTTCTGATGTTAAAACCTAAACCCTACCGGCACCCCCCCCAAAGTGCCCCTTAATAGAACCCTTATGGCCTTTAATAATGGGTATTTGGGGTATATTAGAGGGAGGTTGGGAGGTCTAGGTAGACCCTAAACCCTAAACCCCAGAAGCCCGAAACGTTTAGGCTATTCGATTTCAACGCGTAAGGAGTATTCAGGATTCGGACCAGGGAGCTTACCCCTAGGCTTTACCGTAGGGGTTCAGGGGAATCGTTTAGGGTTTGGGGTTTAGAGGTGCAGGGGTTTGAGGTGATTGCTTAGGGTTATGGGGTTTAGCGGTGTAAGGGTTGAGGAGTTGAGGCTAAGGATCTGATGTCCAGGGCAACGGGCCTCAACCGGGCGTCGCCCAACGAAAATCTAGGATGCCCAGTAAACTAGCAACAAAAAGGGCTCCCTTTTTGGTACTGGGTACCTTTATAAGGAACCTAGGACTACAAAAAGGGAATAAGGGCAGTACTGGGCATCCTAGAAATCCTTCTTCATTTACCTTGCTTTGACCGAAGTATCCTGAGCACAAATATCCTTGGCCAATAGAAGGAACTGAACTAGACTGCGCAGGTTATATAGGGCTGATATATAGTCACCAGTACTGTTTTTTTTTGGGGGGGGTGGTTCCCCACTATAGTTATAGTATAATGAGACCCAGAAATTTGAAATCCTACTCTGATTATTCAGGCCCCTATGTCACATGTTTAGGGTTCCGTATTATGATTTCCTTATATACATAAGTCCTTCAAAAGGAAGATGATTAAAGCCCCTACATTAAACCGTTTTCCCTATTTAAAATATAATGTAAACCCTAAACCCTAAATCCTAAACCCAAAACCCAAAACTCTAAACCCAAACCTCTAAATCCCACATTAAACCGTTTTCCCCCAGAGGCCGCCACTTGCAGAGGTCCGTGAACAGGGGCAGCTCTACGGATGTGGCAAAGTCGATCAGCCATACGGCATCCTCTAGGATATTAGGGATTTAAGGTTGAGGGTATTAGGGGTTAGGGCTCATGGAGTACCTCGTCGACTTGGGGGGCTTTGGCTGGGGTTGAGGACTTGGTTAGGAGTCTAGGGTTTCAGGTTAGAGATTTACTAGGATACCCAGTAACCTAAGAATAAAAAGGCCTCTCTTTTGGTATTGGGTAACTTTATAAGGAACCTAGGACAACAAAAAGGGAATAAGGGTACTACTGGGCATCCTAGACACCTAGTCAAGCAGACCCGCAAGTTGGGAAGGCTCTTTTAGTGGGCTTAAATAGGGCTTAAAAGGGTTTATAGGGTTTACAGGGTCTAAAGGGCGCATCCTGGAGAGGGCTTTTATAGGCTCTTTTTGGGCTTGCATAGGGTTGAAAAGGGTTTATAGGGTTTAGGGTTTAGAGTTTGAAGGGTTTAGGGCTTGAAGGGTTTTGGGATTAAAGGGATTAAAGGGTTTAGGGAGCTTAGGGTTTAGGGTTTAGAGGGGTTTGGGGAATCCAAGCTTACTTGGAGGGTCGGGGGACACAAACAAGGGGTTAGGATGCTTATAATTATAACTCTATAACATAAGTACTTACCACGTCCCACGACCCTGCTCGTTGTGTAGTCATGGTGTTGGCTTTGGGCTCCAGGGTCTGGGTTTGCTGTGTGCTGCAAGGGTTTAGGGTTTAGGGATGTAGGGATCGCATGTGATTTGGACATGTTGACACCTCGGCTTCTCGTTCTCTTCCGGAGCTTTCCTGAAGCCTCTACTGTAATATAGGGGCAATAGTAATTAGAATAGGGTTTTGGGTCCCATTAAATCATAAATGTAGTAGAACCCCCCTCAAAATAGTATCGGCAATTATTAAGGCCCCCATGTTAGTTCCTTCTTGTCGCTTACTCGCTTACCCTTCTCTTCGTAGTCCAGAGGGGGTAGGGGGTAGGTAAGATCCTAACCATCACTGAACAATCATCTGCGTAGTGAGTCAATGGCCTGCATTGGAAGTCACATGTAACGCAAGCTTGGGGGTTCTTTCAATAAGTGTGGCTCCTCTGGAAAGAACCCGACTTGCACCGGGTAGCGTAGGACCCAAGAATTCAGTCCGGGCTTAGGGTCCAAAGTACCCAACACTGGGTTAAGGATGAATTACTGTTACTGTGGTTTCGATCTTTCGTGAGTATGAGACTATACCAGGCACTTGAACCCTAACTGATAGCCTGAGCCCTCTCGCTGCTGGTCAGTGACTGTAGCCACAAAGGTCAATCCTACACCCTGCGCCCAGGCACCAAGCAACATGAGCACCTAGCAATCGCTTCAACCCCAAACTCTAAGCACTGAACCCTCAACGGTAACCGAACCCCAATCCTAGACCCTAAAACCCTAAACCCCAAACCCTCAATGGTAACACCAGGACCAGAAACGTGAACCCTTAACCCTGAAGACGTAACGGTAGCTGTCCAGCGCATCGATCATGATGTTGGCGGCATTGAGGTCTCCATGCGCTAATCCCACCAGAGGGCCTCAATTGCAATTTAGGCATTTCATGTCTTCGCGTCTTGTGGCGTGGGAAACCATTCGCCACCAACAGGGTTTGAATCTTGGAAATGTTTTGCAAACCGAGGTCTACATCCCATAACCTACATCCTTTGCAATGCAGGCTTCTAAGCTGGAGTCTTACCTAGGCCTGACGCCATTGAGCTCCATGTTATCTAGGATGCCCAGTAACCTGGAAATAAAAAGGGCTCCCTTTTTGGTATTGGGTAACTTTATAAGGAACCTAGGACTATAAAATACTACTGGGCATCCTAGTTATAGTTTGGGTTCGGGGTTTTGGGCGTTTGAGGCGCAGGGTCCTATAGTCTTTGCGCGAGGCTGCACCCGAAGCAACAGCATCAGCGACGAGCGAGCTCTCTTATATTGAAGTTCGTGGAGCGCCCCGCCGCCACAGCAAGTTATACCTATAATAACAAGGCCTTCGCAATCAGAATAGGGATGTTAGGTAAACTACATTACAGGGGAAGGATTACTATTCCCAAGGCTGCAAACTCTAAACATGAGTAGATCCGGTCTAAAACTTAAATGCGAATAGCTTAGCTACAAAACGATTAAGAACCTCAACCCCCAAACTGATCATGTTCGAGGCATTGAACCGCAAACCTGAACCGCAATCCTTAAATGCTAAAGTCTTACACCCCCGCAGCAGAAACGAGAAACCGGAAGCCAGCTAAACTAACAAAAGGAAATTGAATGAACTGGAACCTAAGGTCCATGTATCCATATGAGTATATATCGACCCTCTAGTACCTCTATAGGGACCACTTATGACAACTTTAAGGCCTAAGTATATACTACATGAGTACATTGCATGGATGCGTGGGCGAAGAGAGTGTTGAAGGAAACCTTCGAATCCACCCTAAGCCACCAAAGCCTGCGCAATCACTGAGGGCGTCTGAGCCCTTGGCGGAGCCCCGGAAGGTTCTTCTTGGCAAGTGCCTGATGGGAAGTCTCGGGCTTACGAGAGGCCGAGTTTACCTGCAACCCCCTGGGTTGCAACAGGACTGTCCCAAAGGGTCCAAGTATTATTATGGTATATACCTTTCGACCCCCAGAATACCCTATAAGTATATACCATAATGGTACTTGAAGCCATGGGTGTTTCAGCCGAGAAGTAGAGAAAGGCCTTCGGGGTCAAAATTTGCCCTTGAGTTTCCGGATTTCGAGGGGTGGTAATGGCAAGCTCCTATGTCCAACCCGCAAGTTAGGAAACAAGATAGCTTCGATCGGTGCTATGGCGATGTTGTTAGCAATTCAGGGCGGACCTGCACGGCAATGCAGCTATTTTCTCTAGTTCAGACAAACACACACCGTGAATCCCGAAGCAAGCCAAAGCAAGCCCAATCAGATGCTTGCCTACATCCCCAGACCCCCGGGAGGATCCAGAAAGTAGATCCCCTAATCTGGGGCCCTATACTACTAAGGGTACTTTAAAGGAATCCCCATGAAGGGATCTACTTGTGGGATCCTCCCGGGGGTCTGGGTCGTGATACAGTATCGAGGACAGATCGATCGGTGCATGGACAGTTTTGCTATACGACGGTTTAGGGTTTAGGGGTTTAGGGTTTAGGGGTTTAGGGGTTAGGGTTTAGGGTTTACCCCCCTTAGAACCATGATCAAAAAATGGTTTCAATATTGCCTTCAGTTTTACATGATGAACAAAACTGAAAAATAATTCCTAAGGGGATTATAGTTTTTACTTGTTGCAAGTTGTTACGAAACTTCTAGCATGCACCTAGGGAAGTTCTGGATCCGAGAGGTCAGCTACTTGCATGGGCATATTTGCAGGATGAGGTCATGTAGATTCCCAGACCCCCGAGAGGATCTAGAAAGTAGATCCCCTAATTTGGGGCCCTATACTACTAAGGGTACTTTATAGGAACCCCCCCCCCATTAACGGATCTACTTTTTGGATCCTCCCGCAGGTCTGGGTTACTGTGATGGCACACTCTGTGGAATCCCACCTTCTGCGCAGATGTCCGCCGCTTCACATTAGGGTTTTAAGGTATGTCATAGCACAGCACGCAGCAGAGCTAGAAGAAGGAGCCCTACTGAACAATGCTGCTGGTTATAATTCAGGCATCGACAAAGGTTCTTGAAGGACGTGGCCCCAACAAGTCCTAAACCCTAAACCCCTAAACCCTAAACCATAAATCCTAAACCGGGGTTGCAGGTACCCTAAGCCCTGAACCTCGTAGGACTCCGACATTGAAGGCAGGCGACAGTGAGGGCTGACAGCTTTGGGTTTTAGGGTTCAAGGATCTGGAATCTAGGAGTTTGGCGGTTTCGGGAATTTGGGTTAAGGGCTACGGCTTTGGGTTCTGGTATAGGGGTTGCAGTTTAGGCTCTTAGGGGTCAGGGTTTCGGCTTTATTGTTCAGCAGCCGTCGTCCGCATCCCGAAACGCCCAAAACATCCCAAACCTCTACCTTAACCTGCCAAACCCTACTTTTTTGTAGGGTCCCCATAAACTCCATATTCGGGTTCATAATAAGAACCTACAAAAAATAGGGTTTGGTGGGTTAAGGTAAGCCCTAAATCTCGGAAAGCGCGGTTCAGGGTTCAGGGTTTAGGTGGATACCCCAGATCCTGAACTCTAAACCCTGGAAACGTCTGCCTCCAGTTTCGGTTTGATCGTCTCGACAACCAGTTCCTGCGCCCAGGGTTCATGGCTTACTTTCTGATTTGAGGTTTAAGCTTTCATTGAGGCTTCGGGAAAGCTTAGGAGAATATGATTTAGTTCATCTTCGAATATCTATTACGGACTGTAGTGGTATGTGGATGGTGTTTGGAATTCATGCGAGCCTCTAATACTACTACGGTCGGTGCATGACGCAGACAGCCGGAGGGCCCTAAACCCAAACTCCTAAGCCGTGAACCCGAGTGGGTCCACATGTACCACCGATATGGAATTAGGCCCCGGAAAGGCTTTTGGTTTTCGCTAGTACATATGAAGCCTTCAGGGGAATTGCGACAGATGGGAGATCTGTGTAGCAAGGCCCCATAAGCCTAAACACGTGGATAGTTCTTGAAATTAGGGCTCCTTTTGGGGTCCGAAAATATCCAAGGACGGACCCTAATTTTGAGAACCACCCATGTACAAACGATCCTAAGTGGAGCAAAAGAAGAGCTGGAACCCTCCTTCATGGTCTTGGCTTAGGGAACAGGGCTTCCCCTGTCAGCTTAACATGTTTAGGGTCTATATGGTTCAGGGTTGGGTTTATGGTTTTGGGAACAGAACAAGAGCTCTGTAAACACTTACAAGTACAGTAATACCCCGCTTTGAGTCCCAGAAAATCTTACAAGGCCGTTTTCTGCAAGCACTCAACCCTGACCCCAAACCCTAGACCCTAAACCTTAAACCCTAATCCTAAACCTTAAACCCTGAACCTGCAACCTTAACCCCTGAATCCTTGGCCTAAAACCCTAAACTCTAATCCCTAAACCCTAATCCCTAAACCTTAAAACCCTCAACCCCTAAAAAGCTCTAAGAAGAACCCCCCAGAGCCTCCACACCTCATGTCATAGAGTCCTTTAAGCCCTAAGCCAAAGCCTTCCATCCTCAACCTGAAACTGACAGGTCCTTCAGGTCGGGCATCGAGGTTCCGAAGTGCCGGGTGTACATTTGCCTCATCACTTCTGCGGTGCCTCGATTGACGGTCTCGGGGTTGGAGGCGGGATTTTGGGATTCTGGGTTTAGGGATTTGGGGTTTTGGGGGTTTAGGGTTTAGGGTTTTGGGGGTTTAGGGTTTAGGGTTTTGGGGGTCAGGGTGTAGGGTTTTGGGGACTTTTTGGGCTTGGGGTTTTCAGGGTTTCGGGGTCTTGAGGTCTTAGGGTTTTGGGGGTAGGGGCTCAGGGTACGGGCACCTGGGGTGTAGGAGTCTAGGGTGGAGCCTGTGTTTGGGGGTTTGGGCCATAGATGGCTATAGGTTATAGGGATTAAGTGATGTATAAGGGGTTTCGGGTTCAGGAGTTTACGGTTTAGGGGTGTAGCATGTAGCTGTCCGCGGTTCCAGTTTGAAAAGCTGGGCACCGGATGTACCGAATGTAACAGAGGCAGCTAAGCATCCACTCTTGAAAACAATGCCTATGCTCTAGACCCTAAACTGCTAGACCCCTGAACCTGAACTTTAAAGGTGTTAAAGTACAGTCAGCACCCTACATCGCAATGAGGCTCATGCAGGTGTCTTTCATCTTGCCGACATAGGGGTTGTAGTCAGTCTCCTTGCCCTTCAGCGTGTACCTGCGCGTGCGGGTCGCCCGCGAGGTCCTCTGTCTAAATGAAGCGAAAATGGTAATACACTTCTGAATAGGAGGTCCGAACCAACAAGGATTTACCCCGGGGCTTTGCATGGGACAGGTATTTATCACCGAGTCTTTGATGATTCGCCGGGCTTGGGCACAATGAATGTGGCAATCAGAAAATTGCATGTGGTCTGCCCGCATCCCGCTACGGACCCTTATCTCCCGCCAACATGGCATAAAGACAAGACTACATCAGGATACAGGGAACTCCGTTGGAATATGGTTTCATGGTAGGATACCCGAAAATTTACCATAGAAGGGTTAGGATAATCATATTCCAACTTTCTGGCTTTTACATTAGTGGTCCATTTAGAGCCTGAGGCCTGCGTGGTGCTTTCGATCATGCAGCAATGCGTTTGAATGAAACCACCACCTAGACCGAAGAGTAACCTAGGAATAAAAAGGGTGCCCTTTTTGGGTTAAAGGGGCTTATAAGGAGCCGTCCAAAGAGCCCTCAAAGGGAGCCCTTACAACCCCAAAAAACCTGCCCTGGTCTCAGCTCTGGACTCGAGCACCAGCTGCTTGTTGCTGGGACGATTCACGCCTCTCTTCCCTGACCAAGGGCAGCTTGAAAGGTTTAGGGTTTAGGGTGTAAGGTAATTAATTAGTATAAAAGGTTTAGGGTTTAGGGCTTAAGGTAATTCATACAAAAGGTTTTAGGGTTTCAGGCAACTAATATGAAAGGCTTAGGGCTTCCTAGACTCCCCAACTACCCTCTGTTATACCCGAAATCCACACTGTTAAGGACCAGAAGGGATCTATTAAAGGGCCCCGTGGGGGGGGGGGTTCTGGTTCAGGTTCGGGTTCGGGTTCAGGCTTGGGCAACATGTTTTGGAGGAGGGGGGGGAGGTTCCGGTTCAGGTTCGGGTTCGGGCGGGGCTCGTTGTGGACTGACAGGGTTTCAAGTCCGCAAGACTACCTAGAGGCTCATACCCTACCCCTTTTTTAGGATGCCTAGTTTTATGGTTAGCATCTGCTATCTTAAACAGGTAGGCGCCCTAAAACAGGGGTAGGGTATGAGCCTCTAGGTGTGCTCTGAATGGCTTGTGCCATCCAAAACCTAATACAACATGCGAGCACTCGGACCCATTCAGCTTGTTATAGCTTGGTGCTCAGCACGCGACACAGGTAAACAGCAGTGTTTTTTGAACCTGCAACCGTCAAGGCCAAAAAGCTAAAGGAATAGGCAACATTTCGCCAGTTGCTGGCAAAAGCACTCAGAAGCCACCCTCCAAAGAGCAGGCTTCAAGCCCAAAGGGTTTGCTGAAAGAACTAAAGGATCCCAAAAGGCCTAAACCCTAAACCCTACTTGGAGGGTTGGGGGACTTAGTAAGTCGCAAATAAGTAGACTTATAAGTACCCTAAAAGGGATCCTAAGTGGGGTTATGGTACTTATAAGTCTGTAAAAGATCTTGTTACTAAGTCCCCCGACCCTCCAAGTAATCCTTAAACCCTAAACCCTAAAGGCCTTACTTCCCCGACTTTAGGGAAATTTGCCATGCAGCCGGCTCCAAAATCTTAAACCATAAGCCCCTTTCAGCCGAAGTATATACTCCATAGGTACGTTCGTTCACCTTGCGAAAAAAACTTCGTAGCAAACTCCATAAGACGCTGAAGGGAAGCCTAAACCCCCAACCCTATTATAAGCCAACCCCAAACGCCCTAAACCCTAAAATGTTTAACATCCTCCCTGAACCCCACCCCAAACCCTGAACCCCTAACCCTAAATTGAACCCTAAACCCTAAACTCCCTAACCCAGAGAGCCCAATACCCCTTAATTAAGGTATACAACTTGAATCATAATATGAAGAAGCCCTATATAATTTAAGCCATATTCCTCATTTAAGGGGTATTGCTTGGAGGGTCGGGGGACTTAGTAAGTAGGTAATAAGTAGAGTTATAAGTACCCTAAAGGGGATCCTAACTGGGGTTATGGTACTTATAAGTCTCCAAAATAACTAGTTACTAAGTCCCCCGAGCCTCCAAGTAGGCTTTCTGGGACCCTACCAACCTTCGGCTTCCTGGCCATCCTTCGAAGTGAAGAGACCATGCTAAACCCTGAACCCCTAACCCTATAGATCCCTTAAAGGAACCCCTGTAATAGGGCCCCCAAAAGGCACATAAGCAAAAATTAGGATAGGGATATCCCATATAAGAGCCCCCTTATAATGAAGCCCAATAAGGTAGGGATATCCCTATAAAATGCTTATGCTTATGTGCTTTTTGGGTCCCTATGTAACACGCTTTAAAGGACCTACCAACCCTACCCTTGGCTTTCGGGCCTCCCTTCCGAAGTGAGGAGACCATGCCCCCTGGGCCAAAGGTTTCGGCCAAGACGCTGTTCACGCTCCTCGCGTAGCGTCACGGTTTAGGGTTTGGGGTTTTGGGGTTCGGGGTTCAGTCTTGAAGGTTTAAGGTTTAGGGGTTTCAGGGTTTACGGGTTAGGGGTTTAGGGGTGTAGGGTTTCGGGGTTTAGGGTTTGGTTGGGGTTGAGGCTTTGGGGTTCCTCTATTGGGAGGGGCGGGAGTCGGGGGACTTAGAAAGTAGATAAACAAAGTCGAGTTATCACTACCACAAACCCAGGAAGGAACGCGTTAGGGTGCTTATAAGTCTACTTATTTCTACTTACCGACCTACTAAGTCCCACGACCCTCTAAGTAAGGTTTGCTTCGAGGGATTCATATGGGTTTTGTAACGCAAACAGGTCCTACATGGGGCTTAGGGCCGTTTGGCTTGGGCTTGTGGTTGAAGCGTTTTGGCTCAAGGTTCTGGAGCCTTAAAGCCCAATCGAACTAAACAACCTTAGCTCCGCAAGTGTAACCTAGTTAGAGTTAGGTGACGAGTAATTGAGTAGCTGAGTTGCAAACGCAGCCGTGCTTCGGGGTTGAGAACTCAGGTTTCTTCGTGTTCGGCATTTTAGGGTTTGAGGATTTGGGTTTTAGGGACTTAGGCCTTAGGGCTTAGGGTTAAGGGATTAGGGTTTAAGGATTTGGGCTTTTGGAGTTGCGGGTTTGGTGTTCAAGGCTTAGGATCCAGAATTGAGGGGTCTTTAAGAGACTTTTTGTGGCTTTTCTTTGGAATCACCATCCCTTGAGCAGCCTTCATGTCGTATTCGAGGCGATCTGAGAAGCTTTCTCGGCAAAGAAGGTCGCCTTGAGTGTAGCGCTGCATGGTGTGCGGCAGCGGGCGAGAAATAAGAGCAGGACGAGAAATTCGGGGCCACAGAAAGCTTGCTGCAGCTTCTCGAGCAAATCATCAACAGCCACCGGCCCGCTGACTTGTCAAGCAACAGCCCTGCCGACCTGCTCTGACGTCTCAGCCAGTCGCTGGCTCCGCGCTGGTCCGATCTTGACGACGGCGATAATGCTGCTCCCGTCGCAGGTCCCGTGCCGCCTTGAGCAGTGCCTGCAACACTCCGGACCTGGCATACCCTTCTGTGCCGGAAGCCGCCCGGCCTTCTCCGCTTCGAGTCGCGGTTCTGCGCCTTTCTTTTAACTTTAAGGCCCGGGTCCTAATCCTCAGGCCGTTGAAGATCCTTCTAGCCCTAGCGACATTGGCAGTGACGTAGGGTTTAGGGGTTTAGGGTTTAGGGGTTTAGGGTTTAGGGTTTAGTAACCAACTGAGTTGACGGTCTCCTTTGTCAATACGTTGGAATTCTGATCGACAACTGTCTGCCCAGAGTCCTTCAGAGATCCTTTAAGGGCTCCTCTAAGGGCTAAGGAACCACGCTAAACCCTATAAACCCTGAATCCCAAATCCTAAACCCGACGGGCACCGAGCATCAAGCCCAAGAACCCACAAGGTAATGCTGGCAACTACTTAGACATAGGGTTTAATCTTATGGTAAGGAATCGCCAAAAGATGGTATGTGGAGGGTCGATAGACCTAGTAAGTAGTTAACTTAGAGAAATGGGTACGATAAAAAAAAGGCTACTTTTTGCCTACTTACTGAACCCCCTTCGACCCTCCAAGTGCACACCCTTAGCTCCCAAAACCCAAAACCCTAAATTCCTAAACCCTAAACCTTTATATAGCTGGGCTTTGAAGTAACAAGGGAGAAAACGGCATAGACTATTATTTCATAAAGACTCCAGGTAATGTAGGAACCTGATTAAGAAACCCTGGCCTATAACCCCAAAGCAGTAGGGTTCACATACGGAACCCTAATGAAGGCCGAAGGTTTCTTAATCAGGTTCCTACATATTACATAACCAAACAAGTATTCAAGCATTACTTTCCGGGAAATCAAGAACCGGCAGCGAGCTCCCGAAGGGGCGGGTATCGTTCCGTTCCTTGGGTCACGGGACTTTGCAGGACTTGTTGGGGGTCCTTGGATAATTGAAAAGGGCTCTGTAAAGGGTCTTTAGGGCTTAGGGCTTTGGGCTTAGGGGTTTAGGGGTTAGGGTTTTATGGTTTAGGGGTTTAGGGCTTTGGGCTTAAGGCTTTGGGTTTAGGGTTCAGGCTTTGGGGGCTTAGGGTTGAGTTGGGGGTTTCTGGTTTGGGGGCTACGGGTTTTGGGGCTCAGGGGTTGATGAGTTGAGGGCTTTATAGGGCACAGCCTACATTACGCATACAGCTGCTAAACAATAACATGCAAGTTCGGAGTTGGGGCTTAGGGTTAGGGTTCTGCCTTACCGGATATAAGTATTGAGGCTATGACAACTATCATAAGCAGCATGGTCTCCACCTGATACAGAACTATGAAGACCAAGCATAGGTACATACGGTTGATGATATAAACCCTGCATTACCCATAATCAGGAATATACCATAACTCCCATAGTTTAGGGTCCTTAAGGTAAAGCAGGATTTATATCATCACCAGTAGTATCATAGCTTCTAGTTATAGGATTGTCAGGGTACTGCAAGCTTGCATGCGATTCGACCACAGGATTCGGGCCGAAGACTTCAGAACACCCATATCTCTCTTCTTCAACAACCGGGCCCCGAAAAAGTTCAAACTTTCTAAGATAGAGCTGATATATAAGGCCAAAAAGTTTAAAGTTCCCCCGTTCACTATCTAAGATAACGTCCGAACCGGAACTCCGTCAACCACTTAGGACCTAGAACCCAAAATCCTACACCCTAAACCCTGAACCCTATCTCAACATCTTTAGGTTCTGGGTTTCCGGTTTTTAGGGCTGCAGCGAGATGGGCTTTCGAGCCAACTATTTACACAAGTTTCGATGCTGAAGTAATGGCTTCCCACCTGTTGTTGCTAAAAGTACGTAGGCACATAGAACCGGAGTTTCAAAAGATATCTGGTTGCACATGTAAAAGGGCATATGTATATATGTATATGTGTTTTTATGTGAATCTATATATATATATATATATATATATATATATATGCGTATGTATAGTGCCCGTGTGTGTGCGTCTCTCTCTCTCTCTCTTTCTCTCTCTCCCTCTCTTTCTCTCTCCTTCTCTCTCTCTCTCTCTCTCTCTCTCTCTCTCTCTCTCTCTCTCTCTCTCTCTCTCTCTCTCTCTCTCTCTCTCTCTCTCTCTCTCTCTCTCCCTATCAATCAATCTCTCTCTCTCTCTCTCCCTCCTTCTCTCTATCTCTCTATCTCGCTCTGTCAGTTAGGTACGTGCGTAGGTACGTACATATGAGAATATGTATGAATGAATGTACGCTACTTTGTTAGCTAAAAAATATAGGTAAACCATACACAGTAGGACAAGGTACCCCCCCGGCCTAAATTGAAACTCGATCTTAGAAGTGGGGAAACATGTAGCCCTAAGGGTGCATGTACCTATATAGCAAATACTTTGGGCCCAAAGTACCTGCATAGGGAGTACTTTGAGGTTAAGGCCAATGCATATACCATACGAGTACATGGACCCTTAGAGTAGCCCTTACCGGTTTAGGGCCAGCTGAGGGTATCCATCCTGAGCTGTGGAAGCAGAAGCCCGATAACCAGCAGTCTTTAGGGGTTAGGGTTTAGGGGTTCAGGGTTTAGTGGTTTAGGGTTTAGAGTCTGGGGATTTGGGTTTAGGGTTTAGGGGTTTAGGGTTTAGGGTCTGTCAATTTCTGGGCATCCCGGCTTCGCGCTCCCTTCCTTGCGTCGACTGTGCCTAGGCTCGAACGAGTGCACTTCCGCAACAAATCGTGTAGACTCGTGATCAAGATATCGACTGACCTCAATCTCGAGGGAAAATGGGCAGGCTAACAGGTACTATCAGGAATATTCTGCGACTCAGTGTTAAATGCTTGGAGGATCATGGGACTTAGTAAGTAGGGTTATCAGTACCCTAATTGGGGTTATAAGTAACTATAAGTATAGGTACCCTAATTATAACCCTAGTTACTAAGTCCCATGACCCTTTAAGTACCAACCCTCGGCTTCTAGGCCATCCTTCCGAAGTGAAGAGACCATGCCAAACCCTAAACCCCTAACCCTATAGATCCCTTAAAGGAACCCTCGTTACTAAGTCCCATGACCCTTCAAGTGTTACCGGCCTGCCAGTCGGGTGGGATGTTGCTTTTATGTTGCCAGCATGTAGGGCTTAACTATGCAGGCGTACTCTCGAGCTAACGTCTCCGGCCAGCGTTTACGACGGAAGCCCAGGTGAGAGCTTCCTGAGGGGCTTGGTGCTGAAGACTAAACCCTTAACACATAAGCCCTACCTGGACCCCCATTATACTATACTTGAAGCAAGAGACCCCCATTATACTATACTTGAAACAAGAAACCCCCAACAAATAGCACAGGTAACTATTTTGGCCCCAAGAGTAGATTGTTATTTCGGGTCCAGGTAAGCCCTAAAGCCTCAAGCAGTGCGGCGCCGTTCCCTCTCAGGCGTCCGCCCCAAGCATCATCAACTCACTCTCGTAGAGAAGCAGATCCTCGCCGAAGCCCCTAAAGCCTAAACCTTAAAACTTCTCGACCATACCGGGACCCCCCGATGGCCCTGTAATGGAGCCCATATGGTCTTTATTAGTGGGTATTTAAGGTATATTAGAGGGTAGTTGGGGGGGTCTAAGTAGACCTCTAACCCTAAACCATGCTAAACCCCTAAAGCCAAATCCCTGAATCCCGAAAAACCCTAAACCCTAAACCCCTAAACCCTAAACCCCTAAACCCTAAACCCTAAACCCCTACATCCTCGGGCTTTAGCAGCTTCGGGCTGCAAGGTGGAGAGGCTTCGTCCATGGGGGGTTTCCTTTTAAAGGGTTACGATGAGGGTACTTTTAGGGTTCCTTTAAAGGGCTCCATAAGGGGTTTAGGGTTTCCGAAAATCAGGGGTACCTTATCCGGGGGTCCTTAGAACAAACTAAATGGGTACTATATTCGGGTCCCCTGTTTTCGGAAACCCCTCAATATTCTGACTAGACCTCAATTCTCAGACCCGAAACCTAAGCGCCAAAATGCTCAAAGCGGCTACTTCAGGCAGCCTAAATCACTGAACTCGCAACTACGAACTGTTCAGCTTCCTTGAAGGTGGACAAGAGGTTGCTGGAGCCCGTCGCAAGCTCTGGCACATTCCAACCTTCGGCAGGAAAGCTGCTGCGACGTTTGGGTTTTAAGGATATTCTGTCAAAGGGGAAAAGGAGGGACCCTTAATGGGGACCCCTGCCCTAAAATGGGCTATATAATGGGTATATAATGGCTATCTTAGGGGTATATACCTAGGGGTCCTTATTAAGGGTCCCTCCTTTTACCCTTGGATATCCTGACCACTCCGAGGGTCCGACAGGGCTTTCCTAAAGGGAACTCCAGAAAGTTGGAATATGGTTTCAGGGTAGGATACCTTATAATATACCATAAAGGGTTTAGGATAATCATATTCCAACTTTCTGGGTTTTTTCTTTAAGGGTTCAGGGTCTGGGGCTTCCCCACTAGAACATCTATAGACTTTGGCCGCTTTCACCTGCCGGTCGGTGCATCTGAAAAAGAGAAGAGGTCCTTTCCTTCGCTTTACTGCACCTTGGCTACGGTTTCGAATTCAGAATTGTCTGTCCCAACTGCCGGCTGCTTAAGGTGCTTTTGTGAACCCTCCACTGAAGTGTATGGGTGTTTGTTCACTGGAGGTCTGGAGGTGCTGCCCGAATCCCAATTACCCATACAGCTAGGGTCGCTTCTTCTCCCGATACATGAGGCACTGCTTGACCACAGCCCCTAAACCCTACACCCCATAGTTGCACACACAGCGACCCAAGAATCCAATAAACTGCAAATCACAGGAGCAAGCCGCAAACCCAGCAAATTCGGCGCCCCAGGCATTCCAAATCCCTCACATAGGAATCTTCGTTCAATTATCATATACACAAGATCACGTACCTTTTTCACGATAAGGAGGAAATCATAATAAAGAGCCCAAAAGGTAGCGACTCGCAAGCCCAAAATGTACCCTGTCGAGTCGGGACTGGTTTAAAGACTAGAATATGTATGTATATATATATATATAAACTTTTTTCCGAGCCCCTAAACCCTAAACCCTTAACTGTATTCCGAGCCCCTTCATATGTGCCAGGAGATCTGAACCCAACAGCTCCACACCCACAATCCTGGACATGAAAGCAGAAGCAAATCCGAAGCCCCCCCATATTCCTGAAACTCATACCCTAAGCCTCAAAATTGCCAAACAGCGTTATCTAATATGGTCTTTAGGCCCAAAAGCCTTAAAATATGAGTCCTTAGTGCCTTACGGATAACTGGAGCTGGCCCCAGGCTTGGCGTTTTAGGCCGACTGCGCCGTCCCAATTCGTGAAAATTCGTTGCGAGCCTATGTCGTCCTAAACAACCCAAAATCATCGGTTCAAACTACCCAGGTAAACCGTAACCGTAAACTCCAAACCCGAATAACTATTCCGGAACCTCTACAGAATGTAGACCCTTTTTTCAGAAACCTGACGTCTACATGATGTAGACCCTTTTTTAAGAAACCTGACCTCTACAGAATCTAGACCCTTTTTTAAGAAACCCGTGAACCCCTGAGTGCCAAGAACACGGCAGGCGCCGGCAAGTTCCAGTCGCATGGCACCGAACTCGCCGAGCTGCGCAGGGGCAGAGGCGGTTGAAGAGTACGTGGAGGATCATGGGACTTAGTAAGGGTTCCTTAAAAGGGCCCCTTAAAGGGATCTATAGGGGTTCCTTAAAAGGGATCTACAGGGTTGAGGGTTTAGGGTCTACTTGGGAGGATCATGGGACTTAGTAAGTAGGGTTATAAGTACCCTAATTGGGGCTATAAGTGGTTATAAATATAGCTGCCCTAATTCTAACCCGATAGCTACTGCGTGGGGGCAGAGGCGGGGGAGAGTGCTATTCTCCAGGGGTCCAGAGGACCCAAGAATTAGGTGCTGGGGTTTATTTAGGGTTTAGGGATTCCGAATGTTGGGGTTAAGGGGTTTAAGGTTTAGGCGTTATGGGCCGCAGGGGTCCACAGGATCGAAGAATTAGGCAATCGGGTTTACTTAGGGTTTACGGATTCCGAATGTTAGGCCCTAGTCCAAAGGACCCAAGAATTAGGTGCTCGGGTCTAGGATAGTAGCTATGTAGGCGACTATCCGAGTTTGCATCGAAATTTGCTGTTACCAGACATCTTTCCCTACGGGTCCAAGTAGTCCTTACTTCTGGATAGTGGTAGCTAAAACGGCCTAAACGCCTTATAAGATTGAGTCCTAGGGTTTCATGTTAGGGATCAGGATGGTTCAAGGTGCAGGATTTAGGGGAAGTTTGTTGCTACATATAAGCTATATACCAGCAGTCCTAGAGCATTTTAGATGTTTATCGTAAACTGTAGAGTCGGCCTTTTGTTTATGTCACTGTTCACAGACTTATTGCTTCAACGCTCAGCCCTAAGCCTAAAACCCGGCTAAATCCCAAACCCTGAACCCTAAAACCCTATAAACTTGACCCCAAACCCTCCACCCCCAAACCCTAAACTGCGAGGACCGCCTCCCAAACAAAAGACAGACCCCTGTTAAAAAATAACGCTCGTCTGATTATTACAAGGTCTTTTAGAAAGAAGCTCTAAACCCTCAACCCCTACCTGGACCCTGAGGAACCTACCTTTTTTAGGGTTCCCTAATATGATTTCTGTATATAAGTCCTTAAAAAAGGTAGGTTACTTGGGGTTAAGGTAAACCCTAAATCGAAGACGGCCCCCTTTTTCTCGGTCGGCAGAACTGCGCTCCGTGCCCGACGTCGCTCGGTGGCCTTGGCGGGACTGAGCTTTCGGCTTATGTGCAGAGTCCATAGTGTATGAAAAGAGAGGATCTAGAGTTTATCTCTTCTACCTATATAGATAGCCCATGAGACAGACAGACACGCAGACACATGGACGGATAGACAGATAGACAGACAGATAGGCAGACAGATAGGGAGACAGATATTCAGATAGACAGATAGACTGGTAGACAGTTAGATAGATAGATAGATAGATAGAGAAATGGATTGACAGATTTGTTAGACAGACAGATAGCAAGATAGCTTTATAGATAGCTAGACAGATAGATAGCTATATACTTGTATAGCTATACATAGGTAGACCGATAGATCGATAGATAGCTAGATCTTCGATCGGCTTGAGGGTTGCCGGGAGAGGCAGCGTTTTCCGCAGCTGGGCTACACGAAATAGCCGCTGAGCCTGAAGCTCGTAGCCCAAGATTCGTAAATGTTACAAGAACAGAGTACTCCCTTGCACCAAGTACGACCACATCTTAAAAAGAAGACATACCCAACAACTGACCTTCTGCAGCCATCGCTGCAGCCTCAGAGCCACTTCGAAGGCTCGTCAACCTGGCTCTAGCGGTGAGCACGGTGAGCCTTAACATAGGGGCCACCGCCGTGAACAGTTTGTAGTTGGCTGCTGTAGGGTTGGCGAAGCGGATAAGATACTTTCTTAATCAGAGCCAGCCAAATGGAAGAGTTAGGATTGGGTTATACTGCAAGCCAGTCGCGACCGGGAAGTTCGTTGTGGATTTGAAGCTTCATCTTGTGTTTGGACGGTTTCATCCTGCTACTTGTGGGACTCTCAAAACTAGCACTTCCAAAACTTCAACTAGGATACCCAGTAACCTAAGAATAAAAAAGGGCTCTCTTTTTGGTATTGGGTAACTTTATAAGGAACCTAGGACTACAAAAAGGGAGTAAGGGTACTACTGGGCATCCTAGTCACCTAGTCAAGCAGACCCGCAAGTTGGGACATCCTGCAGGGTGAGAAACTCGAAAACCTGAGTCCCCGACCCTTAACCCAGCCGTGAACCCTCAACCCGTAAACGCTAATCCCTCAACCGCATACCCAAACCCTGCAACCCTAAACCCTGCACCCAAAGCTTCTCGCTCAGCCCTTTACAGTAGAAGCCCAAAAGTTGGAAACCCAATAGCCTCCATCCCGAAGAGTAATGTATAGGTAGCCCCAGCACTATTTGGCTTTAATCCGGTTTCCGACTTTATGGGATTTACTATAAACTAACCTGGATTTGTTGTTGGGTGTCTAAGCACAGCCTTGGATCTTGAGGTGGTAATTATTGAGGCCTGCAACTACTTTCTACATGCAACGTTTCAATAAGCTTCATGCGGCTAGGGGCCCAGCACTATACAAAGTCAACCGTCGTTGAATTCAACCCCGAACCCTTGACCAAGAACCCTAAACCTAAACCCCAAACTCTAAACCTGGACCCTAACCCCTGAAACCTCAAACCCTAAACCATATAACCCTAAATTATCATTTCAAGATGAGACTTACACTGGTGCCTTGAGAGTGGCGGGCGCGAGAGGGACGGTGTCCGGATCCTCACAGGTCGTACGCGCAAAAACTGCGATTTAGGGGTTTAAGCTCACAGGGGCTCATAGGGTTCAGGTTAGGCATACGGACGCCATGTCTACTTTGGTTTCGGGTTGTCAGGTTGCGTGTGGACCGTCTAGGATGTCGGGTTGCAAACTTCCAGCTTCTAATGCTTAGTGTGTATGTCGAGGAGCCACGGTGAACATTCAACTGCCCAACCACTCGGTATACTGTCTCACTTAACTTAATAAACTAATCTTAGTTACTATATAATAGGGAATACGGGAACCGGTTTTTAAAGAAAACTACTCTGTGGGTCATGGTTGGTGCAGGCTCTTGGGGTGTATTCACGTTTGGGCAATATCGTCACACTATGATCCCTGCAGACAAATAGTGAAATAGTATAAATAAACCCAACCTGATTTCAATTATTACAATAAGGTCCCCATATTCGCCAGGCGGCTGTGGCGTAGACGCTGCGAAAACCCAAGAGACACTCGGACCATCGAAGCTGGAAGATATAGAACAGACCCTGAACCCGAGAATCTAACATCCAAGACTGACGCCCTAAGCTCCTCAAAAGACCCTAAAAATCGAATCAAAGCCCTCAACCCTAGAGGGTTTGTAAACCATAAACCTCTAAACCCTTAACCATACCTAGGCTTTAATCAAGTCCCCGTGTAGGTACTCTAGGGTCAAAATACAATCATTTGGGTACACGGACCTTTGAATCCCAGATCCTGACGCACTTAGACTTATAGAACGCTTACGGCAATCCTTGTAACGGGCACATGGACACATATAAGGGTATATTGGGAGGCCTGCTCAGCCAGCCGCTCGCAAGACCAAGTCCCAACGGAGATGGAGACCTTTCAGGTTTAGGCCTTTGGGTTTTAGGGTTTTAGGGGCTAGGATGTATGTAGGATGCAGTGTGGGGTTAAGGTTTAGGGTCTATGGGGTTTAGGGTTTGGGGTGTAGGGCTTAGGGTCCAAACCGCTTCGCCGGGTTTAGGGTTTACGGCTGCTACCCTCTCGGCTTCAGGTTGAATTAGGGTTGATGCTGTAAATCCTGCACTACCTTATAATTATGACCCTAAACCATGGGCATTATGGCATATTCCTTATTATGGTCCCACAAGAGCAGATCCAATCCATAATCCTCTGCAAACGTATGCCGCTGATTATGGGTAATGCAGGATTTACATCATCAACCGCGTAGGTTTCAGGGTTATAGGGATTGAGGTTTAGGGTATGGTTGTCCAGGCGAACCTCCTCGATGTATCAGGGACTTAGCCCTAGTTAAAGTTACTCTACTTATAACCGACTTACTGAGGCCTTGAGACTCTACATGATCTCCCGGTTTAGGGTTGCAGAGCTTCAGGGATTGGCCCTATTTGCCCCCATCTTTGTAAAGCGTAGGAACCAAAACTGCTGGACCCTAAAGCTACGATTTCAGGGTTCAGAGTTTTATCATTTTGGTAAGATCCAAACATGCATGGAGGTTCTAGGCATATACATCCATGCTCCGGTAGTGTTAACAAATTTGGGTGGGTTGCCGCTTGCGTTTTACAGAGGCGTTACGTGTTCGAAGGTGTAAGCCTGAATAACTTCAATGCTTGCAGTGTTTATGCAGGCCAGCAATGAATACAAATATTGCGAGAGGAAGTTTCATCAAAACGCTTTACCGGTGCCTTTCTACGCCTCTCTAGGCCCAGCAAATCAAGACCTCTTCAGGTCAGCCGTCGTAGTTCTACAAAGATACCCGCGAATATTAGAGTTGATTTTGCTCCAACTTCATTCTTTTCTAAAACCCCCTATGACTAAACCCTATACGCTCCAAACCCTAAACCTTTCACCCTCAACCGTAAAATTACACTCCAAACCCTTATCCCCACACCTTAAACACCAAAAATACACTCCAAGCCCTAGATGCTAGACCCTAAAGCCTGAATTCTGCTCGAACGGGTCCAGCCTCCCTCAAGGAGAAGAAGACCAATGCCAGCAAGGACACAGGGCCAAGGATGAACCTTACGGGATTTAGCGTTTAGGGTTTAGGCCAAGGAGGAACCTTACCTTAACCCATCAAAACCTGCTTGTTTGGTAGGGTGCCCTACACAAGAAAGTAGCCTAGACCTCCCCAACAGTGCTTTAGTCAAGGGCCCTTGGAGGGACCTGGTAGGTTCTGGTAGCTCGAAAGGCTTTCAAGACACTTCGGGAAAAGTGGGTTTGCGGGTTTCGAGCTTCGGTTTCCGGGTCCGGGTTTGAGCTTTGGAGCTTAGGGTGTATGGGTTTGGGGTTTGGCACTGTCGGGGGGCGGTCGGGTGCTAATCCAAGCTTATTGGGCGTTCTGCTGATCCTTACGGTAAGTTGATGCTGCAGATGCACGCGGCTTCCGTTTCAGTGGGGGTCTTTGGGAGTTGCAATTTCTTGCACCGGTGTAGCAGCGCTAAAGAATCAAACAATCCTCAACTTCTGGTAAGCTATGTAGGACTTATGTAAGAACATCTTGAGTAGGAATTTCCACAGCGCTGAACTGGGAGTGCAGCCTACTTGTCCCATAATCATCCTGGGGAACTAGAGGTCAACTTTGGTCTGACATAGAGGATTGCAAAGAAAAAGTGCATCCGATGCACCCCTCTCAGACCCCCGTGAAGTCTCGAAATCCGAACCCGGCAAATCACGTAACCGCTGGTTCAAGTCGTGATTCCCAAGACCCAGGACCCCACCGATCCCTCAACCTGAACTTCGGAAGAAAAGTGCAGACCCCCGCCGAGCCGCTAAGGGGCTGGGGCTAGGGTTCCAGCTACATATGCTTTAGCATGCAGTATAGGGGCCTTGATAATTTGAATGGGTTTGGGGGCCCTTTACAATAAGGACCCGTCTAAATATTGTAGGTGATTATCTAAGGCTCTTCTATTAGGGTTGCAGGGCTTACAGGCTTTCGGGTTGACCCCTTCGGGCAAGGATGAGAGCGATGTGGCTTGGATTGGCTTGAGGTTTCCGGTGATGGGTGTTCTGTGGTCCGGGCTGAGCGGACCAAGCTTAGGGTCCAGGGTTTAATCGGGCTTGTTCCCATGAATTCAAAAAAAGCGGGGCGAGAGAAAGGACCAAAGAGCCCCCCACACGGCTTAATTGAATACAACATGACACACCACATATTGATATGACATTCAGAAACCCAACATACGTTATGGACCATTCCTGCGTGACCTACGTATTCAAGAGTTTTCAGAGGAAATGGGCACGCTGGGTCTAGTGTTGCAGGAGATGCAGGACTTAGAGGCTTCAAGATAAGAGTGAGAAGCTATACCCTAAGGGTCCATGTACCCATATAGCATATACTTTGGGCCCAATGTACCTACATTGGGAGTACTTTAAGGCCAATGTATATACTGTATGAGTACATGGACCCTTAGGGTACAAGTTGCGGCAAGGCACGCCAGGAAGATGCCAGCTGCGACGCCAAAGAGAAATAAGTTCCTCAGAGGGATGAAGAGCTTAACGCTGACTTATATTTAAGATTTAGGATTGAGGGTTTAGGGTTATTCGAGTTTTGGACGGTATATTAGAGTATTTACAGTTCTGCTAGGCTTGGGGTTTGGGGTGGAGTGCCGCAGTGTGTTGCAGCGGCAGAGTACAAGTGCCTAAGTCTATGCATCTCGAAAAACGTTAAGGACTAAAGCTTGACCAATGCAACCCGAAAGCCCTTAAGCCTTAACCCCAAAGCCTGGGGCCCTAAACCCTTTTTGTAGCTATGATGATAGACCCCAAACCCTCAACCTTTAAACCCAGTTTAAACCCCAAACCATATGCCATGCCTTTTACGAGAACGGACTTACGAAAGGCCTGGAAGCCCAGTTACCTATCCCTCAGGCTCCCATGTAGATTGGCCTTAGGACAGTCCTGTTAAAGGTGATTTTGCGGCAAAGCAAGACTGTATATGCTATTCGGACCCATGGAATGTTAGATAGCATGCGCTGTCTTATTGGTGCTGTGGGCTTTGTATACGGCTTTTTGGGGGTACAAAAACCTACTTCTTTACCGGTTGCCTACACCTCCGAATCTCAAACAAAATAAACCGCCAAAGCCCCCCAAAACCCCTGAACATCAAACCTTAGAAGCTGCCCTCACCCTGTAATAGTGGTATAATAAGAATATAATAGGGCCCTAATATACTCCTTATAGTCACTATTACAGGGTGGGGGCAGCCTCTAAATCAAACCTCTCAAAGCCCCAAGAACCCGTAAAACCTATAGCGCCCCGAAACAAAAAAACCTCAAAACCCATAAAAACCCCTAGAGCCTGTAAAAACCCCCAAAGCCCCTAGCCTCTAAACATCCACCTCATAAGCCTAAACCCCCACAACCAACAAACACCCTAAAACCACTCAAAAAGCTCTACAACATCGAAGCTCTAAGACCCTTCAACAAACACCCTTCAAAACACCCCTAAAACCCTTCAAAACACCCCTAAGACCCTTCAAAACACCCCTAAAACCCTTCAAAACACCACTAAAGCCCATCTTCCTGCAGCCGAAGCCTCTCCCTGATCGCCACATTCGCGGCAGAGCCACCGGATAAGATCTCGCCGTAAACCTTCCCTGCAGATCGTGCCTATGCTTACTTACCCAATAAGCCACAGAAATGCAAGGTTAAACTTTCGGATTCCTACTAAACTATAAGAGCTCAGGAAGTTTAAAGGTTAGGTATTGGGGATCTAAGTATTGGGGTCAAAACCCTAAACCCCGCTTCGTGTACTCAAAGTGAGACCCCTTTGCTGCTCATGCCTGGTCCAGCCCCCCAGAGTTTTTAGAGCCGAGGGGCTGTTTAAGTGTGCGGGTTCTGCAGTTACTCTAAGACTCATACTCTTGATACAAGGAAGTACCCATAGGCCCCATAATGCCCTAGTAGTGCCTTCTTGGGATGACCTTTTAGGGTTCCACATATGAACCCCAAAAAAGGAACTACTGTGGGGCCTATGGGTAATACCTACTTTGGAATTCTACAGTCTATTCACAGTGTCTTCTTCGGATCAGTTGGAGCGCTGAGTGGAGGGATAAGTGGGTTTCAGGGACAGGCTCTCCGGGTGCAAAAATGTGGGTTTCCGAAGATTTTGGGTACCTTCTGTTGGGGTTCTGATAATAAGGATGCTACTAATTAGGGTAGTATATTAGGGTCCCCTATTTTCGACTCAGAAACCCTTCCTGGAGACTTTGATGCACTTGTTTATCCTGGCGAATAACTCGGAAAAAAAGCACATCCAAGGCTTTCCAAGTCTCTACGCATGGTACGATGGGGCACAATGGGCAAAGTACACGCCCTTCGTGCTGGAGTTTTGGACGAAGCCACAAGACACCCCAGAGACTCCAAAACCCCTTAATTAAGGAATATACCTTAAATCATATTAGGATCTCCAAAACCCCTTAGTCAAGGAATATACCTTAAATCATATTAGGATCCCTAATATGATTTATAAGGTATATTCCTTAATTAAGGGGTTTTGGAGTCTCTGACACTAAACCCCATTGCGCTGTATCCGAAATCCTGAAGGCTCTTTACTGCTGGGACCTTAGGGTTAAGGGGTTTAGGGTTTAGGGTTTAGGGGTTTAGGGTTTAGGGGTTTAGGGTTTAGGGGTTTAGGGTTTAGGGTTTAGGGATTAGGGTTTAGGGTTTAGGGTTTAGGGGTTTAGGGTTTAGGGTTTAGGGTTTAGGTTGCGGCAGTGCTGACGCTGCAATTCTTACCATTCTCCCATACTCCCTCTGGGCGGAGCTACAGATTCACCGGAGAGTTTGCCCATTCATGTGTACAGTAAGCTTTGGCCACTAGATGAGTTCTGCTACTTGCTCCGCTGGCGCCATTGGTGTGGATCCGGGCATGCAGCCCAATTTCTGTCACTTGAAGGCCTTGAACACTGAGGCCCCTACACCTTAAACTTGCACCCTAAATCCCAAACCTAGAACCCCCAAGCCTTCAACTCCTATTTGGGAGTTTCCGAAAATTAGGGGTACATATTTTGAATTTGGGGTCCATATATAAGGATCCTACCATTAAAAGCAATTTTATGTTAGGGTCCCCTATTTTTGGAAACTCTGATTTGAGCCTTCGCTTCCCTTACCCAGAAGCCCCAGAGTAGTTCCTTTTTGGGATTACCTTTATAGGACTCTATATATGAACCCCAAAAAAGAACTACTATGCAACCCCTACACCTTCAACCCGAACCCTAAATCCCAAACCTAGAACCCCCAAGCCCTGAAGCACTAAACCCGAACCCCCTAGACCCTAAACCCCAAACTCCTATTTGAGCCTAAGCTTCGGGTTTCGGATTTCGGGATCCCAAACAAAGAGACTTTGCCTCGAAACCGCAGCTTGCGCGGTGGGAGCCAGATCGAATCCCTGCGCGTCGGGCTTAGGCTTTAGGGTTTGGGGTTCAGGGTTTAGGGAGGGTTCTAAAGCAAGTACCTTCCAGAGTCATTTTTTGTAAACATTATATACGTACATATATACGTATATATATATATATATATATATATATATATTAATATTTAATATATATATATATATATATATATGGTCACCCCCCAGGATCCGCACATATATATATATATATATATATATATATATACATACATACATAGATGTATATACATACACACGCATTAAATCCCACCCAAAAAACTAACCTACGAAACTACTATCCTAGACCCAGGTCCCTAAACTATTGGATGTTACGCGAGCAGTGGCCACAAGGATGCGGGGGCTGGACCACATGATGGAGAAACTTTGAGCATCCCAAAACAAAGGTCCCTGCTGATCATAGCCGATTTGGGTAGACTTGGAGAGCCAAATTTGGCAACCTTCCTGTGCCTCACAGGCCGGGCTGGACAAGACATGAAAATGCGCCGTCGCACTGCGACCCTGCAGGTCAGCCCTTGTCTCTTGTAGGCCAACAAGCCCTAGTCGCTCTTGGTGCAGCTGAGAGTCAAGACTCTCACGTTGAAGCACAGAGGCAGCGGTAAGGCAGTTGCAAGTCGCAAGTCTAAGATCGACGACAGTGTGGTGAGAGAGCAGCTCCAGCTGGAAGTCATGGCTGTGGTCAAGGCACGAAGGTGCTATCTCACAGTCCCACCTGGTAGGTTTTCCTTGACAGTTGCAGACAAGTTCCTTTTAAATTAGGGTACCATATTACAAGGGTTCCTTGAAGTGAACCTTTAAAGAGTCCTTTAAGGATTTCCTTTCGTGTTCCATAATGAGGTTTCGTTTTTTCTCAGGCGGTCTATAGAGGGGGCTGAGTAAAGGTGGGCTTGAAGGCCCTACAGACTAGAGCTAGAGGAGTATGAGTTGTTACTTGTCCAGTATCCTTGCAGAACTAAAGGGCTGACCTTTGAGACTATGTAGGGCCTATAATACCCTACTAAGGTTCAAGGTTAAAAGTCACCTACTCTACCACTCCTACTGTGGCATCGGGCTTCAGGCACGGCTAGTGGCCTCGGTAGGCTTCGTGGTGCTGGGAGTCTGAGTGTCTGCCGAGAGGGGGGCTCAGACCCGATCAGGATCCCGCGTTAGGATACTTATAAGCTAGACCCAAGAGTAACCTAGAATAAAAAAGGGTGCCCTTTTTGGCTTAAAGGGGCTTACAAGGGAACCTGAACCCTCAAAAAAGGGAATAAGGGCCTACTCTGGGTCCTAGTAAGTCTACTTAGTATAGTCTCCCAACCCTCCAAGTATCAGTAGAATAGGCTTCTCAATTGCTTTCAAGGCATATTCAACACGAAGCCCGGTTAAGCCCATTAGTATTCCTATGGCAAATCTCGAGCACCACTGCTGCTTTCGAGGCATGAAACACTTGGGACTCGAATACACCCATGCGCTTCAACGCTAGAAGCGCTGTACTGTTGAAGGTATTGGGGTCGCGGCCCAAGGTGGGGTCCACAGGCCACTTTACTGTCCTCACTTTCACAATACCACAGAACCAGCCGACAAACCTTCCGGCTGTTGCAGTTGAAGCAGTCTAGGGGTGCATAGCCACCTTGTTGTCCCATGATGGCCAAGAAGTTTCGGGAAATAGCCAACTCTCCTTCGCCACCGCAGCGATGGAGACAGTAGCGAGAAGTCCAGAAGACAAAAGCAAGGCACAATGCGGCATTCAGGCACAAGCCCGGCAATGAACCAAGATCAACATCTGCATAGATGTGACATACACAAAAGCTCGTTACTATGGAATTGAAAGAGCACGAACTGTATTACATGGCTCCAAAACGCTGCATCACCGAATTTTGGCACCCCCCATATATGATCATATATGTGTCCGTGAATGATTCGTAATGCTGTCTGGCACCGTGTTTACAGTTATGCTCAAAGAAGATATCAGACTCGTTACCCAAAGACCATATCCGCTAGCGTCTCGCAAGAGCCTATTCAAATTCAGTGACGTTCTAGACCGAACGCCAAACCCAGGTAAACCCGTAAACTCTGACCTAGCCTAAACTCTATAAGCCCTAAACTACCCCAATGCCACAATTACCCGAAATTACGGTGATCCCTAAATTAAACTTCCCTACTACACCCTGAACCTTAAGGCCTACACTCGCCTCCGAAAGCCGGTGGTCTCTGCATAGAACTGCACCACCCGTCCGTTGCCCTCTTCGACCATCCTCACAGCACACCCAGAGACTCCAAAACCCCTTAAACAAGGAATATACCTTATGTACCTTAAATCATACTAGGTATGATTCCTATCATTATACTTTAGAGTATATTCTTTAATTCAGGGATTTAGGAAGGTCTGGGTACTTAGCACACCGTATCCCAAGGGACTGAAGAGGGGCGTACTTACGGTTGCTATGGACTTCTCAGGGATCTTTTAGAAGTGTTTCTAGAGGGACTCCAACTGTGCTGGCATCTGCTAACAGTTAGGCGTTTGGACCAGGAGAGTAGCGATGTAGGATGAGGTCTTGGGGCGAGTGCATGGTTGTTAGGCACGTAGACCGCTCAGGATATCCTTGTTCTTGTACTTCCCGAAGGGTCTACCATATACTTTGGAGTACCTAGATAGGGACTAGATTGAGGCCGAAATATATATATATATATATATATACGACTACATGGACCCTTAGGGCTCTTGCGCTAAAGGGGCTTGGACCCACCGGCCATGACTTAGTTGCAAGAGACAGCCCAACAATCCAAGAACAGCAGGGCCTTGAAATTGAAACGAACCTGGAAGTCTGACCGCCAACATCAAACCCTCAACCGCTGCGACATTGAACACTATCGATTTGTTACAGGCAAGCCCTTTGTGCAACCCTAACCCCATAAGACCTGTATAGAGCAAACATCCCAAACCCCAAAACCCCAAAAGCCTGAGCCGCAAAGACCGAGAAACTGCTGACAGGATGCTCCCACTTGCCTGAAGTAATCGCTGGGGGATCTGCCTCCTCGAAAGACAGCAAGTTCATGGCTGTGGGATGCGCAGGGTTTTGGGCTACGGCTTCGGGAGGATATTGGATCTAGTATAAAGCATGCCTGTAAGGCCGGTGTTTGGCTGTGTGGCTTTGCGCTTCTAGTCTGCTTTGGCTCAGCTCATAGATGTGCTTGAAGGAACAGGCGGGCTTGGTAAGTAGTTACGTAACATCGGTTAGAAGTAACTTGATCGTGGTTAGTCTACGTCTATCTCTACTTAGCTTGACTACATGCCAAACTTACACTGGCCAAGGCACATCCGAGAATGCCTGGCGGTTCAGCATCGGGTTGAATCGCATGACGTTCTCGAGGAACACCACATCGTACCAGGAAGCTCGCAGATTATGCTTCCACCACTGAAACACAATCTGTGAATCGCCGGCTTCCCGCATGGCCAACTTGTTCATGGAGCTGAAGTCTTGACAGGCCGTCCCGAAATCAAAACATGGAGGTGAAGTCTTGACAGGCGTCCCGAAACCAAAACATTGAAGGGCTCTGAACCATCATCGGCAAAAGGCTCCATCAGCCTCTTTTCGGTCCACAAGCACTAAGCTGGCCTGGGCCGCCTTGCTGGCCTACTGGCTGCCAGTATCCCGGCGAGCAGAACCTTGAAACGCTGCGATGCTTGTCAGTATGCGGGCCCCTACATAGGCTACTGATTCTGAATCGTAACTATATCCCGAAAGGCTACAAGTTACCTACTCAGCTACGAAGAGTATAGCACAGATTGAGTCCTTCCAACCTAAAGCCTGCGAAAACCTCAAGCCTAATGCCACCTTAAACTACCATAACCTACATTACATGCTTGTTGTAGGCTCTGATTATAAACCCTAGCAACAGGTTTTGGTAGTTCAAGGTAGTTCGGGTACAACCCGCTGAACCCAAACCTAAATCCACCAAAAACACCTCAGCCCCAGATACAACTATTTCAAGGATTAAGGCCTCTTGGCTTAAGCTCCGGCCAAGATAAACAGATCCATTCAACCGCTCACACCTGTTGAAATGATTAAGCTCCCATGAATGAAGCACTATGAACCTGGATAAGCAGATCCCTCAAACACCACACAGAAACCATACGGTTTAGGGTTTAGGGTTTAGGGTTTAGGGCTTAGGGTTTAGGTACTAATATGACCCCTCTGAACACTTCGCTAAGGCGACTCCTTGCTTTGAGATGCACACCATGCATGTATTCTCAATAGAAACTTCATACACGGTTTAGGGTTTAGGGTTTAGGGTTTAGGGTTTTCTTCAGACCACTCTACCCCGAACCTTTTAACCCTCAAACACTGAAATCGTGCACCAATAACCATACCAGCCAAAGGAAATCTTAATAAGGAACGCTCAAAGCACTCTGAAGCATTATCCTAAACCCTGAACCCTAAACCCTTTGAAGCTCGGCCTCAGCATCCGGCAACCAGGCTACTGGCCCTAGGGCGGTGAGCGGCGGCGCCTTGGATGCAGGGTCACAGACCTGATAAGTATCATAGACCCCATTACGAGCTTTCTCGCGTAGTTGTAAGTCTACTTACTCCCACTACGTCCCCCGACCCTCCAAGTTGGGATGTGCAAAGCAAACTTTACTTCCCTTAAGGGTTCCCGTAGAGGTCTCTAGAAAGGTTTATGATAATTCCTTTAAAGGTTCCTTTATCTAAGGGTTTCGATATGAGGTTAAGATAAGGGGTTAGGGACTTGGGGAGTAGGACTGTCGGTTTTCACAGCCCCAGAATGCTCGTAGTTAGGGCTCTGTTTGAACCAGCAAAGTGACATGTTTAGGTCACGCGCGAACCTCCATAGTTAGAATTGGGTCTTACAAGTCTTACAAGCTTCTAGCGGATCTTAGAACTCATCAGCAAACCAATTGACATGAGGCTTCCGGGCTATTCTGCGCCATAGGTTTGCCGTCCGAGCGATCATACTGGAAGCAGTCGCTAAGGCTCCATGTACCTCTCGTACAGACTTGGGCCTTTAAGGTGTTCCTGCACAGGCACTTTACGGCCCAAAGTATATACTGTAAAGGAACATGGAGCCTTAGGGAGCCTCCGACGAGCAGGGATATGATTGCGGAGCCCTGCCTCCCAGTCACCGAGGAAGTCGCCAGCCCGGTGGACGTGAAACTCGCCACCTGCGGCTCGGTTTAGGGCTTAGGGTACAGGGTTAATAGGGTGCAGGGTGAGGGGTGCAAGGTTTAGGGTGCAGGGCTTCATGAATTTTAGATAGGGTTGAGTTAGGTACAGGGCTTCGTGGACTTGAGACGGTCACACATGGGAGTTTCCGAAAATAGGGGACCCTAATGTAGTACCCTAAATATTGGGATCCTTACTATAAGGACCCCAAAAGAAGGCACCCTAATTTTCGGAAACTCCCACATGGCTCAGAGCTACCAAAACAGACCCCAGGTCGGTGAAGCGACAAGCACTTGGCTGACTTCTGAGTTAAACTTTTAGCCTCTTCATTATGGCTCATATAGAAATCCTAAACCCTAAACCCTAAACCCCCAAACCCTCCGAAGAGTTAAACTTTTAGCCTCTTTATTATGGTTCTTATAGAAATCCTAAACCCTAAACCACCAAACCCTCCGAAGAGTTAAACTTTTAGCCTCTTTACTTTTGTCGGAGATCATGGCAACCCTGCTCTTGGCGTTGTTCTGGTTGGCTCTTAGGACTGTACCTTTTTAGATTTCTATATGAACCATAATAAAGAGGCTAAAAGTTTAACTCTTCGGAGGGTTTGGGGGTTTAGGGTTTAGGATTTCTATATGAACCATAATCGCACCAATAGAACCCTGACTTTCGCAGATCCGCACTTTGAGAATCCCCTAGTATCCATAAACCCGGAACCCTAAACCACAAATCCTAAGCCTTCAACCCGAAACCCTAACCAGAAATCCTAAACCCGGAACCCTAAACCACAAATCCTAAGCCTTCAACCCGAAACCCTAACCAGAAATCCTAAACCCTGAACCCTAAACCCTAAACCATAAGTTTCA
This sequence comes from Symbiodinium sp. CCMP2592, assembly GCA_905221615.1. NCBI lineage: Eukaryota > Dinophyceae > Suessiales > Symbiodiniaceae > Symbiodinium > Symbiodinium sp. CCMP2592. The sequence goes on along the minus strand of CAJNDT010001835.1, from coordinate 213,642 downwards.
AATCCTAAACCCGAAACCATCGGTTCCGATCCGACGCAACGCCCCCGAGGCGCCGCGCCCGCTCCGCGCCCGGCTGGGCCAGCTCCGAGATGGCCGACTCATACCAGATTGCATGGCGGGCCTAACCATTCTGGGTACCGGACGCAAACCCATACTCATGGTACGAGTCGAGGAACCCATTCGCGAGTATGTTAAGGCTTACGCCTTTGAGCGTGCGGGAGGTCATCTTGCCCGGAATCACCGTCGAGACCCAAAAGAGCACGTTGTAGTGCAAGGAGAAGATCTTCAATTTCCATGGGATCGCGAGGCTGATGCCGAACCTGCTCGCCGCCAGGACCAAGTATAGAGGTCGTTCAAGTTCATTCACTTCTTATCTTGGTGCTAACAGCTGGACCCTTTTCAGCTTCACTCCCAAAATCCTAGCATCCAAAGTTCGAAGCCTCGACTTACCTTCATCCAAAGACCCAACAGCCGGCGAACCGTGAACTCTCACCAAAAGTCAAACCCACAATCATGAAACTTGTAAGCCTAAGCACAAGCCCTTAAACCTTTCAGACGCCCTAAACCCCAAACCCTAAAACCTACGCCTATTGCCTCGGCGGAACTGCACCACCAGTGGAACAAGCAAACGGCTCCCGTCCTTGAAGCATGGGCTTACAGCTTTCACGCACTATGGCTTGCTGCAGAGCATGAAGCTTTCAGTGTATCTTGGGATACGAGTTCCCGTTTGGGGACCATGTGCTCGTCAAACTACTGCAATTCACATATGTTTGTTCCAAAATCAAAGGAATGGGTTCAGGTTAAATTCGGTTTGCGACTTACAACCGCAGAGGATGGATGAACTCAGGGTTGGGTGGGTGGGAGAGCAGGTTGGGAAGTGGGGTTCGGGTCGTACTGATGGTGGACGATTCCTGCATTCTCGATTGCTCATGATTATGCCAGAAAATGCATAGATCGAACACGTAGGTTGATGCATGGTTCTTCCCAACTACCGGAGTGTCAAGAATGCATCACATGCACAGCTGCATTCAACTAGACTTTTCAACAAGGAAAATACGACCTAGCCTTCACCCTAAACCCTGTACCCTAACCCTAAACCCTGACGTTGAGAACTACCCTTGTCCCTATACACCCCACCTAGTCAATCCATATAATATGCCCTATTTTAGACCTCAAGGACCGCTAATGCCAAGTGGGCATCGGTGGCCCAGCGAAGCGGCATGAAGCTGCCCAATGTCCTGCTGCCAGGCCGTGTGCACATGTGGGGCGTAAGAAGCGTAGTGTTAAAAGACATCTTAAAAGACTAGGATGGACTAGGTGTTTAGGGTTTAGTGTTTAGGGTTAAGTGTCGAAGGATAGGGCTTCAGGGGGCTGTAGAATGTTCGTTGATCATAGGGACCCTTAGGGGGGGTAGGGGGAGGGGGGTAGGGGGCGTTAATACCTATCAGGACTCAGTAAGGCCTGTTTAAGAAAGTATAGTCTCCTACAGACCTCGCCCCTACCCCCCCTAAGGGTCCCTATGACTTGATGATGGAGGCCCAGTAGTCAGGCCTGTGACACAGTGAGGGGAAGGCTTGCTGCCCAGATGCCCTAAGGGTCCATGTGCTCATATACTACAAACCATAGGGCTCCTTTAAGGGCTCCTGTATGGGTTCTATAAGGGTTTAGGGTTTAAGGGTCCGTGTACTCATTTTGTATTTTCTTTGGCCTTAAAGTAGTCCCTTTGTAGGTACGCTAAGTTCAATGTACCCTCATATATAGATACATGGACCCTTAAGGTTCTACCTGTAGCTTCCATTGTAGTTCGTTTTTTGGATTAGCCAACTGGACCTAACCATAAACTTGGCTAACCAAACAAACAAATTTCAATGGAGTCTATTGGTCCTATAGGTACCTTGACCCACCAAAACCTACTTTTATGTAGGTTCTTATTATAAAAACCAGCATAGATTTTGTAGGGACCTTACGAAAGGTAGGTTCTGGTAGGTTAAGGTAGCGTTTGAAACACTGTTCCATCTGCGCCGGCTCTCCAGTGCAGGACATATAACCTCTTGCACCGTCACTTCCCAAAGGCTCCAGTACCCATTTGGGAGTTTCCGAAAACTAGGGTACCCTATTTTGGGGTCCTTGTAGTAAGGATCCTACTATTCAGGGTACCATGTTAGGATCCCCTATTTCGCAAACTCCCATATAGTAGGTACTTAGGCCTTAGGGAGCCCCTTAAGGCCTAAGTACCTACTACATGGGTACATGGAGTCTTCGGGTTGTGGTTGCTGGTCACGCAACCAACAGGAAAACCCTGAAACAAGAAGCAAGCATAACCAAGGGTCGAGATAGGGGGCGCAATCTTGAGCCAGGTGACGAAGTCACAGGAACATCATCAAGCCCTCACCCCTGGATCTGCAAAAGCCAACGGAGGCAGTGGGCAATCGCGGAAAACAAAGGGCATTCAGTATTCAAGCCCCGAGGTGGCATCGACAACACTCTCCCACGTCTTCGCGAAAGCTTTCAAACTGCACAACAACATCATGGAACGTGAGGGATAGATCGACCTTTCCTGCGCTCCAGTTCTCAAGAGTTAAGTACTCGGGTTTGGGATAGCACATGCTGTACCAGTGAAGTACTTTGCAATTCGGGGCAGTATATGACGATATCTTAGGTATCTGGACACCAGGGTTTCCCGTGTGGCTTCGTCACCAGGCCTGCCAATATCGACGTTGAGAAGCCACCACGTGTCCTTTGCCGGTGAAGGACTCTGGGAGTACGATTCTATGCCTTTACGGTCAGTTCTCCGCTGCCCAATTGGGTCCCAATAACAATAGACTAGGCTCTAATTGAATACTTGGGCCCTGACACTACAAACTATAGTGTTACTTGGACCCTTTGGGCTAGGACAAAAAGTGGGCATCTGCCAGTAGAGATTGTGAAAGTATGGATCCTACAAGGCATGCCGAAATGCTGAAACAAGTCCCCAATTGTTGCTGAAGCCTACCTACAAAGGTTCAAACTAGATAGTATGGCTTGCCGGGGTAACCACCATATAGGTACTCAATGAGAACCCTAAACTTTGCTACCAAATAAGGACCCTGCGTCAGGTTAGGAGCTTAAACTACATCCTGATCCTCGGATCCCCCAACATCCTTAAGCCCGCAACCGCAATCCTCGAAAACCCATCAGAACTGTCAAACCCTAACGCCCCCTAAACCCACAAAGCTGTGCATCCACAACCTAACAGTTTGCCTCTAAACGACCAAGTCACGACCAACCACTTCACCCCCCCCAAACATCCTGAGAAAGAACTCTCGCAAACGAAACTTTCCCCAAGGGCCCCTTTCCCAAATAGTATATACTTTGGCCTTCATGCAGTCCCTGTTTAACATATGTAGCATTTGGGTATATGGACCCTTAGGGCTTCAAACTTTAATCCTTGCAAAAGCCATCCCCAATGGGTCCAAGTCTCATTATGGCATATACTTATAGGTACTTTGGGGGTCTAAGTATATTTAGGGTTTAGGGTTTAATGATACTTGGACCCTTTGGGTTCAAGAGCCAAAACCTCTGATCTTTATCGCAGTCGCCTCCAGCGCTGGAGGGGGTAGCGGTGCAGGTGGCGCTGTGACAGCAGCGGTTGCCCCTGGAGAGCTATCTGCTCAAGGGTTCCCAGAGACTCCAATATCCCTTAATTAAGGAATATACCTTAAATTATAGTAGGATCCTTAATATGAGTTAAGGTATATTCCTTAATTAAGGGATATTGGAGTCTCTGGGTTGAAAGTTTAGAAGTTTAGGCGTGCAAGGGCTTACTTGGAGGGTCGGGGGACTTAGTAAGTAGCTAATATGTAGAGTTATAAGTACTCTAAAAGGGATCCTAAATGGGGTTATGGTACTTATAAGTCTCTAAAATAACTAGTTACTAAGTCCCCCCGCCCTTCCAAGTAGTACACATGGACCCTCGTGGAATTCTCTCTCGGAGTTCTGTATCAAGCAAGGTAGCATCCATGCCCCAAAAAGTGATTCCCTAAGCGGCCACAACGAGGTCTCATAGAGGACATTCCCTAACCCTAAACCCTAAACCCTAAACCCTAAACCCTGTTTGAAGTCTCTGCTCAAGGGTTCATTATTTGGGTTTGCAGTTTGGCGTTCAGGGTGCTGGTTGCTCAGTGGCTGAGTTCATAAGCCCCCCCCCCCCCCCCAACAAAAAAAAAATGTACACTTGTGGTTTTGTAGTGGGTAGTACTATCCCAAAAAAGTGTAGAGCGTATTCACTCAGCTACTAAGGTTGAGATTTGTTTTTTTTTTTTTTTTTGAGATTTGGCTTTGGGGATCAGGGTTTGGGGGTTTGGAGGGAACGGTTTGGGCCTGAGATTGTGGGACTCGGGGCTTCGGGGTTTAAGTGATGATGCCCCTACATGGAGGGTCGGGGGACTTAGTAACTGGTTATTTTAGGGACTTATAGGTACCATAACCCAAATGAGTGTCCCTTTTAGGGCACTTATAAGTCTACTTCTTAGCTACTTACTAAGTCCCCCGACCCTCCAAGTACTGTAGGCAGGCTAAGTAAGACACGTGACAAAGCGACGTTTCGAAAGCGCAGATTTTCTCAGGAAGCTGTTCTTCTGATGTGTTGTTTGGATCCTGAGCATCGTAGTTGGAGCTGGAACCCACACACTCCCCTCCCAAAAATGCTCATTCACACTAAACCCCCCCAGAGACTCCAAAACCCCTTAATTAAGGAATACACCTTAATTCGTATTGGGACTACTATAATTTAAGGCATATTCCCAGAACTCTGGGCCCCACATGGTAGGGCAGCTATGAACCAGCCAGATCTCAGTCCGGTTGATGCATTCCCAGAGAGCCCAATACCCCTTAATTAACAAATACCTTAAGCTAGGTGGGGCTTTCAAAGCCTTTGAAAAATATTAGTAAATAAGATCCTCTTAAGCCCAATAAGGGAAAATATAAAATGCCCCAAAGCCCTACCTAGTTAAGGCTCTTGGACCCTGAGATCCCGGACCCCAGACCCCAAAGCCGAAACCCTCCCCCCAGAAAGCCCAAGACCCTCTTAGGAGACCCAGGGTATGGCTTAAATCATATAGGGCTTCATATTATGATTTAGGCTATATTCCTTAATTAAGGGGTATTGGGCTCTCTGGGTTAGGTTTTTTGGGGCGTAAGTCTGACAGCGACATTTAGACCATACGGTATATTAGAGCATATTGGGCTATAAACATACAGTAATTAAGCTTATTGTATAGTACAATGCTGACAATACAGTATGATGCTGCATAATCTCCTCAACCACCATAGGAAGCCGCCTGGGACGATATACCGACAAAGCAGCAGGAGCCAGTTGCAGTAAATGCAGTCACCTACCCTTTGCTGCAAAGGCTCGGTTACGGGTTTGGGGATTAACAGTTTAGGGCTCGGGGTTTACTCTATTCTCCCCTAAACCCTTATAAACCCTAAACCCCGAACGTGCTAAGCTATTTTCTGGATGCGACTTTGGCGCCACGTGCGACGCTGGGAGTTGCAAAGGCAACGAAGAGCGGCGCGGCTGCCAGCAAAGCCGCAAGCAGAGGCCATCGGCGCTTCATGCTGTTATGTTTTGGCGGGCCCTTTCCGACTGCAAGCAGCGGTCCAAGTACCCAATAATCATATACTCGCCAACATCCTAACCTACATAACCACCATCCTGAAGCCGAGTACCTAATTAGTGGGTCCTTTGGACCGTTGGGGCTACAATTCATAAATCATAATATGAAGCCCTATATAATTTAAGCTATATTCCTTAGTTAAGGGGTATTGGGCTCTCTGGCGCTACAATTCCTTACGAGAAGAGCCCCGGTTAGGGTTCATGTTCAGGGTGTAGGGTTTTGGTTTTACCTCACAAAAAAACAGGAAGTGTTGAACCCTGAGGCTCTAGTCAACGGGAAAGCTCCCAAGACAAAAGTTGATGCTGTTGCCCCCAGGGGTCCAAAGGACCCAATAATCAGGTACTCGGTTTTAGGGTAGTAGTTGTGTAGGTTAGGATTTTGAGAGTATATGAATGAGTATTAGGTACTTGGACCCTTGGGGTTGGGTTTGGGTTCAGGGTTTCGGCGTTTAGGGTTTGAGTTCGGGTCCAGTGGGGTTGCTAGTGCATGCCACAGCCGTGCTACTAGCACCACTTGCCCACGCGCGCATGGCATATGCAACACCAATCAGTAAGTCCTTGGTCTTCCTAACCCTAAACCCTATAGATCCTACCTATAGTCTCCATTGTAGTTCCTTTTTTTGGTTTAACCAGTTTTATATTAAGGATACTAAAAAGTAACCCCCAAAAGGAACTACAATGGAGACTATAGGTAAACCCTAACTCCCAAACGCCATTCTTATGCAGACGGTAGTTATTCGGATTGAAACCGCTCAGGCCCTCGATGAAAGCTGTAGCCAAGGTCGACGAATGTGCCTCGAATCTTACTCCCCCAATAAGCCGCAAACACAAAAGGTTGAACTTTTCGATTCCTACTAAGCCCTTTAGGAACCTAAAAGGTTTAAAGGTTGGGCTTGGGGATCTACGGAATCTGGAAGTGCCGACCACTCGCAGAAATACGAAATGCTAAACCCTAAAACCTGAATTCTGAAACCCCCAACAAAGACTAAACGGTTTCATTTTAGTCTTGGGCTGAAAGCACTAGTTTGAGTGGGATGTGTTGCTCAGGTTGCGCGGTTCTGGAAGGGCGTATTATAGGGGCCTAAATAATTCCCTGTACTCTTCTTGGGATTCCGACTAATAATCCTATTCTAATTGCTAAGGCCTCTATATCCCTAAATTCCTTATAGTAACGCTTAAAGTAACCCTTGTTACGGAATCCTATTTTGTTTATAGACGCCCCTATACAAGGGGTTTGGGTGGGTCGGCACTGGGGGCTCCGGGGGTTCGCGTCGTTGCGTCCGGGCTTCGGGCTCAGGGGCCAGTAATCTGCCAAAGATGATCCAAGCCCCTAGGGCTTGGGGTTTGAGGGTTTTAGGGTTTAGGGTTTCAGGGTTTCGGGTTCAGGGTGCGGGGTATAGGGTTTAGGGCTGCAAGGGATCAGGGTTCAGTGTATGGGGTTGAGAGTGTAGGGTAGATACATTAGGTCCTGTGACTGTGAGCTTGAAATTCTTTAAACCCTGAAGTCACGAGCTGAGTGGGACAACGAGGGCACGTCAAACCCCCAAACCCGTTTTGGAACTCTTGTTGCGGACTGTGTATAGGGTTTAGGGTTTTCTTGGGTTTTGTGCATGCTCGGCGAGCTTGGGGGCCTGGGCTGCTACCTCAGGGTCCATGTAGTCATATACTATAGAACATAGGGCTGTTTTGATGGCTCCTGTAATGGTTCTATAAAGGGTTTCGGCTTAAGGGTCCAGGTACTCATGTAGTATATAATATAAATTAGGCCTTAAGGCAGTCCCTATATAGGCACTTTGTGCTCAATGCGTATTCATACAGATAATAAGGGTCTTGGGACTTGATGAAAAACCAAACAAGACAGGGTACTACGTACCTATATGCGGGATACTTACCGGTACCCAAACCAGTAAAACTTAATGTCCACATAAGTAAATTCCTACTATTTTTCCACTATATGGGCACTTAGGACCGTTTGGAAGACCGGAAACCTCCAACGAAGGCCTCTTTTCCTAGCACGCACTGGGACGGGGCAAAGATCGCAGGAGACGTCTCTGAGCTTCGCTTGACAGAGGTACCCGGCTACCGGATGGGTGCTAAAAACATCAGAGCGGCCGTTCTTTTAGGAGCATACACAGACCCTCACCCCTACTATACTAGAGTCCGTGAAGAGGAACCCCTACATGTCTAGGATGCCCAGTCAGGTAGGCATCAAAAGGGCTCCCTTTTTGGTATTGGGTAAAGTAAATGTATAAGGACCCTGGGACTAGAAAAAGGGAAAACAGGAGGCCGAGATGAAGAACTTACTTACCCAATAAGCCACAGAAATGAAAGGCTAAACTTTCCGATTCCTACTAACCTGTAAGAGCCCAACAAATTTAAAGGTTAGGTATTGGGGATCTAAGAGAAGGCACTTCACTCGATCTCTTGGTACCCGGATCCCTCAGTCGCGTTGGATCCCATCCTCAAGGGGACTCGCATCGCAGCGTTTTGTTGGGTTTCGAATGAAAGAAATTAAGGTTGCAGGTGTAGGGATTGAGCGGTACTTGTATGGCTTATTAGGGTTTAGAGTTTCAGGGTCGACGTTTAGATTACAAAGCTGAGGGTCTTGGTTGTAAAGGGGTTACACTTACTTCCAGTCCGATGAAGCGAGTGTCAGCTGCGTAAGACCGGTAAAGGCGAGCTGCTATGTTCGATAAGACTCCTACAGCTACCCTGCGGTCGCGCAAGTTGCTAACCCATCAAAGTAGATGCACTGCACAAACATACAAACATGCACCCGTACATACAGGCAGACAGACAGACCTGCATGCCTGCATGAATGCATGCATACATTACATTACACTACATTACATTCAACTACGTTAATTACATTACATGAAATCACATTACATTACATTATATTATGTACATACATGCATACATACATACATACCCACCTTTGTACATCCACTCCGTCCACCCATCCATCCCTCCGTCCAGCCCTCCGTCCGTCCATCCGTCCATCCATCCATCCCTGTGTCCATCCCTCCGTCCGTCCATCCATCCATCCATCCCTCCGTCCATTCATCCATCCCTCCGTCCATCCATCCATCCATCCATCCATCCACCCATCCCTCCGTCCATCCCTCCGTCCGTTCATCCATCCATCCATCAGTCCATCCATCCATCCATCCATCCATCCATCCATCCATCCATACAAACATATATGCAGATGCACACGCACATCCCGTACCGGCCTGCTTGCCTGCCTGCCTGCCCGAATAAACCTACCTACCTACCTACCTACCTACCGACCGCCTACCTACCTACCTACCCAACCCGCGACTAGCCTGTGGAAGATCTAAGCCGTAAAGCCCTAGGTTTCTGATATCAGCTGTCTGGTCTTGAAAAGGTTGGACGCGAGCCAGAAATTGACACGGCCATTGTAGCTGGTGCGCCTGGTAACCCAACACTACAAGTGAACTATTCTGTTGGCAAGCAGTGCATGCGCTGGCAATCCTTGAGGATCACACACCAGCTGCACAGGTCAAGAAATGGCAGAGGCAAGCAAGTGCGCTCGCTGACAATACCTCTATGGCACAGGCCTTGACACCTGCCGTCCAAACCCCATCGTATGTTTAGAACATGAAATCGACAATTTTCCAACATCTGCGACTCCAAGATTGCACTTACCGGCCCGTGTAGGACGTGTAGGATCCCAAGGTGCCCACCGCCAGCCTTCCTTACTTCATAAGCCCTCAATCATTGTGGGTAATATAACCCAAAAAAGTGTAAAGTCTATCCACTCAGCTACTAAGCTGCCAAATGGGCCCTTATCGTAAACCTTACATCCTCTTCAAACTGAAGGTTGAGGGACCTGGAGCCTGGAGCCTTCCAAAACCTACCTCTTCAGGGTTTGTAGGTCTTGGTCTTCGGGCTCCTTGCTACGATCTTCTCATACTAGGATACCCAGTAACCTAAGAATAAAAAGGCCTCTCTTTTTGGTATTGGGTAACTTTATAAGGAACCTAGGACTACAAAAAGGGAATAAGGGTACTAGTGGGCATCCTAGCATATCTTCCCTTACGAGGATTGGTATTGGGCGGCAATAGTGGTAGACCCTAACAGCAAGATAGCATGTGCCAACGGGTGCATTTCAACCTCTATAACACCGCTGAACCAGGGCGGAAGGTCTGGAAACCTCTGCCTCGAACATCGAAGAAGTATGCTTCGGGTTTAGAGGTTAAGGGTTTAGGGTTTATCGTAGCCATCATCTTAAAATCTTCCGCACGCGTAGCTATGATTCAACAACATCTCTGCATGTTCAGCACTGTCAGCTTCAAAGAACCACACTGATCGACACTTACTTATGTCAATGAGAGTACTGGGCATAAACACCCATGGTCTAGGCAGGCAGTCATAAGCGATCCTGTTGTAGAGGCCTGTCAGAGCAAAGTACAGGCCACTGCAAGCTGCATGTCCTGCTGGCTGCTAGAAAGGCCTACGATGTAATGTAGGAACCTGATTAAGAAACCAGCTTTGCCCAGAAGAGCCCAGTAAGCTCTGTAGCCTGTTATTGGGTTACGGGTGCTACAAGCTGCATGTCAAGATGTTTGCTTTACCCTAATAGTCCAAGTACCTAACTATAATATATTCTCCAAAACTAGAAACCTAACTAACTACTATCCTAAACCCCGGTACATAATTATTGGGTCCTTTGGACCCTCAGGGTTAGGAACCATAATTCAGATTCCCATTTCTTAGGCCCTAAAGTACCTATATATGGACCCCTTTAAGGCCTAACTACCTACTATATGGGTGCATGGAGTCTTGGGGTTAGCAAAGTTAGCAACCAAACTTCCATTGCCCAAACTCCCGAGACGCTTTGATCCCTAAGCTCCACACTCCAAATCCCTAAAATCGAAACCCTGAACCCTAAACTCCCAAAACTCTTGCAACAACCCTAAACCCCAAACCCTAAGCGAAGCTAGGGCAGCGCAAGGACACGTCTGTCGCGAAAGGTGGGCATTTAAGAAATGAATTACCCCCGGCCAGGCAGGGTGCGGAGGAGATTGTCTCGCGGGCGTAGATCCCTTATTGTGGGTTCCTATAAGGGTTCCTTTAAGGCTTCCTTTAAGGGTCCCGAAAACTATAGGGTTTTAAGGTTTAGGTTTTAGGGGGCCTTTAGGGTCTAGGGTTCAGGGGGGTTTCAGGGTTTAGGGGGCTTACTGTAGGATTCGGGATTTGGGGGTGCTTGTCCTTTCTGGGTTTTTGAGGCTGAATGGAACTGCAATGGCGACTGTAGGCATTAGTAGGCCTGCAAACCAACGGCAGATAAAGAGCAACAGCTTGTTCAGATGGCCCACTGAGCCCCGAGGGTCCAAAGTACGTCTATGGGTTAAGGTAGGGTTTCTATATTAGGAATTACTAGTATGATTTGGGGAAGTATCCCCCATAACAATATCTAGGACCCTTTGGGGTAGCATCCTTTGTACTGATATGATACACTTAACTTCGATACCGCCCCTATACAGTCGCAGCCCCCATAAGAGGGCTACTGTGAAAGGCCATGAATATCTATAGCATCAAGGGCTTTATATATCAATTCTAGAAAATCCTGTTCAGTTGGTACTTAGCCTCAACGTCACGCAACGTCTTCACAAGTACCTGGTAGGACGCAACAACTAGGGGATCTATTCCAGGAGTCTAAGTACAGGCCACTCCTAAACCCTCAACCCCTAAACTCCTGGAACCTAAACCCCTACACCCTAAACCATAAACCCCTAAACCCTAAACCCTCAATTCTAAACCCTGAACCCTAAAAGACAGACACGGCCCAGGGGTTCCCCCTTCCACCCCGACAATGCCAAGGAGGTGGTCTTTGGAGTGAAACATCTGCTGACCACGAGCGGCTCCATCAGGTAACTGGTTAAGTTTGGTAGAAGGTTCCTACCAAAATTCCCAACTACCCTGAACCCAAACCCCAAACACAACAATAACTCCACAACCGCGCTACTCTAAACAGTACTATACTACTATGTGTAAGGGCCCCTGCCCGATCTTTGCAGGGCTTTTCCTGGCTTCTCGAAGTCGGGGTCGTGGTGCCACTATATGGGCGTTGGGCTCAGGTTGTAGGTTAGGGTTCAGGGTCAGGTTTAGGGTTTAGAGTCTAGCTTTCGGGGGTAGGGGTTTACGTTTAGAGTTTGTTGTGCAGGATTTCAGGGCGCAGGGCTTGACAGTGAGTATCACATGGAATGCAGTGACTGCTGTAGCCACAAGCACGGGTTTGAACGAGTAGAGCTGCAGGTTGAAACACAGGCGCGACGTGGAGGTAATATAGGAGCCTTAGTAGTTAGAACAGGGTCTTGGGGTATATGATACTATAATTCTGACAAGATAGATCCCGAAATAGTATTGGTAATCATTCAGGCCCCCATAGGACTGACTGGGGCAACCAACTGCCAACAACCTTTCCTACGGTATGAGGGGATCTGCACGACGATAAAGCTGTGCGGCTGATTGTTGAAAGCCGTTCGAATCAGCGGTATATGTGTAGATCCTGAAGCTACACACCCCAGAGAGCCGCAATACACATATCAATATGTACCATGTTCGAGAACCCCTTATAAGTGTGCATTGTAACAACCGCGAACAAACGGAGCACCCAGAACATGTAGGGTTTCTGCTAAGTACCATATAACCCCAAGTAGGATCCCTTTTTGGGGTACCTATAACTCTCTTCTTATACTACCTACTTCTACTACGTCCTCCGACCCTAGTGCACAGCCCAATCTTTGGAGCCACAACCGCCGCACTCTCCCCGTGTGCTCCCGGGCATAACGCGCGCGACGCCCCAAGGAGAAGTGTGGCCGGCGGCAGCGGGGGAAAACTGGGCTGAAGCACCCTGCTGCGCACCCAAGGACATAAGGGCTTTGATTGCTTAGAATTGCACAGTCCTCATGGTATCCTTAAGCCCACCGGCCCACCAAAAGCCAAAAAAACTCGGAGTCACACAAACTACAAACTGCGCACTAAGGTTTAAGGATTTTGAGGCTCCCCAAACATGAAACCCTAAACCGAAACCCCAAACCCTACAATACCCTATGAAACCTCTTGATGTCGTATGCCCCAGCTGAAATTTCTCAGGTCGCGCAGCTAAGGGAGCTGCGCCCAAGGTGGCGCACTCGGCGCCGGTCACGGGTTCCTATTTGTCGTGCTTGCGTTCTTCATATTGGAGCCTTAAAAACTTAGAATAAGGTTTTGGGGCCCCATTATACTATATTTATGGTATGAAGCCACCAACATAGTATTGGTAATCATGTAAGCCCTATAATAGCTCGCTGCGCTTCTGAGTTTACGGTGTTCCGCCTAGAGTGGCTCCTACAAGGACCTCCAAATAGACCAAACAATGTATATAGTACTCCGTGAACAGGCTCTGAGTAGGTGGGTTGTGACTGAGAGGGTCCAGGGCTAGGGTTTAGGAAGTTTAGGGTTTACCTGTAGGCGAAAAGACCTACCTTATAGTGGTTGCTATATATAGTTCCTACAACATGTAGGTCTTTTGGGCCACAGGGCCCAGGGTTTGAGGTTGCAGCCTGCAGGTTACAGAACACCTGCTTAGAGGGGCCCTGACGGCTCCAAAACCCTGAACATCCCCGAAGCCTCCTGTTGCCGGGCACCTATAACTTACGCCCCAAATAAGCCAGAGAAACAAAAGCTTAAACTTTCCGATTCCTACTAAAATATAAGAGCCCGAAAAGTCTAAAGCTTGGGTATTGGGGATCTTAGATAACCCGGGGGCTCCAAAAGGTTTTAGACCCCAAAGTAGGTACTTTTTGTATTCTTGGCCTCGGGGTTAAAGGGCTCGCTAAGCTTCCAGGAAAGCCTACAAAGTTGGGATGTGGGATCTCGGTTCGACTTGGGCTTAGGAGTAGAATGGCGCGACAAAGAATTGAGACTGCCGTGTGTTACCTTCCCACATGGGTCCAAGTACATAGCAATCACATCCACGTAAAGCCCGAAATCTCCAATTACTTCTGTTCTCGCAAACACTAAGGGTCCATGTATCTATATTATATGAGTATACACTGACCATAAAGTACCTAAATAGGGACTACTACTTTAGGGCCTAAGTATATACTATATGAGTACCTTGTTGTCTGGTACAAGTATACAAAGCCTCTTCAACCAGAGTTCCAGGCTGATGATGATGCCAAGGCTTTTGGGTTTACGGAGGTTTAGGGTTTAGGGAGTTTACTAGGTGGGGCTTTTAAAGCCTTTGAAAAATACTAGTAAATAAAAACCTCTTTAGCCCAATAAGGGAAAATATAAAATGTCCCAAAGCTCGACCTAGTTTAGGGTTTAGGGGTTCATTTCCAAAGTTTCAAGGGCTTACACTGTATCAGGATGCGAGCGTTCTGGGAGTCTCGAGAGTGGACCTACCCTACGGGTCGAAATGGGAACCGAGACTTAGGCTTACTCAACCCAGAGCTTCCAAAATCCATGATTTAAGGATATACCTTCAATCGGATTAGGGGTCCTATGATAATTTACGAGATATTCCTTCAGTTAAGGGATTTTGGAAGGTCTGCGAAGTCCAGACTGAATCCAGTTCTTGGTTGTACGTTGCTTAGCATATCATGCTGGAGATGTTTTTCTGGATAATGCAGGGAACGGCCTAAAGCACTAAATCGTTTGACGAGAATTTTGGTGGGGTGCAGTACTGTATGATTGTGCTAAGGGCTGTCAAGGAGATATTATTGCTATTCACTCCGACCCCTACATTACTTGCAAACGTAGAACCCAGCTTCCAGACTTAAATTTCGCGGCGTCGAGAGGCCAGGGCAAAAAGAAGTCTGGTTCGAGGCATGCAGTTGTGCATGGCGATCGTAAGGTCTAATAGGAGAGGCCGGGAAGCAAGCTGAGAAACAGAAAAATCCTACTACGGCTTAATTCGGGCTTACCACAACTAACCGCAAACCCCTATGCCCGAAACTCGCAAGTGTTATAACCTGCTTCGTCCGCCGCACGAGTTGCTTCTCTGCGAAGGCAAGCACAAATCGTTCTCAAGACCACCGAGAAAACAACAACCCCCAAAGCCTGTGATTCATTCAACTGTCTGGAGTATTTGCTGATTCATTTACTGGGAAACGTCGGGTGGTGTCGGGGCATGATACTTGATTTACCATATGAGTAATTTACCATTCCAACTCGGGGGTTTTGAGATTCTTCAATTAAAGCCCCCGCACAACACAGTGTTAGCAGAATCTCCTGCCAAGAATCGTATTCTGTTGGACGCGGCTCTTCAAGGTCTGAAGGCAAGAATTAACCTTCTCGAATCTGAATCATAACGTTGCCAAAACCCTACTTGCTAAACAGCCACCTGGGGCTGGTAAGCCCCGGAAGCTTCGAATTGCTCGTCTTACCAGGCTCTCCAGCTGAAACAAGGGTGCATCTGCGGCTGGTGTGTCACCGCCACGCCTCGGAGTCTGTCGGAGTCTTTTGCTCTGTGGGATCTAGGTAATTAGAGTCTACTTGGGGGCTCATGGGTAGTTATAGTTGGTTTGTACGTTCCCGAAAAATGATGAATAATAGGTCTTGGCCGACTTCTGAACCCCTCCTAAAAGTTAAACTTTTAGCCGCCTTATTATGGTAAAAATAGAAACCCAAAAAGTTAAGTCCTAAGACAGCCAACCAGAAGAACGCCAAGAGGTTATAACTATAGTAATCCTCCGTACTTGTAGCCCCACTTGTAGCTGCTCGCTAACCTCAAAGTAGGCGTGTTCGAGTGTGGAGCTAACCCCAAACTAAACACCAAAAACTGCCGCCTAAATGCTGAATCCCAAACCTTGTAACTCTAAACCCCAAACCTTCAACAACGGCCAAAACCCTGAACCGTCTACCTACCACGCAAGACCAGGATCCGGCTCCAGCCGCAACAAACTTCGAAGAATACGCCAAGAACCCACAAGCCCGAAGCCAGCGACTGTCTTGTTACCTCCCAAACCTTGCAGAAAAACCTTAAACCCTACAGAAAAAAAAAACGAAACCCTAAACCCTTTAGGGTTTAGGGTTTAGGGCCTAAACCCGAACCAAAGCCCAGGAGGACCAACAAATCCCTTCTCATCAGCAGCAAACAAGAACATACCTGTGCAACTGCGAAAACCTTTGAACCACTTCAAATGAGCTCAAGAACTGCTAGACAAAAAGACAGTGCGATCCATATGTATATATATCTCTCTCTCTCTCTCTCTCTCTCTCTCTCTCTCTCTCTCTCTCTGTACGTATATATATATATATATATACACATATAAATATGTATATATATACATATAAATATGTATATATATATATATATGTTTATTTTATTTTTACTTATATGTGCAAGGATCTATACTCGCATACATACATATGTACATGCAACATGACAGAGCAAACTATAGGCAAGCCCACAAGAAAGTCGACACCAGCCCGGCCTGCCCCTCATGCTTTCGCCGCTGCCGAAGCTGCCGGCTGCGCGGCATCCGAACCCTGTGGGTTGCCAGGGGCATGAATTGGGCATGACTAGTTAGAAGAAGGTTTTGGGGGAGTATATAGTATTACTCAGGACAAGGAACTAAACATTCAAGTATGCGGGGAGTTAGTACTTGGGTAATAAGTCGATATGCAGTAAGGGCTACTATTAAGGTCCTACTATATATCTATATTATGAATATATTACCCAACTATTACTGAGTGGGGGCCGTACCCACTGTTTGAGTATAGTCTGGTGATATGTCCTCGTCGTGCAGATACTGCTCTGAGACGATCTTCAGAGATCCCTCCGCGCAGTGCACTCGAGGATGCGGGCCACTGCGTTGGCGCCGTCACTGCTAAGCTCATCCACAGACAGGCAGACAAGAAAGTCAAGTCCTCATGAAAAGTACAGAGAAAAGACCACCCCTGTGCAATCTGAAGCAACCGCATGTTAAAAAAGCAACTGCAAAGGAAGCCCCAGTAAACCCCTTGCTAAACAAGCTTACAGTATTACAGGAACCGCTTAACTTCACGAGCCCCCCTTACAAAAAACAGCAAAACACTAGTGGGTACTCGGAACCCTTGTAAACTGCAAACAACCCAAACTGCAGAACCCTTAACCCCAAACCCCTAAACCTGAGCGTTCAGAATGACACAAAAGGCTTGTATTGGGCAGTTTCAACATGTGATCACAGGATCATGGGACTTAATAGGTAAGAATGTCACTGCCCGAATCGGGCTTATTGTGATCACCCTGCCAAGAGTCTACCTTATTGGTCATATTCCTCAGGGCTACAAACTCGCTTCTTGGATAGTCCAAAGGTTCAGCGATTTTGGAAAGACATGTAAGAACCAAATATACATACTCAACAAGATGACGGTTCTCCTGAGGAACTAAACAAACAAGGCATCCAAAACTACAAAGCACTCGGCTTGGCATTAAGTCCCCTGGTCCTTGATTAAGTTCCTGAGCAGCCTTTACCATTAGAGTACCCTTTTCTCCGACTATTCTGCTTTAAAAGGGACCCCAGAAGAAAAATGTGCAAAAGGGGTACTACTGAGGAACCGAGAAACTTACTTACCCAAGAAGCCAAAGAAATGAAAGGTTAAACTTTCCGGTTCCTACTAGACTATAAGAGAATTTAAAGGTTAGGTATTGGGGATCTAAGGAAAGCCTTTGCGTCCTGGAAGTGCCCGATCGGCTGGGTTTCAGGTCTCTGGTGAGGGTCTGAGATTTAGGGTTTAGAGTTGACTCGGTTGGGTCTAGGGTATAGGGTTTAGGGTGTGGGGTTTAGGGTGTAGAGCTTTCGGTTTAGCAACTTTCAGGCTTGGGGTGTGGTAAGTTACTTTGGAGTTAGCCCCCATGCTAGAAACCACAACCCTACGGCAAGTCTTTGCACCCATGCAGTGCCTTCTTGCCGTCAGAAGTCTCTTTCCTGCCGCAAAATTTAATCGGGGCTCATTTTTTGCCGAGGTTCGGGCTTAGGGTTCAGACACTTTGACCTCCCAGTTCCTGAACATATGTTGGGTTAAAAGCTAGCAGGGTCCCTGAACCCTACAACCCATCATTACACCAGCACTTGCGTCTTCGGTTGCACCCTAAGAAAGAGTTGGCCAGGAAGGCTGTGAGCCTTTAGAGCTTTAGGGCTACCCTGAGGGTTCCAAGCACCCAAATAGTGCAGTGTTAGGTGTCACAAAAGCCGCTCAGAGTATGGGACGTGGACCCTAAACCCGGCTATTCCCTGAGGGTCGATGTACTCCTCTAGTATATGCTTTGGTCTTAAACTTGTCCCTATATTGGTACTTTGTTAGATACATGGACCCTTAGGGATTTGGATGCTTGGAAGCCGTGGCCTGTAGCTTTGTAGGGGTTACGGCTTGTGGGTTTTCAGGTGCCAAGCCAAGAGCTGAGTAACCGGATAAGGCCCGGGGTTTAGGGTTTAGGTTTCAAGGATTAGGGTGTAGGGTTCAGGGATTAGGGCTTAGAACTTGGGGATGAGCAACCCTACTTGAAGGGTCTGGGCCTGGGGGACTTAGTAAGTCGGTGAAAAGTACACTCATAAGCACCCCAAAAAGGACCCTAATTGGGGTTACGATAGCAAGTCTCTGAATAACTACTTCTTGTTTGCATGTGCAATTCTGCCTGCAGTGGAAACTCCGTCGGCTTACGCTACGTCTCAAAATCCTCCCCATACCCTGCATTGTCGTGTCGCTGTGCCCAAAATCCAACAAGCCTGAAAAGCTGAGTTACTGCTCCGGGCCTCTATTCATGAAGGCTCCCCAAGTTTACCGATCAAGGGCTGGTTGTCGCTACTCACCTCCCTGTACCAAGGGTCGCACCCGTTGCTTGCCATTGCATTGGCGGCCATCCTCAAAACCCCAATCCTACTTGGAGAGTCGGAGGACTTAGTAAGTAGGTAGTAAGTAGAGCTATAAGTACCCTAAAAGGGATCCTAATTGGGGTTATGGTGCTTACAAATCTCCAAAATAACTAATTACTAAGTCTCCCGACCCTCCAAGTACACCAGAAACTCAAGTCTTCTAAACCCCAAGCCCCAAACCCAAACCTCGAAGCCGTAAACACACAACACCCTAAGCCCGCTAGTTTTAAGCTAGATTCCTAACCCGCAAACCCCACTGCGATTGCTGTAAGCTTCACGTGGAGGTTCGAGGGCTTGGGCTTTAGGTCTTGGGGTTCACGGTTTAAGGTTTAACTGATGGGAAGCCAAAAGAGGGGTTTAAGATTCTTGGGGTAGGGATTCCCTAATATGAACCCTATCATGGGAACCCGAATCCCTACGAAACCCCCATAGGCTAAAACCCCTTTTGGCCTCCTATGATTAACGGTTTGGGATGTAAGATTTGGAGTCTAGAGGCTTGTTGGCTTGAGGGTTTAGGGTTTAGGGTTTGGGTTTAGGGGTTTCGAACATGAACAGGAGTGGGGTTTTGGGGGTATGTATGCTACTGTGAGCATACCTGCAACTCGCATTCCGCCCCATACACAACCTGGTCCAGTAATGTGCGCGGTCTGTTCATAATGCTTATCGGTGCCTGGATGGTGGTTTCATTGTAGGGCAGGCAAGATTTTTAAGGCAAGAGCCTCGCTAAAAAACAAAAGCCGCGGTTGGATCTGTAGGTAGCTACTTGGCTGACTTCTGAACCCGTCCCAAAAGTTAAACTTTTAGCCTCCTTGTATGGTTCATATAGAAAACGCCAAGGCTAGTTTAGCCATGTTTACCCTGCCAGGGCTTTCGGCTTCCGGTTTTGGATAGTTCGACAATTTCTCTAAGGTTCCATGTACTCATATAGCATATACATTGGCACTAAAGTACTCCTTGTATAGGTACATTAAGCCCAAAGTATATGCTACCTGCGTACATGGACCCTTAGGGTTTTGAGCTGTGGCATCCTTCCAGGTTTCTATTGGATTGTGGCTTCTGGGCTACCAAATTACCCCTGCAAAGCTGCTAATAATGGCTACTTTCGGGAAGCTTTTGTGCCGAAGCTCAACATGCTTGTTGTTTTTCTTGAGGGTGCGAGGTTCAAAGCCATCCTACTTCCTACGTTCTAAGCCCTCAACCCCACCCTAAACAACCACGGAAGTCAACGACGAACTGTCTTTGAAGTCTTCCTGTCGCCAACAAGCGCCCTGCACTACTGTGGGCTTCTTGATGGTGTGTGGGTTGGGAGCCATAAGAACGTTCGAGTTGACCCCAAACCTGCAACACAAAACCGAAAGCCACAACATACTGCATGGACTGGAGGGCCATAGCCGAGCAGGGTCCCGTAGTCCATTACAGTATGTCGGAAACTGGAATATTACATTCAATTCTCCAGACGTTTAGATCACCAGAGAATATTTAGCAAGGCGGAGCAACGGCAAGACAAGAACAGCCGAGCTTTGAGGATTGCAGCAGGCGATGGTATATTTGGAGCCTTTAAACAGCGTAACCACACTGGCACTGAATTACCGACGAGAGCAACCAAATCTACGGACTGCAATCGCCATGAAGACATGCGAGATCCGAAACTCTGTTCAACCTCAAACAAACGGCAACAAATAAACAAGACCAACAGAAACATCAGACCAAACAAGCAAGCCTAAACACAACACGCGACAACAAATGCAGCGCACTCATGAATACAGAAACAACCACACACATACCAAATACAAAGCAATTAATCAGACATCAAGCAAACAAACAATCAAACACACTAACAAACATACACACACAGAGACAAACAACACATATCATTTGGGTGGTCATCAAAATCATGGTTCCTTTTGGGGTACCCTAAATATTAGGTGCCATACGAAATTAGGGACCCCAAAAGGGACCATAATTTTGACAACCAACCATTTAAAAGAATACCAAAAAGCCCCTGGGGGCCCGGCACGGCTTTGCCGGCGGCGGCCATGCTCGGAGGCTTCCCATCGCCCTGCAGCTTCCGAAGATTTCCAGGAATAGAAACACTGTTGATCATATAAATCCTGCATTGCCTTAAGGACCCTAAAGTATGGGAATTATGGTATATTCCCGATTTATGGGTAATGCAGGATTTATGTCATCAACCGTCTTGGGGTTTAGGGTTGTTAGGTTTAGGGTTGTGGGGTTTAGGGCTTCTGGGATTCTGGGTTTTAGGGTTTAAGGTTTAGAGTTTTAGGGTTTTGTAGGGTTGTAGGGTTTTAGGGCATAGGGTTTCAGGGTTTGGGGGTTTATAGGGTTTAGGGTGGAAAGAAACATTACACACAGGTAAAGCCATTGGGTTTAGGCTCCTGATGGGGGTACCAGTACTAAAAAGGATCGTTTATGCTGGTTTAGGTTGTGGGTGTTAGCCGTCAGGTTTAGGTATCTGATAGGGGTACTATAAGGGAATCCTTCATGGTGTTTTAAGCGGTTTAGTGTGCGGGTTGTAGGCTCTAGGGTTCAGGCTATAGGGTCAAGGCTTTAAGGCTTGGGCATTAGGGCTGTTCCGTGTTATGCTTCTGGGGTTTAATTAGGCTTTTGACCCTTAGGCTCTTGACCCTAAGTGTATCGTAGAGCCACTACAGGCGATCCATCTATGGTGGTTTAGGCTTTAGGGTCTAGGCTTTAGGGTTCATGGTTTGGAGTGTTGGGTTTGTGCTTTAAGGTTTAGGGTCCTGGCTGCAGGATATAAGATTTCCACCAAGAGGTGTCGGAGGACTTACAAGTAGGAACTAGTTATCTTTTGGAGCTACAAGTATCACAACACCAATGAAGCTCCCTTTTTGTTGCGAAGCCCCCCGATCCTAAGCAACACCCTCGAGTGAATGGAATCGCCCGACATCGGAAGGGCTATAGTGTCGTCTGGCACCAAGCGCTCGACCACATCCAAGTTCTACCCTGAACTGCTGCCTACATACTGAGGGGTTGAGTATCTTAGCCCAAGTGTAGTAGGATAATATTAGCCCCAAAAGGTATAGCCCCTAAAGGGCCGATGTACAGAACATGTGAGTATAAACTTTGGCCCTACAGGTGTTCTTACACAAATACCCTACAGGCACGGTGTATACTATATATCTGTTTTTCTACACACACACATATATATATATATATATATATATTTGTCATTACTATTATATAATATTATTTTTGTTACTATTAATACTATATATATATATATATATAAGATGGTCTTCCTCAACCCTCAGTCCCAAAGCCCTATACGGGCACAGGGACCCTTAGTAACTTAGGGAATGCGCGAACGAGATAAGCTCTTCCTCTCTTTGAGGTTCCACGCATCAAGCCCTAAGGTTGAAAGTGCCCCATACTCTCTCCAAAGTATCAAATATACTCTCCAAATTACTAGCCTGCATGACTACTATCTGAAACCCAAGTACCTGACTATTGGGCTTTTGGACCCTTAGGGAAGGTGAACGATTAAAAGAACACAGACGCACACGCACATGGCTCCCGGTTTGGGTTTAGAGATCTTACCCATCCCCTTGCTGCTATAGACCATGAACTCACAAGAGCCGGCGTTCTTGGGTTGAAGGACTCAGAGGTTAAACGTAGGGGCGACAGAAGTTCCAGGATAGATGGCTTGGGGGTTGAATTTGGGGTGGAAATTCTCTATATCTACATGGAACCCCAGACATATCCCACGGTGTGTCTCAGTTCGAAACTTGTTGAGATTCTGCTAATCCGATCAAACAAAACGGCAGCTTTGTTTTTCCTATTTGGGACCGAGGACGTTTATTTGAGGATATTTTTGAGACTTCAGAAGAGCTACGGTTCAGGGTTTAGGGTGAAGCTTTGTTGAAATTCCCGGCTGTCTTAAGCTGACGCACCAGACGGTACTGTACCCCAACTCCAGCCATGCTGCAATTTCAAAATTCGTTTTCACGCTCCTACTTTGATCATGAATGTTAGGCCCGAAACACCCATCAGGTTAGAATTCTGACAAGACGACATAGCCACATTGGGTCTTCGGTTCTGCGGTCAGGAAGACCGTTCAAATCCAACAAGACGGCAGAGTCCGAACAGCTGCTCAGTCAATGCTCCATCGATAGGGCATGTGCTCGAAGAAAGCCCTGCCAATGTCGAGCCTTGGCTGTTTCCTATACAGGAAGTGATTGGACGCATTCCTTGTTGTGAAGCTCGGATGCCAGATTGCAGCTGCAGCGAAGGTTTTACTGTCAACGAGGCTCTGGCGCATGAGTGGCTCAGAGAGTAACACTGGCCATCTACCTGCGCCCTAAACACCGGGATTGCAATAGTAGCCGCTAAACCCCAAATCCCAAACCTTTAGCCGTAGTTGCCAGTGTTTTGCAGCGCCGGTTGCAACGACTGTAAGATGGCGTACACACAGGTGAAGGGCCAAGAAGTCCCAGAACAAATGTCCAAGCGTTGGAGCCTGTTAGCATGTTGATCATGAGGTTACGTCATGTTGAACCGTTGAACCTCAAGCCTATGCCCTAATTAATTCATAACAAGCCCTGACCTTAAACCTCCTGTTAACAACACCGGGAAGGAGGCGCATGCCTGCGGCGAGACGGGCCCATCCTCCCCCAGAAGGTCCATCCTGCGGAGAAGAGGACCAGGAATGTTGAACTTATAGGAGGTCTTAAATCTGTACCTAAAACCCCCCGCCCCGCAGTCGGTAAACTATTGGCCCAACACCTACAAAATGCCGTTATTCTATCCACTTCGGGATCTACCTAGAGGGCGCCTACTTTTTGTGTTACAGATCCTAGAACCATGGAACTAGGTATCCCAAAAAAGGGTAGAGTATGCTAGGTAGGTAAGGTTTAAGATGCTTTAGAGTTCAAGTCTTTGGGGTGTCGGATGCAGGAACTGCAGACTCTATCCGCTCGACGGCCTCCAGCGGTGTAAGCTTTATGGTTTATGGTTCAAGGTGTAGGGTTTTGCGGGGAGGGGTTCATTAGTTTTGATACATAATGAACACTAATGAAACTGAATCTCAGGGAGCCACCGCGATTCCAGCACTGTTTCTACCATCATCTGCACAAACCCGGAACTACGCACCCGCAGCCTCCGGCCGAGACCCTGGTTTGGGGTTTAAGCTGTGATTTAGGGCTTAGGGTTTAGGGTTTAGGGTTTTGGGTTTAGGGTTTAGGGCTTAGGGGTTTTCGGGTTTAGGGGTTCCGGCAAAGCCCACGCTTTACAGAACATGACACATACGCAGCGGAGCCTCTACGGCCAGGGACCAACCAAAGGTGAGTTCTGCAGCGTCCAGTTGGACCCAGGGGTCTAGGGTGTAAACTCAACAGCTCCATGTAGACCTTGAACCCCAAGTACTTGGTCTGCGGTTCCCGCAAACGACTCAAAATCCTACTCAGAAAACAGTGCATGAAGGCCTGCAGTACGGTTGATGATATAAATCCTGCACTACCTTAAGGGCCCTAAACTATGGAATTGTAGAATGTTCCTTATTATGGGTCATGCAGGATATATATCATCAACCGTAGGACATGAACCTGCCCCAAGGGTCTCAAAGGGTCATGTACTTGCTTCCGGGCAAAGTCTATCTCAGGGGCTGAGTACCCTAGCCCCGAAAGAGGTCTTTCAGTTATGGTAGGATTGTATTTATAAACCCCAAGAACTCAAGAAAAGTCAAAGGTTAACTACTCAGCTACATAGACATTGTTGCTATACGGGCACCCTAGTTACCAAACCATCAACCCTTGACCCTTGGTCTTCAAGGCCCAAC
Organism: Symbiodinium sp. CCMP2592; assembly: GCA_905221615.1. NCBI lineage: Eukaryota > Dinophyceae > Suessiales > Symbiodiniaceae > Symbiodinium > Symbiodinium sp. CCMP2592. The sequence goes on along the minus strand of CAJNDT010001835.1, from coordinate 189,296 downwards.
CCTCAAGCCCAAGCCGCCGTAAAGAATCCCTCAGTGTACGCTTATAGATCCATGAAATGATGCCTCAACGGATCCTTCATACTACTCCTATAGATCCATTATATAAATGATCCCTCAACGGATCCAAAAATACCTACTCCTATCGATGCCTGAAAGGGAGCCTTCATGGATCCCTCGTGGGCACATGGACCCCCCCGGCTCGCCTGCTGCGTTTCAAAGCTCGTTCCAGGACCTGCAGCAGGAACTAAAATAAAATGAGGCCTGTTTAGGGTTTAGGCTGCTCTAGGAGAGTCATCCCAACACAGAAGAAGGAAGCAACACCAGCAAAACATAAACCCAAAACCCTAAACCTCTAAACCCCAGACAACGTGAACAGCTACTCTACGAACGGTCAAGGTAGCGTTGCTGAACACTGCTCAATCTATCATTCATAGTCTAGTCTACATATAGGCCCTACCTGAACCGGTGAATGTCCTCGCCGATCAGGTCAGAGAACATATGGTCTTCTTCGCGAAACAACACTGCTCCGTCTGCGGGCTTGGGCATAAGACCACCATCAACTCCGGTGGCATTGGCGAAAAATACAAAACCAGCGCCCAAGAGGTTGCCGACGAGCCGAAAGACGCTTAGGGCATCTGAAAAACACCGAGAGTCGACGAGTGTCGCCGAATGATGCGGTTTCGCGGCCGCAGTACCAGTTCAGGAAAATAATGTGCAACGCCTACAACGAAAAGTGAAAGATGCATGCTGCCTAAAACAAAGAAACGGTCGGCAGAAGGTAGCGCAGTCATTGCCTCAGACCCCTAACCAATAGAACTTGGACTGGAAACCCGAAACACACACAGACAAAAACAAAAACACCAAAAAACAAAACAAACAAACAAAAGAAAGAAAGAGACACGGCTTAAGTGCCTGCCATAGAGTAACCTGAGAGTAGCCCCCCTAAGCCACTGAATACCAGACACCAGACCCGCTCCATGTAGCTATATAGTGTATTCTTAAGCCTTAGAGGGGTTCCTGTGTATACTCTGTCTATAGGTACATGGGGCCTTCTTCCCAAAGCCACTCCGCCGAGCCCTGAAGCACTAAGAACACTGAGCCCCAAAGACTAAACGGCCTGAACCCGAGGCCCAGAAACCTCACCTAAACCCTAAACCCCAATCCCCCTATGTAAACCCAAAACCCCTAAACCCCTAAACCCCTAAACCCTAAACCCCTAATCCCCTAAACCCGATAACACCCTAATCCCCTAAACCCTACCCCCTGAGGCCCCAAGCAGCATCGTAGATAGGATACTTTCTCGCCTGAGGCTAGGCAGGCTCAGGGCTTTAAGGGGTTTGGGGGGTTTAGGAAGTTTAGGGTTTAGAGGGTTTAGGGGGTTCAGAGTTTAGGGGGTTTAGGGTTTAGTGGGTTTAGGGAGTTTAGGAGTCTCGGGGAGTTTTAGGGGGTTCAGAGTGTTGGGGGGTTCAGGGGGTTTAGGGGGTTTAGCGTTTAGGAGTTTAGGGGGTTTAGGAGTGCTAGGGGGTTGATGGTTAGGGTTTACGGGGTTTTAGGGCTAGGGGGAGTTAGGGGTGTCGAGGGCTCATGAGGTTTGGCAGGAGATGCCTCAAACCAGAGACAAGAATAAGAAGCCCAACATGCGTATTTGTTTGTATATTCTGAGGTGCATGAAACTTCGCCAGAACCCTAAACCCCTACCTGGACCCCAAATAACCTACTGTCTTGAGGACTTATATAAGGAAGTCATAATGGGGGACCCCAAAAAGGAAGGTTTTACAGGGCCCAGGTAAACCCTACAAATATGGAACCCCAAACGCAACGGTTGATGATATACATCCAAGAGCACCCCAAAAACCGCCTAACAGAAAATGAACCCCACTGGCTTTAGGGGTTTTGGGCTTTAGGGTTTAGGGGTTTAGGGGTTTAGGGTTAAGGGGTTCAGGGTTGAGGGCTTAAAGTAAAGTCTTGCAGGTTCCCCAAAGACTCCAACGACCAATTCAGTATTAAGGGATATGCCTGAGGTCATTTTTGAGTTCGTAGTTCCTACCCTATACTTAAAGGGTCATGGGACTTAGTAACTAGGGTTATAATTAGGGTAACTATACTTAAAACTATTTATAACCCCAATAAGGGTACTTATAACCCTAATTACTAAGTCCCATGATCCTAAAAGTACCCTAGACTGATGGATATTGCTCAATTCAGGGGTGTTGGAGTCTCATGGTCTGATGTGGCCTTGATGGCGTCACGTCTTGGAAGGATTCAGGCAAGGCCGATGGCATCCGCTGCCTGACCCAACAACAAGAACTAATGCAACTACGAATTAGAAAAAACAGTGGCAGTAATGAACAACCCTACCGCCCTATACAAACACCTGAAGAAACGAAAATAATAAAGCCCACAAGACGCTAAACTCGTAACTTGGAGGCAGTTGCAGTGGCGAGGTTAGGCCTTTTCCTGGCTTCCGAGCCCCCGGCGTCCACGCGCGTTTGATAGCCGTAGCTGTCGAACTTGTCAATCGCACCAATAACCTGAGGAGCAGCTGAGCCAAGGCGAAGGTCAAGGGCTTGTCCGGATTGCGGGTGGGCGGTTCAAGTGATAATTCTGCTTAAGGTTACGGCTTGGTAAAAGGTTACTGTACTGTGTAGGGTCTTTACATGGGTCCCAGCATACTACCAATCCTGTAGTAACGCTTTTTCCATGATTCCAACAACTACATAAGAGTACTCCCGAACTGAAATCACCAAGGCCTTTATGTAAGTTGCTGCACTTGTCGGCATTTCGGTTCGACTCTCACACGGCTTTGGGTCGCCCAACTTTGCGGTTGTGGAGCGGGCCTTCTGGTTCGAAGGTTACCGAAACGTTTAGAGTCTAGAGCAAGTAAGAGCCGTTCCGCATGTTCGAGGTTGTGTTGAGCTTAGGCCTATCAACTCCAAAGCCGCCACTCAATCTAGGGCATGGTGTATAAGCCTACTTGGAGGATCATGGGACTCAGTAAGTAGGGTTATAAGTACCCAAATTGGGGTTATAAGTAATTATAGGTATAGATACCCTAATTGTAACCCTAGTTACTGTGTGTAAGAACACTAAGCACCAAACAAGAGCAAAGTCTTCTGGAGACACTCATACCCCCCTTGAACAAGGAACAGGAGCCCCCTAAACCTGAACATCTAAGAAACCAGATGATCCTGTCGCCGGCTAAATCGCAGCATTGTCGGGGCTGCCGCGACCAGAGGTCCATTATTGTTGGAATACGACTTAACCGTAGAGTGGTATACCGGGACTCTTTGAGTGGTATACTAATATCGCATGCCATGGTCCTAGGATTCAGGGTATAGTGCCTTAGTTAGCATTTCAAGACCCTTAACCCTAATCCCCTAAACCCTATTCCCCTAAACGCCTAAACCCTAAACCCCTAAACCCAAAACCCCAAAACCGCTAAACCCAAAACCCCTAAACCCTAAACTAAACCCCTAAACCCTAAACGACTGCCTTTTTGTGGCCTGGGGGCCCTAAGATCCTGGGGGACCCCCCAATGGCCCTTTAAAGGAGCTCTTATGGTTTCTTACTAGTGGGCATTTCGGGCATATTTTGAGGGCAGTTGGGGGGGTCTAGGATAAAAACCAAAAAGATCAAGAATTAGGGTTTTGCGAAACAGAGGGACGGGGCTCTGCTCTTTAAGGGACCGTAGAGGCCTGTTACCTTAAGGGTCCAGAGGACACAATAAGTATAGGTAATCGGTTTCAGGATAGTACTTATGTAGCTTCGGATTCTTGGCTGACTTAACGACAAATCCTAAACGCTAAACTTTTAGCCCACTTATTATAGTTCAAACACACACCCATAAAGTTGAAGTCCTAACGGTCAACCAGAAGAACGCCCAGGACTTTGGAGAGTACATGGGGGTTTCCGAAAATAGGGGACCCCAACATAGTACATTAAATGATACTGTAAGGTACCCCCCCCCCCCCCAATTTTCGGAACCTCCCATATGATTATTAGGTACTTGGACCCTTGGGTCTAGGGCCAGCAGAGGATCCCCCACACAGAATCCCATGTAGTCCTGTGGGGCAGAGCCCTACTATAGGGGCCTTAATGATTATAATGGGGTTTAGGATTCCTTTAAAGGGCTCTTTAAGGGATGCTATAAGGGTACTATGAGGGTTTAGTATCGGGGCCTTAATAATTCGAACAGGGTTTTGGGGTCCCATTATCCCCCCTCCCCCCCCAAAGGTCAATGGTCCGGATATAGGGTGGGACCCCCCCTCCCCTGTGGTGTGGGGTGTGGGGGGTCCCTCTTCCCCCTGTGGGGTGGTTGTGGGGTTTTGGGGTTTAATTGGGACTGTTGAGTGTTGGGTTTACGGTTACAAGGTATAACGCCTTGAGTCGACAAGGGCTTAGGGAGGATTTGCGGTGTATGTTCTGCTTTGGGCTTCGAGCCTGCAGTTAGGTGGGGTTTACGGTTGGGTGTAGGGTTTGAAGTACAACTGAAGGTTACTCAAAACAAGGGCACGCGATGCGTTAGAGGGTTTACGGCTTGCTTGCGAAGGGCTCGCGTGGGAGCCCTGCATGGCCGCCAGCACCATCCCACCATCCAGTGGCAGCTCCAAAGGCCCCGACCCCTTTCCGCACACGCGAGGCCCCCCCCCCCCCCCTCCCCCACCCTAGCAGACCATACCATTGGGGGGGGGGGGCCTGGGAACGCCAGACGCCTGACCATATATCCTCATTGTTCTTGTTCGCTGCAGTTCCGTCGAACGAATTGGCCATAAGGCGCAAGAGGACTGAGCCCAACCTAGAGGCTCATACCCTACCCCTTTTTTAGGATACCTGTTTTTTGTGGTTAGGGGTATGAGCCTCTGGGTAGAGCCTTAACCTGAACCCGAAACCCTAAGAGCCTCTCAACACTCTTCCCAGGGTGTGCGGTTTCGGTGTTTAGGAGTCGATAGCTCCTGTAGATCCTTGATTAGTAGCACCCCTCCTGTCTTCGGAGGCGCTGACTCTAGGACAACCTGTATAGGGAAACCTTTCTATGAAGAAAGGGTGGAATAATCAGGGGTCTGCACAAGAGTGTATGAATAGTTTATGTGCCCTAAACCCTAAACCTTAACCCAAGGGTTTAGGGGTTTATGGGCTTTGGGTTGAGGGTGATGCCATGAGCCAGTGGGACGAAATAGCCCGGGTTCCGCACGCCAGCGTGCCAACGCCGGCCAATGAACTTTGCCTTGCATGACGAAGTTATATTCGAAGGCCCCCAAGCCCTATTCTAATTATGAAGGCCCCTATACGATTTTCAGAAACAGCCAGGCAGCGGTTGCTGCGCTGCTTACAAACACTGAGGCTCAAAACTGCCACAAAGCATTGTACTAAACAGCAGCTTAGTTGCTGAGTTCACAAGCCAAAACGTGTACACTTTCAGTTTTATAGTGGGTAATATAGTTCCAGAAAAGTGTAAAGTGTATCTACTCCGCTACTAAGGCAGAGCTCGGAAAGGTTCTGGGGTCAGGATGCTACTAGTTAGGCCTCAGCTTAACACCCGGCCAATTTTCTGAACTTTCCACATCCCTAATTCCCGAAACTCAGGGACTACTCCCGATTAACACCCTTTCTCTGAAGGCACCACTATTTGGATCCCTCTTGAAACCCTTGTTACAGGGAAAAGGCTTTTAATCAGTAAACCACAAATACCCTTTTCCCCCCCTTAGAACCATGATTACACTAATCTATTTAACATTCTCTTGGGTTTTATATGAACAAAAATTTTAAGGAGACTATAGCAACAAGCTTACAACCTTAACCCCTAGCCTTAAGCCCACTTAGCGGTGCTGCTGCATCTTGTCAGGCAGGACATACGAAGGCCTGAAGACTTCGGGCACCTGCAACATGGGAGTTTCCGAAAGTTAGGGGTACCTTAATTTCGGGCCTTCTTATGAGGATCCTACTATTTAGGGTACTATGTTGGGGTCCCCTACTTTCGGAAACTCCCAAATCGTCACCGCCTCAGCCTTGCCAGCCACGAGGCGAATCGCGAAGCCAAACCAAGATGCAGCACGTCCTTGACGAGCTCATGCAACCCGAAGGATCGCTGAGCCTGACGCAAATCTTTCTGAAGCAGCTGCTGAGCGGCTTCTTCTGCAAGGAAAGCGTATTTGCGCCACGAGCTCCAGCATGCCAGGCAGGAGTGTGCGAAGCCAGGCAAGCATAGCCGCTCGGCTGTCGTCGTGCCGCAGAGTTGCCGGGAGGCGGTGTAAGATAGGGGCCGTTTATAATTAGAATAGGGGTGTGGGGCCCTTTATACTATATTTATAATGAGGAACCCAACCCCAAAAATAGTAGAGGTAATTAGTCCTTTAAAGGAAACCCCAAAAATGGTACTTGGAGGGTCGGGGGACTTAGTAACTAGTTATTTTGGAGACTTATAAGTACCATAACCCCAATTAGGATCCCTTTCAGGGTACTCTACTTATTAACTACTTTCTAAGTCCCCCGACCCTCCAAGTAAGGCCCCTATACTACGTCAGCTTTTGCTCAGATCGAAGCCCAGACGGCCCGGCTCCAATCTCTGTTAATGCTTACTCACCCAATCAGCCACAGAAATGAAAGGTTAAACTTGCCGACTCCTACTAAATTATAAGAACCCAAAAAGTTTAAAGGTTGGGTATTGGGGATCTATGGATGGGGTTTTGGGGGGGTTTTGACTTTGTGGTTCGTGTTTGTTCAGGTTTTTTGGAGGGGTTAGGGTTAGGATTTAGGGCTCCAGAGCTTCGTTGTTCAAGGCTTCGATTGTGCTTGCTTAGGGTTTCGGGTTTGGGGATTTGGGGTTTTAGGGGTTTAGGGTTTTGGGGTTTACGGTCTAGGGGCTTGGGGTTAGGGTTGAGGGGTTAGGGGTTTGAGGCTGAGGGGTTTCCTTGCTGACGGTCTCGGGTGTAGAGCTTCCATTCTTATGGCCTTGGGATTGCGGATTGGGCTCGGAGATTTCACAGAGCTCGACACTCTAAAGCCAAACGCTATAGACTGCGCACTCCCGGGAGCTACAGACCAAAGCCAGGAGCAACTCTCATAGCCTGAGCAGAACACTCTGAAACGTGGTGAAACCATACTAACTCTACCAAACCCCGAACTATGAATCCACGACTCTCATGAAACTCTTTTAAAGCAGCCCTTTACCCCCCAGAGAGGTTCGGTTCAAGGTGCCAAGTAGTGCAGCGCAGAGTTCGGAAAAAGCCATGACCTGGGTCTATCAAGCAAGTTTGGCTGTCCAGGGTCTATGGGTAGCTCTTCACATATTAGGGTTTAGGCATTAGAGCCTATTGGTTTTTTAAGGCTAGGCATTATAGAACTTAAAGGGTTTCAGGTAGGGGGTCCCACATCGGGGGTTTGCTTTCTAAATCCTTTCGGGAGTTCTGGGAAAGTGGCGGGAGCGAGAATGTGACGTTTCATAGAGTTTGGGGTTCTACAAGTTTTTGGGGCCAGCGGGTTGAAGCCCTGTATGCGGTTTGAGCACCCCTTTCGGGCTTAGGGTCTGTAGGGTTGTGGAAAACATAGAGGATATATCCTCGGCCCTAGAATTAGGGTTTGGATTAGGGCGTAGTAGGAACCCTAAACCTAATCCCTCCCAGCCCTAACTTTGACCCTAGACCCGCTTAGCCGAGAATTTGCGCGGGCTCCCGGTGACGAGCGCTCGTGTCAGTAAATTCTGATCCTGGGCTGCTGGATGGCAGCCATTCCGATGTGCATTCCACCGTAGAGGGAATGTCTACAAGGCCTTCACAGCAACACCCTTCACCGCAGATCCCACATGAAAGCCGGGCAGCCAGGAGGTAGATGAACAACCTGAACCCCCCTAAACCCTGAACCCTAAACAGCAGCGTGTGACCTCACCGACCTCGACATGGCAGGAGGCTTGGGCATCAACCACGGCAGGAGATCCCCCGTAGGCTCCGTTTCTTTTAAAGGGTGCCATGCGATTTAGGCTACCTAAAAAGGGACCCAAATTTGAAGAACTACCATATAGCGAAGAGAAGCCTCACAGGGCTCTCAGAAACCATGGGGATCCGATAATTCCATGACCCTTCAGAGAGTAGCCACCTAGACCCCCGGGAGGATCCAAAAAGTAGATCCCTTAATGGGGGCTCCTGTAAACTACCCTTGGTATCATAGGGCCCCAAATTAGGGGATATACTTCCTAGATCCTCCCGGGGGTCTGAGCAACAACTGTTTTTGAGACCCTTGACAAAGCAACCATAACCCTAACACACTCTCCACGAGCCTTATGGTCAAGAACCTTCTTGATAAGACCCCTACTCTTTTGCATCTATATCGGAGTCCCCCATTCTTTACAACTCTCAAGTGAAGTGGGTTCGGTCTACAACATCCTAATGGTCCATAGTTTGGGCTTTGGGGCTTCTGGTCTTTCGACAGTGAGGGGTTTAGGGTTGCATCGTAGGGTTTACCCACATGTTATCTTGTCCTTCAGAAAAGCTTGGCAAGTCCGGGCTCATGCAGTTGGATTCCAACGACCTGTGGATCATAAGGGACGGCTCTAGACTGTAGGGTTTTGGGGTCCTTCTTTCTACCGACTTGCTAAGCCCCCCGACACTCCAGGTAACCCTGTAAGAACCAATGAACTCTCCAAACCCCAAACCAAACAGACGAACCCCTGAGTGTGAGAAGTGATCGTGCCGAGACGACCGAGGGCGGGGCGGAACATTGAGATTGAGCCTGAAAGCTCGGATTTTGTTATCGGCATTTGTGGGTCTTGCAAGGCCTTACTCCCCGAATAAAGCACAGAAATGAAAGGTTAAACTTTCCGATTCCTACTAAACTATAAGAACCTAAAAAGTTTAAAGGTTGGGTATTGGGGATCTTAGAGGCCGTAAGGGGTCTCATGTGCTCTCAAACTTCGAAATGGTGTGAAACACTGGTGGTGGACACAATCCTGCATTGTTTTGGGATTCTTGCAAGGTTCTGCAGGGAGTATTTCTAACTGCTAATTTGGGTCCTAGAGTGCATTTCCTGAGTTTCCTCCATTGTCGGATTGATGGTCTGTTCCCGTCTATATCAAATGTAGGTTCTTGTGCACCAACAATATCGGTTCTTGGTTTCGTGTTTGGGTTTAAGGGGTTTGGGGTTGAGGTCGTCGGGTTTAGGATTGAGCATTCGGTCGGGTTTAGGGTTGAGGGGCCTCAGAAGCATGCTTCGAACATGTCGGTCCAAGTCTAGATGGGTCTTAATTATCTTAATTTCCGTATTACGGAGCATACTCGGTGTTACAATTCAGCGGGGACGCTAAACCCTAATTCAACCGAGCCGGTCGTTAGGAGACGAGCCGGACATTCTGGGAAGGGCTTCACATCGGAAAAGCTGAAGCTTCAAGACCTGGGGCTGCAGGAAACCATATAGTGTATACTTCGGCCTTGAAAGGAACCCCGGTATTTCGGTACATGGAGCCTTAGGGAAAGAGGTGGGAGCTTGCACCACACAACTTCAAGCTGCCGGTGGGGGGGAGGGGTACGGAATGAGTCGGAACCAGGGTTTACAGGGAACGCCAGAAAGTTGGAATATGGTTTCATGGTAGGATACCCTATAGTTTACCATACAAGGGTTAGGATAATCATATTCCAACTTTCTGGCTTTTACTTTAGGAACATAGAGTGCAACATGTCTAGATTCCAGGACCCTGAACCCCTAAATCCTACACTCTGAACCCAATGTTAGATGGTATACACGTGGCTTAATTCGCATTTACGAATGAGGCATGGGTTGATTTGGGTCGTGGGTCAAAAACGCCGAGGCCACGTTTATGCCCCCTTACAGTCCCTATATCCTGTATACAGGAGTTTCCGAAAATAGGGGACCCTAATATAGTACCCTAAAGAGCAGGATCCTTATGATAAGGACCCCAAAATAAGGTACCCCTAATTTACGGAAACTCCCATACTACTGGATTACCGAAGACCGTTGAATTGCAGTGTGAAGCCCTACCCTACGGGCACCGGCCTAGGGTTTCAACTTTAGGCTTTGTGGTTCGGAAACCCCGATAAGTATCCCACGATGAATGGTTTACACTAAATGACAACATCATGAAAGGAGGTCTTACGGCTGATGATATAAATCCTGCATTACCTTAATGACCCAAAACGATAGGAATTATGGTAGATTCCTTATTATGGGTCATGCAGGATTTTTATCATCAACAGTATGTAGTTTGATTTTTGGGGTTCAGGGTTGAGGCATCTATTCCTTGAGGACGAAGGGATCTTGCGCACTCTGCCCTCCGCCAAAACTGCAAGCAAGCTGCTTGTATCTGATGAAGCACCGGATCGTCCTGAGAGTCATGTGTGGCGGGGGTGTAGGGTTCAGCCCTAAATCCTGAACCCTAAACCTAGGGTTTGGGGGAGAGTATTGGGATCTCAGAGCGGACAAGGAGAAAGTGTATTACCGGGAAGAATCCTAAACCCCGGCTTTCTAGGGAGTTTACGTAGGGTATAGGAGATTAGAATTTCTATCGTTAGGGTTTACGAGCTTTAAGTTTTAAAGTTCAGCGTTTAGCCAAAGCCTGAAAGAAGCAACAAAGCCGAAGTTCTACACCACGAGGGAAAACAGCCCTAAGTTGACCCTAAACCCTTAACCTAGCTAGACCCCAAAGCCCTACAGTAAACCCCATAAAGTTGGAAACCGGATTAAGGCCAAATAGTGCTGGGATTCCCCTTACATGATACTCTAAGGATTGAGGCTATTGGGTTTCCAACTTTTGGGCTCCTACTGTAAACCCTAAAACCCAAGCCATCAATCCGTAACAGAAAGAGCTCTTGGAGCCTCAAGGGCCTTGAATTCTAAGAGCCCTGAAAGGTAGAAAAAAAAAACTACGGTTTAGGACGGTTTAGGGTTTAGGGTTTAGGGTTTAAACCCTAAACCTTAGAAGGGGCCCCCACCCTGTACTAGTCGTATAATAGGAATATAATCGGGCCCTAATATAATCCTTAGTCACTATCACAGGCTTACGGTTTTGCACAACCCAGAGGCCTCAAAAGTGGATCCTTTTTGGGATTACCTTTCTAGGGTTCTATATACGAACCCCCAAAAGGAACTACTTTGGGGCCTTAGGACTAAACCCTAAACCCCTAAACTCTAAAATAAACCCTAAACCCTAAACCCTCTTAGGGTTTTGGGCTCTCAAAGCCCCTCTATCTAAATCGAGCCAAGCAGAACCTACAGGAATCGCTAGGACCCGGGATGAAAAACTCAATCATAGGCCCCACTCAAGCCCTAGGCCCTGAACACGCTGAGTCAAAAGTGTCAGATATCGAACTCGGGTTAACGGAACCCGTATAAATGATGTATGCAGGAACCTTGACACAGGAAAACTTACCCGAACCCCAAGAGGAACCCTCAACCCCTAAACTCGGAAATCCTTACCTCAAAAAAGGACTAATAGCTCACCCTGAGCCCCAACAAACCAGACCCCTGAAAGACAACCTCAGAGCCGATCAAACCTCAATCCCTAAACCCCCGACGCGAAGCTCGTATTCTTGCCACACTAACCTGTTGGCTCAAAATAGCCCAAAAGCCTCATATAGTATGGTCTTTGGGCCCAAAAGCTTTGTAATACCGGGTATGAGCCCTTACAGCCTATGTAGGGCAAAAAAAGAGTTCATTCAGAGTGCCCGGCGTAGGGTTCACGTATTCATAGAACGTGAAACTCTCCAGCTGCTCGTCACGGGTGACCCACCTGGTGAACCCTAAACCCTAAACCCTAAACCCTAAACCCTAAACCCTGAAGGCTTTATGGACTTTGAGGTTTCTTTCAGGGTTTAGGGATTGGGGTTGCGATGTGAAGGCTTTACCCAAAAGGGTCCTGGACTAGGGTTCGGGGACGGGTTAGGGGATTTGCTGAAAGTGTTGGGTTCAGGGCTTGGGGAGTACTCTAAGAGTTAAACGGTTTAGGGATCAGGGTTTTGGGTTGTCGGTTAGGGGTTTAGGGCTTATGTTTAAGGCTTAGGGTCAAGTACGCTAGCCAAACGGATCAAAGCAGGCCAAGTGTGAAATCGAAGGTGTCTTCGGTGTGTGGCGGGTCTTCGTCATCTTTTCGCTTGAAATCCTAACAGGTCACCTGGTGCTGGGGCTACATCAAATTATAGGGTTTAGGGTTCAGGGGCTTAGGGTTTAGGGTAGAGGGTTTAGGGTTCCTTGAAAAGGACAGGACCTTGATATTTCTAGAAGCCCCCCCATACAGAAGCTTATAATCTCGGAGGTTGAGAGATCGGGCTCCCTTCAGGGACCAATTCAGTTCAGGGTGTGGGTTTTGGGTCTGGGATCGTCGGTTTCTATGCACACCCAAAATACCTAGAAGCGCGCTGTCAAACACTGTGAAAAGTATCTTTTTTCTTTGGGACCATTCTTCTTTCAGCTTGTTTGATGCATTCTTGAGCAATTCCAGAATCTAGAACCCTTAAACGGAACGGTTTATCACAACTCATGATACCCTTATGAATAAGTATATATTTTTACCTATGAAGCCCTTTCATAAACTAATGATACAATACCAAGAAACGGAACCTTTTATCACAACTGATAACACCCTTATCAACAACGCTTTTAACTTACGAAGCCCCTTTCATAAACTACAAGACGCCGTTTTCAACACGCAGCGCGGCTCGCCTCGAACCGCCGGGCGGCTTCACCTAACCAGGCATGGGAGCTGGGGGTCCAAACATTGGGGTTTGGCGTTTAGAGTTTAGAGTTTAGGGTTCAGGGTTTAGGAGTTTAGGTTTCAAGGTTTAGGGTTCGGAGTTTAATTAAAGTTATTCAGTTAGTATTTGGGATTTGAGTTTCTTGTCGCGGGCTCTGATGAGGTTCTGCTATACAAGACGTTCGTGCTGTAATTAAAAAGCTTTGGGGTTTTAGGATGGGTGTCTGGGTTTAGGAGTTCCCACTCTGGGCCCGAAGGCCTTCCCCCAGTTGCCCGGTTTTTGGGCTCAGGGCTGATACTTGTTAATAGGCCTTAAGGTTTAGGGCTTGAGGTTTACGGCTTTGGGTTCAGGGCTTTGGGTTTAGGGTTTTGGGCTTAGAGGGCTCGCAGGGCTGTCAGGGTTTATGGCTTAGTACTTAGGCTCCCTACATTCGGGACTTAGCTGATGTAGGAGTTTGGGCCGGAATGGGGAAACAGCCGAAACTTTGAGGACATGCAAGAACAAGGCAAAAGCTTCTACATGGGGCTGGGCTTCGAGGTTTTTCAGGCTTGCCCAGTCTCGATTGTAGTTCCTTTCTCGGTTAACCAATCTTTGAATGGTTAGGATCCTACACCTAAGTGCGACAAAAGAAGGAACTACTATGATGACTACAGGTAGTGCTCCCCAAAATGACGTGCAGTTCAGAATGACCTCAAAAAACAATCCGCGCGCCCACATTCTCACGAAACGACGGGTGCTAGGGTTTAGGGTTTACCAGTTGATGGCCTGATTGCTTTAACTTTCCTCTCGCAATCTGGTCTACTCCATACAAACAATTAAAGTTTAGGATATAAAACCTACATTACCTCAAGGACCCTAAACTAGGGGAATTATGGTATATTCCTTATTACGGGTCATGCAGGATGTTTAACTATAGTACCCTTATAGACCCCTTGTACTAACCTTTATAGACACCTTTCAAGGAACCCTAAATTCCTTATTATGGGTCATGCAGGATTTATATCATAAACCGTATCACCAACCCTGAGGCGCCTGCAAAATCTTTGCCCCCAAGGCCTCCCTCCAACGCACGTAACGAAAACCATAGATGAGCACCATAACGCAACCCAGTATATACTTTTGGGGGTTAACTACTTGTATTTTCTACTTTTTGGGTTAATTACTTGTATTAGATTGAGAATCCAGAAACAAAAAACATCAACAAACGTACCACTGAAGATCCGAGATAACTTTATTGACCCTAAATTTACGTGGTCGGTGGCCTGGAACTCATCCAAGAATGTGCCGCCCGTCTTCCAATTGTCCGGAGATTTCTCCACCTAGGCTGGTGTTACACATTGGTGTGTAGCATTTACCCAAAGGCTGCATGTACCCATATAGTAGGTACTTAGGCCTTAAAGTACTACCTGGACCCCACAAGTATGTATAGAATAATAGCCTTTTATAGGTTTTTGGCCATTATTTTACATACTTTTGGGGGTGTAGGTAGGTGTGATGCTCGGCTCAAGGCTTCGAGGCGTCGGTGGAGTGATCAAAGGCTGGGGCGTGCGGAGCGACTGCTGTTGAACTTCCCGATGCCGAGGGCTGGTGGGTTGTAAGTCACAAGCGAATTAGGGTTTATGGTTTAGGGCTTAGGGCACAGCCCTGAAAATACGGTTGATGATAGAAATCCTGCATTACCTTAAGGACCCTAAAGTATAGGAATTTTGGTATACTCCTTATTGTGGGCAATGCAGGTTTTATATCATCAAGCGTAGTAGAACTTGTCGTTGTCGCATCTGCAGCAACAAAGCTAGGCATTAGCACGGCCGGCTGAAGGAGCAAAGCCAGCAAGTGGCACATGCAGATTTCAAGTGGCAAGGATTTGGTGGAGATTCGGCCCTGGCAATAATAAGACTTCCAACATCTAAACCCTAAAGCTTGGTAACTGGCCTGGCCCCTCCTATGGGAGTTTTCGAAAATAGGGGGCCCTGATATACTACCCGAAACCCTGAACCCTATAAGTCGAAAACAGCACAGCCGCAACAAGCGCTCGAAGGGGACTGCGACCGGACAGATCCTTACAGCCGATAAGTAAGCAAACAGCAGAACTCAGGGCAGGAGCTCCTTGAGTCGAGGAAGCAGAAGAAGGAGTTGGGCTCTACAAGTAGGGCTCAGAAGGACAAAATGATAGAACCTGATATACAAGATTTATTGCAACACATCCGAAGAGAGTCGGGCATTCTCTGAACCCCCCTTCCTACATCTTGAAGCCGAAAACGCCGACATGTTGAACTCGCCAAACCCGCCACCTTAAACCCAAGCCACAAGCCCTGGACCCCTTCTCAAAACCTAAACCCCTACAGTAGAAGCCCAAAAGTTGGAAACCCAATAGCCTCGATCCTGAAGAGTAATGTATAGGGAATCCCAGCACTATTTGGCCTTAATCCGGTTTCCAACTTTTTGGGGTCTACTGTAGACCCTTAACCACTGTGTCGCCGGACAATCAGCAATCCTTGGCGGCCATCCAGGAGAGACATAGGCCTTGATCAGAGCTTCAAAATGATCGGTTTGGAGGCATCACAAACCCTCAGACACCATGTACAGTACATACATATATATATAGAGAGAGAGAGAGAGAGAGAGAGAGAGAAAGCAAATAAGGCCTGAAAGAGCTTCTATATCAGTACTTTAAGGCCTACGTTTGTATCATAGGCACATGGCCCGAACAAACTTTACAACCCTCATACCGTAAACCATACAAGCTCCGCAGGGTCCTGCTTGGAGGATCATGGGACTTAGTAAGTAGGGTTTAGGGTTCCTTTTTGGGGTACTATAGGGTTCTATAGTGGGGTTCCTTAAAGGGATCTATAAGGGGATCATGGGACTTAGTAAGTAGGGTTATAAGTACCCTAATTGGGGTTAGAAGTAACTACAAGTATAGTTACCCTAATTATAACCCTAGTTACTAAGTCCCATGACCCTTTAAGTAGAGAAAGCCCTGCAGGACCCTTATCGGAGTGTGCTTCCCGCAGCCCCCAAGCCTAACCCCCAAAATCTGCTCAGACTCCAAGCATCTCCAAGTATACAGCATACGAAAAGTACCTACTTCTGGGTCTAAAGCCTACAAATTGAAACTACTTTGGGCTATGTGGCAGGGGTACCTTATCTTCGGATCCTATAACAAGGATCCCACTTTTCTAGGGTACTGCATTAGGGTCCCTTATCTTCGGAAACTCCATGTCGAGTCTCCAGTAGGACCTCAAAGCTCCAAAGCAAGTTAGGGTTTAGGGGTTTAAGGGTTTAGGGGTTTAGGGGTTAGGGTTTAGGGTTTAGGGTTTAGGGTTTCTCCAAGGTCCCGGACGTAAAACAGTCCACGATCTGCCGGTGCACGTAAGCCTGCAATCTACGGGCCTTATAGGGTCTGGCGTCTAGGATTTTGCGGGGTCTGGGGTCTAGGGTTTGGGGTTTACGGTTTAGGGTCAAGGGCTGGGGGCGTAGAGTCTGGAGGGTGGAGGTCAAAATAACCAGAATACAGTTCTTTAAGGGTTCTCTGAGAGGTCTACTAAAGGGGTCGAATAGTCTCATGTGAGGGGCTTTGGCAGGAATGAGATCTTCATACATGGAAATGCTTTGGTGCCTGTTATTCCACGAATATACTAGGAACTAGGAACAGGATATGTTAGTAAGTTGTCCCGAACTCTTGTTTACCAGCTTTGGGTGGGGTTGGTGAAACTGCAGGTTTAGTGTGACAAGCCCTGACCTGTACGATGAGCTACTATAGCCTCTTCATACTGTGAAGCCTTGTTACATAATTACGGCCCAAGGACAGCAGCCCACTGCATGGTTAGCAGCGTTGGGGTCCCTTTTTAGGGCCCCAAAAGAGTATGGCAGCCTTATAAAACTGACCTTAAAGTGTAACCTAATTTGGAGAACTACCCTGACAGTACCTTCCTAGAAACCGTACAGAAACCCGTATAGAGTCTTTAACTAGAGAGCTACCCATTTGGATATTTGGGCTTCTTGGGAAAAGCTAGGGGATAACCCAAACCTCAGATCTGGGCTTCCCTTCCACAGGACTTCCTACGGTTCATGATACAAATCCTGCATTCCCTTAAGGACCCTACAGTATACGAACTATGGTATATTCCTTATTATGGGTCATGCAGGATTTCTATCATCAACCGTATCTTGATCCTTGTCGATCCAAGCATGTCGTAAACGCAGTGCATGGGCCGTGAGGGCTTAGGAAGCCTCCGAGAAATTAAAAGCTCATGCCCAGAGCCTCCAAAACCCTTAATTAAGGAATATACCTTAATTTATAATCGGATCGGTTTAGAGTTTAGGGTTTAGGGTTTAGGGGGATCCCTAATATGATTTTAAGGTATATTCCTTAATTATAATTAAGGGGTTTTGGAGGCTCTGGGTGCACCCAAGTGGCCTAATCGGACATCCCAGAAACTCGGACGCCCCACGGTTGATGAGATACATCCTGCATGACCCATATTAAGGGATATACCATAATGCCCATAGTTTAGGGCCCTTAAAGTCATGCAGGATATATATATATATATATATATATATATATATATATATATATATTATATTATATTATATTATATTATATCATATTCTGTTCTATTCTATTCTATTATATTATATGATATAATATATATATATATATATATATATATAAGTTATATTATATGATATTCTGTTCTATTCTATTCTTGTATATTATATTATATGATAATATATATATATATATATATATATATATATCTTATCAACAGTAGAACTCGGAGGCCCCTTGCCTCAACACACACCACATCTAGGCACTCAACAGCACGCAGAGGCAGGCCTCTCGCGAGCCAGGGAGCATGGGGATCTTGGCGTGGACCTTGATGGAACAGGGAAGCCACCATGCCCAAACCGTAAATCCTACAGTAGGACGTACGAAACCTTCAACCAACAAATCTCAGTATAAAACCTTTAGGCTTTAGGATTTTAGGATTTATGGTCCTGGGGCGGTGGTCTTTCGAGTTGCTTGTCTTAAGCTCCTTTATCCTCGTGTTGCCGGGAATCCTTAACTCAGCGCCTCAGGTTCAGGGTATGAGTTGAGACACTAAACCCAGACCTTTCTTCAAAGATCCCTGAATTCAGGAATATACCTTAAACCATATTAGGGTTCCCCTTATACTTTGAGGAATATTCATATTCGTAAGTAGGGATATTCAAAGGTCTGTGAAGCTCACAAACCTCACAACATCTGCTAGCTCGACACTTGAAAAAGTGAACTGTTAGAGGCTGAAGCATATGCCATGATCCCCACCTTCAAGCCCTCCATGCGACCCATGTACTAGGTGACTGGCTTATGGGCACTGTGAAAAATTCAACGAACAGTATGCCGCTTTATCTGTCTGGTTCTAGGCAGGCACTGGGGGAATGGGTTATGGGGACTATTTTTGGGGATTTCCTAGGGACTACTATAGGGATCCATTCCCCCATTCCCTACTAAGCACCAGACAGTTATGGGCAACTTGGCTTCCGAAGACTACCATGTACAGGGCCTATAACCCGCCAGGGCGAGAACCTTGAAGTACAGCTCAACGAGCCCGCTCTTGCATAGCCAGGGACATACGTTTCGATACTTCCGTTGCACATTCCATGGCTCCTCTTAGGAAACGCAGTCCCAACCGAAACCCTAAACCCCAACCCCTAAACCCTAAACGAAGTCCCAACCAAGAGCAAAAGTATAGTCCCCGTCTGCCCACGTGCCAAAGCCCCTGAGCCGTGAATCCTGGCCTCTCTTCTTACCCTAGGGGTCCATGTGTCCATAGGAGTAAAACTGGAGCCTAACATACCTTTGTAGGGACTACTTTGAAGCTGAAGAATATAATATTTCAGTACATGGGCCCTGAGGGTTACAGGCACCTACATGCACCGTCATACGATAAGTACGGAAAGTAGGATACTGTAAATAAGAACACAGGGTACTTCAGCAATACATAGTCAGCCTAAACACCCAAAACAGGAACCCCGTGCAATCTTCCTTCGTAGCTGCAACCCCACCCGAGTCTGACAGTCCGGCGTAGATCAGCAAGCTGGAAACGCGCTCCGAATATGTTGCCTGCACCTGCAAGCTGTACGTGTGTCACAAGTGGAGCCTCAATTGCCTCAATCCGACATGGCGCGCATACGTGCGATTTGCATCTCAACCCTGATCCTGAAGCTGAGCATTCTGGGGGATTTATATTAATTAGGACCATTGCTTCTGTAACCTCGTGGACTGGTCCATGTGCCACTACCATGGCTCTGAAGCACCTATATACAGGAACCTCGTTGAGATATGGCCGGTATGGGTACAGTACCCTTCGTGAGAATGGTCTGAGTGGCGGGAGGAGAGCGGTGTGGGCACACATCGTGGGCATGGGTAGTTCACGGCTTCGACAGCTAGGTGCGGGGGAGGGAGTATTTTGCTGATTAGGTTCTTAGCTCTTCATAGTGTATCGGGGGACATTATCATGCGAATTAAGGAATCCTATAAGGAACAAAAAAGTAGTCAGTAGTTTTGAATTACTACGGCCACCATTCCATGCCTGTCGCGGTCTCATAAAGACTGTATCCTCAGAGCCCTGAAAAGGTTGTATTTTTGGGGGATATTTTCCCAACTCATAATAACAATCCTACGCTACATTTGGCTCCAAAGGAACTTTTGACCCTTTGGGGCCCTGAGGTTTGGGTCTTGTCTACGAGATGCCAAGACAGACAGGACCAAGTCAGGACCTCCGCTGTGGAAAGAAACCCTTCAAGACCCGAATCCTACAAGCCCTACCTTAATTTACCATAACCTATGCTTCTGCAGGTTCTTATTGACCCTCATACGGAATTCACTGGGAGTACGTGAAAGCGTGAAAATACCTGTAGTCAATGCTATAGTTAGTCTCCAAGGTAGTTCCTGTTTTGGTGTAACGAACTTTATATTATAGGATCAAAATCCTAACCATAAAAGTGATAACAACCGAAAGGAACTACAGTGGAGACTACAGGCAGACACTGAAAATAATAACCGCCCAATCATGCCTAGGTTGCTGGATGATGGCTTCCCTTCCGGGTCCATGTACTCGTCTTATAGCATATACGTCAGCCTTAAAGTAGTCCCTATGTAGGCTCTTAGCGTCAAAGTGTACTCATATGGATACAGTTTACTCCCCGAATAAACCACAGAATTGAAAGGTTAAACGTTCCGATTCCTACTGAACTATAAGAGCCCAAAAAGCTTAAAGGTTGGGGTATTGGGGAGCTAAGTACATGGACCCTTCGGGTTTTGGCTGCGCCAAGATTTCGGGGTACTACCATTCAGCTCACGGTATCAAGTACCTGGAACTTAAATCCCCGCGGTGCATGTAACACGCAGGTATGACCCTACCCCCTAAATCCCAGAAAGAGTAAGTGGATCCCTAAACCCGACGTCACTAAATCTACATAAACCCCAACCCTGTAAGAACCGCATGCTAAACCCTAGACCCCTGAGCCCCTTGAACCCCTCGGTCCTAGTGGCGCCCTTAGCTTTCTGCCACCTCCGGACCAAAAGGCAGCCATTGCGATGAGAGATCTGCCCTCGGTTTCTGTATTTTGGAAGGTCGAATTACTCTTCAGGGTTGAGCGAGGATGGTTTAGGGTTTAGGGGATCTGCCCTGGGTTTCTGTGCTGTTTTAGCTCTTCTTCGTCGGTTATGAGAGTCACAGGGTCACAGGGTTTAGGGTCGAGGCCTAAACCCTAAACCCTAAACCCTCAACGAAAGTGAACCTGGGGATGAGGGGATTCTGGTTCAGGGGGCGCTAGGAGGGTCGGGGGACTTAGTGAGTAGGTAGTAAGTAGACTTATAAGTACCCAAAAGGGACCCTAATTTGGGTTATGGTACTTATAAGTCTATAAAATAACTACTTACTAAATCCCCCGACCCCCCAAGTGGGGTTTTCGGGGGAATGGGGATTGAGGTGTGCAAGTGCCGTGTAGCGACTAGGATGATGTAGGGCTTGGGTTCGGGCACAGGCTCGAACAGTCAATACGTTAATAAAGATGTTGCATTTGGGAGTTTATTGACTCGCCCTGACTTCACTAGTTTTGTGTCTTCACTTGCGGGGTGTAGGAGTTTGGGTGGCAGGGTTATGGTTTGTGAGGCTAGGGCTTGGGGCTTAAAGCTTACGTGGTTTGCAGGGTTAATGCGGACGACATATCAACACGTGGGCAACTGATCCTACAAAGTACGAGAACCCTAAACCCTAAACCCTGAACCCTAAACCAAAACCCTAAACCCTAAACCCTAAACCGTTCCAGTGTCGCGGCCTCGAAAGAGAACCAACTTTCAAGGTGTATATCGCAGAATCCCAAACCCTAAACCCCCCAAAAAGGGGCCGTGGCGGGACACGATTACTCATTATAAAGACACCTAGTAATGTCGGAACCATGGAACACATGAGCAACAGATCACCTGTTCACGACAACACGAAATTCTTACAACCAGATCGTACAAATCTGGTCATCGCCCGGACAATGACAAATGACAAATCCTATACCAGGTGCACCACGACGCCAAACACCAACCCAAAACCCCACACACTAAACTGACTAGACTCAAACCCCGAAGCCCTAAACCCTTAAAGATCCCAATCCTAGCCCTATAGAAACCTATCAGAATGCCTCCTGGAACCCTTGTAGAACCTTGACCGTCAGCTGCAAACCCTGCACACCCCCAAGCCTTATCCACAAACCCATACTTCGTCCAGTTTTGGGTATGGCTTGAAATGATGTGAGTGCTTGGATCAGCCGGATCCGCCGAGTCCGCCACTCCCAGTTCATGGCCAACATCTTTTCCCACCTGAGGCTTAGGGATTTCGGGCTTAGGGCTTTAAGGCCTATGGCTTAGGGCTTGGGGCTTAAGGGTTGATTAATAGGTTTGGCAATTTGGGGTTAGTTAAGTCTATACTGAAACTATAATTTTAGCTGTTTCTTAGGGATTATAATAACCAAAGACTACAACTTATTTCTAAGTACCCCTTATAAGAAGTCACCCATAGACTGAAGCGGCTGGGTTCCGGAATTTTGGGTCTACGTATCGGACATCTGGGATTTAAGCAAGCTGCGCGCGACTTAGGATGTTGGACTTCCTGGATTGCACTTAGGGGTCTAGGGTACCGGGGTTAGTAAGTAGGCAGTAAGTAGGGTCTAGAAGTTGTAAGTATCAGAACACCAAAAAAATTTGGGGTTCTGATACTTATAACTTCTAAACCTACTTATTGCCTACATACTACGTGCCCCGACTCTCCAAGCAGAGTCTTGTGTTCGCAGCATAGGGCTTAAAGAAGCATTTTGCTTATAGGAGTTTCTCTTACTGTCAACTGTGCGAAATTAGCCAAAGGCCCAAGGGGCGTCAAAGTAGCCTCCGATACGTGGCATGTGAAGAATTATATACTAATTAGACTGTCAACGCCTTCTCTTTGTAGAGCTCCATGTTAAGCATTTTCGGTCTAAGTTTGCATGCTATAGATTCTAAACCCCGAAACCCCCAAAGCCCTGAACCGTACATTACAAGCCCCAAAGCCTAAATCCCAAATCAGAAACCCGAAGTCCTGAAACGCTATACCCGAAATCCGAGTTCCGAATCCCACTCTCCGCCTCGGATGCAGGGGGGTAGGGCTGCAGCTCAGTGAGGCTTATTTAGAGTTTAGGGTCTCGGGTTTAGAGTTTAATCTAGGACCGGATTAGAAATCTTGGGTCTTGATTGCGGTTCCTTATAAGGAACCGAATATTTTTTGGGGTTTTAGGAGCAGAGTTTGTTGATCAGGTTCCCACTTTAAGGTCTCGGCTTGGAGGGATTAGAGTTTAGGGTCCTTTATAAGGGTCCATGTATTCATATACTATATACATTGGCCTTAAAGTACTCCCTATATAGGCACATTAGGCCCGAAGTATATGCTATATCGGCCTACTTGTCGGGTATCCTGGGGGAACTAAAGGTTAACCTGTTTGGTCATATAGGGATTATATAGGGACTATACTACCCCAAAAAAAGGAGTAGGTTACCTACTCGACTACTAGGTGGATACATGGACCCATAGAAGTCTCAATCTTAAACCCTGAGGCTCAAGTGAGGTTGCGGCGTTGCCGGAAAGTCCACGGAGAAGCAAATGTCGATCGTGTCCGCGCGTCGACTGCGCCACGTTTCATATATGGTCGAGAACTTTATAGGGTTTAGGGTTTGGGTTGTGGGTGAAAGGGGTATTGGGTTTTTGGATTCAGGTTTTAGGGCTTTGGGGCTGTGGGGCTGCAGGGTTTGGAGTTTTGGGCTTTGGGCATCCGACGTAACGCTTGTGGGTTGTGGGCATTGGGGCTTTGGGTTCAGGGTTTGAGGCTGTGAGGTTTTGCAGACAGGAAGTGTGCAGCGTACATCCTGAAACAATGCCCTAAGGGTCCAAGTATCATCATGGTATATATACTTAGACCCCCAAAATGCCCTATAAGTATCTACCGGAATGATACTTGGACCCTTTGGGATGTGAGCACATCCTGGTCTGCAAGGTATGCTTGGACGCAGGGCTTCGATTTCCTTACAGCGTAGGACTCAAGCCTGCAGTTCTTTCGTGTTGGTGCTTTCAGTAAGATTCTAAGCCAAGGCTCAGGGAATATGGCTTTCATGTCAATCCTCATGGTGGAGATGTGACGGCCCATTAGACTCAAATATCCAGAACCCTGCTAGGACGGACTCTTCCCCCACTTTCGTTTGTGGAAGCGTAGGTTTAGGGTTTGGGTTTAGGGATTCAGGTTGGTTATTGTTGTTCACAGAGCCTCAGCCTACGTGAGTACACCTGCTTGCGGTGTCTCAACCTCACACCCACATGCTCAAAAGCCTGAACCTGTCTGCACCCCCGTACCTAAACAAGATTTCTCTGAGCCCTGATAGCCAAAAATCACAGGCCCCAATGGGTCCATGTACCCAAACAGAACAGTCAAAACTTCAGCCTTGAGGTAGTCCCTTAGGGGTTCATACATACCCTATCTCTTGTTTACGGCACCTACGTAGCTTTCTGGCTCAGATCTGCTACTATATACATAGAAAAGTAGGTACCCTAAGAAGCGGTAGGGTACGACCCTATATGGGAGTTGCCAAAAATAGGGGACCCTAATATGGCACCCTAAATAGTAGGATCCCTGTTATGAAGGCCCCAAAATAAGGTACCCCTAATTTTCGGAAACTCCCATATGTAGACTGTAGAGCCTACGCTGAAAGACTGTTTGATCCCTCGGGTCGAACCCTCGTCTGCCAGGCCCGGTTCTGAGACCGAATAGAAGGACCTTAATAACGACCTATAACTTTTTTGGTGGGTTCCTTATTATAAGTATGGTATAATCAGCCCCAAAACCCTATTCTAATTATTAAGGCCCCTAAATTAAACCCTCAAGCCACGAAGCATTGCAGAACATCTCAGGCCAGAACACAAAGATGTCCATGCCGATATCCGACAACTCCAGCTTGGCATAACCTTCCTGAGGTTTAGGGTTTAGGGTTTAGGGTTAAGGGCTCACATAGGGGTTGAGGGTCTTTGAAGGTTTAGCTTAGAAACCGAGGAGAAAAGGTGGGCTCTAAACCGATGCGATCTTGATCTCAATGAGAGGGCAGTCCTGAAGGAAAGGACAACTCCGCTCGGGGACCAAGGCCCAGGCGGTTCAGCCACCTACTGAGCAAACAAATATGATTTTGGGTCAGTTGTATTGTAGTAGGATCCAAGAAACGAAAAACGTAGAAAAGGATACAGCTGAAGATCCTCGTGGTTGTATTAAAACTAATAGGAACCCCGAAACCAAAAAAACGTACTCAAGGATACAACTGAAGATCCTGAAGAATCAGAAGCTGGTAAAACCCGATGAGGCCCCTGGGTTCTGGCTTTGGAGTTTATGGTTAGGGGCTTTTTAAGAAACGCAATAGCCCCCTTTCTCCAGGGTTTAGGGTTTAGAGTTTAGGGTTTAAGGTTTAGGGTTTATGTAGCCATGTGGGATGAACCGGATGGTCCCTGAGGCCCAGATGCCTGATCCACAGTCGACGAAATCCCAACCTAGGGTTCAACCACTTTCAAGCCTAAACCCTAACCAAACATCTATGTTGGCTCAAGCACAGCCTCAATCCACTCCAACCTTTTCTAAACATGATCAACTTACTTACCCAATGAGCCTCAGGTTAAACTTTCCGCTTCCCACCAAACCTAAAGAAACCTAAATGTTTAAAGGTAGGGGTATTGGGGATCTAAGTCAAACCCCATTTCGGGTTTAGGGCTGGGAGCAGGCTGCGATGAACGATTCAAGCCGGAGCAATAGGTCCCTACATCTTCTGCATCCATTTTCCATGAAAACACTAAGTCTCAAACAAACGGTGCAGGGTTTAGGGTTTTGGGGCTTAGTGCTCAGGGTTCAGGGTTTAGGGGTTTAGGGTTTTGGGGGTTAGGGTTTCGGACGATGTAGGGGTCAGGGATTACGGTTTCGGGTGATGTAGACCCGGATTGGTGAAGCCAAGTCCTGCAGGGTCTCACAATATTTTGCGATTCCTAGAGAATCACCTTCTACAGTACGTGGGGCAGGAATGAAGGGTCTACATTCCACTGGAGCTCTGAACCCTGAACCCTAAATCGGAACCTACAAACCCTAAAAAGCCCTAAATTCCCAAACCTAAACCCCTACAGTAAAAGCCAGAAAGTTGGAATATGATTATCCTAAACCCTTTATGGTAAATTATAGGGTATCCTACCCTGAAACCATATTCCAACTTTCTGGAGTTCCCTTTAAACCCTAAACCCCTAAACCCTAAACCCCTAACCCCTAAACCCTAAACCCTAAACCCCAAAGCCTAAACCCTAAACCCTAGACCCTAAACCCCTCAGCCCTAGCCCGCCTTTTCCGTCGGAAGCCGGGCCTTGGGGGCCTTGGTCACAGGATTTTTGTCGCGAAATTTTGCTTTTTTGGGGGGAGGGGGCAACCATTACCAATAGGCTTCCTTTAAAGGGCTCCTTTAAGGGATACTATAAGGGTAGGTATAAGGGATTTAGAGGGGCTTGGGGGATGCTTCGGAGAGGGTTGTTTAAGGACTCTATTTACGCGGGCTCTTTAGAAGGCCCTCTTGCTTAAATCCAGCGTTGACGAGTTGCGGGTTCAGAATGGTCGGGTTTCGGGATTCGAGGCTTTAGGGTTCGACATGGCGAGGCGTTCCTTATTAAAATTACGTATAGTATAAAGGGCCCCCTTATTAAAAGTACGTATAGTATAAAGGGCCCGCAAGCCCTAGTCTAATTATCAAGGCCCCGAAATTACTTTGAAGACATTCGAAGGCATTTTGGGGGGGACTTCGAGCTCAATTCAATGAGATCCGAAGCCCACATCATCGAGCTCGAAAGTCCTATGCCTATACACCGAAACCCCAAGAGTCCAAAGGACCCAATAATCAGGTACTCGGTTTTAGGATAGTAGTTATGCAGGTTAGGATTTCGGTGAGTATATGATTATTGGGTACTTGGACCCTTGGAGAAACATTGGCTACGATCCTATGCTACAATGCAAGGTAGCCAAATAGGCCACCGCTGAGTGAAGGCATGAACAACACCCGAAGAACCTTTGTGAACCCGGTAAATTACAGACAAACCTAAACCACTGAAGCGGTGCCCAAAAAGTTGCTAACCCTTAACCCTGCAAAACCCCAAACTCCGCAAACGCAGCAGGCTACCAGGCTAAAGCGTTGGAGAGTCTCTTCGCCATCATGTCCCGGTCCTTGTAGCACTACTTAAAAAGGGTCATGGGAATTGGTAACTAGGGTTATAATTTGGGTAACTGTACTTATAATGAATTATAACCCCAATTAGGGTACTTATAACTCTACTTACTAAGTCCCATGATCCTTTAAGTACACGACGACATACCCAAACAAACACATTGAATTCATAAGGCCCTTCTTGCAACCCTACGAAACCTTTCTAGAACCCTGTAAACTTGTCCAACCCTAGACTGCCAAGGGCTCCTATGTGAAAGTCCCGAATTCCCATGATCGAAGCTGAGATCTCGGACGATCTCACGCATCGGAGGCATGACCTTGCCGCACTAGTTGTTCTCAAGGACGTATAAGTATCATGACCCCAATTAGGAATCCCTTTTGGACATCAAACCCTAAACCCAGACTAAAACCTCAACCGCCGAAATGCATGTCAAACCCTTACTTACTCTCCACCCTCAGGCCCCAAATATCCTTTAGCCGTACTTAAAGGGTCATGGGACTTAGTAACTAGGGTTATAATTCGGATAACTATACTTATAATTACTTATAACCCCAATTAGGGTACTTATAACCCTACTTACTAAGTCCCATGATCCTCCAAGTAACCTTGGGGAAAGAGCCTTGGGTGGACGAGGGATCCAGCCTTTTCTTTCAAGAATCTGATAGATGCTGTTGATGATAAAAATCCTGCCTTACCTTAAGGACCCGAAACTATGGGAATTATAGTATATTCCTTGTAGTGGGTCATGCAGGATTCGTATCATCAACTGTGCGAACTGTGCCTCTACAGTTTAGGGCGGTTAGGAAGCTTAAGCCTTGTAGGGGTTTAGGCTTGTGAATTCTGGGTGTAGATTAGAGTCGTGTCGATCGAAAAACTTGCATTACCCAAAGACAACGAGGGCTTTACGAATTGCAGGATTCTTGGATCCAGGGTTTCGTGCCATAATAACCCTTCTTGTAGCTTACAGCCCACATAGCCACATGTAGAAACCTCAGGGCGGGCTCTACTTTACTATTTACACCCCGACACCCAAGGAAGCTAAAACTTCCAGAATCCTGCCCATTTACGAGACTCCAGAAAGTTTAAACACATAGGTTTTGAAGAAGTAGCTAACCCTCTCTCGCCCGGGTTGAGCCTGCTCCAGAAACTTCTTCACGCCATCCTGGCACCGTGTAAGTTGCCAGGAAGCTCTGAAAAATTCGCGGCACCATGCCCTAAGTGTCCATGTACCCATGTAGCACATACTTTGGGCCCAATGTACCTACGTGGGGAGTACTTTAAGGCCAAAGCATGTACTATATGCGTACATGGACCCTTAGTTGTGATTTTTATCACAGTTGTATTTACAATTATAAGTAGCAAGACGGTTACATGCTGTTACAGTTCGCTTGTATTACTGCTGCTAGGGTTTAGTCTTCTATTCTTTGGAAAATACTGCCATGCATTATGAAGATGCCTATCTTGCCCCCCACGCACCTTCTACGCTTCAGCGAACGGTCTGTTTGCGTAAGAACCAACAGTACTGCACAATATCCAAGGCGTTCATGTAATCTCGCTATATTAAGTTAAGAAAATCTCATTCGCGCATCTCACTGAACCCTGAAGCCCCTTACAAAGCCTGGCAAGGTTCGATGTAAAAGGTAAATGGGGGAGTTCGCAGTAAGAATACGTGAGAGTAGGATCTTGGGGTATATGCCAGCACAGCTATCTAGGCGCTTTGGAGGGGTACGATTCTTAATGATCTAAACCCTTGCAAAACCTTTAACAGAACATAGATAAAGGGATGGTATACTCTTACTGAAGATTCAGGCCTGCTTGTGGAACCCTTTATAGAAATCGTTTCGAAAACCTGCGCCGCCTACATATTTAAGGACGCCCCAACGCCGCGAGCTCACCTCGTCCTCCCCGGTCTCCTGAAGCTGCATCTCGGCCTGTACCCATATGTCTTCGACATTCTAAGGATCGAGGGCTTAGGGCTTGGCCTTTGGGGGAGCAGGGACTATGGTCAATACCACCGAAGGCACACCGTTGCCCCCCTAGGCTGCCAAATCTGGCAGTGAAGTTACCTGATTAAGAAACCTTGGGCCTTTACTAGGGTTCCTTATATGAACCCTACGATTTTGGGGTTCTCGGCCCAGGGCTTCTTGATCAGGTTCCTGCATTAAGAGACACCATGAACTATAGAGGGGAATAAGGTGTCTTGTAGGCTTTTTTGGGCTCGAGACTATGGGTCGTACTTGGAGGGTCGGGGGACGTAGTAAGTAGGAAGTAAGTAGAGTTGTAAGTACCCTAAAAGGGATCCTAATTGGGGTTATGGTACTTATAAGTTTCTAAAATATCTAGTTACTAAGTCCCCCGACCCTCCAAGTAGGTTTAAGGAGCCAGGTTTGGCTTCAGGTTTGCCGCAAGGGCCCACAGTATCTGGTAATCAACCATATAGGTTTCGGATGGTAATGGTTGCAGGTCAGCATTTCGGGGTTGATGTCAGCATCAGGTACTGGAGTCGTCGGTTTAAGTGTGATGCAGGCGGAGGGCTTGTGCTGCAAGCTAGCGCTTGAGAGTGTAGCGGGGGCTCGGGGCTCAAGCTAGTGCGCTTACGAAAGCTCAGGGTGCAGCTTTTCAAGCTTTTGAGTTCACTGTTTTAGCATGCTGCTGCTGGTGCGCACACTTGCTCCTCCGAAGCTACTTAAATATGTTGGGGGCTGCCATGCCTTGAGCCAAACCAAGAACCACCAATGCCCCTTAAATCGGGGGAAATTTCTGGTAACTGCAATTCGGGTATTCCCTTTCTGGGTTTCTTTCATACCGCTCCCATAACTCTCCCATACTGCTTCTATAGGACTATGCTTTACCTATCCTTATGGGAGTGATATGGGAAATATTTTGAAGCTGTTGGCAGAACTCCGTTCTACGATGGTAGGTCGCCTATGGAAGTTGATGGGCCTGCGAGGGTTCTCGTTCCGGACTCGCATGTAAGACGATGGGCTTGTTGCAGGGCTCGTATGTAAGATGAGAAGCTGGCTTCACATAGCTCTCTGATAGCTCTCCCATGGCTCTCCCATGGCTCTCCCATAGCTCTCCCATGGCTCTCCCATGGCTCTCCCATAGCTCTCCCATAGCTCTCCCATGGCTCTCCGATGGCTCTCTCATGGCTCTCCTCTTTTCTCTCCCTCATAAGAAAAAGTATCAAACGCATGACGAGATAATGGACGCTCAGCCACGGAAGAGCTAATTGCCCGAATCCCCCATAAGAACCAGCCCACCCCCAAAAAACGGAGTACCTGATTTGGAGGTTCCAGAAAGATGCTTGGATTAAAGATATGAACTGTCCCGAAACCGAAAAAAGCCCTAAACCCTTAAAGATTGGGGGAATAGTGGGGGGGGGGTCTTAGTATTCTGATTTAAGATCTAGTCGTCCGAGAGGAAGGGCCCCAGGCTCCAGGACTATGACGTGCTAGAGGCTCATACCCTACCCCTTGTTTAGGATACGTAGTTGTATGGTTAGGACCTGTAATCTTAAAGTGTAGGCGCCCTAAAAAAGGGTAGGGTATGAGCCTCGAGGTATGTTCGATTGTACGTTTACAGGCTCTTGCGCAGGTTCTGTACGGGGTACCTTTAGGGCACGGGGTATATTGAACATTGATTCTAAAGGGGATACTTTCATGAATTGTTCCCGCAATTACAGGACTCAGACCGTTGGAACGGCTTCAAGCAAGCCCCGTCAACTTCGAAATACATGTACCATGAAGAGCTTCCAATCTTTTCTAAACCATCCACCCTGAGCCCTGTAATATAAGGGCCTCAACAATTCGAAGAGCGTTTTGGGGCCATTATGCTATACTTATAATAAGGAACCCCTGAAATAGTAAAAGTAATTATCAAAGACCCCTAACTATAGTAGTCGCTTCGAGCTATGGAGTACCCTAAACCCGAAACATATAAACCCGAAACCCTTAAACGCTGGACCCTGAACGCTAAACCCTAAAACCCTAAACTAAACCCCAGCCCCACCAACGTATTTACCCAATAAGCCTTACTAATTAGACTGGGGTTCCTTTAAAGGGCCGATTAGGGCTTCTATAAGGGCACTTTCATATCTTCCAATAGGCCAAAGAAATGAAAGGTCAAACTGTCCGACTCCTACTAATTGCTATAAGAGCCCAAGAAGTTTACGAAAAGTTGGGCATTGGGATCTAAACCCTACGCCCGAAACGAGACGAGTTACTGATGCAACAAGACTTGACATTACGGATTCTCGGAGCTTCCGGCTTTATAGGGTGCAGTCTGTTTTACTTCCGCAATTTGCCACAGAAATGAAAGGTTAAACTTTCCGATGCCTACGAAGCCATAAGAACACAAAAAAGTTTAAAGGTTGGGAAAGTATCCAAGGGCGCACTGTTTGTGGCCAGTCTTGTAGATAATGCGGAAGCCGTGTGAAACATGTATGAACGGGTCCTGCACATAGACGGCCCAGTACTTTTAAAGAGCAGGACTTTCCAAGATGCTCTGGGCTCAAAGCTTTGGTTCCAGAAAAACTGTGGAGTCTATGACTACTATTTGCTTAAGAAAAAAAAAAAAAAATATATATATATATATTCCTTATGGGGGTAATATAGGGATTAATATTTCTATTTTTTGGGGGGTTCTTAAGCAAATAGTAGATGATGTTGTATGCTTGGGTTTCCACTCGCCTCGATATATCGGCCCATCAGCAGCAGCTGCCTGTCCGTGCTGTTAGCGTCTAGGGCTTCCGGGTTCAGGGTTTCAGGGTTATTGGCTTGTACTGAATCTTCAAAATCAAACGAGATGTCTAGGCCCTACCTATAGTCTCCATTGTAGTTCCTTTTGGGGTTACCTTGTAGGATCCTTATTATAAACTTGGTTAAACCCCAAAAAGGAACTACAATGGAGACTATAGGTAAACCCCAAACCCCTAAACGCTATACTGATGTCGCCAACTTGATTGTTTCAGGAACAACCCTGCTTGGGCGTGCCACGACGGGCCGGATGCATGAAACACAGGCTTTGAATATTGGAAACACCCACACCTTCCAAAATCCATTTATCAAGCAACAGTTGCACCTTAAATCATGATATGGATCCTATTACAAATTAAGGTATTCCTTAATTTTAAAGGATTTTGGAAGGTCTGGGCACATCGAAACCACGAGAACAGGATTTGGATATGCGTGGAGCAAAGATGAGCAACACAATTACAAGCACGACTGGCCTTTTGAGTTAGCTGTAGCCCGAATTTAAACACTAAAACCATTCAGAGGAAGACGCGGGGAATTTGTATACCGACTTCGCAACATATGCCAAGAGTCATGAACTAGCTCAGAATGAACGCTGAACCCTGAATCTTGGCAATAGAATTGGACAGCCCGAAATCTGGGGCTTGGGAAGTTTCGCACCATGACCTTCCTCATGGTTGCTACACTTTTTCCATTTCCACACTAACATGTGGCAACAACATTTCAGCATCATCGCACTGGTTGGCATATCGAGGGACGGGGCGAGCCGGAAAAGAAAACTTCGGCAAGCATGCCATGGCTTGTGCACGCCGAATGCAACTGTTACAACACTACACCCTGCACCGTCTGCGCGGAGCTTAGCAGTCCAGTAGGTCATTATTTGAGACGAGACGAAGTGTAAGAAACGCGTAATTATGCGAATCATTCCTTATCACCCTGCCTTAAGAGCCTAAACTGTTGTACTGGACTTTCACTTAATGTTGCCTGGAACGTCCTTGTAGCAACCCTGAACGACTGTAGGACCTTCATCTAATAGTAATTGCAACATCGAAGAATCGCCACCCCAAAGCAGGTGCGAAACAGCAAATACCACTGAACGCCTTACCACCGAATGCCTGACCATCTGGAGGGACTGCTGCGCTTCAGGGTTCACGGCGAGGAGGTTTAAACGCAACGGCATCTCGGAAATAAATTGAAAACTAAGAAACTGAACGGCTCTGTCTGCGGAAGGAAAACGAACTTTTTCAACGTGGAACTTCACCCAAATTTTCGAGATTAGCAGGTGCTGTATTGTACCAAGCACCGACACATGTTCGTACACACCATCACACGTTCGGCACATCGCGAATCAATATATTCGTTGGAGGAGCCATTGCACATTTGCGATGCGGACTCTTGTGTAGGTTGATTTCGGTCGAGAACTTTTGAAGGTTGCGCCCGTCTGCACTGGGAATGCCTCGACATCCACATACTGTCGAACATTGCAGCGTACCATGCTTCTTGCAAGACCGCAAGTATGGCTAAATGCGAGGCGTTTGAGTGCTAGTACCCTTGCAAACCGCTGTATGGCATTATCATGCCCAAAACCCAGAGACTCCCAAACCCCTTAATCAAGGAATACATCTTAATTCGTATTGGGATCCCTACTATTAGTTGAGGTATCTTCCTTCATTAAGGGGTTTTGGAGTCTCTGGGAACCCTCCATCGCAAACTTCGCCGAGAGGAAGGCTGGGCAAGCCGAAATTTCTGCAAATGACGCCAACCGACAGGACATTCAGAGCTTTCCCTAAGGCTCCATGTACCGATATAGTATATACTTAGGCCTTAAAGTACCCATATAGGGACCCCTTTAAGGCCTAAGTATCTACTATAAAGGTACATGGAGCCTTTGGGTTTGGGAAATAGGGGACTAGGGTTTAGGGTTTAGGGGTTTAGGGTTTAGGGGTTTAGGGTTTAGGGTAGGGTTTAGGGTTTAGGGGTTTAGGGTTTAGGGCTTAGGGGTTTAGGGTTTAGGGCTTAGGGGTTTAGGGTATGTAGTATCCTAGATAGTAGGACCCTTATCATATGACCCCCGAATACGGTACCCCTAATTTTCGGAAACTCAACCCTTATAGAGCCCTTCAAAGGAACCCATATAGGACCCCTTTAGTAACCCTTGCATGGAAACCTCAGGTATCCCTTAGTGTTGGTATTTATTATTTAGGCCCCTCTAGTATGGCCGCTATGCGACTGTTGCTCCAGCTGACATTGCACGACTCATTGGTCGCACGACGAGTTTTGACGAGCGCAGTGGCAAAAGCATGCCAACTTTCCCTTCACACCATTATACTTAAGCCTTGAAGCGCCGATGTATGCCCCCCTTTAAGGCCTATATGTATATACTATATAGGCACAGGGAATTTTAGGGCTCTAGTATCAGCTTCCGCTCCTCTCCTCGTCTTAGCCTCTAGTCATCAATGCGCCCCTTCCCTCAAGCATGGATGCTGGATCGCATGACAGCGTGCATGCGACTTGAGCATCGTATCCGCAAGGATCACGTAGCCGATGATCACACAACATACTTGGAGGGTCGGGGGACTTAGTAACTAGTTATCTTAGAGACTTGTAAGTACCATAACCCCAATTAGGATCCCTTTAAGGTACTTATAACCCTACTATTACCCACTTACTAAGTCCCGGACCCTCCAAGTAGGGGCCGAAATAAGGACTCGTGCTTTGGGTGGATAATAAAAGCTGATTATCGTAGGCATTCTTTCTTTTTTAAATAAGCTCATGTGGGAGTTTCCGAAAATAGGGGACCCTAATATAATACACTATTTTTGTTAGGATCCGTATTATAAGGACCCCAAAATAAGGTACCCCTAATTTTCGGAAAGTCCCATGCAGTGCTTGAGGTTCAATTCTCGCAATCGCGCACGCGGTCACCTAAGGGAGTTCAGACTGTAAGTTGCCAGATACTTGGGGATGCTGGAGGGTTTAAAGAACACTTGGACAGAGCTCAGGCAAGCAGAAGCCATCAGACTATCGGAGTTACCTGCGAATTTCTGGTCAACATACAGAAGAAAGCCCATGTCAAGCAGTGTTACTTTCAATTATTTTAATTAATGGGGCGCTGTTGCACGGATCTTGCCGTTAATATGCATACCACTGCTGGGAATTAGCTTCGAAGTCTTTGGGGCTTATAGGGTCTAGGGTTTAGGGACGGTTTAATTTAAGGCTTAGGATTCAGGGTTTAGGGTTGAATATGGGAGCCTTACAAATTAGAACCGGGTTTTGGTCAGGGTTTAGGGTTTCGGATTTAGGGATTAGGGCTAGCAAGCCTTACTAATTAGGATCGTGTTTTGGGGCCCATTATACTGTAATGGTAAAATGAGGAACCCTTAAGGTTGAGGGTTTAGGGATTGTTCTTAGAGACCCAAAGGCTCCATGTACCTTTATAGTAGATACTTAGGCCTTAAAGGGGTCCCTATATGGGTACTTTAAGGCCTAAGTATATACTATATCGGTACATGGAGCCTTAGGGAGAAGTAAGATCTTTGTGGGTCTAGGTCATAGAGGTCGAAGAGTCGAAGGTTTCTGGTGAGCCTGGGCCTTCTAACCCCAACTACAAAACCCCAAACCTTCGAAACATCCAACATGAAGTAAAACTCTGCACAAAGCCCTCAAAACCCAAAAGAGTCATCAAAGGAGCCCTTTAAAGCCCCTCCCCCTCCGATCCTAAGCCTAAGCCCTTACAGAGCCCTGAGTCCCCATCACCCCAAAATCCCACGGAACCCTAAACCCTAAACTCCAAAATCCCCTGGAACCGTAACCGCAAAATCCCACGGAACCCTAAACCCCAAACTCCAAAATCCCATGGAACCCTCAACCCTAAAATCCCCTGGAACCCTTAACTGCAAATTCACAAACCAATCCCTCAACCCCAACTTACTTACCCAATAAGCCACAGAAATGAAAGGTTAAACTTTCCGATTCCTATAAGAGCCCAAAAAGTTTAAAGGTTGGGTATTGAGGATCTAAGAACCTTAACTGCCTTAACTTAAACCCCAAATCCCAAAATCCCATGGAAAGGGGGCGCGACCTCAAGGAGAGGCCTTTGGTGTCGGAAGCAAGAGCCTGGTTTAGGGCCTAGTTTGGCTTTAAGCTCTACTTGGAGGATCATGGGACTTAGTAATTAAGGTTATAAGTACCCTTATTGGGGTTATAAATAGTTATAAGTATAGTTACCCTAATTATAACCCTAGTTACTAAGTCCCATGACCCTGTAAGTACCTTAAAACCCCCGCCGTTTTGAGGGAGAGCCCTCAAAAGGGTATTCGGGTTTAGGGCTTAGGGTTTAGGATTCAGGGCTTAAGTTGACGGTATCGGGCTTAGTTATGGCTCAGGGGTTCAGGGCGACTCAACTCTGAACTCTAATGTGTTAGGGTATAGAAGCTTAGGGTTTAGGGCAAGTTTCACGAAAGTTTCGGGTTTAGGGCAAGTTCAGGGTTTAGGTGTTCGGGGTCAAAACGTATGGGACATTGCTTACAGGGCTTCAGCCACTAGAACCCCTGGCAGAAAACCTGAACCCTTGTGGAACCCTTGTTCTAGTAACCTGTGTAGTAACCCTTGCTTGTGGTATGCCCTAACCGTAACCTTCACATCCTATGGTGCTAAGCCGCAAGCCGAAACCCTCACACCAAACAGTTCCCTCCCTGGGGCTCACCCAATTGCAAGAACACATGAGCCCTGAGAGCTGTAGAGTGGGTATGAAAGCCCTACAAAAGCCCTGACAACGCCTATGACCGACCCTCTAGAACTCTACGAAATCCGATAAAACAACAACGGCTGTGCTAGCACTTAGTTAGTGGCCGAGCTCTCTGTCACAAGAATGGCAAATGTGATGAATATGTGAATATAGGCAGATTCTATATGCACCCGAAACACGAATCCAAATCCAAAACCCTGTACCCAGCTACTAGCTTGAACTACCTTCAATCACAACTGGTTTGCAGGCTGTACGCCGTACTTAAACCGTGAGTAGAACGCTTATCAGTAAGCGCTCGAAAGACTTTCAAAGCGCTAGAGCCCGATTACCAGTATAGCTGCTAGCCGTTCCATAAAAAACCCCTCCGAAAGCATCTAGTGCCCATAGCACAAAACATTAAACTTGGATAGATCGGCCTGAATGCAAGTGCTTTTGGTAATACAATATTCCCGTGTAGTGTAGTTATAGGTTCCTTTCAAGCTAGGGCTACGGCTGGGGGCTGTTAAAGGGTTTCAAATCCCTTGGAATCCTAAACCGTACTGCAGGGGCCTTCATAATTGGAACAGGTTTTGGGGCCCATTATACTGTAGTCATAAAAAAGAACCCCCAAGATAGTCTTGCTTATTATTATCCGCTTATAATGGCCTTACAGCAGCCTTTATAGACCCCTTTGAAAAGGAATGCTATTCTAATTATTATGGCCCTGGTAGTATATCCTAAACCCAAAACCCTAAATCCTAAACCCTAAATCCTAAACCCTAAACCAGTATGTGCAGTCGAGAGGCAGACGACACTGCGGAGGGAAGTCGCGGCAGGCTCTTCCCCTCCTCCAATTTGCGCAACCCAGAGCTTCCAAAACCCCTTAATTGAGCAATATTAAATCATATTAGGGATGATACTATAATTTAAGGTATATTCCTTAATTTCGGGGTTTTGGAGGCTTTGCGCAAGCTGGATTTCTGTTTAGGGATTTGGTTTAGGGTTTAGGGTTTAGGGTCCCTAAACCCTAAACCGTCATAGGGGTTTGGTTTAACGGCTCAGGCATTGTAGATTCAACGGAAGTATTAGGCTTTGCATATTCTGTTTTGGGCTTTCATAGGTGCTTGAGGAAAGGTGTCATGTGTTCTATCAGCGGTCAAGGTTTAGGATCTCAGGATGTCGTTTATTGATACTGACATGTTTAGCTGCCGAGTTCATAAACCCCCACAAAAGTGTACACTTTCAGTTTTATACTGGGTAGTAAAATCCCAAAAAGTGTAAACTGTATCCACTCAGCTACTAAGAACATTGTAAATTCCCCAGCTTTGTTGAAAAGGTTCTACAGGGCGTCGGGTTTCAGGTGGTAGGCTTTGCCGACCCGCCAACAAGTCTTAAAGCTGCGACTTGAGTCGCAGAGTTCTCTTTCTGTCCATAGTGAAATCTTACTGGGCCTGTTGCTGGCTGTCCATAACCCAGAGCTTCCAACACCCCTTAATTGAGCTTCATTCCTTAAACCAGATTAGGGATCCTACTATAATTTAGGGTATATTCCTTAATTTCGGGGTTTTGGAGTTTCTGGGAAGGGTCCATGTGCCCATATAGTTTCTACGGTATGGGTACATGGACCCCATGGAAGCCGAGTACTAAGCCCTATAAACCTCCAACCCTGTAAACGCCTTCAAAGGAACCGTTAAAACCATGAAGCAGCCCCATGAAGACCTCATAAAGCTACCCTTATGCTAGAGCGCCGGCTATGAGCCTTAAGCCCTACTTGGAGGGTCGGGGGACTTAGTAAGTTTGGGTTAGAGTTCAGGATTTAGAGTTTAGGGTTCAAGGGGACTTAGTAACTTCCCCCAAGGGTCCAAGTACCCAATAATCATATACTCTCCAAAATCCTAACCTACATAACTGCTATCCTAAAACCCGAGTATCTAATTATTGGGTCCTTTGGACCCTTGGGGTTCTAAGTAGCTAAGAAGTAGACTTATATGTACCCCAAAAGTAGGGAGCCGGGCTCGAGCTCTGGTAATCGGTTTAGGGTTTAGGGTTTAGGGGTTTAGGGGTTTAGGGTTTAGGGTTTAGGGGTTTAAGGGTTTGGGGTTTAGGGTTTAGGGTTTAGGGTTTAGGGGTTTAGGGGTTTAGGGGTTTAGGGTTTAGGGGTTTAGGGTTTAAGGTTTTGGGTACTTATCAACCTATATACCCTAAGGCGCGTAGTGAGATCCCAAACCCAAGCCTTCGTCTCCAAAGCAAAAACCCTCCCCCAGAAAGCCCATGACCCCTGGGGGAGCCTTAGGGTATAAATATCTACAAGGTAAGTCCCAAGACCCACCACGTAATCCTTGGGCCGGCCTCCAAGGTCTCTCCCGTCGAATCGGCCGTACCTCCGTCCCCGATTGAAGCTGTCTTCGGGCTGAGGGTTTAGAGGTTAGGGCTGAGGGTGTAATAGAGTTTAGGGTATAGTTTAGGGCTAAGGATATTACAGGGGTTGAGGGTTTAGGGTTGAGGGTGTCGAGTTTCGGGTTGAGGTGCTCAAGTCAACATTACGTTCCATTCTTAGGGGGAGTCGGAAGGTTGATGAAGTTTCGATAGAATTTCCGCAGGTCTGCTTTGAAACCGCTGAACCCCTTTGCAGGCGCCACGCCCGAAGCGTCCGTGCTTCACAGCTGCTGGTGTTCAGGTTTTTAATCTTAAGTTTGTGTGACAGTTTTGAGAGTTTGGGGCGTGAGCTTCAGGCAGCATTTTCTGGTCAGCTTATGATGTGTTTCAGGGCTTGGGCAGGTGCTCAGTATTATAAGTTTCTTTCCTCTGGCCCTAACCCCAACCCCTGCAATGTCTTCTGGGGACTTTGATCAACGTGGCAAGCAGTTCACACAAGCAAGAACCCAACGCACCCACATAAGTCGTAGTGATACCAAACCCTAGAGTTTTTGACAAACGACCTACTCCAATGCGTCCATGAGTTCAGACAGCCTATGCTTCGGCTTTAAAGTAATCCCATGTTAAATTTCAGAGGTACCTCAAGGCCAAAGCATAGACTGATTCGGTACATGGACCCCTAAACCCTAAAGCCCAAAGCACTTGTAGAACCCTCAGAGTAACCCATTGCAGCAAAAAGCCTTAGTGCACGAAACCCGAGTTCCGAGAAACTTGCAGAGCAAAAACCCAAAGGCTCCATGTGCCCATAGAGCAGCTACTTATGCCTTAAATTACCCATATAAGGACCCCTTTAAGGCCTAAGTACCTACTATATGGGCACATGGAGTCTTAGGGACTGTAAAACCCGTACAGGGCCGTAACCCCTAAACCCATAAACCGTAAACCCCTAAACTTTAGGGGTTTAAACCCCTAAACCCTAAACCCCGAAACCCTAAACCCCTAAACCCCTAAACCCTAAACCCCGAAACCCTAAACCCCTAAACCCTAAACCCATGGAGTTCTTATAGAACCCCTTATGGTTCCCTTTAAAGGAACCCTTAAAGGCACCATGGAGTCTTAGGGAAATCCCTCAATGAGGACCCCTCAGGCCCAGGTATATACCCTTACTGTAGCTATTATATAGCCCACTATATAGCCCATTATAGGGTAGGGGTCCCGATTAAGGGTCCCTCCTTTTCCCCTTTGCAAAACTCTGTGCTCCCGGCAAGCACCGCTGGGGCTCTGAAGCTCCTCCGGGGTTCGACGCCACGAGGGTCCATATGGGGGTTTCCGAAAATTGGGGGGAGGGGGAGGGGGGGGGGGGGGGAACGTATTCCCTTTAAAGGGATCTAAAATCCAGTCGTATGGGGGTTTCCGAAAATTAGGGGGTACCTGACGGCTCCTTTAAAG
Organism: Symbiodinium sp. CCMP2592; assembly: GCA_905221615.1. NCBI lineage: Eukaryota > Dinophyceae > Suessiales > Symbiodiniaceae > Symbiodinium > Symbiodinium sp. CCMP2592. The sequence continues at coordinate 149,506 of CAJNDT010001835.1, read as the reverse complement.
GGATCTATTAGGGCTCCTTTAAAGGGATCTATAAGGGTTCCTGTAAAGGGATCTATAAGGGTTCCTTTAAAGGGATCTACTTTAAAGGGATCTATAAGGGTTCCTTTAAAGGGATCTATAAGAGTTCTATAAAGGGTTTAGGGTTTAGGGTTTTCGGAAACTCCCATAGATCCTTTACCTCTATGGGTAGTTGTCAAAGTTATAGTCACCTTTTGGGTACCCTTATAATCGGTGCCGTACTATAATAGTGACCCAAAAGGGGACCATAATTTTGACAACCACCCATATAAGGCCATATATACAATGTGTATATGTGCATACAGATACACACACACACACATAGGTACATGCATACATACATACATCCATGCGTGCATGCATGCCTGCATGCATAATGTCATGCATGCATGCATGCATGCATAACGGCATCCTTGCATAAATTCGTACATGTTATGCGGATTTCTCTACTTGTGTGATGCCTATCTGTGTGTGTGTTTTAATGTTGCTCTTGAGATTTGTACTGTATGCTTGTGCTTGTGTGTATGCTATTTTACACTGTATTGATTTGTCTTATGCTATGTTCGGCTATATGAATATGAAGATGTATTATTTTGCATTACACTGTTACACTATGCTGTATGAGTCCCCAATGCCTACAAACTCTAAACGTTCCGTCCTCCACCCTAAACCCTAAACCCTAAACCCTAAACCCTAAACCCTAAACCCCATAGACCCCAAGCGGCCAGCCTGGAAGGCATCGTGCTTCTCCTGATCACCAGGGCTTGTGATCTAAGGATCTACGTATTGGTGTCAGCCACCACAGGGTTCAGGGGTTTCGGGCTTTGGGGCTGGAAGGTTTGATTATGAGTTAGGGTTTCGGAGGGTTGATGATTCAGGGTTTAGAGGTATAGGGTTTTGGGGGTATTACCCCAAACCCTACAGCGCTTAAGCGCCTGCACCCCGCAACACCTCCGTGCATAACAATGAGGCTCAACCGTCTTTGGGCAAAAGAGCCTCAAACGACATTATATGAGTCCTTAGAGCCCTCATCCTGATCAAACCCGTCAATACCACCAAAAACCCTTCATAGAACCCTTATAGGGATAAAAATCATGAAGTCCTTTCAAAAGGAACCCTATAAGCCTAAACCTTCAAGACGTCTTAAATGACTTGTAGAACACCTCATCTTCGGGTCAAGCGTATCTCCTCCTCACACATAAACCCGGAACCGCACTAGTTCATGGTTGGGATAGGATGTATTTTTTTATTACTTACGGGGTTTAGGTGCTCATAAACATGTGAAATGCTACCCAACTATGACAAATAACAAGCGGCGGCATGGAAACCCATGCAATCTGTAGGTCTCGTCTTAAGGGTTCCACAGTATGTAGGTCTCGTCTTAACGCTTTCCACAACAAGTTTGTGAGGGTTCCACAGCAGTTCCATCGCACAGGGTTGGTCTTGTAACGTAACAAGAGTAGAGTGTGCGATTTAGGGTCTACCCATAGGCCCCATAGTAGTTCCTTTTTTGGAGTTCATACTTAGAATCCGTTAAAGCAACCCAGAAAGGAACCACTATGGGGCCTATGGGTAGGTGTTTGGGGGCTCAGGGTCTGTTTGTTCGGCGTTCTACGGTCGAGGGGTGAGGTTTAATGTAGGAAGCTGATTAAGAAACCTTGGGTCCTTATGTTACTTACGCATTAAGCCACAAAATGAAAGGTTAAACTTTCCGATTCCTACTAAACTACCAGAGCCCAAAAAGGTTTAAAGGTTGGGTATTGGGATCTAAGTTATTAGGGTTCCGTATATGTTAAATTCAACTATATTGGTGGGTATTTGGCCAGTGTCTCTTAATCAGGTTCCTCCATTAGTGAAAAACGGATGGTCCATGACCTGGTCTGCCTATAAATGATTGGGCACCGCTGCACAGGACGCTGTTGATGCAGTGTGCAACCTAGCGGAAACCTCAAAGAACCCTACATCAGCGCTTCTACCGCAGGCGACGGAACACGCCTGACATTAAAATATAGACAATTATACTCTCAGACTCTAAACCGCAAACCCCTAAACACTAACATCCTAAACCAAGATTTCTGAAGCCTAAACGCGTCATCAACTCGGTCTGATGTGACCTTGCACCCCCGGGCCCAAGCCAACCCAGAAGCAAAGCAGGGTCAAGCTTTGTGGTTCACGGCTTACTTGAAGGATCATGGGAGTTAGTAACTAGGGTTATAATTAGGGAAACTATACTTATAATTACTTATAACACCAATTAGGGTACTTATTACCCTACTTACTAAGTCCCATGATCCTCCAAGTAGGGTTCACAAGTACGAGATTCGGGTTTGTAGAGTCCATTTGTAATTATACGTAACCGGCAGCTACAAACAAATCGATTCCGAAACGGTCATTCTGGATACAGCCCTCAATTCGGAGGCAACTTGCGACAAGGTAGCCGCACCCTGAAAGCCAGTCAACGCGTTGAGACGCAAATCGAGCTGGCCGCATGCTGAGTTCCGCACAAGCTCAATCTTTTGGACATTATCCACGGTCTCCTCCGGCTGTAGGGCTTAGGGCGCAGACTCTAGACTTTATCTCACGGTCTTGCCCGAAACCCAAACTTTCTGATTTGAGGGTCAGGGTTGAGGGTTTGCCTGAACCCCCAATCCTCAGAGACTCTAAAAGCCCTATTCATGAAGGAACATACCTTAACTTATAATCGCAACCCCCAATATGATTTAAGGTATAATACTTAATCAAGGGATTTTGGAGTCTCTGGGTCCTTAGAACCTAAATCCACACGTTCCCTATCCCACCGAACCCCGACTGCACCGGATAAGCAGCCATCTAAACCCCGTTAAGAAGGAAAACGCAACATGGTACAAGCACGACAAATGTCGACCCAATGACCGCGCTGTGTCAGTTCTGCTAACATGCTGTCCGTTCCCCAAAGGGTCCTGGGTACTGTTATGGGAGACACCTCCCCAAATCAGAATAGTAATTCCCAAAAAAGAAACCCTACGTTCTACTATATAGGTACCTCTAGGAACCCTTAGATGGACCCTATACCCTAAACCCTTAAAGGAGCCCTTAAGGGAACCCTAGATTCTACCATGTGGTGCTTTGGACCCTTTGATTTGGGCTCTGATACCGTTTTTCGGGGAGTTAGGATTAGGGGCACCCTTGGGGATATACACCCTCTCAATAAGGTTCCTTTAAGAGAGCCAGAAGTAGGGTTCAGAAGGGTCCCCTTTAAGGGGTCTCCCTAACTATACTGAACTTAGAACCCTAGCACGAATTTTAATTTTAGCTGTTTCTTAAAAATTATAATAACCAAAAATTTAAAACTATTTCTTAAAAATTATAATAACCAAAAATTTAAAACTATTTCTGAGTACGCCTAAGCTAGTACTACCTCGGTTTTTCAGCCCCGCACGGTCCTCTTCTTTCGCGCAGCAGCTCTGCAAACCGCCTCCAAGGGGGGCGAAAATGGGTTTAGGGTTTGGGGCTTAGGGCTTAGGGGTTTAGGGTTTAGGGGGCTTAGGGCTTAGGGGTTTAGGGTTTAGGGGGTTTAGGGTTTAGGGTTTAGGGTCTAGGGTTTTAGGGGTTTCGGGTTTAGGGGTTTAGGGTGTAGGGGTTTAGGGGTTTAGGGGTTTAGGGTTTATAGGGTTTACGGTTTAGGCGTGTGGGGGATGAGCGCCGGCAAGAATTGCGCATCCGCTCGGAGTGGGGAGACAGCATTCTCAGACAACATTCCCCAGGTGATCGTCACAACGATGTGGTTTGCCGGGGTATTGCCCGGTTCTAGTGGAGACCGATCTGAGAGTCCTGGACCTTTGATACGAGTATCGCAGTGGCTATATAAGGATGACTGCTTTGCAGTCCCGTGTCGAGAAGCTGCAGTTCGGTCCTCGGTGCCCTGCGGCATGCCGCACGGCATATGCAATAAGACGTCGGGCCAAGGGGTAACTTCGCAGGCAAAGCTCTGCAGCGACTCACCTAAACCCTAAACCCTAAAACCCTAAACCCTAAACCCTAAAACCCTAAACCCTAAACCCTAAAACCCTAAACCCTAAACCCTAAACCCTTAACCGTAGAGATTTTGCTGGGCAAGGACCTTGGAGAAAAGCACGACCAGGACAGAACACAGGCACAGGAGGTGGACTCCAGCCTCCCACATGTGAGGGTCTGGGTTGAAGGCGCAACCGACGGCATGCAGGACTTCTCCGATGTGGCAGTTCCGGAGATTTCCTTCTCTTCTGTGAAGGAGGCAGGGTTTACGGTTTAGGGTTTTAGGGGTTTAAGGGTGTAGGGGTTTAGGATTTGGGGTTTAGGGGGGGTTTAGGGTTTAGGGATTTAGGGGTTAGGGGTGTTGGGGTTTAGGGTCACGAGGGTTTAGGGGTTTAGGGTTTAGGGGTTTACGGGTTTAGGGGGTTTGGGGGTGTAGGGGTTTATGGTTTAACGGATTAGCGGCTTAGGGGTTTAGGGTTTAGGGGTTTAGGGGTTCAGGGTTTAGGGGTTTAGGGGTGTAAGGGTTTAGGGTTTAGGGGTTTAGGGGTGTAGGGGTTTAGGGGTTTAGGGTTTAGGGGTTTAGGGGTTCAGCGTTTAGGGGTTTAGGGATTTCGGGGTTTAGGGGTTTAGGGGTTAGGGGTTTAAGGTTTGGGGGTTCTGGGTTTAGCCACTTTTCCAGGCCCCCCAAACGGTGGATGATCTAAATTCTGCATTACCCAAAATAAGGAATATACCAGAATTCCCATAGTTAGGATCCTTAAGGTACTAGGTACTACAGGATTTTTATCATCAACAGAAGTACCCTCGAGCCCGCTATTCAAAGGGCCAAGGTACAGACTTAAGGCTAGTTTGGGTACATAGGGTTACCGGCTTGACGATTGTGGGTTGTAGCGCTTGCCGGCCGTAAGCCCTAAACCTAAACCCCAAACCGTAAGCCCTAAACCCTTAAGCCCTAAACCCTAGAACCTAAACCCTAAACCCTAAGCCCTAAACCCTTAAGCCCAAAACCCTGAAACTCGCCGCACCGACGCTGGGCCCAGAAGCCCAAAACATGCAGTAAATCCTACACCGGTTTAGGTTAAACCCGAAACCCTAAACCCCTACACCCCTAAACCCCTAAACCCCTACACCCCTTAACCGCAAAAACCCCAAAACCCCTACAACCCTTAACCCCTACACCCCTACACCCGTACACCCCGAAAGCTAAGAAGACCCCAGCATCTGCCGTGCCAGGCTCAGCTCAGGCTCCGGCCCATCCCGAGCACCTTGGGGCGAGTTTAAAGTTTAGGGTTTAGGGGCCTGCGGGTTTAGGGGTTTTGGGGTTTAGAGTTGAAAGTTGCACAGGCCTTCGTAGGGTTTTGCGGATTATGATTGCGTAAGATGTGCAAGGTGTTATAGTGGATTTAGGTTTGCATCTTAACAAAGGATTTGGGTAAACGGTTTATACACGGCGCCTTGAGGCGTTACAGCGTTCAGCGTTGCGAAAGGGCTCGCGAGGGACATCGGGACTTTGTCGAGCTTCCAAGCTTTCAACTAAGCAGCCGACCTGCCCTGCACCCTAAACGGCCCCAACCCCGAACACTGCACCCTAAACCCGGAGAGGTTGTGTCGATTCGGGTGTAGGGCTGGGATGGTTCAGGGATATACATACAAGTGCACGGGTTGAAGGCTCAGGGCGTTAGCGGTCCCTGGATTTTGGCTGCGACATCTGCAGAAAGATCAGTTTGAATGGTGCGTAGTCGTCACGCAATACTGAAGCTCTCGTACGTAGGCCTCGTCTTGCAAAGCCAACCACGAGCTAAGCGCCACAAGGAAACTGTGCCAGCACTGAACTTCTTTCATCCTCCACAGCAGGAGCTGGCAGAGCTGGTACATCTGGCGATTTGGTCACGGACCTTGCTGCGGTGGTAGAAGAGACCTGGATTGCCCCCCACTGGCTTCGATCTGCATGGGTTTAGGGCTTAGGGCTTTCTTGTCCGTTCTTCCTACTATGTGCTGCAGGGAGGGCGCGTAGCGGGTGTAAGGGTTTATGGGCTTTTAGGGTTTAGGATATAATGGCTTATAAGGAGATCTTCACAATAGCTTAAACGCAAATTTGAGCAATACGGGGGCTTTCTTCGGCCTCGGCCAAACCGAAGCCCTGAACCCTGCCAGGAACCTCCAAGTAGTACCATTTCCCTATTGCCCGATGCAATACTTTAGAATTTAGAACAAGAAGTTGTTGTATTGGTGATACAGGCAGGGCTTAGGTTTAGATGTCCTTATGGGGCGCGCGGCGCAAGAATGCGCCCTAAAGCCTGGATGGTAACCCCAAGGGACCAAGTACCTAATAATCCTATACCCTCCAAAATCCTAACCTACATAACTACTATCCTAAACCCAAGTACCTTCTTATGGGGTCCCTCGGCTGATAATATAAATCCTGCAGTACCTTAAGGACCCTAAACTATGGGAACTATAATATATTCCTTGTTCTGGCTAATGCAGGATTCATATCATCAACCTAAACCCTAAAACCCCATAGATCCCTTAGAGGAGCCCCTTAAAGTAACCCTTATAGATTCCTGTTCGGAGCCCTTATCAACCGTTTGGACCCCTTGGGGTAAGCCCTGAACGCTCAATCCGCACCCAGGACTCGGAGGGGAGTTTCCGAAACTATACATATAATTGCTTCTAACCCCAAGTAAGGTACTTATAACCTTACTAAGTTCCATGATCCTCCAAGTAGACCCAAAAACCTCAAGATCTGAGTTCTTAGATCCTTCTACTTTCATACGGTTGATGATATAAATCCTGCATGACCCCTTATAAGGAATATACCATAATGCCCATAGTTTAGGGTCCTTAAGGTAATGCTGGATTTATATCATCAACCATAGAAACGCTTAGGGGGGTAGGGCCATAATAAGGACCCAGTAAGGCCCATTTAAGGAAGTAGTATAGTCCCCTACCCCCTGCCCCCTACAACCCCCAAAGGGTCCCGATGATACTTGGGGTCTAAACTACGGCCCGCCATTTGATGGGCCTCCCGTATGAAGCTGTGATATCCGAGGTCCAGGCCACTGGAAGCGGACTTTTACGCAACCAGCACAGCCGTGCGGCGACTTCAAAAACAAGCTCCGGGCTTCTTGGGAGGTTGAAGGGCACTTTGTGCCTGGTGCCTGAGACCTGCAGATGAACCCGCCTGGAGCATGATACGAAATTTGCGAGACCTGAGATATAGTGTTGCAACACGTCCAATGTCTTCGCATGACGCAGAGTCGAGGCCTAACCTGCAAGAAGGCAAACGGCGGCGGCGCAGGCGAGTAATATTTGGCATAGGAAGGTAGAGTAGAGTTTGGGTTGTAGTCAGCGCGGAGCTTTAAGGGAATACGCCGCTGGACTGGTAAACCATCCTGTTTACATGTTCCGAGTCTATAAACTAGGGTACCTTATTTCGGGGATCCTTATAATAAGGATCCTTCTATTTAGGGTACTACATTAGGGTCCCCTATTTCGGAAACTCTCATATGGTCATATGGGTGTTTGGGGTTTAGCGTTGGCGATTTACGGCTTAAGGTGCAGGACTGCGGCACAGGGGCTAAGATTTATCCTAAGGCTACAAAATCTTACATAGCACAGCCCTGTCTTTTGTCTTCGATCCCTGACCGACGCCATAAACAAAAGGCTTTGGCATGTTTGAAAGCAAGCTTCGGAGCCCTGGTAAGTCTTGATCTTAAAGCCCTTCACACGGCCATGGACCCTGTGAGTTGAATGCTGAGAGGAAAGCTTAGCTCCGAATCATTCCTAAACTCAAGGTGTCGAATAAATCAGCTCCGAAACCTAAAACCATGAACCCACAAAAACACACGTCTACAACCCTGCAACACCTGTTGAATCCCTGACCCTCACCCTGAAAAAAAGGAGGTGGGCTCCACCTTCTTAAACCCTAAACCCCTAAACCCTCAACCTTAACCCAAAAACCCCGAAATCCCTAAAACACAAAACTCCCAAAACCCCAAATCTAAATCTAAACCCTAGCCCTGAAAGAAGGGAGGTGGGCTCAACCTTCTCGTTCTTGGCATAGGCGGCATCTCCGATGATGCGGGCGGCTCGGTCGGGTAACGCCTGACGCAGGCGTGGGACGGCTTTAGGGCTCCTTCAAGGTTTCGTTCCTTTAAGGGTTCCTTAAAGGGCTCTATAAGGGGTCTTTAGGGGTTTAGGGGCTTAGGATTTGGGGCTGAGGGCTTCTTGGGTGTGGGGCTGCGGGCTTCTGGGGTTTATTCAGGCTTTAGGATTTAAGGCTTTTAGGGATTGGTTTCGGTATTTTTGGGGGTGTAGGGCTTTTTGTTGAGGGCTTTGGGTTCGGAGGGTGACGGCTTTTTGGGTTTAGGGCTTTTTGGGCTTTGGGTTTAGGGCTTGTTCGGGCTTCGGGTGTTTGGGGTTAAGGGCTTTCAGGGTTTAGGGTAAGGCTTTATGGGTTTACGGAATTTTAGTGTTTAGGGTTTAAGGCTTTCTGTGACTTAGGGGGGCTTGCGGGGATGCAGATACAGTTTCTGACGCTTCTTGTATACCTTCTGAACGATCCAAACACATGGATACTTGGGGTAGTGTCGGGACCTTAAGAATTAGAATTGGGTTTTTGCATGGTCCGCATTACAATAATGGCCTTTAATATACCCCCAAACCCTGTGCTGAATATTTAAGGCCCCTATAACTCTAAATCCCTTATAGAGGCCTTATACGATCCCTTGAAGGAACCCTTTAAAGGAACCCTGAACCCTGTTCTACCTACTAAGACCCAGAAACATAGCTTACATCATAGTACCCTTATAGATCACTTATAGACCCTTTAAAGGAACCCTATTCTAGCTATTAAGGCCCCTGCACATTTTTCACAGCCGTTGACACCCAAGCGACTCGCAGAGCTTGGAGTCTCCCCCGGTCTGATGCCCCGAACGCACAGACCCGAATACCTAAACATGTAGTTTGCAGTTGAGGGTTTAGGGGTTTAGGTGTTTAAAGGTTTAGAGTTGAGGGGTTTAGGGCTTAAACTCTGGCTTTAACGTAGACTCCGTATATACTATATACATGGGTGCATGGACACTTGGGGTATTCGATTGGGTTGATTATCCCACTGTTCTCAGTTGCAGCATAGTCCCTAAGGATCCATGTGCTTATATGGTATATACTTAAGCCTTAAAGTACCTATCTAGGAACTGAGTATATACAATTTCGTACATGAAGGCTTAAGGGGGTGTCGTTCCAATTTTGCGGGGCTATTATCCCGTTGGGTCCATGTGAGGTAGAAACAACCTAATATGAATGGGTTAGGGTTTAGGGAGAACTCTTTGTTTGAACGGCCTAGGCTTGCAGGGTCTATGTCGGGCTTTGGGATTTCAGGGTTCGGGTATGGGGCTTGGCATGGGGTTTCAAAGAGATGGTGTACGTGCAAGATTCATTCGAGGTTCAGGTGCTGAAACTGCAGGTATACGGCTTGCGGGTTGAGGATCGTGTCAAGAATGTCTGGGTTTAGGATGCGGCGAATACAGGCTTACGAGTTTCAGGCGTTCTGGGTTGAGCTTCGGTGATTTGTGTTCGGGGTTTTGTCCTTGAATTTTTCCCTAATGATCATATGCTTACCAAACATACTCACCTAGGTTCCTTAGTAGCCCCTTTATAATAAGGGTACCCTTTTTCCTACTATTCTGTTTTAATAAGGAGACCCCCCAAGCAATAAGGGCAAAAGGGTACCTTGCAGGAACCTAGCCACTTACAAACCGACCATCCTCACCCCGGTACTTAGGCAATTATTACTTACTTACCCAATAGGCCACAGAAATGAAAGGTTAAACTTTCCGATTCCTACTAAACTATAAGAGCCCAAAACGTCTAAAGGTGCAGTATTGGGCCATAAAGGTGGTTTTCAACTGCGCATCATGCCCGGCGAACCCCGGCGAGCTCTTTTTCTTCTCGTTCGCACGACGGAGCCAAGCGTCATGATGACTAAAAGCAGAGGGCTACCTAGAGGCCTAATTGCCTACCTTGGCTAAGTATGTAAGAACCAGCTGGCTGCCAGTGGGGTGCTATACACGTGTGCATGTGTGCAGATGCACATATGTTGTACACATATGTACATGCATATGTGTGTGTATATATATGCACATGTATATATATATATATATATATATACTGTAAGCATATGTAGGCATGGATATAGATATAGATATAGACGTAAATACAGTTATAGATATTCATATATGGGTGTTCTGCTTTTTCCCTGCGCTCCTGGCACGGCGGAAAGTCGGAAACAAATGGCCACCATGTGCATTTCGATATTAAACATACATACATACATACATACATACATACATGCATACCTACATCCAGGCAGGCAGGCAGGCAAGCAAACATGCACCATCTTTTCATTAATGAATACATATGCATGCGTACATGCATGCATGCATGCATACATACATACATACATACATACATATGAAATGTACATACGTATTTAATGTACAGTCCCCAATGTGATAGTGTAATATGGTCGCCGTTATGTGGGTGTGTGGGCCTCATGGGATCGCCACAACCCTGAGCCCTATCAACCCATGTTTGGCAAAGGTTCCCCCCCCCTAACTCAAAGGGGGAGGGGTTGCAGGCGGCCTTAGGGCCCATCATAAGGACCTGATAAGCCCAATTTCAGGAAGTATAGTCCTCCAACCCCTTTTCCCCCCAACCCCCTAAGGGTCCCTATCACTAACTGTCGGAACCGAGCCGGGGGAAAGGCCAGTCCCACCCCCAAAATTTCTCTTTTTCTGTTTCAAACTCTTGGGTTTAGTTTCCAAAACCCTTCAGCACATAGACTTCAGAGTGCTAGGTGCTGCTAGGTGCCCAAGTCACCCCTTGACAAAAAGGTCGGCCACTTAACAATAACGGCACCTGTTTCGGTATTGCTCAACTCTGAAAGACAGAACCCGGAATGAACAGTGCGAAGGGACACATGTGGGGGACGGCGTGGAGTTGGTTGACCAAGCAGTAGCAGGAACTATGTTGAGAGCAGAGGTATAACACATAAGGCCTCACGCAATAATTTATGTGAGTGGTTGTCAAAATCATGATCTTTTTTGGATCCCTAATATAGTACGGCACCTAATATTTAGGGTCCCAAAAAGGGGACCAGACTTTTGACAACTACCTATGTGAGCCCTAAACTCCCCCAACAAAATTGGCCCGTAAGGCCTCAAGATAACCCGGATAACCAGGGCACACAAACTGCTGTGGAAGCCTGAAGCACCACTATAAACCCCATAAGCCCTAGACCCTAAACCCTAAGCTTAGGTACCCAATAAGCCACAGAAATGAGAGGTGAAACTGTCCGACTCCTACAAAACTAGAAGCCCAGAAAGCTTAAAGGTTGGGTATTGGGGATCTACGTAAACCTACTTGTCGGGTATCGTGGGGAACTAAAGGTTAACCTTTTGGGTTATATAGGGATGATATAGGGACTATACTACCCACAAAAGGTTAAAGGTTACCGACTCGACTACTAGGGTAAACCCTAAGTGGGGAGTCAAGGTTGACAAAGCCTCACGATTTTGGCGCGGCGAGCCTGGCGCTGATCCGTTGCTCTGAAAGTTGAGGTAAGCGTCAGTTTGGGTTTAGGGTTTAGGGGTTTGGAAGATCGGGCTTAGGGTTTAGGCTTCGGGTGTCATTTAGGGTATGGGGTTTAGGATTTTAGGTCTTCAAAGGTTCCATAGTACTGGTTCCTGCCTGCTTTCAGGATGCCTCTTACGCTTCTAGAAAGGCGACCGTTCGTCAAACTTCGGAAGGATCCTTAGCGCTTCAATGGTTTCGTTGCCATCTGAAGGTTCAGAGTTCGAAAGGTTTAGGGTACAGGGTATAGGGATTAAGGGTTAAAGGTTTAGGCATGCCTGTTGATAACATCACAACGCATTGGAATTACGAAGTAGTTTGGCATTCGTTCTTTTTGGCGTTCGATGGTGCAAGGACTCGCATTGTGCACTTAGTTTCGGGCCTCCTTAGTGTTAGCATGCCTACTTGTCGGCTATCATGGGGAACCAGAGGTTAACCTTCTTGGTCATATAGGGATTATACAGGGACTATACTACCCAAAAAAGGTTACAGGTTACCTACTCTACTACTAGGGATGCATGTTCGGTCGTGCGCCGTCAGACTTTGAATTGGGGTAAATAGTCTGCTACACCTGAAGCCACCGACCCTGCTCCAACATCTCGCAATTCTAGACATTCTGGTGCAACTGCAGGTATATAGGGTTTAGCGTCTTCGTTAGCATCTCTTTGCTGACCTGCCTAAGGTCATGCCGAAGACTCTTCTCCCCAAAACCTGGCCTTGAAAAAGAAATGGGGTCAGGTTAGGGTTTAGGGTTTAGGGTTTAGGGTTTAGGGTCAGGGATCATCGAGACTAAGGAATTACGGAGTAGGGATTTAGGGTTTGCGCCCAAGGGATTATGGGTAATTACCCTAAACCCTAGACCCCTAAACCCCAAGCCCTTAGAGGTGTTTCTACACCCAGACCTCACACCCAGGAGCCCGAGCCTCAATTAGACCATCTGCCTACAGCCGACAGCCTAAAACCACAAATCATGATCCCGCCGCGGTGCTTCCCGGCCTTCAAAGGATAAACAGATGCATTCTCAGCAAATTCCACCACCTGGGACTGAGCAGTGCGATTGTCAAATATGCTCTTCTCTTCCTTCCGTGTCTGCCTCTGTTTGTGTTGTCCGTTTGTTTATATTTGTGTCGACTGCTTTTGGTGTGTGTGTGTGTGTGTCTACTGACTACGTGGCCTATCATAGGGTCCGCATCACGAGGGTGCCTGGCGGGACCAGGTAGCTGAGCGTACATGGGACTTAGTAACTAGGGTTATAATTCGGATAACTATACTTATAATTACTTATAACCCCAATTAGGGTACTTATAACCCTACTTACTAAGTCCCATGATCCTCCAAGTAGACCCCAAACCCAAATCCGGAAACCTCAAAGACCAAGGTGGGTAAGGTTGATGGCGAAGCCCTCCACCCTGACTCTTCGCCCCAAATCTCAAAAAGGGTTTAGGGTCTAGGGTTTAGAGTTTAGGGTTTAGGGCTCTCAACCACCGAACCCAATGGCTGTTCAGATTGAGACCCTGGCCCATGATGTACCCTCGTCGCTGGTCTTTCCTCAGATATGGAAGCAAAGCGACATTCGGGCTCAGGTAGTACGTGCAACAGGGCCACTACTTAGAGGGGTTGCTAGGTCGATTGGTGTTAAATGATGACGGTTGTGATGATGATGGTGATGGTGACAGTGAGTGAGGGTGCCGGTGGTGGTGATGATGATTATGCTTTTTCGGCTACGGTTGCGATGATGGTGATAGAGATGGCGATGGTGATGATTTTGATGATGATGATGATGATGACGATGAAAATGAACAGGAAGACTTCTACAAGTGCTGCTACTCCTCCCGCTGCTTTGTTTTTAAGGACGACTCTGTCCGAGTCCCACGACACAGAAGAGCGGAACAAAACAACCACCACCAACTCCCAAGCTCAGGACTGCGAAATTCGTAAATCCCACGCTGCGGCTGAACAAGGGTGAAGTTTGATGAGGGATGTGACACGTCTAAATTACAAAGTTCGCCCTTTCACAATAAGGCTGCCCCTTTTCCCACTGTGTGGCTTCAATCAGGAACCCAACCAAGCAAAAACATGGCAAAGGGCATTACTGGAGAACCCAAATTACATCTATTCCAGAGGAGCCCTAAACCCCCATAAACCTTAATCCCCAACCGCCCTAACCCCAACTCCTATCCTGTTGGTACGAGAAGCTTCCTGTCGCGACTCCTTGATCGTGACGACTTCTCCCGAACGGGACGCATCCTCTGAGGCAGATATCGGAGCTGCCGGTTAGTAGCTGGTTATTTTCGGGACTTATAAGTACCATAACCCCAATTGGGGTCCCTTGTAGGGTACGTATAACTCTACTGATTATCTACTTACTAAGTCCCCCGACCCTTCAAGTCAGGGGTTAGACAGGGTACTCTAAGTTCCTCTAAAGGGCTCTAGAAGGGCTTAGGGATTCCGAAAATTAGGGGGTACCTCATTTTTGGGGGTCCTTTTTAACAAGGAGCCTTCCTTTTGTGGAAATCACTATATTAGGCCCCCCCCCCTATTTTCGGAAACTTCCATGGGGCTTAGGGTGGGTCTTTTCGGTGACATGGCCGATACATGAAAGTAACGGGGGTGGCTCCTATCCTCGTGTCCCCAAAGAGTTTAGGGTTTGTATCCTTGCGTCCTGAAGCTAAGCTGAGAAACATTGGGTTTGCTTATGGCAGGGTTGAGGATTTAGGGTGTCCCCAACGATGCTGCTAAGCTGAGAAGCATAGCCAAAGCCTCATACAAGAGTAGCTCCAGAAGGTGGGCTTCAACTGACCCCACGGCAAATCAACCCCGGACGATGGTAATATAGGAACCTGATTAATTAAGAAGCTATCAGGATTTTTCCACGAGTAGCTAGTATATTGGGGCTGTAGGACCAGGGCTTCTTCCTAATTAGGTTCCTACATTACCTGCGGACGCAAGCAGCAACTCGACATTTTAGCTCTGGCCGATGATGGGCGGGTGAAACCTCTCCCCCACACCGCCGGCTTTAAGCATCTCATTGTATCCCTGTCCTCCCAGGGCCAACTCTGCTTGCTCCTTCCCGGAAATCGGCAAATCCTTGTGCTCCAAGAGCCCAACCTGCCGAAGCACTGAGGCCTGATCCCAGTAGATGCGCTCGGAAGTGAGTTTCCAGCGGCCCTCCTCCTTCTTCTGTTCTTCTTAAGGAACCCAGAAGGAGGAAACCATATGGTGTCTTAAACCAAATACCCTAAACTTTGTTTACTACAGATCCCCATCATGGCAACTTGAAACTAAACTCCTTAACCCCAAGTACCCAATTATCGTATACTCTCCCGAAATATTAACCTGCACAACTACTAGCCAAAACCCAAGTACCTACTTGTTCTGTCTTTTGGAGCCTTAGCCCAGACCCCGGGAGGATCCAAAAAGTAGATCCCTTAATGGGGTTTCCTATAAAGGGCCCTTTGTAGTCTAGGGCCCCGAATTAGGGGATCTACTTTCTAGATCCTCCCGGGGGTCTGGGAGGGTGACAAGAGCCCAGCCTTGCCGAAGGAGACGCTGGCCACTAGAGGGATACGAATGGGAAGGTGCGTCGGGGGTACCCCAGGCAGCATCCAGTCCACTTCGGAGGTGTGGTTCAAACATACCACCATTTCCTGAGTCTAGTTGGGGTTTGGGGTTTAGGGTTTAGGGGTTTAGGGTTAAGGGGTTAGAGTTGGGTTTCGAGATATCACCATTTGCTGAGTCTAACAAAGGTTTAGGGTTTAGGGTGGTTCAGTTGTTTAACGAATTGACTCTACATAAGCTGGTGGTTCAGAGATATCACCATTTCCTGAGTCTGACTTAAGTCACAATCCCAAGTAACTTGTTGCAGGAACTGAGTTGCCAAAATACGGATCCCATACTACTTGTGAAGGAACTGAATGTAAGTTGCCAGGCATCTATCACAAATTATATGGTTTCCGTAAGAATTACGGCAACTCAACTTAATAAACTTCCTGAACAAGAATTTCCATATAAGTTATGGTAACTTGGCTGGGATTCCAGAAAAAGCCTAAACCCTAAACCCCTAAACCGCTAAACCGAAACCCCTAAACCAAGAAAACCCCTAAACCCTAGACCCATTAAAGCAAAGAAACAATGAATCCTAAACCCCTAAACCCAAAACACAAGCCCAGCTTCATCTACCAGCGACCCATCGGCCACACTAACCGTCCGCTTCAGCGGCAGCAGCTGCATGGGAGGGTTCTGGAAGATGAAATGGTTCTCCTGGGCCCGGTTTAGGGCGTTAATGATTCGAATAGGGTTCCTTTAAAGGGGTCCTTTAAGGGTGCTATAAGGGCTCTGAAACAAGCGTTGGGTGTAGGGTTTAGGGGTTTAGGGTTCTTTCTAGGAGGTTTCAGGGTTTAGGGTATAGGGTTAAGGGTCTAAACTTACCCAATGAGCCACACAAATGAAAGGTCAAACTTTCCGATTCCTACAAAACTATTATAAGAGCCCAAGAAGTTGCAAGGTTTGGGCACCTTAAGCCCTAAACCCCTAAACCCAGCAAACGTATCAAAAAAAAACACATCTCTAGCATCGGCCAAGTCTCGTAGAAGTAGGACAGCAGATCCAGCCCAGAGCCGCCCACAAGGGTCGGGAGATGGGCCACCTTGCTTCGCCAAACCCTACTTGGAGCTTCATGGGTAGTTATGAAGGTTCTTTAAGGGTCCCTTTAAAGGGATCGATAGGGGACTTTTCACCCCACTTATAAGAACCCATGAACCTCCAAGTAACCCTACGTGTGCAAAAACTTGACATTCAGTTACTCTCAGAAATAGCGACCCAAAGTTGCCACATCCTAAACCCTGGTGCCAGATGGCAGGGAAAGTTGGATCCTCAATACCTGCCCATGGGAATGGGCTCTTTCAACGCTATACCGGCCTAGAATTGGATATCTTATCCCAAATCCTCAAGCCGGAAAAAAACCTTCTGACAATCTCCTAAACCCTATACTAGCTCAGTATTGGAAATGTTGTCCCAAAGCCTCAAGCCCTATAAACATCTTATGACAATCCGCCATAAACCCTACCTAAACCGTGTACAAGCACCTTACTTGCCCAACAAGCCACAGAAATGAAAGGTTAAACTTTCCGATTCCTACTAAACTGTAGGAGCCCAAACGGTTTAAAGGTTGGGTACTGGGGGTCTAAGAAACCCTAAATCTTGTACGGGCACCGAGGGAGGCGAAGAACGCGTCATGGTTCGCATGGTCTCTGCCGTGCTCTTCTTGGCCGGATCGAACTCATAAGCCAGGTGCTCTTCCTGGGCTTATACATACTGGTCGGGCATCATGGGGACCTAAAGGTTAACATTTTTGGTTTTATACGGATTATATAGGGGCTATACTACCCAAAAAAGTTAAAGGTTACCTGCTCTACTACTAGGCATACCAGAGAGATCTAGAAGAGTCTAATATAGGGGCCTTATAATAATTACCTATACTATTTTGGGGGTTCCATATGATAAAAATTGTGCAATAAGCCAGGTGCTCTTCCTTACCCCTTAATATAGGGGCCTTAATAATTAAAATAAATAGGGTGTTGGGGCCCATTGTACTATAGCTACAATAAGGAACCCCACAAAATAGTACTGGTAATTAATTATTTAGGCCCCTAGATTAGGGTCCAGTGCCCTTTCTAAGGTGATCTTTACAGGGATTTCCTGCAGAATCCTTGTGAGTAAGTAGGGTTCTGTGGAGTTCACTGCATAGGGATCTAACGGTCCATGTACCCAAGCAGTATCTACTTCACCTTAAACTACTCTACGTTTAGATGGACCTTTTGGGGGTGCTTCCCAACACCGAAGCAAAAATCAGAAATCACAAGAGTTAAATTTCAATATACGAGCCACGAAACGTCTAAACTTTCAGTTTGTCACTAGCATAAGTGCTATAGCATTTAAAACTTCTTAGAATACCAAGGAAAGAAAATTTGGAAGTTGCAAACCCTAAACCAGGCTTCCCAAAGCGAGATGAGCTCGAGCCTCTCCTGTGCCTCAGAGTGCGGAGGGAAGCGAAGAAGCAGGGCAAAGCCCACCAGTGACAGTGATGGCACCAGCAAAGAGGGCGCGACCGAAAGCCATCCGAAGCTAGTCGATTCCGCCCGACGAGACGCCATCCTAAACAATAAACCCCGAACCCCAAGTCTCCACCCTCAAACTTACAAGCCGAAAACCCCAAAGCCTACGTCCTCAACCCCAAAGCTTGAAAGCCTAAAACCCCAAAGCCCAAAGCTCCGATTCAACGCCTAAAACCCCGAAACCAACCGCGAAGCCGTCCCCAAAAACTATCCGAACTGCGGGCCGGCA
The DNA here is from genome assembly GCA_905221615.1 of Symbiodinium sp. CCMP2592. Lineage (NCBI taxonomy): Eukaryota > Dinophyceae > Suessiales > Symbiodiniaceae > Symbiodinium > Symbiodinium sp. CCMP2592. The sequence continues at coordinate 131,518 of CAJNDT010001835.1, read as the reverse complement.
GCTTCAGAGGAGGAGTGTAGGGTTTTAGGGTTTGGGGGGTTTAGGGGTTTAGGGGTTCAGCGTTTAGGGCTTGGGGTTTAGGGTGACTTAGTAACTAGTAATTTAGTAATTGAAAGGATTTGTAACTATCATAACCCCAACGAGGAACCCCCCTAAAAGGGTACTTGTAAGTCTACATATAACCTGCTCGCTGGTTCCCCCGACTCTCCAAGCAAGCTGGTGAGTCTAGGGCTGGGCCCCTCGTAGGAGAGGGTCCAATACTCTACTCAAGGGTTGAAACCATGGGCCCCTAGCATGGGCCCTTAACCTTGTGATCCATCCATAGCTACTATATAGACTCTTAAGGGTCCCTAGAGCTCCCTCAAACAGGCCTTAGGGTCCATATTAGGGGCCCATACTTCTAACCTTAGATCTACGTAAGCAACACAAAAACTCTGCTTTTCTAAAAGTCTTAAGTGCCTATATGGAGGATACTTGCCCAAACCATGTTTATAGCTTCCTACTGTCGAAACCCCTTTTCTTACTATATAATTAGGTACTTTTAGGACCCTTTGGGTTTTAGTTTGGGGGAGAAGTGTGCGTGCTGAAGAGCCGCTCGGGAGACCGCAACTATGATGGGACTATGCAAGAACTATGTTGTTGCTCCTACGATAGATCTTCTTTCTAGACCCCCAAAAGTAGGTAAGATAATAGACCAAAACCTATAAAAGGCCATTATTCTACATGCTTGCGGGGTCCGGGGTCTTCTTTATCATCATCACCATCATCATCATCCACACAATCCTAGTTCATTGTTGGGATAGCATTTAAAATGTACAGTTTTATTCCCTATTGGGTTCAAGTACCCATAAGAATGTAAAATGTTACCCAACTCTGACAAAGAATCATCAGAGGGAGCCTTAGGGGGGGGGGGTGGGGGTAGAGTGCCTTCACACCCGGAAGCAGGAGCTGATAAGGGTCGAAGAAGGCCTACTTCAGGAATGGTCCCCTTACCCCCCCCCCTTCCTTCCTACCCACTAAGGTTCCTTCTGAAAAATCTTCATCGTCAGCAAAAACAGCATCATCTTCATTTGATATCGCTTCATGTCGTTAAATGTGCACTTCGGAGCTTTAACCCAAAATTTGGTTGACGATGCAGTGAGTTGCTGTGGTTGGGCTGCTCACTCTGACATTTTTCTGACACCCCAGCAACAGGAATCCGGATGCTTGGAATCGGCATTCGTGCTTCGTCCCGCTCCATTGCAACTTACGTATGGCCACATTGTGAATCTTGTTGTAGGGCCTAGGCCCATGATAAGTCGAACAGTACTTGTCAGGGTTGCTGCCTTTTGGGTAGAGTACGATGTCAAGTACAGCCTTGTGTGCCCTTACCAACCCAACCCCAAACCCTAAACCCCCTAAACCCAGGGTTCATGGTGCCAAATTCCTGAATCCTAATCCGAACCCCAACAGTGTCCGGACGTCCTCGGTGGCGACATTTCCTTCTTTTTGAGGACCGGATTTCTCAGTCTCTCGAGCCTAGGACAGTCTTTTTGGGTTTGGGGTTCAGGGCTTAGGGTTTAGGGGTTTAGCGTTTAGGGGTTTAGGGTTTATGCGTTTAGGATTCACGGATCTTAAAGAGTGTCTCCCTATAGGTCTGTATTAGAAATAAGTGCCCAAGTAGAACTCTTTCGGAGTTGGGGTTTTGGGATTCAGGGCTTTGCGCTTAGAGGGTTTAGGCTTAGGTTTTCGGTGCATAGAAATCAGAAGGCTTCGCGGCCGGAGCGAATGATTGTCTTATGGACTTACAAGTACCATGACTCCAATTACTTTTAGGGGTTTAGGCTGGTGTTCTATTCATAAGGTCCCGAACATGCAAGCATGAGGTACCCAATCCAAAATGATCATCCGTCCACCCTGAAACCCTAAACCCTCATGGGTTTCGGGTTGGGGTTTCTTACTTACCACATAAGCCACAGAAATGAAAGGTTAAGCTTTCCGACTCCTACTAAACTATGAGAGCCCAGAAACTTTGAAGGTTGGGTATTTTGTAATATCCTTAAGGGAGGGGGCTCCAATGGGAGTATATAGCCTAGTGATCCCTAATTCTCCCTAGTACTCCCTAAGGTTCCCTTACAGTCCCCTAAGGATTCCCTATACCCTCCTCCGTTGGGTATTGGGGATCTAAGGTCTACTTAAAGGGTCATGGGACTTAGTAACTAGGGTTATAATTAGGGTAACTATACTTATAATTACTTATAACCCCAATTACGGGACTTATAACCCTACTTACTAAGTCCCATGATCCTCCAAGTGGGATTTGCGGAGCGTGCACGCAAAACCAAGCCTACCCAACTGGAATCCGTAAAAGCCTCGGACCCTTCAAGCCCCTGTACTTATGCCTCTGTCGGAACCTCACAGAACCCTCACAGATACAGGGACCTGAATAATCAGAATAGGGTTTTGGAGTATGTTATACTATCATTACAAAAAGGAATCCCCAAAACCCTATTCTAATTATTGGATCCCCTACACTACACCCCTTATAGTACCCATGTAGAAGCCCTTATAGTAGAGTAGCTCTTATAGAACCCTTACAGAACACCTACTCATGGGGAACTTTGGTCGCTTCGGCTGAGAACCGTGCGCAGCTTTCTGGCGGTCTGCCTTTGTCGGCAGGTTGGCCACCTCCAGCTCTGAAACAAGCGTCGGGGCCTTGTAATATAGGGGCCTGATCAGTTAGAATAGGGTTCCTTTAAAGGGGTCCTTTAAAGGATGTTATTGAGGGAGCCACAGTAAGGTTCTGTGATACAGGGGCCTGGAACAAACGCTGGGCCTTGTACTGTACGGGTGTTACAGCGTTCTTTCTTCTAAAGGGCCGTAAGTAACTATATGGAAAATGTAGAGTTTCTTTATCGGAATTACTATTATGACTTGGGGAAGTATCCCCCGCAACAGTACCTGGGACCCTTTGGGTTTCAAAGGGGCCCCAAGCTTGACTAAGCGACGATGGAGCACACGGACTCGGTAGGTGGCCAATCTTATTTACAATGCCAGTAAGGGGCGACTGGATCACGAATGAGAATGAGTTATGGATGGCAGGGCCAAAACCGTCAAGGGTGGCTTAGTTTAGGGTTCAGGGTTTACGGTCAACAAAACCTACTGTTTCAGGTGCTATACCCTGTAATGAAGGGCTCCGAACCTCGTAATGTGTTGTAGGGCTGCAGCTTCTACAGCTGGAGGCGTACGTTCCTTAAGTAACGAACATTCCCGAAATTATGACAAGCCCCACTCTGAATACAACTTCAAGTTTCTTGCCGTGGCTGACGGGGTCTTGGGGCTCGGTGACTAGAAGGCTTACAGCGAGGGTTGCGGTCAGTGCTCAGAGTCGTTTGATGGGTTCAAGGTCCCAGGTTTGGTTTTATAGTGTCTTCTTGGAGGGTCGGGGGACTTAGTAAGTGGTTATTCTTCAGACTTATCCGTCCCATAAACACAATTAGGATCCCTGCATAAGTCTACTTATTATCTACTTACTAAGTCCCCCGACCCTCCAAGTTGGGGGTATGGAGTTTTGGGTTTAGTGGTAGGGCTCGCAGGTAGGTTTCTTAGGGTTTCGGCTTTGGGCCTTCGAGCATATACTGCTGATGGACAAAATCCTGCATTACCCATTACAAGGATACCTTTTAAGGGGTTCCTTTAAGGGATCTATAGGGTTTTAGGGTCTAGGGTTTAGGGATATAAATCCTGCATTAACCATTAAAAGGAATATACCATACTTCCCATAGTTTAGAGTCCTTAGGGTCATGCAGGATTTTGTCCATCAGCAGTAGCTCTAGCAAATCACTTCAAACGAAGCTACCATCTTGCTTACCCAGTAAGCCACAGGAATGAAAGGTTAAACTTTCCGACTCCTACAAAACTGTACGAGCCCAAAAAGCTTAAAGCTTAGGTATTGAGGATCTCAGGAAGTTTAGGCCTTAGGGCTAGATGGCTTGGTCTATATCAGATTTGAGGTGGTCCGGGCTGAATGGTCTAGGGCCAAAAAGTTTAAAGGTTGGGTATTCGGCATCTAAGGCCATGTTGTGAATGTTGTGGGGCTGGGGTTGAATGATTGGTTCTTCTAAACTTTCGGGCTCGAGGGTGAAGGGTGAAGGGGGTCAGGCGGAAACTTCCCTGTCTACATAAGCCCAAAGGCTAACCTCTGCGTCGAAAGGTACGGGAAAGGTGCGGTTCAAACAAAGGCTTTGTAACCTTATGCCGTCCGGATTTCGATTCCGTGGGTATTCGGAGTTGGTGCCTGCAGTTCGGATTGAATGCTGCAGTCACTTCCCGGGGTTAAGTATATATACTACTGGGTGGTTGTCATAATTATGATCCCTTTTTGGGCACCCTAAATCTTAGGTGCCGTACTATATTAGGGACCCAAAGCAGGACTGTGATTTTGACAACCGCCCTACTAAGTACATGGACTCTTACCAAGGGTAACAGCATTGCAAAACCAACAGCCTCACCCGTGGAGCTGGAGACCCTTCACCTCAAAGCCCCAGACTCTAGACCAAAACCTTAAACCCTAAAACCCCAAAACCTGAACCCTAAGCCCCAGACCTTGAGCCCTAAACCTCAAATCCCTAAACCTTATAAGCCATTAAACTAAACCCCAGACCCTACACCCCAAACCCCTAAACTGTAAACCCCCAAAGCCAAAAGCTCTGGACCAACACCTTAATCCCTAAATCCTAAACCCCAAACCAAAACCTTGAGCCCTAAACCTAAAACCCCGAAGCATAACCTCAAACCGTGACCCCTCAACCTCAAAACCGTAAACCATAAACCCCTATAAACCCATAGCCCAAAACCCTAAACCCGTAAACCCTCAAAGTCCCATGATCTCTTGGAGCTCTGGCATTCGTCGTCAAGGCGTTCCTTGCCCCGGACCGGGGTGATGGTGCACCTTACAGAGCTTCTGGGCCAAGATACGCTAGGCTTTTATGGTTTAGGGGTTTAGTGCATGTCGGCGCGGCGAAAAACATGAGCCGGGTTGAACTCATGGTAGCATTGTGGAAGGATATCTTGATGTGCAGGCCATGACATGTCCCAGCCGTAGCGGTAGTCCACGGGGAAGCCGATCCTCATCGAAGCTGTCATGAGCAACGGGCTCAGTCGACCGCTTCCAGAGCACAGCTCGGAGAACTTCCCTCGTAGGCCCCTTCCGGAGGAGGCCGTGAGCCAAGGTGTCACATTTCTTGGCGTGATTGGCTTCCTTCCAGCTGCCAGGCTACAAAGGGATCATCCTTGTCGGTCCACGTGTCGGTCGTTCGTGATTGCTCGTCTCAGGGCACTGCGTAGGAGGTTGTCTCTCAGCCGTCCTTGTGCTCAGGAGAAAGGGGCCATGTACCCAAATAGTATATAATTTGGGCCCAATGTACCCATATAGCGAGTACTTTAAGGCCAATGTATATCCTATTTCGGTACATGGATGGACTACCATTGAAGTAATCGCACCTTTGTAAACTGGTCTCGGAACTACGAGCCGGGGCAAGCGAGTGGAGCCTATGTGCAAACTGCCGGTGCACTGTACCTGCAAACCGGACAGTGGCCTTCGTTGACCTCATCTCTCACTGTGCCAGCTGCATGCACCTCACCCTCACCTTTTCTTTGAGCGACGCCTGGATCCGGAGCCAGCTGATCAAGCAAGGCACGCAAATGAAGTAACTTGCGGATCGACGACGTCTGCAATATCTATTCCAGATCGAAACTGGCGACTCGGCTGAACGCGGGCATGGGTTTAGGGGTTTAGGGCTTGGGGTTTAAGGGTTAGGGTTTGGGGGTCTAGTAGGGGGTGAGGGGTTGAGGGTTATACGCGAAGGCTGACAAACCCCAAAGCCCCAGGCCTGATTGACAATGGAGCTATCTCGCTCCTTCAGTTCAAGACACTTAAGCACCCGCTATAAGGCTCGGAAGAGCCTCAATCTAAACTGCTTTTCGTGCCGAACCACCTCAAAGTATGGGCCGTTAGAATCCCGCGGGTTCTCCAAGGCTTAAACCCTCCAGGGGCCGAAACCGTAAATGGAGATCTGGATAATTATTTGCACTTTGCTTAGGCCTTTCACGTGCCTAAGCAGCACTGCTTCTCGAACCACAAACCAACCGTTTAAATCTAGAACTCCAAACCCGCAAACCCTGAAGCCTAAAACCCTATCCCTAAACCCTAAACCCGGGGCCTAAAACCTGCATGGAACCCTAAACCATAAAAATACCCGACCAGACCCACAAACATGCTCAAGTCCCAAACCCTCGATCCGAATCTATCAAAGGGGAAAAGGAGGGACCCCTTATAACAGCTATATTACGGGTATTTTAAGGGTATATACCTAGGGGTCCCCATTAAGGGTCCCTCCTTTTGCCCTTGGAATCTACCAAAATCCCACACTTCTAACTCTACCTGTAAACCAAATCCTTCACTCGTATGGTCACATAGCGCCTAGATTCCGAAATCTAGTACCTTGTTGGGGTTGCCTTGGGTCTAATACTATGCCCGCAAACTCAAAACAGCTGACCCTCTCCACCTCAAGCCCCAAACCTTAAGCCCTGAAGCCCAGGCGTCCCTGCTTTCCGAAGCCGGTGCTGGGACAGCAGAACCTCTCCGACGCCCAAAGACATCCAGGCCTCGCTGACAAGGTCCTAGGGTCTCGAGTTTCGGGCTTTGGGGTTTTTGGAGCTCCAGGGGTAAGGACGGAATTTGCAAGGTTTACATGGCGCTGTAGGGTTTCATGCGGCTGGGAAGCGTGTGTAAGGCTTTATGGCATGCTCTGGCAGGATTAGGGCTTTCGATTCTTACATTTGGGGACATGGTCGGTCTATCGTATAGGTGTGTGTATATATATATATATATTAAATGTGTATGTATATATATACACACACACATATTATGTAAGTGTATATGTATGTACGGATGTATGTGTGCATGCATGTATTCTGTATGTACGAATGTATACAAGTATATGTCTGTATGTATGTATGCATGCATGTAAATATGTACGTCTGTACGTATGCACGTACGCATGCATGTATGTGCATGTCTGTATAACGTATCGTATCGTATGCGCATGTGTACTGGGTACGTGTCGTGTCGTACCGTATATGTATGTATGCATGTCTGTACGCACATATGTATGTATGTACACACGTATGTATGGATCCATGTATTTGCATGCATGCATGCAGGCATGGACGCATGTATGCATGAATGCATGTACGTACGTATATGTGCAAGTATGCATGTATGTATGCATAAAAGTATATATGTACATATGTATGTATGCGTGTATGCGTGTAGGTGTGTAAGTGTGTATATGTACATATAATCTACATATGCAGAGGTAAAGGACCTGGGGGGTAATCTATTGAACCGCCCTGTTTGTCGACTCCGAGCATCAAAACGCAGACTGCTACCTGAAATCCTGCGGACCTTCACAGGAATTCCTTTACGGACCCTTGCAGATTGCTCGCCTCCGGTGGCTTCAGCGATGATCTCCTTCAAGCATCTCCGACAAACAACAGAAACAGCATGATCAAGAGTCGTGAGGATACTTGGAGGGTCATGGGACTTAGTGAGTTGGGTTATTAGCTAATTGGGGTTATAAGTAACTATAAGTACAGCTACCCGAATTATAACCCTAGTTACTATGTCCCATGACCCTTTAAGTAGGGGCTTCGGCTCTCGGGGTTGCGGTGCGGAATGGGGTTTGTTTGGTTCCTTGTTGTGTTGGGCTTGGGTGTTTGGAACCTTGGCGAATTGCCAAGGCTTTTCGCACCCCAGCGTTTATGAACAGCTGAAGGCTACTACTGCTGCCCCTGCTACTGCTACTGCTACTGCTACTGCAACTGCTGCTACTGCGACCCTGCTAGAGTCATGAAAGCCTGAGAGTCATCATGGCGTCATGCCTCTAAGTCTCTAAGGCACACTGAACCATACATCATGTGTACAACTGAGGTTGGGAGCTGCAGAAGTCGGGAGCTTCAACTTGTTCCTAACTACCTAGCCACCTGAATCTGATGCAGCATGATAGCCTAGAAGCTGCCCCCACCCTGTAATAGTGACCATAAGGGATATATATATATATATATCTATAATTATATTAGGGCCCTGTTATGTTCCTATTATACCACTATTACAGGGTGGGGGCAGCTTCTAAATGATAACACACCTCGATTTCCACAAAACGACACGACAAGAAGAATCTCACAGCAAGATGCACCCAAGTACACAACCCCACATAAACCATTACACCGGAGCTCCTCTGACCGGTCTATGGACGATTCGTCCCGCTCATAGTAGCCTTAGCACTGAGCTCCGCCCCTTCAGCGAAGGCTCCGGACTGAGGGGCTGCTTAAACCCGAAACCCTTAAAACAAAAACTGAAAAATCCTGAACCCTAAACCCGAAACCCCAAAACCCAAAACCCCGAACAACTGTAGGTTGGATGTCAGATTGATGGGGGGGACTGACAGCTTCTTGCGACTAGGGTTCGGACTTTTTCTGAACTAGACATCGTAGTTCCTTCCTTAAAGCTAAAGGGAATTACAAGGGCTCTATGTGGCTATTGTAAGTAGGGCAGTTCTCCAAGTTTGGGTTTCTTTTCGGTACTGTTTACAAGGGTGCCTTACAATTTGGGGTTCCTAAAAAGGGGCCGTAATATAGAGAACTAGCCAAATTGTATGATGAAACCATGCCTTCGGTTCAGGATTTAGAGCTGCAAGGTATGTTCAGGCACCTCCTAGACTGTCCAAGCAGGCCCTCAGGGACACTGGACAAGCGACCGCCGACATGCCAAAGTGCAAGCCTCAAAACGTCTAATCCTCAGACACATGTGGGTGGTTGTCAAAATTATGCTCCCTTTTTGGGGCCCTATTATAGCACGGCACCTAATATCTAGGATACGCTAGCAGGGACTGTAATTTTGACAGCTACTCACACGTCCGGACCCGAATCACCAAGCCCTACATCCCGTGAAGGCTGGATCCTGGACTTACCCAATTATGCCACAGAAATGAAAGGTTAAACTTTCCGATTCCTACTATTGATCATATAATTCCTGCATTACCTTCAAAACCCTAAACTATGGAAATTATATATTATGGGTAATGCAGGATGTCTACCATCAACCCTACTATTAGGATTTACTTAGACCCCCAATACCAAACTTTTCAACTTTTGGGGCTCTTACAGTTTAGTTTCTAAACTATAAGAGCCCGACATGTTGACAAAAGTTGGGTATTGGGGATCTAAGTTATGAACCCTAAACCCTAAACCCCAAACCCTATTGGGGATCTAAGTTATGAACCCTAAATCCTAAACCCCAAACCCTATTGGGGATCTAAGTTATTTTTCCTAAACCCTAAACCCTATTGGGGATCTAAGCAAATCCGAAAGCCTCGGTCCCACGTCCTGCGATCTGGGCCCTTTCCCTGCAGTCCCGAAAAGCAAACACACTATCCCAAAGGGTCCAAAGTACCTATTTGGCAGAATGTAGAGTTCCTGTATTATTTGGAATTACTATCATGACTTGGGGAAGTATCCCCCATAGCAGTACCTAGGACTCTATGGGCATAATATCCCTGCAGTCCGAAAACTTGCAACTTATATTCCGGCGTGCAACTACAGAGGAAATAATTTACTCCGAAACCGTATATCCCCAACGTCCCAGACCCTCAACCCCACAACCAGGTACACTCACTAAACCCTTTATGCACGTCCTTCAAAGCTCTTGCATAAAATTCTGAGGCCTAGACCCCTATGTAATCCTTGAACTGAAGACCCACAGATCCTAAGCCCTTAAACCTCACATTGAACAAACAAAACATCCTACGGGAAAAGCACCTTTCCTCCAGAACCCGGCACCCTTCTGGCAACACCCTAAACCCTTAAAACCCTAAACCCAAAGGGCTTTTCGAAGTCCGGGGCCCTCAGCCTAAGGCTCCGTGATATGTATCTTTATCTGTATCTACATATACTAAGTGTATACATATATCTGTGTATGTATATGTCTATGTGTATGCATATACAGATGTACATACCATGTCATGTGTGCGTATATAGAACCGCGTTAAGGCCGTGGAATATACCATTGAAGCACATGGAGGCTTAAGCCCCAAACTCTAAGGCCTGTATAGAACCCTGACAAAGCCCTTAGAGTAACTCTTCTTAGCTCTTCAAAGAATGCTAGCCATAGAGGTCCTCTAAAGAAGGGGCAATTCTCAGAGTGACGTGGAGGTTGCTAGTGGTGATGTGAGTCGGATCACCACGTTGGTTTAATACGTAGGCAGGCCCCAACTCCAAGCTCAAGTACAGTGAACCCCATAAAGTTGGAAACCGGATTAACCCCAAATAGTGCTGGGATTCCGTACACATGACTCTTCAGGATTGAGGCTATTGGGTTTCCAACTTTTTGGCTTCTACTGTATAACACTCGCGGATTGGATTCTGTCTCGGGCCGGAGTTGCACAGAGGTGCCTATGTTGCTTGATTGGAAAAACAGCTGTCGGTTGTAGTAGGCCTACTTGTCGGTATCATGGGGAACTAAGGTTATATAGGGATTAAAAAGGGGCTATACTACCCAAAAAAGGTTAAAGGTTACGTACTCTACTACCTAGAGTCCTAGAGGGTCATACTCTACCCCCTTTTTGGGTTGCCTAATTTTATCGGTAGGATCTCCTATATAGAAAAGTAGGTACCTCAAAAGAGGTATAGAATAAGAGCCTATAGGTACTACGTAGGTAAGTCTCCGGAGAGATTTGCTGCAGCGACCATCGGTCTCTTCCACCTCCTTGTCCCTAAGGGTCCATGTGCCCAACTAGCTACTTAAGCCTTAAGTCCCTATGTAGGCACTTTAGGGCCTCAGTGTTTTCTATTTGGGCACATGGACCCTTAGGGTGTGCGCAGGCCATGGGTGCCGCTTCGATTCGTGGAAATGGCCGCGCAAGGAGCAAGTCGTCTTGCCTGCTCGATGCACTTGGGGAGGAACATGCGCCGGAAAGTATTCCCTAAACCGAACCTAATACCTAAACCCTAAACCCTAATCCCTAATCCCTAAACCCTAAACCCTAAACCCTAAACCCTAATCCCTAAACCCTAAACCCTAAACCCTAAACCCTAAACTCCCAGCCCTGAACATCCTAAACTCGTTAACAAGGGTGCATCCAAAACCCTTACGCAACCCTTATGGTAACCCTTCTTTGCCCTTCGAAGGGATCCTAAACATATTGCTTAGCCCAGGAGCCCTAAACCCGCTTACTTACCCAAGAAGCCACAGAAAGGAAAGGTTAAACTCTCCGATTCCTACTAAACTATCAGAGCCCAAAAAGTTTAAAGGTTGGGTATTGGGGATCTACGGCTAAGATATTGCTACACCCAGAGCGCTAAAGCCGCTAAAAGGGTGAAGTGGAGCCTGAAAATTACTACACAACCCGTATATAGTAACCGAGTAACCCTTCTTAGCCCTGCGAAGAGATCCTTGAAAATATTGCTAAAGCCGTTCAAAGGGTGAAGTGGAGCCTTCGGCTCAGTTTGCTTCCGAGCTGCCGCCTCCTCGCCCGAGTCCCTGCATCGCCCGAGCCTCCAGCAGAAGGATACTGTAGGGGTTTAGGATTTTGGCTTTAAGTGTGCAGGGCTTTGGTAATAGGGTTTCAAGGGTTTTGGATTGATGGTCGCTGTGTGTTTTGTATGATTTGTTCGTCGCTTCTGTATGTTATGAGGGCTGCCTGTGCGTGTGTGGTGTAAGGGTCGAAGGTTTAGGGCCTTCGATTTTGGAGTGGTTTGATTTCGATTTCTAAGACTATGGAAGGTTTCAGCTGCCAGCATCACGTGTGGGTTGTCGACTTGTGGGACCCTTTCGGGAAATCGGGAGTGTTGCATGCGTGATACTATTCGAGGCTCAATGTTTATGCTGTAATATATCCTAGAACTCTGCTCTAGTGGTTGCATGAGCCCCTACAGTACACAAGAGTGAGATTCAGAAAGGAAGGGGACCATATTTCTGCATGCAAAGACTCCTGAAAGCAAAATTGAACTTCTGCTTCTTCGACATCCCAATATAATGTACCTACTACGTAATTGTCCTGCTTCTTCACACGCACCGGTAGTGGCAAGTTCCGACGCTTGACTGACCCAACCCCAGCCCTAAGGGTTCATGTACTCATATAGTACATATCTTGGCCTTAAATTACTCCCTAGACAGGTACATTGGGCCCAAAGTATATGCTATATGGGCACATGGACCCTTATGGCAGTTGCTCAAAGGGCTCGCCTGCTGACGCACCACGCGCTCCTCGACGCGGAGCTGCGAGCACTTCGTGCAATGCGTGCCTCAGGATGAGGCGTCATCAGCATTTAGGGTTTTCGCTACACTACCACAATCTAGTCTTTACGTGGCCCCCATCGTAGGCCTATAATATGCAAATTTCGGGATCCTATTGAATATAGAAGGCTTTGGGACGTTAAAGTATATAGGGTTTTAGGAGACGGTTTATAGAGTTCAGAGGATTCTGCAGCGTTTCGTTTGGCTGCCCCAGAGGGTCCAAGTACTGTCCACATGTCGAAAACTCCTGCACCCCTCTACAATACCTCTCTTGTCCGGCATCCTAGGGGGAACTTACTTGGAGGGTCAGGGGACTTAGTAAGTAGATAATGAATACTGATCATAAGTACCATAACCCTGGTTAAGATCCCTTTTAGGGTACTTATAAGTCTACTTATTACCTACTTACTAAGTCCCCCGACCCTCCAAGTAAGGTTAACTTTGGGAAAATTGGGGGTTGTAACTCGGCATATTGGGAAACAGCTCTGATAGGTGCGCACGGTAAATCCCTCACCTGCGTTTAAAGGCCAGAAACGCAGATAGGGCCCTTGACAATTACCATTAATACTAGTTTGGGGGTTCCGCAGTATGATTACAGTCTAATTATTACGGCCCCTATATTATCCTTGTGCCGACTCCTTGTTGTGGGAAGAAGAAGTTTTGAATCGCACAAAGCTGCACTGCAATATTTTTTCACGCGCGGAGAACCAAGTGAAAGAGGTCGGAGCATACTCTCAGCAGATCCACTCAATGTCCGGGTTCCGTAAAGTAACACACTCCATAGCCGTTGCCACCTTTTGTCTTGGCGGCCAAGACAAAAGGTGGCAACGGCTATTGGCGCGCATTTTGCAGTGTGGGGAGCACTGTTCCTTGCACGTGTTCTGGTCCGGCCACTCCACGATCTGCTCCCGCTCCCCGGAACAGTAGCAAAACCACCCTTTTCTCCAGTTGGTGTCCGCATTGGTCACCTCGTTGGTTACCTCGTCGGTCAGCTGGTCAGCCATCTGGTGAGTCGCCTGCTTAAAGGGTCATGGGACTTAGAAGTTAGGGTTATACTTAGGGTAACTATACTTAGAGTTACCTATAACCCCAATTAGGGTACTTATAACCCTACTTACTAAGTCCCATGATCCTCCAAGTGATTCCATGCTTTCCGTACAACCATCTCCTACCGAACACGTCTTATCCACTACATGCTCCGCCTGTCATCCGAGCTCTCCTGTGGATTTTTTTGATCAAGATCCATGCCTGGCGGACGGCAGCACAGAGGCCCATGAGCACCAAGAGAAGCCGGAAGAACATGGCTTCGGAGTGCCGAACGTTGACAAGCGACAGAAGAGTTTGCTTGAGCCTCCACATGTCCAAACGAGCGAGATGATGCGATGACGTGAAAAGAGACCATCAACCTGCAGCTACACAGTGAAACTAAACCCCTACCCTCCATGCTGCGTCCTAGCTGCGCTCGTTGGAAACGGAAAACCATTTTAAATGGCCAGCGTTTCACTTTATGCTAGCCCCTAAGTTTCACTACTTTACTACCGAGATACGAACCTGGACGTGCCAATCCAGAACCCAAATACCCAGCAGTTGGGTTGAAAGAAGGCCACTGGCAGCGAAGAACCAGCGATTTCTTTTGACTCGTTATGCTATCTCCACATGCAAGATTCGGGTGCGGGGATTGAGGAATAACCACACAAAGCAACAAGCGCACTTTAAAGCTCGTGACAAAACGCCATATGGGTAGTTCTCTAAATAGACCCTGGTTTAGAGAACTGCCCGTATAGCCAACGTCTTGTCCGGAACCTCGCAGCGAATCTCCGAAGACCATGGCCCTAAACACAAAAGCTGTGAAGCGACACAACAAATTCTGTAGACAACCTTCGACATTGAACATGAAAAACCCAAGAAGTCAAAAAACTCCTTCAATCTGGAAGCCTACAACCCTACCGCTCTATCTCGGCCAAACATGGCCAAAGCAAAACCCTTAACCTCGAACACCAATCCACAACGGTAAACCTCAACCCTAAAAGCCCAAACTAAACTCTCAGACCTTAAGAGCCTTCGGCCGAACAATCCTAAACCCCAAACCTTGAAGCTAACCAACATCCCTGGAGCCCTCGGCCCTTTGACCTGAGGCACAAACAAGATCCCGGGTTCGGCGTGCCGCAGCTCTCGCATATCCTCAAGGTGCTGGTGGACGGTTGGACGGTGTAGGGTTCAGGGTTTGGTGTTTAAGGTTTCGGGTTTGGGGCAGCTGACTAACTTTAAGAAGGGAATGTACGGGCCTTCACCATTGCAATAGGATTTGGGGCCATATCTCTATAGTAGCGGTAGCGACCAGACCCACAAAGCGATTCAATTACTTTCAACTGGATCTTTAGTTTCTACAGGTCTACAAGTCTGGAGACCAGCAAGAATTGCTTTGGCGATCAACGCTACTACAGGTACTCTACTCTACTCCACTCTACTCTACACCACCTCCACCACCACCACCACCACCGCCATCATAAACACCAAAACACCAACGACAACAGCAGCGACAACAAACCCTACAGCAGCACACAAGCCAACCTCCATCAACGAACCAAGCAACCACCTCACTAAACCCTAAACCCTAAACCCCTAAACCGTCTGCTTGTTCCGCGGTACAGTTCCGAGCTTCCCCCTTCTTCAACCCATCTTTCCGAACATGGCGAACTCGCCTTTCTCGAATGGAATGCACGGTTTAGGGTTTAGGGTTTAGGGTTTAGGGTCTTCAATGGAATGCGAACAGCCACTTTTCCAAGGCTTCGCCATCAAAAGTCCATAGGATATCTCCGGCATAGCTAGGGCAGGTCTCTTGCCGATGACCCGTCTTCCCCCACAGACGACGTTGATGCTCCTTGGCTTCATTGCCAAATACAACCACTCAAAGTCCATGTATCCATGTGAGTATACTTTGACCCTAAAGTACCGATATAGGGACTACTTTGAAACCAAAGTGTACAGTATTTGTGTACATAGACCCTTAAACCCTAAACCCTCAAAACACCATAACTTAGAGGAGCCCTTGAAGGAGCCCTTAAAGGAACCCTATATGAGTACATAGACCCTTATCGAACGCTTGAGGCTGCCCATCTCGAGACGGTGCACATGCCACAGTTTAGGGTTTAGGGTTTCCTGCAGCTTGCTGCAGCGAAAGCATAGTGTTTAACAAGAGCAAAGCCGGTACTCACCACCACTGCTGCTGCTACTACTACTACTACTACTACTACTACTACTAATGATATTACTCCTACTACTACTTCTACTACTACCACTGCTACTGCTACTGCTACTGCTACTGCTCCTGCTCCTGCTCCTGCTCCTGCTCCTGCTCCTGCTCCTGCTCCTGCTCCTGCTCCTGCTCCTCCCGCTCCCGCTCCCGCTCCTGCTCCTGCTCCTGCTCCTGCTCCTGCTCCTGCTCCTGCTCCTGCTCCTGCTGCTGCTGCTGCTGCTGCTGCTGCTACTGCTACTGCTACTGCTACTGCTACTGCTACTGCTCCTGCTGCTGCTGCTGCTGCTACTGCTACTGCTACTGCTACTGCTGCTACTACTACTACTACTACTACGACGGCGACGACGACTACTACTACTATTACGACTACTACGACTACTACTACTACTACTACTACCACTACCACTACCACTACCACTACCACTACCACTACCACTACCACTACCACTACCACTACTACTACTACTACTACTACTACTACTACTACTACTACTACTACTACTACTACTACTACTACTACTACTACTACTACTACTACTACTACTACTACTACTACTACTACTACTACTACTACTACTACTACTACTACTACTACTACTACTACCACTACTACTACTACTACTACTACTACTACTACTACTACTACTACTACTACTACTACTACTACTACTACTACTACTACTACTACTACTACTACTACTACTACTACTACTTTGTTGCAAATCCAACCCTAACGCTGAATCGTCCTCCGAACCACGTGCGAATGAAGTTCGTGGAACCGCAAGAGGTACTTCCAACAGCCACAACCTACTTACTAAGAACACCAGAACGACGAAAACAACATGAGAAGGTACTGTCCTGCCGAAGCCCCGATACTCGAATCTCCAAAACCCTGCGCAGAAAGACATACGAAAGACCCTCAACCGATTCATCTGACGTATTGGAGCAGTGACATCATCCTGCCTGCTCCATAACCTGAGAGCCTCAAATAGCTCAGAGCACGTAAGGTAATGCAAGAGTTTGCCCATCCGCAGCTCCTTTCAAAAACACCCACTTTCCAAAGGATCCAACAATTAGGTACTTGAGTGGGGGATAGTAGTTATGTAGGATACTATATTAAGTACTGGGACCCTTATGGAAAATTCCTAACAAAGGAAGCCTCACACCTTAAAATCGATTCGAACCCTGGGCCACCAGACCCCAAACCCCAGAAATTCTGAAACCCCAAGCCCCTATGACCCCAGAGCTTCCAAAGACCCCTGAATTGAGCAATATTTCTTAAATCATATAAGGGATCCTACTACAATTTAAGGTAGATTCCTTAATTTAGGAGCTTCCAAAACCCCCTGAATTGAGCAATATTTCTTAAATCATATTCGGGATCCTACTACAATTTAAGGTAGATTCCTTCATTAAGGGGTTTCGGCCACACTGCCTACCCAGAAAACTTCCGGGGATCTGGCCAAGACGGGCCGGACTGATTGTCATGTTTCGCCTTGACGCTTGAATCTAGCCCCAAGGGGTCCAACGTTATTGATATAAATCCTGTATGACCCATAATAGGGAATATACCATAATTCCCATAGTTTAGGGTCCCCCAGGTAGTTCAGGATGTATATATCACTAACTGAAGTACCTAATAATCATATACTCTCCGAGATAGTAACCTACATAACTACTATCCTAAAACCGAGTACTTAATTATCGGGTCCTTTGGACCCTTGGGGTAGTGGCGATATAGGGTCATGGGGTGGATCTGGATCTCTAGGGAATATCAGCGCTGCTGGTTTCGGGTGTAGAGTGCAGAGGCTTCAAGTCCTAATCGCAGTTCGTGTGAAGTAAAAGTCTTCGTGAGGGTTCTTCAAGCCCTCAGCCCTAAACCTAAACCCTAAACCCCTAAACCCTAAGCCCTGAACCCTAAGCCCTTAACCCTAAACTTCTCGACCCCTATGTTGCGGTTTGGGATTTAAGGGTTAAGGGCTCAGGAGTCTTAGGGGTCTCACTGGCCCAAAACCCGAGGAAACAAAAGTTGAAACTTTCAGAATCGACTGCCTTATAAGAACCCCCAAAAAAATTGAAAAGTTGAGTTTACAGCCAACAAGGAGTTCAGGGCTTTCAGGATTGGTCATCGCAAGGTTTGCGTTTGGCGTTGTGAGGCTTGAGTTTGTGGGTGCAGGGTGCTTGCATGTGCTTGCGATATTTCCCCCCCAAAATCACAAGTTGGAGCTTTAGACTTTGCGTTTCCTGTTAAGTAAACTATAAGAGCCCAACAAGTCTGAACCTTGGGTCTTGGGATCTAGGATGCTGTGTGCGGAAGTCCATACTTGGAGGATCGGGGGACTTAATAAGTAGGTAGTAAGTAGACTTGTTTGCACCCTGAAGAGGATCCGAATTGGGGTTATGGTGCGTATAAGTCTACGTAATACATACTTACTAAGTCCCCCGACCCTCCGGAGGAAGTCTAGGAATTAGGATTTTCAGGTATTGCCTTCAGCTCAGTGGCTTTTGTTCTGTTATCCCAAGGCTCAAACTGGGCCGACGTCATGGTCTTATGCCTTCAACTGTACCTCTTTCGAATCTTACCCCCAAGTCCTATGACGTAGGGTTTAGGGGTTTAGCGGTTTAAGGCTTCGGGCTTAGGGTTCAGAGGCTTTCATGGTTAACTGGCTTTGAAGAGTGTGACTGTGAAGGCTTAGTAAAGCAGTGGTGTTTCGTACTTCGGCGTAATCGTTCAAATACCCTAAGGGTCCATGTACCCAAATAGCATATACTTTGGCCTTAAGGTAGTCCCTTTTAGGTATACTCTTGCGGGTACATGGACCCTTAAGGATATATCTTCTTCGGACTACCAGGGTTGCTGCAAAGATTTCTGCGACCTCTATATTACCCTCTCTATTCTGTTCGAGAGTACAAAGTAAATCCTACACAGCCTACACACGAAATCCTAAACCCTACACCACGAACCCTAAACCCCAAACCCTAACCCCTTAAACCCTATGCACTGTCTTTCGGACCCGAAACCAGCCTGGTGCGTGTTCTGCACTACCGGCGTTGGAGCGCCGCCTGGGCCAAATAACTAACACAGCTTCTGCTTGTTCTAAACGGCTTTCCGGTTCGGGGCTTCGTGTTGGGCTTTCGAGCTCACGGTATTGAAATTTAGGGTTGAGTTGAGGGTGTAGGGCTTAGTCTGGGGCCCTTCGGAAACGGGTTAGGTCAAGCCTTCATCTTAGTCGGACCGGCTGAAGGTCTAAACTTATACACCTTACCTGAACTCCAAATCCTCAGCCCTGCACCCTGCATGCACCCTGAACCTGAGCCGGCGCTAATAGTCTTGAGGAAAATCATAGCCGAATTTGTAACTATGCTGATCATGCGAAAGACCCCAGAGTCTTTTGACTACCATGAATGTTTCTGGATGAACTCAAGGTCAACCCTTCCGGACGGCTATATAGGGGTTTAGGGTTTAGGGTTTAGGATTTAGGGTTTAGGGTTCTTGGCTAATGGGTTTAACCAGCGTCCAGTTTTGGGTCGAAAGGTTCAACGTGCTTCTTGCTGTTGACCCCTCTTTTCCGTCTGCAGAGTATCTGAGGGTTTAGGGTTAGCAAATGAGCACTAGAACTAGAACCCAGAAGGTTATAGGAGGATCACTATGCCTTCGAAGAACCTTACTAGACGGTCTGGTGTAAAGGGGTGTGGCCTTAGCTTTGACTTTGGGCTTAAAGCTGGTAGATTGCTCTTCTAAGGCTGAATATGAATCAAACCCAATGTGTAGCAGCAATGCAGCATGGATTGAGAGCATGATCAGCACACACACACACACACATACACACGAAACCTCAAAACCAAAGCTCTAAACCTGCAACCTCACACAAGACAACCTTAAGGGTTCTCAGCTTTCTTCCGTACAGAAACACTGAGACCGTCACGATCCCACATGGCGGATGTCGCGACGGCAGCTCACATGAAACCAAGAGGCTCCAAAGGTGCGCCAGCGTAGGATGTCGTAGGATTACCCTACATATGCGTGGACTACCTACTTTCCTTTATGAATCTTTAGAAGGGGCTTTTCAGAAGGATATCTAAGGACTCCAGAAGGGTCTAGACTTTGAAGCTCATGTGCTTCTTGAGGTCAGGGCTTCAGGGGGTTTAGGGCTTTAGGGTCTGGGGCTTGCGACGTTGATGGTGGGTGGTTTAAGAGGGACTCCGGCTTGGTGTTCGGTTTGGACTTTTCGAAAGCGCATGGGATATGCTTGACCTGTCTGGACGAATTGCGGGCTTAGGCTCTCTTCGGGAAGATTGCGGCCAAGTCTTGGTTCAGGTGCTGCTTCCATGTCCGCTTATGAGAGGATACGCCTGCGTCGCGACTGCCCTGGGCCCTGAACCCAAAAGAAGCGCTGCAGACCCCAAACCGCCCCAAACGAAACCCGATCCGCAGATCACCGACAAACCCTACACCCTGGCCCCTACACCAAAGTCCAGAAACCGAAACCGGAATGGTGAAGGAATCTTTAAACCTTATCAACCGTACCTGTAGCCCAAACGCCCTACCTTTTTGAGAAACTATATATAATATTAAGGAACCCTAAAAAGGGTACGTCTTTTAAAATTTGGATATACCGGGGTGCAGTTTAAGGATTTTGGGATTAAGGTTGCAGGGCCTAGGGATGTTCAGGGTTCAGTCAACCAGATCTTGATGTATTCCTTAAGGACGAAATGAACCCTAAAAGGGTTTAAGGTTCATATACCATTAAAGGAATTCATAGTATATGGGTATAGGGCCCCTACTTTTAAGGGTCATTTGGTCCTTCAGGTTGTTGGCTGCCGACTTGAGATAGGGTTGAGCACTGAATGGTTAGATCGGATTGTTGGAACCTCCAGAATTGTTTTAATGTCAGCTGCTAGGCGAGGAGCCCGAAGACTTAGGATTCGAACCTCACACTCCGAATTTCCAAAATTACAGACCAGTATAAAGTCAAAACCCTAAAACCCTAAACTCGTACACCCAAAACCCTAACCCTAGCCTAAACCCTCAAAAACCCTAAAACCGTGAACCCTGGCAGCTCCATCACAAGGGCTCCTCGCACACTTGGACTGAGTTCTGATGTTCCTGGACCAGGGACCCAGGGTAGGTTTAGGCCTTAGGGTTTATAACCTTAGGGTTAGGTGCAGGGTTTGGGCTTCAGGGTTTAGGCCTTAGGGTTCTAGGGTTTAGGGTTCTGGGGCTTTAGGGTTTAGGGTTTAGGGTTTAGGGTTCTAGGGTTTAGGGTTCTGGGGCTTTAGGGTTTAGGGTTTAGGGTTTAGGGTTCTAGGGCTTAGGTTTAGGGTCTAGGCCGGTCTAGGGCTTAGGGTTTAACTTTCCGTGAATGAACTTTAAGGTTTAGGGTCTATCGTCAAAGTGGCGGGAGGGTATTGGAGGTTCATAGGCGCTTCGTCAGTGCAGAGTTACGACCAGGTAGCCGTAGGCAGGGTTGTATGCGCTAGATGTAGATAACACCATAAACCCAAAGCCGACTTCTTCAACGACGGGACTAGTTCCTCTCTTGTCCAGTATCCTTGGGGAGCTCAAGGCTAACCCTTTAAGAACATGTAGGGGTTATACTACCCCGAAGTTGAAAAGCTTAGATCCCCTAAACCAGCTTAAAGGTTACCTACTCTGACACTGAGGTTCTGCAGAAGATGCCAGGGAGTTGGTCAAGGCAGGCTCCGAAATTGCTGCTTTTTACCCTCATCCCCCCCTTGGGGGGTTTAGGGTTTAGGGTTTCAGGGTTTAGGGTTTGGGGTTTAGGATTTAGGGGTTTAGGGTTTAGGGCTATTTACCCAAACCCCCCCTCCCTCCATATCCCGAAACAGAAACACAAAAACCCTCCCTGCACACACCGAAACAGAAGCAACAACGAGGTCGCAACGCATCCCTGCCCGCCGCCGCTCTTCCGAACTTCCTCTTATGTCAGTGCCTAAGAGTTAGAATGCGGTTTTGGGTATATTGTATTTTCGTTATCATCAGGAACCCTAAGGAATAATGCCGCCGTTTATTCCAGCTCCGATACTACACCTCAGGCCTTGCCAGTTGCAGAAAGCTTCGGTTGCAACAATCAGTTCTTCCGAACCTGATAAGCTTGAAACCTGTGACAAAAAACCTCGATCAGGCGGTGTTTGGATTTTAGTTCGGTTTACTTAGATTTCATTCTAGGGTGTAGGTTGTAAGTTGGACCATTGGAGAACCATCTCGGCCAGTACAGAGTAGCTTGCTATTCGAACATTGCGGGTAATCCTCACTCAGTGAAATCCTCTGGGTGCTGGGCTGTCTTGATCGCCTCACCACGGTCCAACTTCACGATGCACCTGGGAGACTATGGCACGGTGTATGTTGGGTTCAAGGACTACGGGTCAAGCATGCAACAAGAGGAACAAGGAGCTATGCTGCGATGTATGTCCTGCGCTAAGTGTGCTGCAAGGTTTTGGGCGTATGTTGTCTCTCAGGTAACTTGATGTGAAAACATCTTTAATATGTGGGTGGTTGTCAAAATTAGGGTCCCTTTTGGGGTCCCTGTTATAGTACGGCACCTATCATTTAGGGCGCCCAAAAAGGGACTCAATTTTGACAACCACCCATGTAGGGTTGAGCAAAATGACTAAGCCCTAAACTCCAAAGTCGGAAACCTAAACCCAGGACTGCTCTGAGCTGGACCGTGGTAAGTCAAGTACCAGTCTCAAACTGCTGGCCCAGAATGCTGCGTTATGGGTAGGGCTTTTAGAAGCAGCATCCCGCCGCCCTTGACCTTAAACCCTAAACCCTTGTCTCTCTGGCTCCGGAGGTTGGCTGATGCACACGCTCCATTCAGAGGACACTAAACTCCTTAAGCCCTATAAACTCTAATCCCCCGAAACCCTACCCCAAAGGTCCAAAGGACCCAATAGTTAAGTACGCGGTCTTGGGATAGTAGTTATGTAGGTTACTATTTCGGAGAGTACAGGATTATTAGGTACTTGGACCCTTGGGGCTAAGACCCTCATCCCCCAAAGGCCCCTAAACCCCTAACCAAGATTTCGGTACTTAGAATCCCTTTTTAGCTCACCACAATAGTACGGCACCCTTGAAAGAGAACACCTTAAAGGGGACCCTAGCTATTCAGCGACTTACTTACCCAATAAGCCACAGAAACGAAAGGCTAAACTTTCCGATTCCTACCATATAAACCAAAATGGGGATCTAAGATTAGCCTCAATACTTATAAACGGCCCTAAACCCTAAACCCTAAACTAAACGCTAAACCCTATGGCCCTTCAGCCTCCGCCCCGGTCTGAACCCCAACGCTGACAAAGAAAAGGCTGAAAGAGGCTGGTCCTCCTTTACTTGGAGGGTCGGGGGACTTAGTAAGTAGGTAATAGGTAGACTTGTAAGTAGACTTGTAAGTAGCCTGAAAGGGATCTCAAGTGGAGTTATGATACTTACAAGTCTTCTGGAATACCCCGGACCCTCCAAGTAACCCTTTCGAGTACTTGGAACCTTGTGGCACGGCTTTGCAGCTTCTTGGGTGTAGGGCGCAGGGTCTAACATGGGAGTTTCCGAAATTTGAAAGATTCCTGCTACTTCGGGTACTATAGGGCCTACGTGGACTTGAAACGGTCACACATGGGAGTTTCCGAAAATGGGGGACCCTAATAGAGTACCCTAAATAATGGGATCCTTACTATAAGGACCCAGAATAAGGCACCCCTAATCTTCGGAAGCTCTAAACCCTAAACCCTTTCTAGAACCCTTATAGATCCCTTTAAGGACCCCTCAAAGGAGCCCAAAAGAAGGCACCCCTAATTTTCGGAAACTCCCGCATGGACAAGCGGCCTTCACACTACGAACTGGGTTTCGGGTACTTGGAGGGTCGGGGGACTTAGTAACTAGTTCTTGTATAGACTTATATGTACCATAACCCCAATTAGGGTCCCTTTTAGGGTACTTATAAGTCTACTTACTACCTACTTACTAAGTCCCCCGACCCTCCAAGTATGGGAGCATGATAGTAAGACCCAAAGGGTCCAAGTATCATTCTGGTAGATACTTATAGGGCATTTTGGGGGTCGAAGTATATACCATGATGATACT
This sequence comes from Symbiodinium sp. CCMP2592, assembly GCA_905221615.1. Classification (NCBI taxonomy): domain Eukaryota; class Dinophyceae; order Suessiales; family Symbiodiniaceae; genus Symbiodinium; species Symbiodinium sp. CCMP2592. The sequence continues at coordinate 107,827 of CAJNDT010001835.1, read as the reverse complement.
TGGACCCTTAGGGTGATTGTGTACAGGATCTCAAACGGGAATCGTATGACTGTTTAGGCAGGGTGCTGTTAGAAAGAGGATCCATATACACTACATTGCGGAAGTAGGTCCCAACACCATAATAGGGATGGTCTTTTGGGACCTAATTCCATAATGGTAGTAAAAATGGACGCTCTGGGTCAGCTGCTATTCCGACTTATATGGGCGCATCTTCCCACCCTCGAGACCCAGGCGGCTCTCCCGGACGACCATCCTTCTCAAAGGGCTGCACCTTGAAGTTCGGACCCATGGGGTTGCCTACTTGGAGGGTCGGGGGGACTTGGTAAGTAGGTTTAGGGCTTAGGGGAATAATTAGACATGTAAGTACCCTAAGAGGGATCTTGATTGGGGTTATGAGACTTACAAGTAATTATGTAAAGTACGTACTTACTAAGTCTCCCGGCCCTCCAAGTATCTGTATCAGCCTCGGAGTTCGGTAGTGATCTTGTGTAATTACGTTCTTCTGAGACAGATACCTGTACAATGTAGGGGCCTACGAATTAGAAAATTGGTTCTGGGTTCTTTTATAGCAGAACTATGATAACGAGCCCTCTAGGTGGTAATGTTGGTAACCGTTGAGGCTCCTATAGCACCTTGCCCGTACTTTGTGTTTCGATCTAACGCACGCCGTTTGGCTTTCAGGATGCGTTGGGATTTACGATTCAGGTTTTCGGGCTTGTGGTTTAGGGCTTATACCAGGTTTGGGCTTGAATTTGCTTCGCGTATTCCAACACCAGGTGGGCAGGTCTAGCTCTACTCCGTATCTGGGCCTAGATCCTGATAGCTTGAGGTCTAGGATCTCGGGTTTAGGGTTTACTTAGGGCTTAGGGTTTGAAGCTTATGATGCTTTTCGTACACTTCTAGGACATAAACACGACCATTTGCCTGCAAAGCATCCCCTTACGTAGAATTGGGATACCCCGCGAACAGCCCGATCCAACTCCTCCGATCTCTTTCAAACCATCTATATGCGTGTTGCACCAATGCCCACGAATAAAAAGATTGGATTCGCCGTTCAGAGTCAGACTCATGTTAAAATCACGAAACTTGAAATAACTTGACTTGAAGACAGGTACGTTGCCCTCCAGCTTCGTTTGCTGAGCTGACGGAAACAGCGTCTCATATTTCTGAGAAATCTCCGATTTAGTTGAGCTCTTCCTGCCGAAACCTGCATTGACGAGATAATGATCGCCGCTACTGTGTTGGATGTAACGTTGTCAGTCTTTCAGTGCTGTGATGCTACAGTTTTAAAGGAACCCTTACAAGACTCCTTTTTGGATCCCTAAATGAGCCCTTAAGAGACCTCGTCAGGGAACCTTTAAGGAAACTCTTCAAAAAAACAGTCACTGAAGGAATTCCTAAATCCCACGCCCTAAACTCTAAACCCCACAACCCCGAAATCCTAAGCCCGAATACCTAAACCCCTTAAACCCTCAAAGAGCCCTCAAGGGAACTCTTCAAGGAACCCTTGAAGAAGCCCTTAAACGAACCCTGACTATACTAACCCCTATACAGTACAACCCTTAAGAGAACCCTAAAGACGGCCTTAAAGAAGGCCTTCAAGAAGCCCTTAGACGCTTCAAGGAACCCCCGAGTGCTCAGAGAGCTATAATGTTGGGGCCTTTATGATTAGAATACGGTTATGGGGTATCTTATACTATAATCATAGCCCCCTGCCCCAATAGTCTAGGTATATTATTTCGGCCACTATAGCAAAGTTGTATAGTAACCCTTTAAAGGAAGCTCCCCCCCCCCCCCCCCCCCCCGCAAAAGCAGTACAGGTAATTAACTTAGGCCCCCATAGTAGGCTCCCCGCCCGGATGACCATGGATCCGGAAAAGCCGCCGCAGAGTTTCTGAGGATTTGGACCACTTGGAGTTTTAGAGGGTTTTTGTTTTTTTTTTAAGGTTTAGGGCTTTAGGGTTTAGGGTTTGGGGTTTTCGGGTTTGAGGATCGTAGGCTTTCTTTTGTTGAGCTCCTTTTTCCCAGAGGCGACAAGTCTGCAACTTCTGAGAAGGCTTAGGGTGTAGGGTTGCTGAAGTTTTTTTGAGCTCTTGGGGTTTAGGGTCGAGGGTTCTTGGCTTTGTGGATTTGCAAAGCCCTGAAGATCAGGCTTCGCACCTGGGTATCCTCCAACCTGAGCTCCCTTGCTTACTTACCCAATAAGCCTTACTAGTTAGACTAGGGTCCCTTGAAAGGGTCTATGAGGGTTACTAACGGTACTATAATATCTACCCAAGAAGCCACAGAAATGGAAGGTTAAACTCTCCGATTCCTACAAAAACTGTAAGAGCGAAAGAAGTGTAAAGGTTGGGTGTTGGGGACCTAAGTCCTTACGCCCTACAGGCCCTGTGCCCCTTGTTTTTAAGGGTTCTTTAAAGGGATTTCCTGTAGGATTCTTGTTATAGAGCTCAAGAAGTGTAAAGGTTGGGTATTACCCTAAACCCTAAATCCTATAAACCCTAAACTAACCCTAAACCAAAACCCAACACCCTAAACCGTTATTGGGGGACCTAAGAGTCGGCCGCAAGCCAACTTCAATTGGACATTCGTTGGGATCGCTCGGCTATTGCTCCGCATGGGGGTGGTTGTCAATTTTAGGGTCCCTTTGTTTTGGGGGGCCTTAATATAATACGGCACCTAACATTTCCGAAAACAGGGGTACCTTTTTTGGGGCCCTTATAATAAGGATCCTACTATTTAGGGTACTATTTTAAACGGGTCCCTATTTTCGGCAACCCCCATGTGCAAACCGCAGCGGGGAAATAGGGAGGCTTCGAGTGCCATCCTCCGGGGACGTCGCTGTGTTGAGGGTGCAAGCTTGGTTGAAAGCGTGTGCATCCCAAAGGGTCCAAGTAATTATCATTACGGCTACCTTCCCATATTCTGAATTCCGAACATTGCGCTGGCCACTGCCAGATTTCTACACTAATTTCTGCACACTGAACATGCCAGACGCAAAGTCCCTACTAATCTGGCGCAACAGAACGGCGGCTGAGACAGTACCAATATTTCCCGATATCCATGCAGGCACCACAAGAGAGCCTCATTAATAACTCTTCAAAGTCCTCTCGTCTTGGAATCGGCTGCAAGTTCACATGTCCCGATCACAAAAAAAAAGAACCCACTATTCCGGGCCTTGAAATAGCCTTTAAAGCGTTCCTGTAAACGCTGAAGGGGGGGGGGGTGCGGTACAAGATTAGGTCCGCAGCGTGCTAGATGTTTTCAAAGCCTCCCGATGCACAAAGCCCTGAACTGTGAAAGCCTAAACCCGAAACCCTGAGACGAACCCTTGAAACTATACCCCCCCTTAGAACCATAATAAAAACGTAATTTTAATATGCTCTTGGGTTTTGTATGAACAAAATTTTTCTTAAGGGACTACATGCAGCTACAGGAAATCCCTTAAGAAGAGCCCGGTGGCCTTGGCAGAGAAGGTTTCAAACATCTGCAGCAAGAGGTTTTCATACACCTGCGAGGAGAAGCAATGCACTTTAGGGTTTAGGGTTTAGGGTGGTGGCAGTCGTCGTCATCGTCGCCGTCGTCGTATCAGAGGCAGAGGCAGTGAGTGGCAGCGGCAGCAGCGGCATCAGCAGCAGCATGCACATGTGCGGGTGTGGGCATGGGCGTAGGCGCAGGTACCAGTACTAATACTCGTTTTGGTACTGGTATTACATAGTAGTAGAAGTTAAAGTTTTGACTATAATACAAGGAATAGGAGGTTGGAGCAAGCTCAGGAGTAGGAGCCGGAGTAGGACAGCAGGAGAAGGAGGAGGAGGAGGTCTAGTAAGTAGCAGATACTTAGCGTGGTAGTGGTACTGGTAGTGGTGTCGTCACGGAATGGTCGCGAGCTATGCAGTCTAAGGGCCTTGCCGCCGTTTGAGCTTGTGTCTGAAAAGCTGGCGCTCAGAGTAAAAGGCCAAGTGCTCTTTGCCTGCGGGTGGTAGATCTTCAAGGTGGTCTGCTAAACGCAAAAGAACCTAAACAACGGCTTGAGGGCTGTCTCGCGACTATAACTCTGTAAAACAACTCCGGTGCCATGGACGAAAACATGAGACCAAGCTCTTAAGCTTTTCTTAAGCATCCTAAACCCTACACCCCAAACCCAAAACCCAAAACCCGAAGTCTCGAGTCTACCTAGGAAGGTGCCTCTCGGTAGGGATGCTTGCCAAAGCACTTCTCGCAAACCTCGGCCACGTTGACCTGGGTAGTGTAGGGGCCTTACTAATTAGAATGGGGTTCCTTTAAAGGGGTCTATAAGGGTTACTATGAGGGATCTATAAGGGTACTCTAATATAGGGGCCTTATTGGTCTGACCTTTGCTGAGCAACTATGACTATGATTACTACTTCTACCACCAAAACCACTGCGTCTATCATTTCTTCAGGGAAGAATGGAACAATACACACGGACATCGTGAAGTCACGCCCTGACACAAGATGCAGATACAGAGACTCACTCATCATTCCTGGCCTCTGCCACAACCTTCTCCGCCGATGCGATGCATTGTTTCACAAGTCGATGGGCATCGTTGTATTCCTTCAATGTTTCCTTGCGCAGCTTCGATGTTGACGTCAAGGGCGACTCGATCTTCGCCTTGTTTCGGCCTGCCTTGGGTTTTGCTTTCGCACTGATCCGTCGTTGTCCTCCTGGTGGCGCCAGGATCACCGACTCACTGCCGCCGCACGTAGCGACACCTTGAACTAGCAGCATACCTTAACGAATTGCCAACTCGGCGCAGGGTTCTGGGGCCCTTTATACTATAATTACACTAAGGACCCCCCCCCCCTAAAATAGTATTGGGAATTATTTAGGCCCCTATAGTAGCTGAATGCTCGGGCAAGAAAGGGGTTACAGTTTAGAGTTTAGGGTTTAGGGGCTTAAGGGTTACCGTGTAGAGTGTATATAAGGTTTCTGGACTGGGAAGTAGGTTCAAGGGATCCGGTTCAGGGACTGGGGTTTGGGGTGAGATTTAGGGATAAGGCCCGGTTGTGGTTCTGGCTTAGTCGATCCTCCGCAGTCTGCCTGTATATGATCCGAGAGCCTTATGTTGTCTTGACAGGTTGAGAATTGAAGTTTACTTGGCATCAAAGGTCGCGATCCGGAAAACCAATAAAACTTAAGGACAAGCTATGGGAAAGGCTATGTGACATCTTGAAATATGTAGAGCACGACAGAAGTCTTGATTCTTGAAAGAATCCAACCTTCAATTTCCAATCCCTATAAGCCTATAAGCCTTAATTATACCCTAAACCCGTCTCCCTGATCCCCAAACCTGACCTCATACTCCCTCAACCCCTAAACCCCACACCCATGAACCCCAAACCTCTAAACTTAAACCCTAAACCCAAAGAGCAAGAACTCCTAAACCCCTAAACTCCAAACCCCCAAATTGCCCCCAAAGCCCCTAAATCCCTCAACCCTTAAACCCCAAACGACCCTTCCTGGGCTGACGGGCTCCGGTCTTTCCTTTGCCGGTGGCATTCATGGCTGTGGCCTTCCAGCACGACATCGAATTACTGCTGATGGACAAAATCCTGCATGACCCTAAGGACTCTAACTCTGGGAACTATGGTGTATTCCTTATAATGGGTAATGCAGGATTTTGTCCATCAGAATTATTGTTGACATCGAAATATTTGTTGGGTTTAGGGCCTAGGCTCTTAGGAGGCTCTAGGGCTCCATGGATTTAAGAATCTAAATGATATAGAATTAGCTTGAACTTGTTGGGTGTAGGGTTTAAGGTGTTAGGGGGATTTCGGGCTTAGTGGATTTATGTAAGGCTTCAGAGTTCATGGGCTTATGGGTTTTAGAGCTTCAGTGCTTTAGGTCTCTACAGGATTAAGGCTTTGGGCCTTCATTCGTTTTATGACTGTAAGAGTTTAGGGTTCAGGGTCTAGAGTCTAGGGGTTTAGGGCGCGTGTATGCATGTTCGTGTGTGTGTGTGGGGTGTGTGGGGTGTGTGTGTGTGTGTGGGTGTGTGTGGGTGTGTGTGCGCATCTCTCTGTGGGCGTTTTGGCGTCTCTGGACGGATTTCGGGATCATGAAGCGTTTTTCTAGAAGCTAGACTTGTTAACACTTGCTGTTCAACTCTCTTGATCCGTTCGGTGCACTTACCCTGTTCGCAGGACAACCTCCGTGGTTTATGGAGCTCCGTACGAGTGTGTCGACTCTTTTCTTGTCGAGGTTCTGCAGGCTCCACACAAACTCCCTTTCAACATCTTATCAAGGACTGCGTCCTACTTGTGCGAGTAGTCTGGGGAAGTAAAGGGTAATCTTTGGGAGTATAGTGGGATTATAAAGGGATTAATTATAGTGCACTAAAAAGGTTTACCAGGTTTTATAAAACCCTTGAAGACAAAGGGCATTCTGTTTTGAATACTGCTTACTAAGGACGCTCTAAAGTATGAGTCGCTTCAAGGATTCCGGTTTTTCCGCGCGACGAAGAGCAGATCTACACATAAAGCCCGAATGGTTTGCTACGTAACCCAGGACCACAGAACCCGGTATCTAAATCCTAAACCCCATATCGCAGACCCTGATTAAACCCTAACCCCGAACAGAAATTCCGAAAACTTTGGACACCTTATTTTGGGGTCCTTGTAATAAGGATCCTACGAATTAGGGTACTATCTTAAGGTCCCCCCCATTTTCGGAAACTCCCAAATCCCAAAGCCCACACACCAAGCTTGCCTCAAAAGTAGCGAGCTTGTCCCAGCGATAGAAATGCGTAATCTTGCCACTGTTCCCCTCCTGGGCATTCAACTTTAGAGCTCGTAGAGCACACATTGGCTGACTTCTGAACCCTCCTAGCACTTAAATTTTAGCCCCCTATCATAGTTCATATACCCAAAACTTACTTACCCAACAAGCCACAGACATGAAAGGTTAAACTTTCCGGTTCCTACTAAACTATAAGAGCCCAAAAAGTTTAAAGGTTGGGTATTGGGGATCTTAGTTCAACTTTGCATGTGGTGGAGTTTTTGGGCTCAGCTTCCTCTTTTAAAGTAGAGTGCTTGGCTTTTCGGTTTTGGACACCCTCAAGGCTATATGGATCCTAAACCTTATATGCCCTCACAACCCCGAAGCGTAAATCCAACAAGCTCTGAGCGAGGTGCTCGTAAATGCCGCCCACATGCTGCAAACTGGGTTCTTTTTCAGGAATCTGGTTAAGTTACCCTTATGGTAACTTAAATTAAACCCTCTAGCAAGAACCCAGCCTCCTAGAACCCTTGTGGGTCAATTGGAGAAGCCAGTTGGAGGGCTGCGGGACGAAATACCTGAAAAGCGACCTTATTATTGGAATTGTGATACTTTTCAGTCTACAGAATAGCTATTTACTACGTAAGTCCACCGACCCTCCAAGCACTCCAAGCACCTTCAAAGAATCTTTATAGCACCCTATGGACACTTGCAGCAGACCTTGAGACCCGAGTTCCCCCAAACCTTATCCCCTACAAGCTCTGAAGCATGAAAGGTCTGTAGAAGAGTGGGCACACGGTACCTTATACAACTGAAAGTCTACACTTTTTGGGCTTTTGAACTCAGCAACTAATCTGGGTTCAGAGCCCGGGGTTCTTGAGCACCGGAACTCCGACAGCCCCATCATAGCGCATAAAGTTTCCAGTGGGGGGTTCTGGTCTGGCTTTTGCGTGTTCGCCTCTATATATACTCTAGTGCCTGAAATGAAAGAACAGAATTACCATCCCCAACCCTCCTTCAGCCTGAACCTCCGGCCCTAGCATTGATGTAATGACAGCACCAGCACAAGTTCTGACTGCAATAACAGCAACATCCCTAAGCCCTAAGCCCTTAACCCTCACTCCTCCACCCGTCGAACCCTTCAATCCTAAACCCTAAACCCCCAAACATGAAAAAAGCTTAAACTCAAAAGCCTTGCAGGACCAATTATCTTCAAGTTCAACCCTGGAATATCCCAGAGGGTCCACATCTACTTCCATGCATGCCCAAAGCCCTAACCCCATAGAACCATAAACCCCGAAACCTTCACCCCTACACTCTCCCTAGATCCCAAACCCTCAAACCCTAAACCCCTAATCCCCTAAAGCCTCAACTAAACCCACCCACAGGCTCCTTCCGCTCCGCGGTGAAGTTCTTGCCCGTAGGCAGCCCAATCCTCCCGAAAGCATCCTCCAGCACTCTTGGGGTTTAGGGTTTAGGGTTTAGGGTTTAGGGTTCAGGGTTTAGGGTTTAGGGTTTAGGGTTCAGGGTTTAGGGTTCAGGGTTTAGGGTTTAGGGTTTAGGGTTTAGGTTAGGGTTCTAACCACTATGGGCTGTTAGACCCTAAAGATCCCTATTAGGACCCTATTAAGGGTAGGTTAAGGTACCCATAAGGTCTAATAGCCCATAGTGGTAAGGTTTAGGGTTCTAGAGCTTAGGGTTTACGAATTGGGGCTTCGAGTTTTAGGGTTTACGGTTTACGGTTTAGGGCTGCAAGAGGCTTCCTAAACCCTAAATCCAAGCCTGTGGTTACTTATTGCCTACGTACTAAGTCCCCCAACCTGCCAAGTACAGGAGGACGCTTAGGGTCTGGGGATCACTTGGAGGGTCGGGGGCTTGGCAAGTAGGCTTATAAGTTTTAAAGCGGATCCTAATTGGTATGATACCTATTAGGCTACTTACTACCTATTTACTAAGTTCCCCGACCCTCTGAGGGCTGTTAGGGTTTCCAGTTTCCGGCTTCGGGTTTCAGAGTTGAGGATTTTGGGTTTAGGGCTTTATTTTAGGGTTTGGGTTGTAGGGTTTGAGGTGCACTCTAAGTTGGCTTCGGGCATTCAGATTCTTACCAAGAACGTACCCAAATCTTATATACTGAGACGCAAGGTAATCCGTATATATACAGGCACTTTTAGGGCTGAGGCTCCAAGTGGGCTTTGGGGATTCAGATTCTTACCTATAGTCTCCATTGTAGCTCCTTTTCTGGGTTTAACCAGTTGTATCATTCCCTAAGGCTCCATGTACCCATATACTGAGGCCTGAAAGTACCTATATGCGGACCCCTTTAAGGCCAAAGTACCTACTATATGGTTTCATGGAGCCTTGGGGATTAGGATCCTTCAATTTTAAACCGTCAAACAACTACAGCGGAGGCTCCAAGTGGGCTTTGAGATTCTGTGGGGCTTAGGAGGTGTAGAGGCTTAGGGTTTAGGGTTCGGGGGGGGTTAGGGGTGTAAGAGGTTTAGGGTTTTAGGGGGCTAGGGCTTTGGACATTCAGCTTCTTACCCAAAGGGCCAACATACTCAATACTAAAATAGAAGTTTCGCATGCATACCTCCTTGCACTGAGTCGCTTCGGAGCACATTTCTCCGAGCCACGAAGCTCATGCATTGGCACGCCTCGCAAATGCCAAGAAACTGCCATTGTCTTGAATTCCACAATCCAGGTCGCTTAGCTGCTCGTGCCGCTCGATGCCGCAGAGCCTGCTTGCCCACGCTTGACTTCTGAAAATGCCAGACATCTCTCATACTGTCCTTTGCGATCTGGTGCGTGTTCTCTACTACGCCGTATCATCGCTGTGCATCGTAATGAAGCGGAGGCGTCAGTAGCAAAAACCAATGCGAGACTGATGCCCTGAACGACCTAAAGACCCTAAGCCCTAAAGCCCTGAACGACCCTAAAATCCCAAATCCTTCCCGACCCATATGAAACCTATACTATCATGTCAAGAGCCACTCCTACGTTGCTGAGTAGCCCCATCATAATAATCCTAAACCCCAAACCCTAAACCTTAATAAGGGTACCCTTTTTCCTGCTATTCGGCTCCAATCAAGGAGCCCGGAAACAAAAAGGGCAAAAGGGCACTAATTACTCGGGAACCTAGTCTCTAAACCTTTTGACGCTCTGACAAAACACATATAGGAAGAATCCCACAGCCCATCCAAACTAAGCTGTAATATCACTTGGGGCCCTTGCCGGAACACAATTCACGCCCCCCCACCCCAGACACCCCTAAATCCTTCCAGAACCAGACAATTCTGCGATTCAGGGTTCGGGGTTTCGGAATTTAGGCGTTTAGGGTTCAGGTGAACCCTATAAAAGATCCTGCCATTCAGCTCCAGAAAACCCAGACAAAACCATTCAACAAAAACTTCGAGCACCGCTAAACTCCACTAGCAAACCGCATAAAGCCTATCCAGCTCTGAACCCTCAGCCCTTCTACCTACTAATAGACCCCTAAAGATTTCACCTAATGCAAAAGGAGCACGTCCTTCAGCTACCCTAAACCCTCCTACCTATAGACCCCTAAACCCTTCACGGAGGATCAAAAGAAGCAGGCCCTTCAGATCCTTGGAACCCTTCTAACTATAGACCCATAAAGCCTTCACCTAACAAAAAGGGCGGTTCCTCCAGCTCCTTGGAACCTATAGACCCCTGAAGCAATTATGTTTTAGAAGGAGCCGGTCCTTCAGCTCCTTGGAACCTATCGCCGCCTTATAAGCCCAAAAGCCAAAACCCTAAAGGAGCGGGCCCTTCAGCTCCTTGGAACACTAAACCCAAAACCCTGAAAGAGCGGGTCCTTCAGCTCCTTGGAACCCTCAACCCAAAACCCTGAAAGAGCGGGTCCTTCAGCTCCTTGGAACCCTTGCATTTCTTCTGCCAGTTCTCATCGATCTTCAGGGTCGCTTCAAACTGCTGGACCTCTCGGACAGAGGTTGCCTTAACTCTGAAGAACCTATCTCTTTAGGGCTCTTTATTACGGTATCCTTGTATAAGTCCTGAAAACGGTAGGATATTCCGGGGTAAGGTGGGGTTTACCCGAACCCTGAACCCCTAAACCCTAAATCCCCAGACCTATGAACCAAAAATCCCCAAACCCGAAACCCCTAAACCTCTAAACTTAGACCCAAAGAGCAAGAACCCCTAAACTCTTAAACTCCAAACCAACCCTAAACCCTAAACCCTAAGCCCGAAAAAGTAAGGCACGCCTTGCTCTCGATGGGGTAGACCTCACTGGCCACGGATCGGGCTGAGGCCTCCAGGAGTTCGTTTTTCTTTTGTTTTTGTTAAAGGGGTTTAGGGTTTCGGGATTATGGGGGTTTAGGGTTTTAGGGTTTCGGGATTAGGGGTTTAGGGTTTGGGGGTTTAGGGTTTAGGGGTTTAGGGGTTTAGGGGTTTAGGGTTTAGGGATGAGGGGTTTAGGGTTTAGGGATTAAGGGTTTAGGGGTGTAGGGTTTAGGGATGAGGGGTTTGGAGTTTAGGGGTTTAGGGTTTAGGGATGAGGGGTTTAGGTGATTAGGGTTTAGGGGTGAGGGGTTTAGGGTTAATGATGTAGGGTTTAGGTGTTTAGTGTTTAGGGGTGAGGGGTTTGGGGTTAAGGATGCAGGGTTTACGTACGTGTCCAGGGTTTCGCGTTTAGGGATGAGGGGTTTGGGGTTAAGGATGTAAGGGTTTAGATGTTTAGGCTCTAGGGATTAGGTAATTAAAGTTTAAGTTTATGATTATAAGTATACAGTTTAGGGATTGGGGATTAGGGGTTTAGGGTCTAGGGCTTTGGATTTAGGGTTTGTGGTTTAGGGAGTAGGGTTGAGGGAGTTTAGGGAGTAAGGTTTAGGGTTATGTCGGAGGTTTAGGGTGTTGGGTCTAGCAAGAACCCTCCTTCCACCCTCAAATTGGGCTATAGCGTCGCTGATAGTAGGTTATGGAGGTTTCCAGTGCAACTGGTCTAGGATGTAGGATGTTGAAGATGGCTTTTGGGGGCTATTGTGCGATGATTAAATAGAAAATACAAAGGGGTTGAAGTCCGACCCCTGTATAGTTTGTTTGCAGAGAAATGGCTAACACAAACTGAAAACTATGGTTAGATTCCAGTCACAGTTTAGGGTGGTTAGGGTTTCGGGCTGGCCCAAAGCATCCTGTCAAATCCACTGAACCGAAAACTCACTCCGACATACAAAACCCTCGAGTTTCTAGGGGGAAAGGGGGCTCCGGGATTGTTATAGGGTTGAGGGGGTGGGGTTGAGGGTTTAAGACATACCGAAAACCCTAAACCTAAACTCCTAAACCCTACACCCTAAATCCTAAACTCCCAAGCCCTACACCCTAAACTTCAACCCCAACAGCCCTGCCTCTGGGTTGAATGCCGGCGGAGACCTGAAATTTCTGAGTTTGTCTTCAGCAGCACCCAGGTACCACAATATAAGGGGCTGTAAAATTTAGAGTCGGGTTATGGGGTATATATGATACTATATCCATTATAAGGAACCCACCCCCAATAGTGTTATCACTAGTGTTGGTAATTCTTGAAGCCCCTGTAGTAATCCTGCAGCCCAAGACAGGCCTTGATGATGTCCAGGACTTGGGGGAATATCAAAGAAAGCTTTAAGCTTTAGGGGTTTAGGATTTTGGGGTTTAGGGGCCTAGGGGTTTAGGGGTTTGGGGTTTAGGGTTTTTAGGGTTTTTAGGGTTTGGGGCCTTTAGGGTATTGGACTTTAGGATTTCGGGGTTTAGGGTCTCTATATAGGGAAAGTGAAAGGGAGCTATTGGAATGACTCAAACCTCTATGTTAAACCGCTGCATCTCATAAGATCCACAGCAAACATATTTCAGCTTGCAATGATGCAAATCTAGCTCTAAAGCCCATGTATACTTAAGCCTTGAATGGGTTCCAAATCGCCACTTTACAGCCTAAGTACAGACCAGATAGGTATGTGGAGCTCTAGTTAGGGTAAAGACAACAGAAGAAATCCACAATTTTCTGGTTCACGCTTTACGTCATTTTGCGGTGGCCAGCATTGGCTTGGGCCGCTTTCCGAGCGCCGGAAACTCACGGAGCAAGAGTTCCAGCTTTTCATGATCCCCACTCAAAGCGGCAGCTGCCACTTGAGCAGCTGCGCCATCGGAGTCATCGAAGAAGTCCTCGGACGTTTGCACAGCCGGCACATCTTCGGACGGCGCCTCACCGGCAGCCGTAGCATCCGGCGGAGAGTCTTCGGGCGGAGGAGGCGGAGTCGCCCAGACTCCCGTAGGTTAAGATGTGTGCTTGAATGAGAGGCCGCACGTTTTGCTGGTGCATGCCTCCGGCCACCTAAGTCAGCCCAAGGACTGTCAGCCCAGGCCCTTGTCTGCTGGAGCGTGCCCACGTGCTGGGCATTGCCATGCCAAAGCGAAGTGGCATCTGCACCGCAACCAAGCCCTAACCAGTAACCTAGGAATTAAAATGGCTCACATTTTGGTATTGGGTAACTTTGTAAGGAACCTAGGACTACAAAAAGGGAATAAGGCTACTACTGGGCATCCTACGGTCCTACGGTTGATGATATAAATCCTGCATTACCCATAATAAGGAACCTATATATCATAATTCCCATAGTTTAGGGTCCTTAAGGTAATTTCTGCAGGATTTATATCATCAACCGTAGTATCTCGCTTGTTTCGAGTCGGTATTCCTTCCGGCCCACCGGCTTCATCCCAATGTAAACACCGTCTTAGTTGCTGAGTTCATAAGCCCAAAAAAGTGTACACTTTTGGGTTTTTTGTGGGTAATATTATCCCACTGAGCTACTAAGACTTTCAATCTCAAGTTCAACCTCCACAGCGTCTTGTGTGACCCTTCGAACTGGCACAGAACGGCGACAAGGTATGTAGAGCTAGCAAAGCTATTGGGACACAAAGCTGTGAGAGCTTCCGGTGTTTGCAACGCGTCGTATAACCAGCTTAGCTTGAGGGCTTAAGCGATGCTAAGCCCACCTCAAGAAGCTGCCAGGCAGTTTCTCGAAACCAGTAGAATAAAGCTTGGGAACGCCGTACTATATAGATTAGACATATTCGGATAAAGTTACGGGACAAACGACATCAGCCTGATAAATTCTAGAGATCTCCCAGGAACCCGAGGCCAGCGAGCAAGCTCAGTCAACTGCTCCATCTTGATGCATCCGTTCTTGTAGCACTCTTTCAAGTCCACCTTTCGTATAGGACGTAGGATTTGGAGTACGGAGGGCTCGGTTTCTTTTCGCTTTGGAGTTTAGGGGTTTAGTTTTAGGGCTCAGGGTCCAGGGTTTCAGGTTTGGGGTTCAATGACCTCTGGCGGTTTGGGTTGAGTGTTTTGGGTCTAGGATGCAGCACACAGCTCATGAAAAGGCCATGCCTGTGCTCTAAATCAACGTGCATAAGGTCATGTGTTGTGATTTGGTAGTCTAGACTACAACAAACTTCTGAAGGTGTGGGGTGGGTCGGGGATTAAGGGTTTTCGGTACGTTACCACGCTTTAGCCAGAAACGCTTTTTTTCCCGAGAAACCCAGAAAGGAACTTGAATCGTCTTCACTGCCTGGCCCAATAGAATCTACAGCTGGATCCTAAATCCCAAGCCCCAAACCAACGCAGGATCATCAATTGGACAACTGCGGTGCTAGCCAGCTGTTCCTGTGCTCTAGGGTCCACCACACTACTCAGCGGCTCAAACAACGGAAACATGAAAACAGTATACCTCGAGAGCCAAACAGAATGCAATGAGGATATAGGGTGGCGGGACGGGTAACGGGCAACAACCCCAATCCCAAATATCCTGCTGCAGTCCGAAAGCCAGGCTATGAAGTTAGAGGGCGGAAGTCTAAACCAGACACTGTAGAGCCTAAAGGCCAAGTCTAGGCCGACAACCCACATAAGGCCCCAAACCTTTCAACCCGAATCAAAGGAACCGACACCGTCCGCCTGCTGGCCGAAACCCTGAAGAACAACTATGCAGTAAAGCAGAGCTCTTTTGTGCTAGGTGGGCCTACGAGCTACGGGGCGAGGGCTCTAGGGTCTTATTGCTTCGCGGGTTCCGGTAGTTAAGGGCTTTAGGCCTTCAGGGTTTGAGTGTTTGCAGCACCCCGGCCTCGATTGGATTTCTTCATTCGATTGTTGGGGTGCCGACCCTATAGGGGGCCCGATTTAAGGGTCAAGGTCGGGGTTTCTGGCTTCGGCTTAAGGGAGTTGCCAAATCTCGCTGATTACGGTTTAAAGGTTTTGGCCTTTGCCTTTGATACCATGAACCTAAGCAGATGTACAAAACCCCGTACTGCCCAAGACTCAGATAGCACCCAACATGTAGAGTATAGGATTTCCTCTCGGACAAATAACGCATTACTTTTCTACCTGGACCCTGGCGAAGCAGAACACAGGACTCGCTGCTTTGTCTCCTGACGCCCAGTGCTGGTGCGAGCTGACTGGTAGCTACGGTTTAGGTATCCATTTTTCCGGGGACATTGTTGGGAGTGTCTCCACCCACGGACGCAGCTACAATTGGCAAGAGAGGACTTGTCCGTGAGGCGAGTCTGCTTAAAGCGAGCTGGGTCACAGAATCACCGTAATGTAGGTGCCTCAATAATTACCAATATTATTTCGGGGTTCCTTACTATAAGTATAGTAGAATGGGCCCTAAATCCTATTCAAATTATTCAGGCCCCTATATCCCTACATCCCTTATAGTACCCTTATATTATTTTGTTCGCTATCAAAAACCAGTCAATTTATTAAGGCCCCTAGATTAGTTTCCGAATTGGCAGGGTGGCCAACGGAGCCGCTGTGAAACGATTGGCTGCTAGAGTTCAAGTGCTGCTTCACGACGCGAAGCCGTCGCCGCCTAGAGATGAAAAGGGTTTATTTCGGGTTTAGGGTTTACTATTTAAGGTTTTTAAAGTTTTAAGGGTTTAAGGGTCCATGTACCGAAATAGTATGTGCTTTGGCCCCAAGTAACTATATATGACCAATGACCAACTATAAAGGGACTACTATACTAACATGACTCTTTGGGTTGCTAAAGTAAAGGAAGCATTTCGGGCCGAATGTTTAGGGCACGGAACTTGGGCATGAAGTAAGACGATTAGACACGGCATTGAAGTCTTTCCCTTGAGAACCCTGCATGGGACTACAACTTCGAAAAGCTCTCTGCTCACGGAGGCAACCCTAACCTAAACCCTAAACCCTGAACCCGAAACCCTAAACCCCAACAGCGGTCCGACGACCTACGTAGTCATCTTTCAGTTTGCGCTGCCAGCCCTCATCCCACGCAGCTGATGCTTGTGTTCTAGGACCATGAGCCGGGTTTGGGGTCCCAAATGGTCCTATGTACCGATATAGTAGAATGTAAGGGTCTCCATATTCGGAATTACAATTATGACTTAGGGAAGTATCCCCCATAACAGTACACAGGACCCTTTGGGGGTTTAGGACCATAAACATGATTAGGGTTTAGGGTTTAGGACCATGAGCCGATTCTGCAGGAGGAGTTGGACCTGTGCCTTCTTTGGGTGGCTTTTCTGGTCTGGTGGAATTTCGGTCCGAGTTCGGGCAAACAGCGGCCCCTAAGCCCAAGACCCTTGGCGCACCCTCCCTTGAACCCGCAACATAAGCCTACACATAATCGCGTCGTGCCAGGCTTAGGAACTATAGGGTTTACGGTTTTTGTGATTGAGGCTTACCTGAACCCCACAAGACCTTCCAGGATTTGAGGGTTTCCTATTAAGATTTCCTGACACAAGTCCTTAGAAGGTAGGTTATTTCGGGTCCAGATATGGTTTGGTCTTCAGACTCTACTTTTCATCGTTTCCACTGCTTTTCCTTTACCTCCCTCCCCACTTGACAAAGAACAAAAGCCTAGGATACCCCTTGGCCTTGCGGACTACCCTTTGTTGGCTAACCAGTTTGGGACCCAAAAGAGCTAAACCAGAAAAGGAACTGCAATGGGGACTACAGGTAGACTGGAATCCGGTGACCCTTGCCTGGGGCGGCCAACCGCGAAGAAGAAGGTTCCTGGACGACCCAAGGCATCTACGCCCAGGGCCCAAGCGCCCGGAAATTCAACATGATTCTGCGCTGTTTTGAGATACCTTAAACTCTAACCCAAAACCATAAAGATAGTTTTTCGGATACCCTGAAGTTCGAACTCTAAGCTCTAAAACCATCAAACCTCCCCCCAAAACAAACATGAACTGGTGGACTTCAACTCCAGGTTCGGGCTGCATGACCGGGAGGTGGCCACGACGACGCTCAAAAGACAGCTTACTTGGAAGGTCGGGGGACTTAGTACGTCGTAAGTAGAGTTTTAGGTACCCTAAGTGGGATCCTAATTGGGGTTATGGTACTTATAAGCCTCTAAAACAACTACTTGCTAAGTCCCCGACCCTCCAAGTAGGGTCCGTAAGGCTCCATGTAGCCATATAGTATACACTTAGGCCTCAAAGTGGCTATATAGGAACCCCTTTAAGGCCCAAGTATACATGGAGCCTTAGGGGTGTAGGATGGGACTAGAAATGTGAGATGGGCTGGATTTGGATTGAGGGCCGGAGCTTGTAGACTTGATATTGGGAGGTTCTCTATAAAGCAGAACCCAATTAGGTCCTATACTTTCGGAGGCACCCAAACGGGGAAGCGAGCTCTAGAGAACTACTGATGTCAGTGTAAGGGGTGGTCTTGTTTGTCCAGAGGATCCCCGCATGCCTGCTGGTTGCGTTGCATTGCTTCTGCTTATGGTGAGGGTCTTTATGGTCTTGTCCGATGCTCCGAGGACAGGACAACATCACTTTAACTATTCAAAACCTAAGCACCCTCGGCCAGTGTCGTTTGCCAGGTTGGATATAATGGGCGTTCCGCATTTCCTGAAACTCCTATATGATCTACTTCAACTTGTAAGCGAAGGTATCTCCAGGGCATCACTGGCTCTTGTATTGGTATGCCTATGTCCGCTTGCTTATGAACCAAAGCCTAAGCTGCAGATGCCACAGCTACCTTCCAGCTTTATCTGGAAACCCCCTATATCACGGGGTTCCAAAGGTGGGATGAAGATAGGTGGGATATTCCCAGTTAAGAGTCCTTGTATAAGGGATCCTACCTACCTTCATCCCACCTTTGGAGGCCTCTGACTATAGCACCCGGAAAGGATCGAACCCTGCGAAGCGCAAGATCCTCAACCTCAAACGTCAAGCACTATAAAGATTAGCATCAAGTCCTTAGCCCCCAAAGGTTCTAAAACCCTTTGGGAATCATAACGGTTGCGCAGAAATTGATAGGGCACTATATGGTCATTGCATAAGATCACTTATGGGGTATGTATAACCCTACTGACTACCTACTCACTAAGTCCCCCGGCCTAACAGTTGACCGGATACCTGCAGCGGCTGCCACCCCGATGCGCCCATCAATTACCCAAAACCCTGGTTAGGTACTTGGAGCCCATCGAAAAAGCTCTTCCATCCCTCATACCGAGTGCGTGGCGGCTCTTCTCGTTTGCCGCACCTCTGGCGCTCGAGAAGGCTTCGGCTTTCGGATTAGGCTTACCTATAGTCTCCATTGCAGTTCCCTTTTGGGGTTACCTTATAGGATCCTTAATGTATAATTGGTTAAACCACGAAAAGGAACTACAATGGAGACTAGAGGTAGGATTTAAAATCTAAAGCTTAGGTTTGAGGGCTTGGTGTTTTATGCTCGGCTACAGCTTCTGTGCTTAGTAGGGTCCGGGGCTACAGGTAGGGCATCCAGACTGGCATGGCGAGGCTCAGGCCGGCCTCTTCAATTCTCCAGCGGCTAGGCTTTTTTTTTAGTGCAATGACGCTCCTTTCTCCAAAGCGCGCCTACCCAGGAAAAGGCATACACTAATTCAGCACGCCCCGCTTTGGGGGGGCCAGGTTTAGGGCTTAAGGGGGGTTATAACTTAGGGTGCAAGTAATAAGTTTGGGGCTTAGGGTTTCAGGTGTGTTCCGGGTGCAGGAACTCTAGAACGAAGAGCGGATTCGGCTTTATGGCTCTCTCTCAGGTGAGAATTTACCGGTTGAAGGGCTCTAAGGGTGGGGTAATCCCAAGTAAGAGTCCTGATATAAGGGATCCTTAATCCTACCTACCTTCACTACACCTTTTGAAGCCTTCGTGTCGCAGTCACGTAGGGCCAAGGGCATCAACTTTCTTGAACATCTGCAAGTGCCCGTGTTGCTTTGATCTATATACCAGCGCTTTGCAGTCAATGTGCACCTGAAGTAGCACTGGTACGTCCGAGTTCCTATAATACAGCAGTCTGGTGGAATAAGACCAAACACATACAACAAAGGCTCCAAGGACCTTGAGGACAAAGCAGGTAAGCTTGTGGGTGTTGACTCTGTAGATGCTTATAGCGTATGTCTGCATGTCGCTCCAAATAAAATGCAATTGGAATCACAAGTAAACTCAAGTCTCTATAAACCCTAAACTAAACCCTCGAAGCGTTCCAGGAAAAACTCCCGGCCTCGGGACGCCAAGGACTTCCTCGTTGGCCGACGACCTGGGATTCAGCTGCTTGTCGATTGCCACGTACGTGCGGTTATTACTTGGAAGGTCGGGGGACTTAGTAAGTAGGTAATAAGTAGACATATAAGTATCCTACAAGGGATCCTAATTGGGGCTATGGTACATATAAGTCTGCAAAAAACTAGTTACTAAGTCCCCCGACCCTCCAAGTAAGGTCCATGTCGGACCCGGTTTAGGGCTGATGGTTCAGGGTTCAGGGCTTTGGGATGATTTGGAGTCCAAAAGGCTTCAGGTCTTAGAATGGAGGCAAACCCAGACTTCTGGGAGAAAGTAGATCCCCTCATTTGGGGCCCTATTTATACTACTAAGGGTGCTTTACAGGAACCCCCAGGAAGGGATCTACTTTTGGGATCCTCCCGGGGGCCCTGGGAAGAGGCTTCGGGTGGAGCGAAAGAGCTCAGCGCGGTGTTCGTGACCGGACACCGATACCGGAATTGGAACTCGTCTTTGGTCCTACGGTTGATGACATAAATCCTGCATGACCCATAATAAGGAATATACCATAATTCCCATAGTTTAAGGTCCTTAAGGCCATGCAGATTTTTGTCATCAACAGTAGTTGCTGAGTGCCCTGGCAAAAAAACCGTCAAGCATTCAGTTGTCAGTTGTAGATTGTAGATAAAACCCCGACTAGCGGTTACCTAGCCTCCGAACCCAAAACACCAAGAGGATTTGGGTCAGGGCTATGGAGTCGGGCATGTATTGCCTGGTATGGCTTGGAGTAGGCAGCCGTAGGGCCGTAGGGTGTTGGGCCGTTAGGGGAGTTCCTAGAACCTGATCAACGTTGAGGGTTTCTTGGGGTAGGTTTGCTACCTCTTCGCAATGGCTGTTGTGGCTGATCTAGTTTCACACACCTGCCTGCCTGCCTGCCTGCATACCTACCTAACTAAGACACAGCCACATTTAACCTGCTCTTGTTGGCCAGTCCTATAGCACCTGCGGACAACTGTCCACTTACTCAGACTTACTCAGATGCCTCAACAAGCGAGCCTCAGTCTCAGTCTCTCAACCCTAAAATCGAAAGTCTCTATAAACACTTACCATGAGGGTGTAAGTACTCGAATAAGGTATTCCGAAGCTGCTAACTACAGCATAGCAGTATCTACTTTCAGAGAACTTGGACCTTGGGAGTAGGCTTTCTTGCCACAGCTCACGGGGGCCCAGCTCCTCCCAAGATGGAGGAAAAGAGCGACCAAAAGCAGTGGCAGCAAACGCCTGCGGCAAAGGGCCCCAAGCCCCAACAAAGGTGTAGGGCTTGGGGCTTCGGGTTGCGCACAGCCCAAAGGGTCCGAGTACCTATAATTCGAACCTACATCCACGGTACTACTACCAGGGTTGCTGACATAAGCCGAGGTACCGAACTGGTGCAGTCTTTGGACCCTTTGGGTCAAGGTTTGGGGCGCTGTAGGGCTTGATTACTTTAGACTTGGGTTTAAGCTTCAGGGTCTGGGGACATGGCTATTCCAAGGGCCCAAGCAGGCAAAGTGCAAGAACGGAAGAAAGCTAACCCTACTTGTCGGGTATCATGCGGAGCTGAGGGTTAACCTTTTTGGTTATATAGGTATTCTATAGGGACTATACTACTCAAAGACGAAAAAAGGTCACCTACTCGACTACTAGGTAGCTAGTAGGAGGGAAGACCTTCCGGACTCGCCGGCCTGCACCCTCCAGCTTCCCGGCGACTGAAAAGCCCTAAGTGCATGGAAATCCGGGGTGTGAAACCGCCCTAAACCCTACCTTAACCCTGAATAACCTTCCTTTTTAGGGCTCCTTGCTATGATTTCCTTATAAAAAAGTGCATAAAAAGGGAGGTTATTCCGGGTTAAGGTACACCCAAAACCTAAGGTACACCCAAAACCTAAAGGATACTTGCAGGATCCTGATCAGCTCAAGACTTCAAACCCCTGGGCCCTGAACCCCTGAGACCCGAACGAAGACATCCCCTGCACCCTTAAACCGCACACCCTAAACGTACCTTTGGTTGGTAGGGAATGGAGGAATGGGGTACAATTATAACGACTATTGCTACCATTCTTCCATTCCCTACTAGCCAAAGGTAAGTAAGCCCCTAAACCCTAAATACTCATTAAAGGCTACGACCCATGCAATTCGATTCCGGCTGAGGCTTAAAGGCTAACACCCACAAACCCGACACCCTAAACTCTCGCAATCTAAACTCTAAAACCTTCGACCTAAAGCCGCAGGCTAAGACTCCCGAAAGACAGAAAAGCCCCAAACCAAACACCAAGTCGACTTCTGCTGCTCAAGGCAAAGATTTAGGGTTTAGGGCTTCCGGGCTTAAAGGTGTAGTTGTAATCCTAAACCCTGAGATCTTAAAGATAGCTGAAGTCGTCTCCTGCTCCGTTTGCGCCTTTGTCGTTCGACTCCGTAAATCTTTGCCTTTCCACTCCCTAGCGGCAGATCAATCGGTCAAGCGGGTTCTTTGCAGGGTCTATATGGGTTCTATCGGACTTTTAGAGTTCGGGTTGAGGTCTGAGGGCTTCTGGGCTTGCTTTGAACTTCTCTTGTGGAAATAGGCCCGAGAGACCATCATAGGGCGGTTCTGCATGGCCTAATCATACAATGGCATTAGATGTGGACCGTCCTGGCAGTGAAAGAGAGGTGAGGATTTGTCGGGCTTTTGGGCTTACGGTTTGGGGTGAAAAGCAAGGCGGGAGATGGCTTTCATTGTGAGGTTTCCGGAGGCCCATTGTCTTTGGCCTGCTGGGGGGAACATATAATCTGGTTCCTGTCGGTGTGTATTCATCACTGCGATCAAGAACAGACCATGTAGAAAACAGCCTCACGCAAGCACACCCACACATGCAGACACTTCTCGTCAAGCCGGCCTCCCCACTTTCCATGGCTCGCGTGGCGTGGGAGCGTGCAGTGCGACACGCGGAATCGGGAGGCGGCGTTCAGAGGGGAATAGGAGTGGATATGGGTTCAGGGTTAGGTTGAGACCTGAAAGGTTTTAAGGCCGTTCGCTTTTCTACGGTGGGGCTTCCGAATGGCTCGGGGCCGGGGCCCGCTTTTGTGTGCAACTTGGAGAGGATACCAGCTCAGGCTTGTGGGGCTTGAGGTTCGCGGTTGGGGGCTCAAGCATGGGGATACTACCCTGGGCATCAACATAGCCCAAAAGCCTTGTATGGTCTTTGGACCCAAAAGCCTTGATATATGAGTCCTTAGATGCCTAGGGCTAGGGCATACTAAACCCTAAATCCCGGTTTGGGGGGCAAGATACCTGCCGTTTCAAATTGATCTCCAATCTGTGGTCCGAAAAGGCCACTGGGCAAACTCCAACAAGAAAACAGTGACTATTGCGACGCATTACCCTCCACATAGCCCAAAGTAGACACGATGTATGACTTTAGACCCCAAGTAGGTACTATCTTGGAATCTTATACGTAAGTAAAGCAGGTTATCCACGAATCAAAACGTGACCTTTAAGGTCTACAGGGCCTGGTGCACCCCGGAATCTACGCCCAAGGCTTGCCACGCCGCCACCAACGGCACATGTGGGTGGTTGTGAAAATTATGGTCCCTTTTTGGGTCCCTACTATAGTACGGCACCTATTTTTTAGGGTACCCCAAAAGAGGCCATAATTTTGACAACTACCCATGTAGACTCGTGACCCTTGCAGCCTGAAATCGTTCTGATCATCAGATCTCAACCAGCAAGCATAGGGTTTTGGATAACATATTGATTTTCGGGCTTTCACAGGATGCGACAGGATATTGGAGGCATGTGATTATTGTAAACACTAATCATACTACTCAACCCTCTATCTTACTGACGTCTGGGCGTTTAAGGGCTATCATTGTGAAAAATCTTGACCCAGACCCTATGTACAGCCCCGCTGCAACGTTTGGATTGTGCTGCTGCCTTGAGCCGTGGTTCCTTCTGGACTTTTCATTGTCACTACGACTATGTTTGGAAGGTACCCCAGGTTACCCAGTAACCTAAGAATAAAAAGGACTCTCTTTTTGGTATTGGGTAACTTTATAAGGAACCTAGGACTACAAAAAGGGAATAAGGGTACTACTGGGCATCCTAGTACCCCACCCTCCAGCCTCGAGCCGTTCGGAGAAGAACTTCTGCAGGGCCTGTCGATGCCAATGGCTTCGATGACCGGGCGTGTGGGCGTGTTCCTATTTCCGTGAGACGTCAAACAAGTTGCACACACACACACATATGTATACAAGATATAAGTTATACTCAAATAATGATATAATGAACATATATACATAACCCTAAACATACATGTGTGTATATATATATATACACATACACATACACACATACATGCACACACACACACACAGAGACTTACAGACAGAAAGACATATCGAGAGGGAGAGAGATAGAGAGAGCGAGAGATGAACTATAGCAGAGAGTAGTTGGAAGCAACCAGCTTCTTGCAGCGGTATTCGTCATGATGCCCTTTTCGCTTTGTGGTCTAAAGGATTACGATCCAGAGTCAATGGCTCGAGGTTAGAGAGCCATTCTTATGATGAGGGGTTTGGATTCTGGGATGTAGGTTGTAGAATTTCAATCGCTGCACTGGCGGCCTGACCCCTCCCAATCTGATGATGGCAACGAGACTGGTGTGAAAGGGAAAGGGTTTAGGATGTAGGTGGAGGGTGTCGGGTCTAGGTAAGGAACTACATGGAGGCGTGCGACGCTATAATATGCCAGTCAGACACCTATGCTGCACACCAGGCCTGCCGTCCCTGCTTGCAGGATAATGACGGGTAGTAAGCAGGGGATAAGGGTTCAGCGCCCAACAACGACCCATCTCCTACGCTACATCCCACAGGACACCGCAGAATACCCGACACAACTCATCACAACAATATTCAACCAACATATTCAAGCTCTTTCAATACCTTCTAGTAGCCCCATTAATGAATAACCCTTCTAAAACCCTCATTCGCTGTAAAACCTTTTCAGAACATTCGAACACCCCTCGAACCTAACCTCGGCCCATAGCGTCAGAACCCCAAACTCCTAAACCAAGATTCCCCTAAACCCTGACTTGAACAACATCTATAAACCCTAATTAAACCTCTAAACCTTAGAAATTAAACCCCTGAACCCTTGCAAACCCCTATAAACTCTTAAACCATCAACCCTAACTAAACCTCTAAACCTTACATTAAAGCCCTAAACCCTTACAAACCCCTAGAAATCCTTAAACCCCAAAATTCACCTAAACCTTAAACCCCAAACACTTCCCTAAGCCCCCAAACCCCTCAAAGACCCCTAAACCCTAAGCCCTACGGTCCAGGGCCTCGTCGAAGGAGCTCTCCTTCACGCGTTTCACGACCCCCGGAAGGAAGTTGAGGCCTGCCACGGCATCCACCCCTGTGAGTTTAGGGGTTAGGGGTTAGGATATAGGGGTTTAGGGTTTAGGGGTTAATATGGGGGCCTTAATAATTAGAATTGGGTTCCTTTAAAGGGGTCTTAGGGGTTTAGGTTTAGGGGCCGTCATAATTAGAATAGGGTTCCTTTAAAGGGGTCTTTCAGGGCTATTCCAAGGGCCAGCTGCAGGGTTTACAGGTTAGGGCGGGTTAGGGGTTTAGGGTTGGTGGGTTTCGTGTTTACGGTTTGGGGTTGAGGGTTTTTGCGCGCTGAGGGGTCGCTTGACCTGGTGGCTCAGGGATAGGGGTTTAGGGGTTTTGGGTTGAGGGGGTTCGGGTTTAGGGGCTTAGGGTTTAGGGGTTTAGGTTTTGGAGTTTAGGGTTGACGGGTCTTGGAATGAGGGCTAGATTGACTTGGAGTTCCGGGCTCAGGGTTCAGGCGTTGCAGAGTTGCTGATCTTGCTCCAGATCATGACATGCCACAGCGACAAAAGAATTCCAAGGCGGCCTAGTGACGGTTCAGTGCTTCATGATTAAGGTCTAGGCAGGAACAGTAAACGCCAGTGAAGTGCTCAGTGCGAACATCCATCTCTATCTATTCATGCGCTGCTTGGGGTTTTGCCTATTGTGCATACGCACATACCGAACTACCGAAAAACTTACAAAGTGCCTGTGTATGTCTACAAGTATGTATAGCACCTGTGACCTATATGTGCATGCAGAAGATCAACGCAAGGGGTCATGTCTACAAAAACACTAGTTCTAAATCCCGGGCTACAGTGTGGCATCTGAGGCGGGTGCTGACGATGCGGCCATCTGAGTACCTGACGATTTGAAGACTTCCAGCTAGTGGGAGCGAAGAACATGCAGATATGTAGCTTACTTGGGGTTCATGGGCAGTTCTAAGTGGGGTTGTACGTCCCCTACTACGGCTTAAAAACTGGCGAATCGTGCTGGCAATCGAGTTTTTCGGAACAAGAAACCTGCAGCGTGGGCCTGCCGCCTCCAACAATTTCGGAACAAGAGACCAAGTGCATCCCGCCGGCCTCAAGTATCCACACCCCGAGACAGCGGGCTATTTTCACTTTCAGGGTCCATGTGATCATATCATATCATATATATGTATGTATATATATATATATATATACTTGAATCTCGAGTGGCCAGGTGAAAAAAAGAAAGAGCTTTTTGTCTTTTTCCTATTTTGTAGTTACAGGAGGATATGGGCTTGTTGATTTCAGCATTTGATTCCAGACGTCGATAGAACGGAATGCAAACGATTTGTAACATGCCTTTTTCGAGCATGAGGTCTGACACGAATCAATACGTTTGCAGTGCACTCTGACCTGGGGCTGGGGCCACGGTACAGTTCTGTCACTGGTCTACACGGGACCCAATTAAGTCTGCACCGGGCAGCCCGAGGTCGTCTGACAAAGTCTTGCGATTCTTCAACGGATTGCGCAATGTGCAGCCTGTGTCTGACTCGTCTGACGATGTGGGCTACTGCCGTAACAAACGATCTTAGCAGCGTTTCACTTCATAAGGAAACATAATACGAAGTGAGACCCAGGCTGCACTTAAATCTGCAAGAGGCACGGATCGGAACCTGAAAGAGGACGATACTCGTCGTCCTTCAGGCTCCGATCCGTGATTCAAGCATGCAACGAGTGCTCCTCAGACTTCTGAATCACCTCCCTTCCGGCAAGTGATTCGCCAGCGCAAGAGGTGCCATTCTGAGGCCGTTGTGGTTTAGGGCTTGGTGTTTTAGGGCATGAGGGGCTGGACAGTTTGGGTTTCTTTTGCGCAAACGGACAGCCGCAGAGACACTGGCTGGGCAACCAGTGTCTCTGGGCTGGTCCGTTCGCATTTCTGTGGGGCGCTGGTCGGCATTTTTGGCAAACGGACAGTGCCAGAGACACTGGGTGGGCAAACCAGTGTCTCTGGCACTGTCCGTTTGGTGTTTTTGGGGGTTTGAGGGGCTGGAGGGAGGAGTTTCGGCGGTTTTTGTGCAAACGGACAGTGCCAGAGACACTAATTCAGCCAACCAGTGTCTCTGGCACTGTCCGTTTGGTGTTTTTCGGGGTTTGAGGGGCTGGAGGGAGGAGTTTCGGCGGCTTTCGTGCAAACGGACAGTGCCAGAGACACTAATTCAGCCAACCAGTGTCTCTGGCACTGTCCGTTTGGTGTTTTTCGGGGTTTGAGGGGCTGGAGGGAGGAGTTTCGGCGGCTTTTGTGCAAACGGACAGTGCCAGAGACACTAATTCAGCCAACCAGTGTATCTGGCACTGTCCGTTTCGTGTTCTTAGGGATTTGAGAGGCTGGAGGGAGGAGTTTTGGCGGCTTTTGTGCAAACGGACAGTGCCAGAGACACTAATTCAGCCAACCAGTGTATCTGGCAACGTCCGTTTCGTGTTTTTCGGGGTTTGAGGGGCTGGAGGGAGGAGTTTCGGCGGCTTTTGTGCAAACGGACAGTGCCAGAGACACTAATTCAGCCAACCAGTGTCTCTGGCACTGTCCGTTTGCATTTCTGTGGTGCTGGTCTGCATTTTTGGCAAACGGACAGTGCCAGAGACACTGGGTGGGCAAGCCAGTGTCTCTGGCACTGTCCGTTTGGTGTTTTTGGGGGTTTGAGGGGCTGGAGGGAGGAGTTTCGGCGGTTTTTGTGCAAACGGACAGTGCCAGAGACACTAATTCAGCCAACCAGTGTCTCTGGCACTGTCCGTTTGGTGTTTTTCGGGGTTTGAGGGGCTGGAGGGAGGAGTTTCGGCGGCTTTCGTGCAAACGGACAGTGCCAGAGACACTAATTCAGCCAACCAGTGTCTCTGGCACTGTCCGTTTGGTGTTTTTCGGTGTTTGAGGGGCTGGAGGGAGGAGTTTCGGCGGCTTTTGTGCAAACGGACAGTGCCAGAGACACTAATTCAGCCAACCAGTGTATCTGGCACTGTCCGTTTCGTGTTTTTAGGGATTTGAGGGGCTGGAGGAACCAGTGTATCTGGCACCGTCCGTTTCGTGTGTTTAGGGGTGAGGGGCTGGAGGGAGGAGTTTTGGCGGCTTTTGTGCAAACGGACAGTGCCAGAGACACTAATTCAGCCAACCAGTGTCTCTGGCACTGTCCGTTTGCATTTCTGTGGTGCTGGTCTGCATTTTTGGCAAACGGACAGTGCCAGAGACACTGGGTGGGCAAACCAGTGTCTCTGGAGCTGTCCGTTTGGTGTTTTTGGGGTTTAGGGTTTGCTGGGTGGAGAGGTTTGGTTTCTTTTGTGCAAACGGACAGTGCCAGAGACACTAGTTCACCCAACCAGTGTCTCTGGCACTGTCCGTTTGCATTTCTGTGGTGCTGGTCTGCATTTTTGGCAAACGGACAGTGCCAGAGACACTGGGTGGGCAAACCAGTGTCTCTGGAGCTGTCCGCTTGGTGTTTTTGGGGTTTCGACAGGGGTGGGATTCGAGCCCGCGCGCGCGGGCTTGTAAGTCGCGCGCTTGACCGCTAGAGTAAGGGTTTGCTGGGTGGAGAGTTTGGGAGTTTGGGTTTCTTTTGTGCAAAAGGACAGTGCCAGAGACACCAGTTCACCCAACCAGTGTCTCTGGCACTGTCCGTTTGCATTTCTGTGGTGCTGGTCTGCATTTTTGGCAGACGGACAGTGCCAGAGACAGTGGGTGGGCAAACCAGTGTCTCTGGAGCTGTCCGTTTGGTGTTTTTGGGGTTTAGGGTTGGCTGGGTGGAGAGTTTTGGTTTCTTTTGTGCAAACGGACAGTGCCAGAGACACTAGTTCACCCAACCAGTGTCTCTGGCACTGTCCGTTTGCATTTCTGTGGTGCTGGTCTGCACTTTTGGCAAACGGACAGTGCCAGAGACACTGGGTGGGCAAACCAGTGTCTCTGGAGCTGTCCGTTTGGTGTTTTTGGGGTTTAGGGCTTGCTGGGTGGAGAGTTTTGGCTTCTTTTGCGCAAACGGACAGTGCCAGAGACACTAGTTCACCCAAACAGTGTCTCTGGCACTGTCCGTTTGCATTTGTGTGGTGCTGGTCCGCATTTTTGGTCAAACGGACAGTGCCAGAGACACTGGGTGGGCAAACCAGTGTCTCTGGAGCTGTCCGTTTGGTGTTTTTGGGGTTTAGGGTTTGCTGGGTGGAGAGTTTTGGTTTCTTTTGTGCAAACGGACAGCGCCAGAGACACTAGTTCACCCAACCAGTGTCTCTGGCACTGTCCGTTTGCATTTCTGTGGTGCTGGTCTGCATTTTTGGCAAACGGACAGTGCCAGAGACACTGGGTGGGCAAACCAGTGTCTCTGGAGCTGTCCGTTTGGTGTTTTTGGGGTTTAGGGCTTGCTGGGTGGAGAGTTTTGGTTTCTTTTGTGCAAACGGACAGTGCCAGAGACACTAGTTCACCCAACCAGTGTCTCTGGCACTGTCCGTTTGCATTTCTGTGGTGCTGGTCTGCATTTTTGGTCAAACGGACAGTGCCAGAGACACTGGGTGGGCAAACCAGTGTCTCTGGAGCTGTCCGTTTGGTGTTTTTGGGGTTTAGGATTTGCTGGGTGGAGAGGTTTCGGTTCTTTGGTGCAAACGGACAGTGCCAGAGACACTAGTTCACCCAACCAGTGTCTCTGGAGCTGTCCGTTTGGTGCTTTTGGGGTTTAGGGTTTGCTGGGTGGAGAGTTTGGGTTTCTTTTGTGCAAACGGACAGTGCCAGAGACACTAGTTCACCCAACCAGTGTCTCTGGCACTGTCCGTTTGCATTTCTGTGGTGCTGGTCTGCATTTTTGGCAAACGGACAGTGCCAGAGACACTGGGTGGGCAAACCAGTGTCTCTGGAGCTGTCCGTTTGGTGTTTTTGGGGTTTAGGGTTTGCTGGGTGGAGATTTTTGGTTTCTTTTGTGCAAACGGACAGTGCCAGAGACACCAGTTCACCCAACCAGTGTCTCTGGCACTGTCCGTTTGCATTTCTGTGGTGCTGGTCTGCATTTTTGGCAAACGGACAGTGCCAGAGACACTGGGTGGGCAAACCAGTGTCTCTGGAGCTCTCCGTTTGGTGTTTTTGGGGTTTAGGGTTTGCTGGGTGGAGATTTTTGGTTTCTTTTGTGCAAGCGGACGGTGCCAGAGACACTAGTTCTCCCAACCAGTGTCTCTGGCACTGTCCGTTTGCATTTCTGGGGCGCTGGTCTGCATTTTTGGCAAACGGACAGTGCCAGAGACACTGGGTGGGCAAACCAGTGTCTCTGGAGCTGTCCATTTGGTGTTTTTGGGGTTTAGGGTTTGCTGGGTGGAGAGTTTTGGTTTCTTTTGTGCAAACGGACAGTGCCAGAGACACTAGTTCATCCAACCAGTGTCTCTGGCACTGTCCGTTTGCATTTCTGTAGTGCTGGCCTGCATTTTTGGTCAAACGGACAGTGCCAGAGACACTGGGTGGGCAAACCAGTGTCTCTGGAGCTCTCCGTTTGGTGTTTTTGGGGTTTAGGGTTTGCTGCGTGGAGAGTTTTGGTTTCTTTTGTGCAAACGGACAGCCCCAAAGACTCTGGTTTGACCAGTTAGTGTCTGTGGGGCTGTCCGTTTGCCCAACAAACTAATGAGAGTGGTGTCGTGGTTTGGGGTTTGGTATTTTTAAGGTTTAGGGTTTAGGGTCATAATCCAGAAGAGGTGCCAGGATGTCTCTAACGCCACACGCCTGTGATTGTGCACTGGCGGGTTGTTCATGCTTGACACCGTCACCGCCGCTTTCTGAGACGGTGTCTGACGAGGTTCCGGCTGCTCAGGTGTCTCACGGGCAGCCGGCTTCGCCTAGGCTGCCTTGGCCTGTGCTGCCTTCTTCGGCTCAGCTGCCCTCGGCTTCGTACGAGCCATGGGGTCTGGGCCTGACAAACGGGATGGCTTGATCGTCAATCTGACAGCTGCAGCAGCAAACTCAATGCCCCGTGAGTTCGTGAACCGTAAATGGTCCTACACGCAAGCTAAAGACTGCAAAGCCAGTCCTGGTTGTCCGACCCAAGTCCGCCATATGTTCCTGTAGGCACCTGTGACAAAAGCACAAGTTCCCAAAAGCATGTCATTGTCAGATTAAGATGCAACACCAAACGACGGGACGCTAGTTAGGCCTCCGGCGTCAGGCGCCCCAACTTGTGTCCGCAGCGTGCTGAGGACGCTAGTTGGGCCTCCGCAGGGCCAAATGTCCCAACATGGCAAAGTGTGTCCAGGGTCGCAATGGTCTGGGAGGGGGTTTAAGAGGCCCAACTAGTGTCCGCAGCGTGCTGAGGACGCTAGTTGGCCTTTCGGAATCAGAAGGCCCAACTTGTGTCCCACGCAATCATTTTCATCGCACACGATAACGGTCTGACCATCCAAAATCTGTGCATTTATACTCTTGCCGACTTGCTTCTGCCAGCATGCCTCCCGCAACATTTCTTGAAGAAGACCGTGGACCGGAAGGTCTGACAAAATTGAAATTGGAGCACTGATGGTCAGACTCAGCGTCAGCCTTTCACTCACATCAGGGCGAGCTCCATGTGAAATCTACGAAGCGTGTCTGACTTTTACTTCGCTTGCAAGGCACACTTCCTCTGGAATGCTGCCGCTGTGACAAACACGGAGTCGATGTAAAGCTCTGACGCCTCGTGCAGTTGTTTGATAGCAGCGGGAGCGATTCGCCAATCTTCCGGCTTCATCGTGTGCAACAGTTCTCTGACGACTCTGCTTATGGCCGTCACTGACATGAGGAAACGTTTCTGACGGATAATGCGATCATCCAAACTGTTTCTGTGACTCTTCGTTCCCGGCTACTGCTTCGTCTTCACGGATGGGGATTTGCTGCCAGTCTGACTCTGACTCCCTGTGCCAGTCTGACTCCGTGTCACAGGCTGTCTGACACTCTTTCCGCCAACAAGAGCATCGACGTTCATGTGAGCACTTACACCGTCTGACTCGTCTTCTGCAGTCTCGTGGTTGCTGCATGGCTTGATTGGCGTCTTGTTTTTCTGACACTGATCGCTTCCTGGAGTCTCACTTTGGCGGCTTGGCTGGGTAATCCCTTCCCCCTAATATTAAACGCCCGTCCCCCCCCTCCCTAACATAAAAACTGATTTCCGGGATTTTGTTTTAATATTAGAGGGGGTTTCGGTGCATCCACGTATGAATGGGAGTTAGGCCCTAAGCCCTAAACCTCGAGCCCCAAACCCTAAAGCCCTGAGCCCTAAACTTTGAGCCCTAAAGCGAGAAGCTTTCAGTTATTGTTCTTAGACTGGAAACAAGCATTCGACAAGATCGATCACGAATCCATGCATATCGCACTACTCCGCCGGGGGGTTCACCCTGTATATCTCGAAGTCATTAGGGATATGTACACATGCCCTACCTTCTGTACTTCCGCCCCCGATGGCACAAGGTACTGGGCTACTCCGCATACAGGAATTCGCCAGGGACGCCCACCTACTTATTCATCATGGTGATGGCAATACTTTTATCTGATGTAGACGCTAGGCTCAGAACACATGGCGTTCCTCAAACACCTGGTCCATAGGTAAGCCAGTTTACGACAAAGAATACGCTGATGATACACTTCTAATGGGCGTCACGAGTTCTCAGCTAGAAGAGATTCTAAAACACGTACAGGTAGAGGCCACGCTGTATGGACTACAACTTAACTTAGAGAAAACCCAGCTACTCCGCCACCCTACCCAACCAGGACATCTCCACTACGCAGACAATTTTCAGGTACCCCATAACACTGAAACTAAGTACCTTGGTCCCCAAGTTACCTGGGATAAGCCTACCAAAACTGCCATCACGGCCAGATCCAAAGCCCACGCCGCCTTCCTTAAGCTACAACATGTATGGAAAAGTAGAATACCCCGTGCAGTGAGATCTAGAATCTTCCACGCCTGCATCGTCCCGGTTTACACCTACGCCCTCGAAACCCTCACCCTGGAAAAACACCACTTCAGAACCATAGACGGGTGGTACTTCAGATACCTCAGACGAGCTATCAACATAAAGGCATCATACTACTCCAGAATCTCCAACAAATCTGTATGGGCTGCTGCAGGCAAACCCCCCCTTCACTCGCAAACACTTCTATCCCGACAGTTCAAACTCCTGATACAAGCCACGACCACTCCGCCAAACCCCCCAATGCACCACGTGGTATTCTCTCCGGGATACAAAGATCGCATTAAGTTTACCAAATCACGTCACAGAGGTCACCCCTCCAGATATTGGTCCGAACTAGTACCAGCCCACGCGAAAGAGTACCTGAACCACTACCTAGACCACTCCGCCGAGTTTAAGGACCATAGGAGGGATTTCTTGGGTTTCAAACAAATGATACAGAAAAACCAGCTCTTCGGCGATCGCTTGACTACTGCGCCTACGCGCGCTTCACATATTTTCCAGCTGTACAGAAAGACAGTCGGCTGCGCTTGGCACTCCTAAAAAGCGACAAGCCTTTAAAGCTTTAGCCTTGAGCCCTAAACCCGTAAACCCTAAAGCTCTGGTCTCTTTAGTACAGCTGTAATCTTGGGGTCCATTAAAATTCATACAATCCTAGCCCCCACTCATGTGTTTAATTAACTTTCAATTGTGGGCCCGAAATCGCGAAATTCTGGGGCCCGGGAGTTTTTACACTAGGGGGGTGTAAGGTTAGGGGGAAGGGATTAGTTCTTCGACGAGGTGTGCCACAACCAACCTAATGGGTTGGAAGCTTGACCACCTTGCTTCTGACCATAGCTGGCAGTCACAGACTCCCACAGCACAGAATCAGAAAGTCCACGACGGCTAACTAGTTGCCACGCTGAGATTCAGGATTCGTCTGTCTGGCGAAGTCAATGCGACATGCTTCATTGATTAAAATGACAGCGCGCAGTATACTTGACACCTGACCTGCGGCAGCTACTGAGAAGTTGTTTGATCCAAAACCTTGAGACAAGGATTCTCCACAACGTCCTCGTCTTGTGCCCGCCAAAGCGAAATAACAAAGAGTGTCACGAGGGCTGCTCCCTGCCTCCATGTCCATGGTTCTGCTGACCATCGTCTGACAGCAGTGGTCGGCTTGACCTTCCACCGTCTGTTCTGGTTCTTCTTATTCGCACCCGGGGCCTGGACCTTGTGGTCTGACGGCCCACTGGGGGTCTTCGGCTTGGCCTTTGCCGGGGTTGGCATTGGTGAGTCTGACACCAGGTCCGCATCAATGCCCCTGGCCCTTGGATCTGACGCCGCTGCCTTCGATCCCGATGCCACGCTCTCTGACTTTGCCGCGGCCTTGAACGTCAGACGTGGCTCGATCACTGTCAGACGCTCTCTGGGGTTTTCCTCGAACGGTGACGACACCGGCGAGGTTGGCGTCATAGCCGGCTCAGTCGGAGTGTAATTCGTCTGACTGGGGCTCCTTGACCTCGACGGCGACCTTGACGTCGTCTTCGTCTGACCAATGCCAACCGTCTGACCAATGCCAACCATGGGGTCGTCCTTCGGCTCAGCGCCCGTCGGCGATTCTGTCGTCTTACGAGCGCCCTCCTCTGGCACCGACGGGAGTGGCGTCGTAGTCTGACGCTTGGTGTTGAAGTGCGGCAGCCCTTTGAGCTCGGGCTTGCGCTGGCGCACCATGGCCAAAAATGTGTCTGACACACAGCTAGAGGACTCACTCAAACCCACACGCAGTCAGACGAGTCATGAAACTCCTGAATCAATGATCATCATCATGTAACTGTAATCATAATCTGAAATCTAATCATCGCCGATGTCTTACACTGACTAGCTGATGGTCCGAACTGCCTGCAGCATCAAGACGATCAAAGGAGCTTGCAAGCAAGTCTAGCACAGGCCGAAAGGTGCGTGCAAACTCCAGCCTCCACCTCCACGGCGCCATCACATCGTCGAGGAGACCAGCGATGTTGTCTGACCTTCGCGAAATTAATTAATTATTAATTAAATTAGGCGAGAATGAGTCTGACTACCACTTTAGGGTTTTAGTGTTTCAGGGTCTAGGGGTTAGGGTTTGGGGTTGGGCTTAGGGTTAAGGCGGGGCCAATGGCTCACCAGCAAAGCTGGGCCAATGGCTCACCCGACAGTGCCCAGAACAGCTGGGGCCAATGGCACACCCGATGGGGCCAGTGGCCACACCCAGCAAACCCGGGGCCAAGGGGTCACCCAGCACTGCTGGGGCCAATGACCGGGGCCAATGGCTCACCCAGCAAAGCTGGGGCCAATGGCTGACAGCACGGGGCCAAGGGCTCACCCAGCAAAGCTGGGGCCAGTGGCACACCCGAGCACTGGTTGGGGCCACCCAGCAAAGCTGGGGCCGATGGCACGCCCAACAGCGGGGCCAATGGCTCACCCAGCAAAGCTGGGGCCAGTGGCACACCCGAGCACTTGTTGGGGCCATCGGCTCACCCAGCAAAGCTGGGGCCGATGGCACACCCAACAGCGGGGCCAATGGCTTACCCAGCAAAGCTGGGGCCAAAAGGCACACCCGCAGCATGGGGGACAATGGCTCACCCAGCACAGCTGGGGCCAATGGCACACCCGACCAGCGCCAATGGCTCGCCCAGCAAAGCTGGGGCCAACGGCACGGCAGCACGGGGCCATTGGCTCACCCAGCAGAACTGGGGCCAATGGCGCACCCTGCGGACCGGGGCAATGGCTCACCCAGCACTGCTGGGGCCAATGGCTCACCCGGCGGACCGGGGCCAATGGCTCGCCCAGCACTGCTGGGGCCAATGGCACACCCGAGTCAATCAAAGACCCTGGGCTGAGCTGGGGCCAATGGCACGCCAGGAACCGAGGCCAATGGCACGCCCAGCAAAGCTGGGGCCAATGGCTCACTCGGCAGGCTCGGGCCATGGCTCACCCAGCAAGTTGGGGCCATGGCTCACCGAGCTGCAAAACGACGCAAACGAGGGGTTTAGGGTTTAGGGGTTTAGGGGTTTAGGGCTTTAGGGCTTAAGGTTAGGGTGTCTTACTCAGCTCCTGACGATGCCTGGATGGGAATGGCGACAAAGATCACGGACCATGTCTGACCTGGCAGAATTAAAATACCCTAACTTACCCAAAACCAACCCCTTTAGCAAACTTGCGGGGGCGCACCTTCCGAAACCATCGGGTAGCTCGGGGGCTTTGAGGGGGGGCTTGTCTTACTTGGGCCTTAGTTTTTATTCTTACATGACTTTCTTGGGGAGCTGCTTCTCATGCAAACATGTTGGAACTTGAGCCACCAGGGGGCATCTAGAAAAAAAGCTTTCAAGCTCTCCACTTGGGATCCAAGTATATATATATATATATATATTATACTCTGGCCTTCAAGTAGTCCCGACAAAGGTACTTGAGGGGCAAACTTATATACTAATCGAATCATTGAATACTGAGTACATGGACACTTAGGGATAGAGAAATCGCGAAGGCTCTGAAGGAGCTCCAGTCGAAGAGCTAGTTTTCCCACTGTGCGCAAGTCCTTGGCTTCCCAGACCTTCCGAAATTTTTTAATTATTGAATATACCTTAAATTATAGAAGGATCCCTAATATCAATTAATAATTGATTTTCGAGATCCTTCTATAATTTAAGGTATATTCCTTAATTAAGAGGTATCGGAAGGACTTTCTCCTTTTGCTCCTTGGTCCTCGACCCTGAACACAAGCGCCAGGGCTGTAGGACCATAGGCCAAGGGGATTAGGAGCAGTACCCAAAGGGTCCTACGGATGATATAAACCCTGCATGACCCATAACAAGGAATATACCAAGATTCCCATAGTTTAGGATCGTTAATGTGATGCAGGATTTTTTTCTCATCAACCGTATGTACTGTTATGGGGGATACTTCCCGAAGTCATAATAGTAATTCCTGATATGGAAACCCTACATTCTACTATATCGGTACATGGGACCCTTTGGAGGTATGGCTAGGATCCTATAGCTACCTAGAGGCTCATACCCTACCCCCTTTTTGGGGATACCTAGTTTCGTGGTTAGGATCTGGTATCTTAAAAAGTAGGTGCCCTCCTTGGGGTTTAGGGTTTAGGGCTTTATGGGTTTAGGGTTTTGGGCTTTGGGGTTTTAGGCCTTTAGGTTTAGGGCCTTAGGGTTTAGGGCTTTATAGGGGTTTGGGGTCTGCTGGGACGGTCGGGGACTGAGTAAGTAGGTAGTAACCAGTCTTATAAGTACCCTGAAAGGGGTTCGAAGTTCTAATTGGGATTATGCAATTTGCAAGACTCCTGAAAATATACTTACAAAGTACCCCGGCCCTCCAAGTAGAGTAACCCTTCTAGGCACTCTTATACAGTACCCTATGTAGCAGCGCTTAAAGGAGCTCTCAACTGAAGCCTCAACAAACAACGAATCAAATCCTAAACTCTCCAAAAAACACCCACACCCTAAACCCGCAAACCCCGAAACCGTTAACTCTAGAAGCCCTAAACCCCAACAACGTAAACTCTCGAAATCCTAACCCATATAAACCCGATTTATTAACAGCAAAAACAACAAATGCGAATCTTCCCTGGGAGCGCAGAACCTGAACCCTAAACCCTTGACCCTGAACCCCAAAATGCTTGACCCTGAACCCTGATCTCCCTCAACCCTAAACCCGAAATCCCTCAACTCTAAAGCGCACAAAGCGCTTAACCCCTGAACCCCTAAACCTCAAAATGCGTAACCCTAAACTGCCTAAACCCGAAACCGCGAAACCCTAAACCCTCTACTAGGAGGTGCTTTTACAGCCTTTGAAAAACATTAGTAGGTAAGATCCTCTTAGGCCCAATAAGAGCAAATATAAAATGTCCCAAAGCCCTACCTAGTCTACAGTAAACTCCATAAAGTTGGAAACCGGATTAAGGCCAAATAGTGCTGGGATTCCCTATACAATACTCTTAAGGATTGAGGCTATGGGGTTTCCAACTTTTGGGCTTCTACTGTAATCCTACCCTTAACCCTAAACCCTTATGGTACCTTATAGATTCCTTAAAGGAGCCCTTATAGATCCCTTAAAGGCTTCTACTGTATTGGGCTCGTCTATAAGCCCTTGGGAGAGCACTGCTCGTGGGATTCGATGAGGACCTGATCCTCCGATTTGGCCTCGGATTCCGTGGGGGGCACGTTGTGTAGGGTCCCAGGGGTTCCTTTGAGGGAGCCTTTATGGGCCTTTAAGGGTTCCTTCAAGGGTTCCTGGGGATATGTTCTTACTTACTTTCTTGCTTACTTCCTTGCTGCTTTTTTCCTTACTCACATACTTGCTTGCTTGTGTCCTTGCTTACTTGCTGCTTTGCTGTCTCACTTCCTAATTTGCATGCTTGCTTACTTTTTACTAGCTAGTACCTGGTTACTTGCTCCCTCACTTATAATTACTACATGTTTAAGTGCTAACTACTGACAGGCCTATTTGCTTGCTGGTTGATTTTGCCATATTTTGGGTTGCTTGACGAATTGTCGTACAACTGCTACTACGGATGATCACGAGTGATGACAACTGCGACAATGAAGTTGCTTGTAAGGACGGCCACATCTTGTTGAAGCAGGTCGGGTGTATCAGTGTCACAGAGATTTGATACTGGGCTGCGCAGTGACAGGTGTTGAGGCATTCACGATCATGATATATTTGGAGACTCTTAGAGAAGCTTGACCTCTATAGTCTATAGCTGCGTGACATATTATACTGTACAGTCAGGATCTTAGACGTTTACTATAGCCCCAGTCCCACGTACTACACCTGCGGCTTCAAGCTTGGACGAACTTGGTACGTAGCAGGGGTCAGCTGCATTCCTGCAATTGCTCATGAGGCTTGCAGGTTGTGGGGGTAGCTACTGTCTGCTGGTTACTCGGTTTATGGTCACCTGGTACCGCCCATCTAAGCCCTTCAATCATCGTCTGCTATCCAACTGAGAGTCGTGGGACCTGAATACTTGCACCGAAGCAAGACAGGGACCACTAGACGCACTAATTACAGTTCAGTTCTTGCAGACAAGCCCAAGTCTGCAGACCAACACATGAAGTCCTCACAGCCTCGTGGTTGGATCGCACCTTTTCCTGCGTGCATTTGCTTGTATTGCGTTCGCTCGCTTGAGGCATGCTCAACTTCAAACACAACAAGTCCAGGTATCCATGCAGTACACACCCTCACACCTAAGGAACCTTAAAGCCCCTAAAGCCTATGCACCCCAGAACCAATGGAGCCCTGCGTGGTGTCGTAAGCTCCATACAACTGAACCCGCAGCACTTTCCGGGGCCTAAACCCCCGACCCCTCGCCCTACGAGCCCGCCCCCTAAGCCCTAGATCCTCGGCGGTGGACCTTAATTAAAGCCAAAGCCGTAGACCCAAACCCGGGAAGAGTAGTAACCCGTATAGTGTACCATTTACTTACAAACGAACCCCAAAACCCTGAGCCTTAAAACCATATTAGTTAATCATTGTCGTAGCGCTGATTTCCCTAAAACCCTAAACTCTTACACCCTAAACCCCAAACCTTAAAACCCCCCACTCCTAATCTTAAAACCCCAGACCCCAAACCATAAAACCCCAAACTCCTAATCTTAAACCCAAGACCCCAAACCCTAAAACCCCAAACTCTAAACCCTAAAACCCTATAAACCCAACGCCCCTAATCCCTGAGGCCCTAAACCCTTAAACCCTAACCCCTAACCCCTAACTCTAAACACTTTGAAGCCTCTGGGCCCTCCAACAGCGGAAGACAGAGAAAGGGCACTGAGGTGTTGGCTGTGCTTCGGTGGCCACCCCACGGTTAAGGTTTAGGTTTTATTTAGGGTTTAGGGTTTAAGCTTTAGGGTTTATAGGGTCTAGGGCCCATTGAGGTGGGCTTTTAAGTAACCCGGGAGAAAAAGTATAAACTTTTATTTCATAATGGCTCCCTTTAATTAAGAAAAAAGTATTAAAGTCTGGTACTCCAAAGCCCAGTGAAGGATCAGAGTTTGGGGTTTTAGGGTTTGTGATTCAGGGTTTAGGAGTTTAAGGTTTTAGGAAAGAGCCCGTTGCAGGATCTATTGGGTCGCATGCCTAAGACAAGCCGATCCCAAGCCATGCAATGCTGCCAGAACACCTTGTCTTAGAGGGTCCTATGTTTAAGGGATCTGGGACGGCCGCTGCCCAAGACAGTGAACAGTGAAGAACTCAAGATACCCGTAAATCCGAAACCGTAGAAGACGAAGACCTATGAGACAGTTGCCGATGAGGCATGCTTCCGTGACTTATTGAATCTTTTGCTGTCGAACCTTTCCAAAAAATTAGGGACTCTCGGGTGCTTCGGTGTCGCTGTGCGTGCATTTCTTATGTGCGTTCAGCTGGCCTGCTTGCACCCTCCATACAACGGTAAAGGTTCCCGCGTTTGGTGTGTACGATTTATGAGCTTACGGTTCGGGCTTAAGTTTGATGGTCCAGCGCTGCAGGCTTGCATTTGGGCTTGGGTTTTGGTATTTGTAGTACCAGCGGAAAACCGAACCCTAAACCCTGCACCTTATGCCTACTACTAGTTAGTATTACAGCATGAGAGTGGCCACATCTTGAGACAGAGCCAACTGAGGAAGAAATGGGCCACAGCTGCTGGGACAAGTCCTTTGGACGCCTCCTGCAAGCTTGGCCGGACTGCTGATGGACAAAATGCCAGTTTAGGGTGTAGGGTCAGAAATTCTGGGACTTCTGTTGAGCGAAGTGAATTCCTTGTGGTGATGAAGGCCCCAAGAAAGCATGCTTTTGTCCATCTGCAGGACGGCTATTCTTGGGAAAAACCACGCAATCCGCGTCCCAGGAATCCAAGCGGGTTGTCTTGAAGAGCAGCGCTAGAAGGTCTGAGATCAGGAGTAAGAGTACAATAGGTTAAGGCGCCGTACTAATTTCAATACGGTGTTGTGGTATATTACGGTATACCACAACATGACAATATAGAACCTATAACAACCGATCATAGATAACAGGATTTTATGTGGTGTATGAAGCTTTGCTAACACAGCTGCTAATGTTCAGGGGCGTTGCTGCCTGCAAGGTTCGGGCGTTATAGGCGTACTTGTCCAGTATCTTAAGGAATCTAAAGGTTAAACCGCCTTTGGGATTAGGTGCGGGTTATAAGATACGTGGTACATGCTAAAACTTGAACTATAGGGTTTAGGGTTTAGGGTTTAGGAAACCCTTGACCCGAAACCCCAAATCGCTTGTCAGACAATCGCTTCGGAATTTCCTGTGTTTTGACTGTACAACCTGCACGTCTCAGTGCCCTGTACACCAGTGCGGTGGCCTGCGCCTATTGAGTACTGAAGACCACAGGTACCCCACACACCTCTGCTGATATCATGAGGAAAAGGGACCTTATACTGACTCTTAATGCCCTTAAAGCAAGACTCCGCCCAGCAGCTCAGAGTTCACACAACTTTAACCCGCTAAATCCCCCAAACCTAAACGAAAAAACCCTCAAACCTAAGCCCTATACCCAAAGCCCTTAAACCCTAACATGCCCTAAAGATTGAACCGTGGAGCCCCGAGACCTCACATCCCCTAAGCTCGAGAACCCTGAAGCCCTGAACCGCACAACTAGTTCATTGTTGGGATAGGATTAAGAATGTACATGTTTATTCCTTGTTGGGTTAAGTACCCATTAAAATGTAAAATGTCACCCAACTATGACAAAGACAACACCTCGGTGTTGCTGTAACTGGGCAGCCAGACCTTCCAAAACCCCTCAACTTGCCAATAATAAAACCTTAATCTTAGGATCCCTAAAAGGCCCTAAATGTGACTTAAGATATTAATTTTTCAATATAGTATACTTACCCTAATTTACACTAGGATCCCTAACTTATGATTTAAGACATTTTTCGACAATTGAGGGATATCGGAAGGTTTTGGTACTCAGGGCTCTGGAGCCTCGGTGGAGCCTCGGGGTCTTGAAGCTCAGGGTGGTTCAGGGTTTTGGGGTTAAGGGATTAGGGGTTGGGGGGTTCAGGGGTTTAGGGTTTAGGGTTGGGGGTTTAGGGTTTAGAATTTAGGGGTTTAGGCTTGTTCGTGAAGAGACCATCGTCTACAAACCCAGAAACTCTAAACAGCAACATACAGGTATGCCCTAAATTGTTGAATGCCTCAGGTTCCAACCGGGAAGCCGGAACCTCGCCACCCTGAACACTAAGAAGGTCGCTTCAGACCTGGCACATGACCGCATTGCCTAAGCATGAAAATAAAGCCGTAAATTCCAAGCACTGGCCGCCCCGTATTGAATCAAAATCCTGAACCCTTGCTCAACAAACCAACTGGTGCCACCACCATGAAACCTGAAACCTGAACCCTAAACCCTAACAGAAAGGACTGTTGTGGCGTGTATACATAAGCAGTTTTTACAGGTTCAAGAGTTTTTACAGGTTCAAGAGTAGCAGTACCAGCCACAACAGTCCCGTTTGAAGTAAGCGACTTACTTTACTAGCTACACCAGACCGGTTCTAAAACAAAGCCCGTGCTCTAAAACTAGGTCTGTCTATTGTTCTGCACGATCAACAACAAAGTAAGAAGTTACAAGCCTTGCTGTTTTATGGAGTAATTTCAGAAACCAAAAAAACCAAAAAAAACAAAACAAAAAAAACAAAAAAAACAAAAACCAAAAAAAACAAAATAACCAACCCCATACCTCCGGAGCCGCCCGGTGATATGGGGTCGGTTCTTTTGTTGTTTTTGGTTTTTGTTATTTGTTTTTTTTTGGTTTTTTTGGTTTTTTTCGCTTCTGCACAGGTACGCGCCTCAGCCGAGCGCACTTGCCTCCTTGGCATCTGGTGTTCTAGAAGGGTTCGCAGTTCGTGGTTCTTGTCACGACGGCGACGCCACTGATTCCCGCCACGCGTCCTAGATGTATCACCCAGCAGAAGTTCGTCAATGTATGCACGCCGCGACACCAGCAAAACGTCTCTTGCACTTGCTCATGATGCTCATGTTGCTGCGTTGCTCCAAGTTTGTATTGTGAGATCTGTCATTGATGTCTTGTCCTAGCAGCAACCTTTCTTCATCAAGCGTATCATTCCCGCACTTTCCTGTCCTGCTTTCTGCATCATGGCACGTGCGGCAGAGGACTTGTCTTATGAGGACCTGCAGAAGACGGTAGACCCTATGGTCTGCAGGCCGGTGACGTCTCCAGCAATCTGCACTTGCCTGCAGGCATCTTCACACCAATGACTCTTCCGCTTCAGGAGATGGGTCCTTCGGATAACCCCTCCATCCATGTGTTCGATGTGATCCCTAGCCACGCAGAAACCATCGACTTCCGTGACCTGGAAGCGAAGTACAAGTTAGCCGTACTCAACCTCGACCTGAGTCTTCTTCCCGCACCGTTTTGTCCACGACAGTCTGTCCCAAAGGATACCAAATTGCAGATCTTCATCGTTCCCACTTCGGATGAGAAACACTACATCATCAAGCATTTCGTCTTCGCCAGCAAGTGCAAAGCCTGCTTCTTCTTGGCCTCCGTATACGGCAAGGCTCACATCTACAGATGGCGGGCGGCAAATCCCAAGGTAGGCAAAAAGATCCTCCAATACACCCTTGAGAACTTGGGGTGCTATCAATTCAAAGTCTTTGACCTCCAAACCTTCTCTGCCGCGAAGAATACCAATACCCGCTTTGAGGACAAGACGGACGAGGAGGTGGATGCGGGGTTTGACTACATTGCCACGGAAGGCCCTCGTTCCTCTAGCGAAATGCAACAGTTGAGGTGGATGACGAAAGCAATCAAGAATACAAGCTCTCCAATCTTCAACTGGCCGAACAGTCTCGTTGAGAAAGCCCTTCGCAATCTCGCTACTGACGGAGCCTTGGCTAAAAAGATTGAGGAGTGGCCTATTCCATTCACGAGCACCTTCTACCATACTTGGGTTCTGGACATCTTCGAAAAGGTGTGGGATTTCGATACCTCTGCCCTGGTACTTCTCGGTGAAGCTGGAGCTGGGAAGTCGCCTTTGGGGCGCAGTGTCTTGATGGCTCAGGTGCGACACAATCAGATCCGCTTCAGCAGTCGCCAAAAACCTTGCATCAGATGTACCCCTGAAATCGATTTCCTTCGTGGTGAGCAGGGACATGTCGCCATGGGGGATTTCTTGGACGACACGACCATCAAGTGGCTCTCAAACAAGATGTTGAAGTCCTTGCTGGACGTGGGTCTATATGAGGCCATGTCATGGGCACGCTGGGGTGCTGTGAAATGGGTACAGAATCAGCCTCGAGCCGTCGCTGACAATACTTTCGATGAGGACTACAAGGTCAAAACAGAGAGCTTCTTGCCCAGTGTCCCCCACGAGGAGTTCTCCAATATCATCAAGCCTGCATTCGGTCCTGACATCACCAAAGCCCACATGAATGCAATCTTCAAGCGAAGCGTCTTCGTGGTAAACACAGACACGCACATCTACTACAGAAAGGCTGGCATCAATCAAGATCGCATTCCTCGTATCGAAATTCCAAATGCGGAGTATATGACGGATGCGGGCAAAGCCTTGTACGGTGTCTTCAAGGATGGTGGTCGTCTTCTACCTCCCGACTTCAACGCCCAGGTGCGTCGGGAGCAGGAATGGGTGTCGAAACTTGTTGAGAAACGCCAACA
Source organism: Symbiodinium sp. CCMP2592 (assembly GCA_905221615.1). NCBI lineage: Eukaryota > Dinophyceae > Suessiales > Symbiodiniaceae > Symbiodinium > Symbiodinium sp. CCMP2592. The sequence goes on along the minus strand of CAJNDT010001835.1, from coordinate 63,600 downwards.
GGAGCGCCGTCCAGACCATCAGAAACGCTTGCAAGTTCGTGAGGCTCTGTTCGGCCGCGAACCTACCTCATCGGAGCCTCTCCACCGGCGCATCAAGAGGGAACAAGCGGGGGCTCACGCAGAAGCGGTGAGCAAGAAGGCTAGGACATGGGCCACGGAGCTGAAAGCTTCCAAGTCCGTCATCGACCTGGACACGCCGCCACGCCGTTCTTCTGAGCCGGCAAGGCTTGTGCATGTTCCCAACCCAGATTTCGCAAACGACTCCGAGGAGATGGACGTGGTGTCGGAGGAAGAGAATGATCCGCTGGGTTTGGGCATGCACATGGACTGAAGCGCACTTGCTAGGGCTAGATGCTCAGTTTTGCAACCCGCGTAGCTTTCCGATGTTCTTGGTGCTCCCTGCAGTTGCTCGTGGTGATCACCGTAACTATCCATGCTGTTACCATCCTCCGTAATGGTTTCGCATGCTACTTATCTGTCTTCGCAGAACTGCTTTGGAGCACGCACGCAGACCCCATCATGACTTCGCCGCACAAGAAAAAGGTCATGCATTGCACTGCTATATCTCTTGCTGTTGTTGAGATCTTTCGGTGCTGCGCAATGGACTCTTTGCTCATGATGCATGCTTTCGTCGAGTACACTCAGCACGTGCCTCATATCTGTGCTGTAGCGAGCTTCTCAAGTATACAGGCTTGCAGCTTTCGTCAACGACCTCGCTTCCCATGCCGCTCCTCCCAAGCAAACTACGAACGTACAAATACCCGGGTCGGAAATGTCCCGTCTGCTCTGGTAATCTGTACTTCTCCAAGGCAACGAACAGCTTCGCATCGGCGACTTGCCTTGACAGTGAAACGCTTACACTGGTGCGGTCGCAGGCCTCACGATGCAATAGCTGTGGTAGTGCACTTCGTCACAACTTCGTCTGGTTGGGTGGCCAGAAGATCAACTGTATGACCTTTCACCAGATGCAGAGAGCAGGTGTCTACTTCGTGACCCAGAAGACGTGCTTCACCATGAAGTACCTGCATCTGTGCTACCTCCGCCTACTCCGTGCCAAGACCTCCCCTGGACAAGAAGCCGCTGTTCGTCTCCTGGCAGATTCGCACCACCCGCTACAGTTTTGGCAAGAACATTCCTTGCGCGATAATCTCCTGCACGCCCTCGAGGGCTTCGCCGTGGCCAAGAATGAGCCGGATAAGGTCATAGAGTTTAACCTTGAGTACCCCGCGAAGTCCATCGTGAACATGTCCGGTGCGTCGTCCCACGTCCATGTCTTCGAGCCGCCCACGTCCGTTACCGCGGTCTGCTGCGACGGCAACTTCGGAGTTCATCGTGCTCTGCTTTCAGGAGTGGACCCTCCCAGGTCTGTGAGACTGAAAGGCAAGCCACGCAAGCTCATTGGTGATTTCACACGCACATGCTCCTGCAAACAGAAGGACGCTGTACGTCAGGTGCTACCCGATCGGACTGCTGGATGGCAATTTGTCTTGGACCCTTCCTCTCAACGTCTTCTTGGGGCTTGCGAACATCTCGTAAATGAACGGTCGTCCGACAAAGTTCGACTCGTGCAAGCCGTCCTCGATATGCCAAACATGAAGGTTGACCTCATTATCCATGATGATGCCTGCCACTTGGAGGAGTCCGTTTCCTGCTTTCGTTGCTTTACATTGCTTTTGCTTTGCTGGTTCTGCTAGTTGTTGTGTCTACTACAACTTCATGCGCAGGAGTTTATCAAGAAGCACAAGGCATCTGGCTTCCAGGATGTCAAATACTACATCATCGACAAGTTTCACCGGCCGAATCATACCTGCAGTAAAAGAAAACTCACTAGGGCCGAAGACCGCCGTGCCCGCGACACGCGTACTAACACCGCGGAAATCTTTAATGCGTGGATTCGCCCCCTGAACTTTTTTCTGAACAGCCTGCGACCCCACAGTCACAAATTTTGGGTACTGGAGGCATGCAAGTTCTTTAACCTCCATGGTCGGGCGCAGCACGGAGTGCTGACTCGACGAACGACTGCCAGATCACGCAGTGTTCACAAGAGGCCCAGCGCGAAGCGCCTGAAGCGATGACGACAATAGGCCGCGACCTTATTGCTCAGGGACAGCAAAAGAAACACTGTTGCTGCATGCCGTGCTTCTGATGAGCAGCGTGACTACATGCACAGTCTTACCTATGCTCGCTTCAGCCGCCTCTCAGACACACGTAGCCTTTCTGTAGGTTGTAGCTTTCTTCGTACTCGCGATGCCGTACTCGGTGGTGTCCGTTTCAGGCCACATGTCCCGCAAGGGCGGTGGCAAGTTCACCCTGGACTTGGGTGTGAGCGCTGCGGACTCAACCCCGGACCGCGAACCTCCGGCAGCTAAGACGTTGCACCAGCAGCTGCAGGATGGAAGCCTCCCGGCACATCCGTCCAAAGCGGCTATGACTGTTCGTAATCTACAGACCCAGATCGCTAACATCAAGCGCAGCGTGGGTTTGGGGTCGAATAGCTGGTCCGATGAAGCTGAGGAGGCCCTTAAGACTTGGCTACGTCGCCCTAAACTGTCTTCGGCTTCTTCCTCCATTTCCGGGGACCGCGACAGTGGGTCAAGTCTCAAACGTAAGATGCTCGTGATGGCCCAGACGATCGACGACCTCGAAGGCGTAGTGGCTCGCGCCCAGTGGGATGCAGAAAAGCACGAAGAGACCGTGACTGAGCGCAAGAAGCTCAAGGCTATTCTCAAAGAGAACGGCCTTCAGCATCTGTATGAGGAAGCCTCATGAGCATCTGCCGCGTTGTTTTTTCATGTTATATGTACACATGCATCCGCATAGTTTTCCATGTCGCGTGTGGTGGCACAGAGATCCGCTGCATCAGAGGTAGCAAAGAAGAAGGAACCTATGCTTATCTTCTGCTTATCTTCCCACGCCACAACAGTCCCCTCTCAACCCTAAACCCTATAAACCCTAAACCACCACCATGAAACCTGTAAGAAACTGCCTGGGAGTCTAATCCTTCGACTATTCCCTCCGAGATTCTGGGTTCTGATGGAAGTGCCGCCACAAGTCCTAAACCCAATAATCCAAGGGTAAAAGGAGGGACCCTTAATAAGGACCCTTAGGTATATACCCTTCATATAGTAATTATATACCCATTATTATAGAGCCCATTATAGGGTAGGGGTCCCATTAAGGGTCCCGCCTTTCCCCCTTTGAAATAATCGCAGGTATAACTACGACAACATAAGCCCAATGAAAGCTCCCTTGAAGCCATAATTCCGCCCCAAAGGGTCCTATGTGCTGTTGGCTAGTCTAGACCTAAGAGTAACCTAGGAATAAAAAGGGTGCCCTTTTTGGTTTAGAGGGGGCTTTAAGGGAACCTAAACCCTAAAAAAGGGAGTAAGGGCCTACTCTGGGTCCTAGTAGTCATAATAGCAAATCCTGATATGGAAACCCTACATTCTACTATATCTATCGGTACATAGGACCCTTTGGGCGCGTGCTAGGTCCGTTCTCACCGGCACTGGTAACATCATGCCCCTCATGCCGCTGCTGTCTGCATGACAAGGCCTTGCAGGAAGAGCTTGGACACCGCACTCTAGTACAGCAGGGTGTTATGCGGCGGGGAGACTGAAAACGTCTGGGGTTGTGGATCCAATGTAATGTGGCTGTTCTTAAACCACCCAGCCCAAGCCTGGCTTAGTGTTTTAGTTGACTGCAGATCCGTCACATATCAGTAATACTTGGACTAGATGATTAGATGTCGATGTTTCAATAGTCCCCAAAACTGTTGATGATTAGGGCTCTGTATTGAACGGTAAAGGTAGTTAACAACAATCCCAAATCCCCTAAACCCTGAACCCGTGCCAGGCACCTTTCCTACCGATCGCCTCCTGGCCACGGCCAGCGAAGCCTAAGATATGGGACTTTCCGAAAATAGGGGACCCTAATATAGTACCCTAAATAATAGGATCCTTTTTATAAGGACCCCAAAATAAGGTACCCCTAATTTTCGCAAGCTCCCATATACTGTAGACAGAGGATGTTCAGCTAGAGCAAAATTTTAGAGAGATGTAGACCTACACTAAACCCCCACCCAAAACCCTAAGCCCTAAACCCCAAACGCTGAATCCTGAACCCTGAGCCCCCTTTATTGATCCCTTATAGGAACCCTTATAGCTCCTTTGTTTAAAAGGAGCCCTAAACCCTAAACCCTACAAGCCCTAATCCCTAGGCTGCCTGAGTGCCTGACGCTGGCTATGCTTTTGTCGGGGCTCGCAGAAATCTGCTGACGATGCCGAAAATCAACTCGCCGGCGATGCCTTGAGAGCTCAAACCTAAAATTTAACAACTCCTAAGCACACTAAAGGTAATGTAGGGGCCTTAACAACCAGAATAGGGGTTGGGGGTATTTTATACCGTAAGACATCAGGACACTAGCAAGAAGCTCCTGGCCACTTCTGAAGTCGATCTCCGCGAGCTCAATGAGGCTACAGGGTTTCGCTGTGGTAGCGGATCAACATTACCCTAAGGGTCCAAAGGACCCAATAATTAGGTACTCGGTTTTAGGATAGTAATTATGTAGGTTACTACTTTGGAGAGTATATGATAATTAGGTACTTGGACCCTGAGGGTAAGTGATTCATTCCTGGATCTGAAACTACCGTGTGGATTACTTGGATTTGTTTTATGGCCGTATCTGCTGTACGCTTCGAAGCTTGATTCACAAGAACCTCACGGTGCCTACAGCCCAAACACACACATCCCCAGAAGCCGACACCTCTTTATCTGGAATACGTGAATTCATCCACCCTACACTGTCGACACACCTCCCTTAAGCCCTGAATTTTCCGGTTCCCCAGGAGCCTCTTCATAAGGTTACCCTTGTTCCTACGAAGTTTGGCTTAATGCGAAGGAGACCCCCCCCCCCCACAAAAAAAACAAAACAAACGTGTACTACTGAAACACCTAATTCTGCAAGGCAGGGCACGGAAAGGTGCAATGTCGTTGTAGACAAACCTACGGTGCGGGAAGACAGCGGATTCAGAATTTTTTCGTTACCCAACGGGTCCAAAAATCCCTGTTTAGTAAAATGTAAGGTTTCTATATTAGGAATTACTGTTCTGACTTGGGGAAGTATTCACCATAACAATGCCTATAGGACTCTTTGGGTTAGGGCTTAGGGTGTCGGGTGTGGAATTAGGGTTTAGGGTCTAGGGTGAAATATGGCAGGGTCTGCAGGGTTTGGGGTCGAACTCTTGGGGCTTTGGGTCCAGGTTGATTCGTACGGTTAGTGATATACATCCTGCATTACCCTTAAGGAATATAGGGTTCCTTGAAAGGTGTCTATAAGGGTTACTATAAGGGGTCTATAAGGGTACCATAGTTGTAAATACTGCATTACCCATAATAAGGAATGTAATACCATAATTCCCATAGTTTAAGGTCCTTAAGGTACTGCAAGGTTTATATCATCAACAGTACGAGTCAATGGCCCATGTTCGTGCAGGGTTGAGTGTGCGCGGACCGAGGTTTCGGGGATGACGGCACCTAATGTGGAGGCCTTACCTGTAGCCGAAAAGACCTACCTTGTTAAGGATCTATATACAGAAACCATAATAAGGAACCCTAAAAAGGTAGGTCTTTTCGGCTACACGGAATACTTAGAACAAGGTTTTGGGCCCATTATAGTATAAAGACAGTAAGGAAACCCCTCAAATGGTAATTATTCAGGCCCCTATGCTACACCCTAAACCCACAATCAGAACGCCTACATCGAAAAAACAAACAAACACCAAACAACAAAATTCGCAATCCTGAAACCTACATCCCACACCCGAAAGCCAAACCCGAACGCCGAGGCCCAGAATCCCACATGCTTGAACCGATACTCTGCCTTCCTATGCCCTAATTGACAAGAAACGACGTCGGCCTTGCAAGCCATTATTGAGACTATCTCCCAGAAGGCCCACGTATAAATAATTGCTCAAACATGGGGCTTTAGGTGCCTGACTTGTCCACTATCCTAGGGGAACTACAAGTTTTTCCGTTGGCATTCCAGAGGGTTCGTACACCAAAAAGGTTAAAGGTTGCATACCCCACCACTACTTCCTGCTAGGCTGTCGCATTCGGATGAGGTCGCCAGACCTTCAAATATCCCTTACCTGGACCCCAGAGAACCTACCTTTTAGGTTTCCCCCAAGTCCTGAGCCTTGAAAAGGTAGGTTCTTCGGGGTTTAAGGTAGTTGAGGAATATACCTCAAACCATATGAGGGTTCCGAATATCTTTAAACCGCACTATTCCTTAATTAACGGATCATTGAAGGACCGGGTCCCTGGGATCGATAGAGAATCACAATTGAACCGATAAGTTGCATCATTCCTTTGGATTGTACTTAGTTGCTGAGTTCTTAAGCCACCGAAAGTGTACAGTTTTAGTTTTATAGTGGGTAATATTATCCCAGAAAGTGTAAAGTGTATCCATTCAGCTACTACGACCATAAAGATCAAACCGAATTCCAAAGAGCACCAAAGCAAGAGTAGTGTACATGGAGCCTTCGAAAGCTAGGCTAGACCCTGAACTCCAAGAGCCAACTCCTCAAGCGGGAGGCATGACTATGAATTACTGTAAGCCCCGTAGACAGAACCATAACAAAAGTAACTATGATGTTTAACGATCAACCCTGTTTACATTACAGTAGAAGCCAAAAAGTTGGAAACCCGATAGCCTCAATCCCTAAGAGTAAAGTATAGGAATCCCAGCACTATTTGCCCTTAACTAGGCTTCCAACTTTTTGGTGTTTGCTGCAAACTAAGAAAAACGGCCAGAGGAGGCCATGAGAAAGATGTAACACACCATGGCATGGGGGTTGGGGTGTAAGATGCTGTGTTCTGTCTGCTGAATCGACCCCAGCGTGATAACGAAGCCGCCCCAAACTCCCAAACCTCAAAACCGCAAACGCAAAAGCAATAAAACACAAATATCCACAAAACCCCCTAAGACCCACAACAACAACAACAACAACAACAACAACAAAAACAACCCTCAACCTTCATCGCAAGGCTTAGCAGCTTCCCAAGCTTAGAATCAGCCCCGATGTCGGTGGGGTTAACGACCAGCTTTGAGAGGACGTTGGGACTGCTTTCGGGTCACCTAGCCTGGAAACCAAAATAAGTCCCAAAATCCAGAACCTTAATTAAACCTTAAACTCTTCACCCTAATGCCTAAACCCTTAGATGACCATCAAATCGTAGATGCTCATCCGCTGAACCCCGTAGCCATCTTGAGCAAATGACTCTTACTCTACTTAAAGGGTCATGGGACTTAAAAACAAGGGTTATAATTAGGGTAACTATACTTATAAATACTTATAACCCCAATTAGGGTACTTATAACCCTACTTACTAAGTCCCATGATCCTCCAAGTACCCGGGCCTAAGAGCGTCCAGAACTTCTTGGTTTTTCGCCGCCGCGAAGGAGCCTGAACAAGCAGGAGGCGTAAGTTTGGTCATTGATAGGGCTGTTTTGTATGGGGTTTAGGGTTGAGGGTTTAGGGTTAAGGGTTAAGGGTGTAGGGTTTAGGCGTAAGTTTGGTCATTCATACTGCTGATAGACAAAATCCCTGGGTTCCTTTAAAGGGATCTATAGGGGTACCTTTATAGGGGTTCCTTTAAGGGATCTATAGGGCTTAGGGTTTAGAGTCGATGGACAAAATCCTGCATGACCCTAAGAACTCTAAACTATGGGAACTATGGTATATTCCTGTTAATGGGTAACGCAGGATTCTGTCCATCAACAGTAGGGCTGTTTTGCATTGGGTTTGTGTAGCTACGGGCTTTGTATCAGGCCTGAATATTGGGGGTCCCTTGTCTGGTCGTTGTATCAAGGATCCGACTATGTTGTGTCCGGTGTGGTATCCTTTTGGCGGAGTCTGATATGAGGAGTCAGGACGCTCGCCCAAATCCTGCAAAATGTCCAAAACTCTAAACCCTCAGCATAGCCATAGCTCGGGCGTAGATGGGTATAGGTCTTGGCGGCATCTTGCACAGCTCAACCAAATTGCCAAAACGACACACACCCACACACCCACACACCCACAAGCCTGGCAACTGAAAACCCTGATGTTGCTTAGGGTTTGGGGTTTAGGATTCTTGCTTGGGCCCTAAACCCTATAGATCCCTTTAAGGAACCCTTTAGGGATCCCTTTAAGGAGCCCTTTAAAGAGCCCAGGATTCTTTAACCCTGGAACAACACAGGCAGTGCCTTCGAGCACTTTGCCCAATCGTCCGTTCTCCGTCAAGGGGGTGCCTTCTGCCTCATGGAGTGGATGCTTTCCCAAAGGATCCAAAGTACCCTTACATTAGGATGTAGGGTTTCTAGATTAAGACTTATTATTATGATTTAAGGAAGTATCCCCCATCACAGTACCTAGGACCCTTTGGGATTGAACTTTCAGGCTTACGGTTTCGCTGGGTGCTGAGGTTGGAGTGCGTCGAGGGTGCTTACGGTGTGCTACGGGGTGTAGGGTTTAGGGGTTTCGGGGTTTACGGCTTTGGGCTTTACACATTTTAGGATTCAAGGGTTTAGGGATAGGCTGCTGCTTGGTGGCTATTGAATTCAGTTGTTTGTTTGTTGTTCGGGCTTTTCTAGTAGGAGTAGGGTCGGGGGCCATAGCATGCCCGTAATAAGTATATAAGTAGACTTCTAAGTACCAGCAACACGGATCCTAGTTATGGTTATGGTGAAACCAGAATATGAACAAGTAGTCTATAAAACAGCTACTTGACCCTCCAAGTACTGTCAGACGGTGTGGCTTTCACCCTAGGAATCTAAGGACTCATATATAAAGGTTTCTGGGCCCAAAGACCATAGGGTTATTTTGATGCCCAGGGTCAGATGTTTGAAGCTGGCTTCCATGGCCTGCGACAGCGTTCCGGTCGTGAATCCGGCGGCGTAGACGCACTGCAAAGACCGGTTCTAAGCCCAGCACGTAAAGGATCATGGGACTTAGTAACCAGGGTTATAATCAAGGTAACTATATACTTATTATAATTACTTATAACCCCAATTAGGGTGCTTATAGCCCCCATGACCCTCCAAGCAAAGCAAGCTCACGCAGGCCCGCCACTCCGCGTCCACAGCTGGCGAAAGCGTCAGAACGATCTCTTGCAAGTGCTGCACAACCCTAAGGGTCCATGTACCCATATAGAATATTTTGGGTCCAATGTACCTATATAAGGAGTACTTTAAGGCCAATGTACATACTATATGAGTACATGGACCCTTAGGGCAAGTGGGACCGGCGCCTCGTGTGCTGCCAAGCGATAGAGAACGGATTCCCAGAAACAGTGGAACAGTTGGTCGTTGAAAAGGCGCAAGCACCGAAACGCACCTGTCCCGCCACCAATTCCACTAGCTTGCTGCGGCCCGGACGAAGATCCGGGAGAGTCCGAAACCCCTTGATTAAGGAATATACCTTAAATTATAATCGGATCCCTAATCTGATTTAAGGTATATTCCTTAATTGAGGGGTTTTGGAGTCTCTCGCTTCTGCGTCGTCGAACTGCAACGAGGCCAACTGCACCTCGAGCGATACATGGTTCCCTCGCAGTGGCGGAGGTGCGGCCCGGGTCTGTTGAAATACCCAGGACAAGTGGCGTCCGTGTTTAGATGACACTGACACTAACCCGAAACCCACAACCGTCGTATGCCCTTATGCCTAAGCGGGACCCTGAGCTCCAGCCCTCACACATCGGGGTGTTTAATGTTGGATCCAGATTAACAAACCCCCCCCTCCCCCCCCCCCCCGCTGTCAAGGTTAGCCCGCTTGAACTTGTTCATGGGTTCAAGTTTTTCCCGGCCCCCCCCGATTATGTGGGGATGGGGTGAATTATTAAGTATAGTAGTAAGTAGATAGAGAGTACTTAGTAAAGTATTGCAGTCGTACAATAGGAGTACAGTAGTATAGTAGTAGTACAATAGTATAGTACTAGTACAGTAGTATAGTAGTATTACAGTAGTATAGTAGTAGTACAGTAGTACAGTAGTACAGTAGTAGTACAGTAGTATAGTAGTATTACAGTAGTATAATAGTAGAACAGTAGTATAGTAGTAGTACAGTAGGGTTAAGTCATAAGCCTCTAAATCCCCTAAATCCTTACTTCGAGGATTTTCGGGGATGGCCCCGTCTAATCGGGGGGGGTTTAGGCGAGCTCCGGTACTATTAGGGTGGGGTCTAATGGACTTCTTCATTAAGCCCATGACATGCCCGGGACGGCCCCGTCTAATCTGGGGGGGTATCTTAATCTGGAAACGACATTACTTAAAGATAGAAATCAGGTCTAACTTACTTTTGAAGAGGAGGTTTCGACGGTCAACAACTTGTCGGTTGCGGAGCTCGGTGTAGTAAGGGGAACCCGGAAGTATAACAAGAAGCCCTTGGGTGCTGTGCAGCCCCTGGAACTGGTGCATGCGTCTTCAGCACGGATTGCTTCGCGATATGGGAGTTTCCGAAAATTAAGGGTACCCATTTTGGGGGTCCTTATCATAAGGATCCTACTATTTAGGGTACTATATTGGGCTCCCCTATTTTCGGAAACTCCCATATGATCTGAGTGTCTACCCTAAAGCCTATAACCCTAGCCAAACCCTTTATCCCCAAGCCCTGAAGCGCGCATAAACCCAAACTTTTTTATGCCCAATTCGCAGGCCGTGTGTCTTAAGACTTCGAATAGCTCGGTCCCGAATCTGCCGGCCCAAATATTTAATAAGGACTCACTCCCCTAAATACAACCTTCAGCTGCTACAGTACCTCTAAAACCGACCTAGACCTCGAATGCAGTGGTTATCTTTTGTAGTAGTCCAGGTAATCCTGGACCGCTTTGATGCCGCCTCCCAATCGAGGATGAACTTCACGATTTCGTCCTTGCTGGCTTCAAAAGCAACAAAATTACGGTTACGGTTCTCGAACTGGGTGATTTGGGCTCAGGATTTCGGGCTTGAGGGTTCAGGGCTGAATCAGGCTCTTGAGCCTGACAAGGCGGTTGCACAGGATTGGGTTTTGGGGCAGAGCACACCCAAGTCTGAAACGATTGCACCCTGATTGCAGCCGTAAAGCCTGAACCCGATCTTAAAAACTGTTGTAAGCAAAAGCGGCACCCCAAAAAAACATTAAAACCTGGTAAAAGGGGATGCCTGACCGCCTGGCCTAACGCTAACCGCGAACTCCTGCGCAATTAGTGAACCTTATACCTCTGAAAACCAAATGGCCCTTAAAAGTAGGGACCCTATGCCCTTCTACTACGGATCCCTATTATGGTAGTTGAACCTGAAGCCCATTTAGGGAACATCTCGTCCTTCATGTAAAGAGCTCTTTGGGTTCATGGGTTGTCTTTGAAAGACTGCTTAAAGGGTCATGGGACTTAGTAACTAGGGTTATAATTAGGGTAACTATACTTATAATTACTTATAACCCCAATTAGGGTACTTCTAACCCTACTTACTAAGTCCCATGACGTAGGGTTTCTATATTAGGAATTACCTCTTATGACTCAATGACTTAGGGAAGTATATCACCCATAACAGTACATACTGCTGATGGACAAAATCCTGCATTACCCAGTATAAGGAATATACCATAGTTCCCATAGTTTAGAGTCCTTAGGGTCATGCAGGATTTTGTCCATCAGCCCTAAACCCTCAGCCCCATAGATCCCTTTAAAGGAAGCCTAGGATTTTTGTCCATCAACCGTAGGACCCTTTGGGAGGGTTTAGCATGGCTTTCCGGTTGAGGAGGCCATGGGAGTCGGCCTTTGCCAAGGCTACGCTCTTGGACGGAGGTGTAAAGGGTCCTATAAGGGTTCCTTTGAAGGGCTCTATAAGGGTTGAGAATCCGAAAAGCAGGGGTACCTAATTTGGGGGTCCTATAATAAGGGTCCTACTATCTAGGGTATTACCCCAAGGGTCCAAAGGACCCAATAATCAGGCACTCGGTTGTAGGATAGTAGATATGTAGGTTAGGATTTCGGAGAGTAGATGATTATTGGGTACTTGGACCCTCGGGGTAAAGTGCACCAAAAAAGGAGGAACAAACATAGGCGAACCGGCGAGCGATAGAAGCCGAGCCCCAGTAGCCAGCCTAGTACGGCCCAACTCAGAAGGGTCCACGTACCCAAATAGTAATTGTAAAGTTTAGCCCCTATTAAGGGCCTCTGTAGGTACTGACTAAACCCTAAACCACTAAACTACTTTAAGGCCAAAGGATATAACATTTTGGGTATATGGACCTTTGGATAGTTGCCAGTTGCATTATTGAACTCTTAGGTTCAGCTATAGTTTGACAGAGCCAAGGTGCAAAGCGCTTGTCGTATTGCGACGTCTGAAGGTGCAGCTCGCCGTCGTCCTCACGGTTTCTGAGGATCTTATTATCTGCCCAAAGGTTCCCATGTACCGATATAGTAGAATGTAGGGTTCCATATTAGGAATTACTATTATGACTTAGGGAAGTATCCCCCCGTGACAATACATAGGACCCTTTGAGCTTACCAATAAACCACAGAAACAAAAGGTTAACCTTTCCGATTCCTACTAAACTATAAGACTATAAGAACCCCAAAAGTTTAAAGGTTGGGTATTGGGGATCCTCTAACTCACCCTGGGGATCCCTGGGGCCCCAAGAAGTGTGCTTTCAATTTTTCTGGGCGCTTTGACGCCAACCCTGAAGAGAAGCTAGCACGCGCACACACGCACACACATACACACCAGAACCAACAACAAAACCACCTTTCGATTAGTGTTGTAGCGAGATACACCCTTCTACACTGGTATGGAGCACTAACTAATCTGGGGCAGTTTGAGGAGCAAAGTCGTTGGTCTAGTATGGTCGAATCTGTCACAGACTTTAAAGCTTAAGGTCAGGCTTTCGCGGGCTCAGATTCAACCCTAAACCCTAAACCCCTAAACCCCTGAACCCCTAAGCCCCCTAAAACCCTACAACCCTGAACCCTATGCGCCCAAAACCCCTACACCCTAAGCCCCTAAACCCTATACACCCAAAACCCTTAAACCCCAATAACCCACGGTGTTACGGAGCTTAGGACTTAGCCTCACAAGGCTCCACTCTGGAGGCCTGTCTGCTTTGGGATGTAGCATGAGGCTTAGGGTTTTAGGGTTTAGGGGTTTAGGGTTTAGGGTTGTTGAGGGTTTTGGGGTATTGGGTTTTGGGTTTTGAATACATCCCCAAAGCGGTGTCCATGCACTCATGTAGTATACACATATATACATAAGCCTCAAACGGGGTTGTACAAGCGCAGGGAGACTTACCTGTAAAACACTAAACCCCAGAACCCTAAACCCTAAACCCTTAACCCCTAAACCCTAAACCCCTACACCCTAAACCCTAAACCCCTAAAACCTAAACCCTAAACCCTAAACCCTAAACCCCTAAACCCTAAACCCTAAACCCCAAACCCTAAACCCTTCTTGGTGGCGAGGTGTCCTCAGGTAGGAGGTCGGTCACGATGCGGCGAGTCCTTGTCCCGCTCTCGGCTTCATGTATGAATTCTGTCCCGCTGCATTTAGGGTTCAGGGTTTAGGGTTTAGGGAAATCGCGGGGATGCCAGGTTTAGGGTGGTTCAATAGGTTTCTGGGGTTTTGGCAGTTGACGTTCGGGTTTCGGGAGCTTGGATTTAGGTCCGTAGGTTCCGTCCTCCGCTTGCGAGGGTTTCTTTGTTAAGGAGTCAACAGGCTATCCCGAAGGGTCCATATATACTACGATAAGGAATTAGATCCCACAAGACTATCCGTGCTTTGTTTTTGGAGGCATGGCTCCATAACAGTAGCATAGTGTATATGGCAATGGACCCTCTAGGTATTTTCGAACTGAGCTATCGTGAGTTCTGTTCCGGGCTATGGCTTTGTTCTTTGCTGTTTCCTTTGGTAGGCCTCGGTACTCGGACGTCGGCTAATCCTGGAGGTGTGTAAGGCCATTGAGATATTGGGCAGGTCGTGCAAGGTCATATTGATTGCACATGGTCATTTTTGGAGACGAGCATGTAGAACAGTTTCCGAAGTGTTGCCCCTGTCACGACTGCACTCATTGAGTGATGCATGCTGCTATCCTTAAACAGGTACAAGCTTTACTACACAAATGCATACACTCTCTGGGGGAATGCTACATGGCCCTAAGAATCAACATGTGCGAGCATCGGAATGACAGCAAGCAAGAGAAAGGTAAAGAGGGAGAGGGAGAGGGAGAGAGAGGCAGATTTGTTTTGGACCCTTGGGTTCACGGAACATCCGGACGTCCCTTACGCGACACGCGAGAAGCACATTAATTAAGGAATATCCCTGAAGTTGTAATTAATAGTAACGGGGGTAGGGGGCCTGAATACCTATAAGAAGGACTTCATAATGCCTGTTTAAGGAAGTATAGTCCCCTATCCCCACACGCCTAAGGGTTCCCATGATGAAATGAATGATGGTCGTGCACGAAGCGTTGGGCGCTGAACCAGACCCCAGATCCCATGCCCTAACCTTCCAAAATCCCTTAATTATAATTAAGGACCTTACTTGGAGGGTCGGGGGACTTAGTAAGTAGATAGTAAGTAGACTTATAAGTACCCTGAGAGGGATCCTAATTGGGGTTACTATGGTACATAAAAGTCTCTAAAGTAACTAGTTACTACGTCCTCCGACCCTCCAAGTAACCTATAGTAGGATCCCTAGTATGAATTAAAGTATATATTGCTTGAGTAAGGGATTTTGGCATGTCTGGGTTATCCCGTAGTCTTGAATCTTGAACTGCGGCCGCAATCCCATCCCTGGAACAGTCACGCTGAACAGTCTTTGCAAAAACTGCTGCATGGCTAGCCTATACTGAACTTAGAACCCTAGCAAAAATCAAACTTTTGGCTGTTTCTAAGGGATTATAATAAAACGAAACTAAAAATTGTTTCTAAGTACCCCTAAGTAGTGGCTAGACAGCCCAGACCCCCTCTAAAAGGTACCGACCAGTCCTCCTATTTTGAGGTGGGAATTGATATGAAGGGTCTCTCTAAAGGCTAAACCCGACATTCCCTGAATCCTTTCAGGACATCTCCATGCTCGTGCCGGGACCCCAGCTGATCTGCGCTCAAGGGCTCTGAATCGGAGTCGATGCCTCCGTTTCAGAAAGAGAGCTACACAAGCACTGAAGCAAGTAAGGAGCGTACCCGGGGTGTGCGCTGTAGCCAACGAGGATCCCTTGCATAGAAACCTATAACCTTCAAAAGGAGCCCCTTATCCATTACGCCATGCTCATGTTCATGTCTGCTCTCCACCAGTATGATTGAGCTTCCTCGGCTTTTCCACAGTACCGGCGAGGTTCCACTGTGGGTCCACGGGAGCATATACTCTCCAAAACACTACTGTAACCTGCATAAGCGCCATCCGAAACCCGGGGACCTAATTAACCCGAAACCCTAACCCTCCAAACCCTAAACAGTCCCTTATATCCAAGGGTAAAAGGAGGGACCCTTAATAAGGACCCCTAGGTATATACCCTTAACTTAGCTTTTCTATACCCGTTATATAGCCCTTATTAATATTAAGGTAGGGGTCCCCATGAAGGGTCCCTCCTTTTCCCCTTTGATTATAGGGTTCGGAGAAACACTAAACCACACACTCTGCACCCTGAGGATCCGCACACTGGGTTTAGGGTTTAGGTTGCGTCTATGGTCCCAGGCATACCAGGACACTGAGAGCCCTAAAACCTAAAAGGAACTACAAAGGAGACTGTACTAGGGTTCCTTTTAAGAGTACTGTAGGAATTCTTTTACTGGTTGTCTGACATTTCCATGTAAAGCCGCAATACTTAAAGAACCCTGATTCTCTTTCGCTCAAGTGAGCGAATATACAGGGGCGTCGAAGCGTGCTATATGTAGTACAAATAATGATTGGGGGGTTTTCCGAAAGTAGGGGTACCTTATTTTGGTGTCCTTATAATAAGGATAGGGTACTATATTAGGGTCCCCTATTTTCGGAAACCCCCATTTAGCATGTTACCGCTATACGAGACACGGCACAGAGGAGGCGGCTCGCCCCTTCCAAGAAGTCCGGAAACTCCTCGGCAAGGGCTCTAGCCTCGTGGAACCTTTGCCGAAGGCCTTCATTAAAGGGATGCTGAAGCCGAAACGAGGGGGACCCTAAACCCTTTCGGCACCTTTCGGATGGCGGTCCGCCCTCGGCGCAAGCAGAAGGCAGCCTGTCACAGGGGCGTTGTTCACCCACAAGGAAATGGAAGGGTGGCCCATTCCCGCCCGTTTTGGACGCAAGTTCCATTTGGAAGCTGCTCCAACAGCCACTTCTCGATCCTTGCGCTGGTTTCAGCGCCGAGTGGCACAAAAGCACATGGTAGCTTGATAGCAAGTGCAACGGACTGTGGTCGTGTCTCCTGCACCGCGATCTGGCCTTGCACATGATGTATCACCGACTTCACCTGTTGCCTGAAGTACCTACAGCGTTGACCAAAGGAAGTCGCGACGAACTCCACGTCGTCAAGCTCACACTGATGCCACTTCTTCCGTCGACTTTCAAACACCGGCGGGAGCACCGATGTCTCAAAGACGAACGCCATATAGAGCTGTGGAAAAGAAACCCAAGCAGGCCTCTCTTCCAGCAGCACGAGGTCAGCTAGCCAAGTGTGGAGACGCCTCACATAATCGTCCCCATACTTCGCCAAATGCCTTGGCACAGGTCCAGACCACTCCGGGACCGCGCCCATGCGCCCAGGAGGACAAGCATCTTCGCCGGGAGGCGTAACAGAGCTGGGCCTATCCAACGTGGCCGCCAAAGCAACCGCCCGGTGGAGGTTCAGAACAGCCTCGCCGTGGATCCCCTGGAGGACGAAGTCTCTTCGGACCTCCTCCCAAACATCCCAGAAAGCTTCGTCTCGAACAATGTTGGCATTTGCTGCCGCCTTGTCAGCAGCATCATTGCCCAGAGCCGCCCACTCCTCCAAGACGTCACGAGCTTGACTCAAGTCGACATGTGCTGAGACTTTACAAACACAGGTGCCAGACGGAATCTCCGAAACAAGGTCAAGAATCATCTGCCAAAGGTCAGCATTGAGCATAGTTGGGCGCCATCTAAAACTGCCAGCCAGGATTCTGTTGACGACCCTCACGACGCCTGCACAGTCACTCCAGATGCAAGCCGGTACGCCAGTATGGGCCACGAAGGCCAGAGCCGAAAGAACCGCCGTGATCTCACCACGGAACGCCGTCTGTATAAGGCCCCAAACCGGGCCGGAAGCCACGACGTGGTTGGCGGCGTCCTCCACGTTGACACACACCACAGCCCAAGCCGCCAAACGCAATTGGGGGCAAGCCGGTAGCAGGCATGAGCCGTCAGTGAACAGCTGCATTGTGTCCTCCAAACGCGGTGGTACAACGAAATCCCTTGTCTGATCAGGCAGGAGGGTCAACAATCTCCAGAGGTCTAGCTGGCGACGCGGTCGCAACACCCATCCCCGCAATGCTTGAGCATCCGGGATAAGGCCAGGGTCAGGCAAAGGTGCGCCACTCGCCGGGGCACGAGCAGAGCTGAAGCATTCACACTGCCAGATCCGGTGCCGTACACTGTCCATGGCACCACAGAAGCGGCACCTGGCGGTTTCGACGTCACCAGAACCAAAATGGCGTAGGGCATCCTGTGTAAAGAAGGTGCCAGCATGGGCATTGAGAGCATGCAGCTTGTCCACGGGGCTCCAGTCCTTCTTCAGGGCCCTGGTGCGCTGCGTGTCTACCTGGTCAAGCCCGTCAAAGCCAGGCCGGCTAGCAACCTTCAGAGCAACCTTAGCTTGCCAGGCCACCACTAAGCGAAAGCGAAGCTCTTGCGGGCTAACGAGCCACAAGTCAAAGGCTGAAATGGCATCCTCAAGACACTGTTGCTGGACATTCCACGTGAACCCCACCGAAAAGCATCGCTCAAGGAAAACCTGGACAGGGCCAGGCCCCCATCGGTCAGGTGCCGTCAGAAGGTGTTCAATGATCGGCACAATCCTGTCACGGTGCCCAAAGGCACGCATGTCACGAAAGGTGACATCCAGCACATAAAAGGCGGGGTCAGCAAGTGGGTACTCAATCAGGCTCAGCACGGTATCAGGGTTCAACCCTGGGCGGTCAAGGCCTAAGCCCCGAATGGCCCCAGAGCGCAATCGACCCAGATCAGAATCCGAAACGTTGGTGCTGGAGGCGCCATGCAGTGCGCGCGGCCACGCGGCAACAGAGAGGGCACGAACCTTTTGGTAGAGCGGGGCAGCGGAGGCCTTCAACTGCCACCATAAAGGCTCCACAGCTTGGATTCTGGCTTGAACAGTACCATTCGTACGGACTTTAGTGAAGGCATGATGGCCACCCAGACTACGGGCAGAATGCACCACCGATTGGCCGGCTCGCCGCAGTGCCCTCCGGTCCGCCTGAGAGGTGGACCAAACGACCATTTTGGTAGGATCAAGTGTCAACTTCCACGCCCTCGTAAACTCCTCCACCAGAGCAACTGCACGAAGGACACTCTCCGGTGAAGGGCCCGTCAGCTGCCAGTCACCAACGAAGGATTCGAGATCAGCCACATTCTGGGTCGCAGCGACATGCCTATGGAGGGCCAGGTCAACGAGAGCCATAGCCAAGCATGAGAGGGGATCGCCCTCAGCGAACCCAGTGAAGCTCGGAAGAGCCGGGCCCGTGGCTTGGCGGATACGGAATCGTCGTGACAACTTTGTCACCGCCGCCGACCAGGCTTTGACTATGGTACTGGGGACCCCAAAATGGATGGCCAGGGCGAAAACCGGAGTACGCGGGAGGGTGTTGAAAGCCTTAGACAAGTCGAGAAAGGCGCCAGAGAGCGCCGATCCCAACAGGGCCGACTCTTCAATGTCCAGTTGCAATCGCCACCACACGGCGCCCGCAGAACGACCCGGCAAGTTGCCGTGCAGTGAGTGCGGCGCAAAGGTGGCCAGGTGTGCCAACGCTTCGCGCGCACGAACGGAAGCCCAAACCCTATAAGGGAGAGACAAAACACAAATTGGTCTGTAGTGCCCTACTAGGGAAGCATCATCCGTCTTCTCCACAGCTGTGACGACAGCATTAAGCATCTGGTGAGGCCAGGCCCCCGTGGCCTCCGCATGGCCATAGATCCCAAGAAGCTGCTCCGTGAGGGCATCCGGCAAGGCAAGGAGATCACAACGGGAGACACCGTCCGGTCCCGCGGCTGTAAAGGCATGTTTGGCTCGAACCGTGGCCCGCCAGAGAGGCACAGTGAGCTCCATAGCACAGTAAGGCCGTTGCGGAGGACAAGTATCAAGCTGCGTGAGTTGCCGCCACTGAACGGCCTCCACCTCAGAAGAACGCATCCAATACTTAGACCAGTTCTCCCCAAAAGCCCTGAAAAGAGAAGGCAGGTCCGCGACCGGGATTTTTTGCGAGACGGTGTCACCAGGAGCGGCCTCCAGGAATGCACCCCACAACATATCAGGCTCAGCATGGTGAACGGTCACCGGCTGCTTGTTCAGGTAGAAACCTGCCGTGGGCTGCCAGCTATGCGAGCCATCAAGAACAACAGCGCCAACCTCGGGATCAACCTCCGAAATCCGGGCAACTGCCCCTTCGACAATGGTGTCCACCGGCAGGGCCTTTGACTTCTTGAGATCACGGAAAATGAGCTTGGGGTCCTCCAAGCGCCGGGCCTTTGCGCTCCGCAATCGGGCTTTGCGCAGATCCTGTTCCATCTTGCGGACATTGTCCTGAAGAGTGCGAAAAAGCAGCCTGGCAGTGGCCTCCGAAGGGACCCCTTCAGGGATGCAAGTCGGGTCTTCAGGGGACCGTACAGCTCTGTTGGGCCAGTACTTTGCGAAAGAAGGCCGAAAGCCCGGGGCTGTGCAAATTGCATGCCAAAGATTGGCCCGATGCTCCACGGCCGCATCGGTCGAGGCGCCTTTTGCCAATGCGTGGCACAAGGACTGCAGCCGGCGAAGCTGTCTAAACCAAAGGACATAAATCCTATCCGACCCGAAAAACCCTGGATGAAGCTCCCCTTGTCGGCCAGCTGGGACCGAGAGGGCCTGTCGACACTTGACAACTGTATCCTTGGTCGCCGCCCGCCCTTTTTCCGAAGGGCCGAGGGGGGCAACAGATGCCTCAACCAAAGCACGAGAGAGGGTGCTCTCATAAGCCTGCCAGATAGCGAGGTAGGCCGCATCAGGGTCCTTGTGTGGGTCACCCGGACAGGAGTTTTGACAGGCATCTCCTGGAATCAGGCAGGACGGCAAAGGCAATTGGAGGGACTGGGGCAGACTGCGCTGCCGAGGCATCCGCCACAGAGGGACTGATTGTCGCAGGCCGCTCAAGCGAAAAGAGGCCGAAATGACCGCATGGTCACAGTACCAAGTATCATCCACCACAACATCAGACAGCAGGTGATGCAGCTCTGCAGACACGAACAGAAAATCCTTTCTGGTTGCAGATTTGCAAGTCACACGAGGTTGCACGCCCCGGGAGGCAAACCAAAGGTCTTGCACATCAACGAATCCGTGCTGCTCCCACAAAGGTGCCAGCTTCAAGGCCTCCGGAGTGAGGTTGAAATCCCCTGCCAGGAACCTGGGGCCATGGCCCTGGAGAACCACCCGCTCAGTAGCGGCACGAAGCAGCGAGTCAGTCGCCGCAGGGGCAACCGGCAGCCCATAGATCACGGCACCAAGAAGCCACACCGTGCCGACCAGAAAAGAAGCAACATGCAGCCTTGCCGTAGCGATCAACTCAGGTTGGAAATCGCAAGGCGCGGCGCGACTCGGGTATGAAGTGAGGAATCCGACGCCTGTGTAGTCGCCGGTGACAGGGCTTCGGGCCCTAGGAGGCGCCGGCGGGCCCGCAGAGAACCGAAAGGGGGCCTTAGCAAAATGGAGGCCAGCCCGAAAAGAGGCAGTACCTGAAGTCGTCAAATGGGACTCCGAAACTGCGTAGATCCCCGGTGGCATCGTGGCCACCACCCCGTGCTTGCCATTCAGACCCGTGGGATTGAAGGCACCCAAAATGAAAGTATCAGCCTCACCGGCAGGTTCACGGCTTCTGCCAGGTCCTGGATGGGAGGCCTCCCCGTATCGGAACGAAAATAAAAGAGCCAAAAGTCCAAGGTGGCTGGCATTGCAGGCTCCCCCCTTGAGACAGCTCATGATGACCAGGCACTGGTCAGGAAAAGAACCTGATGCCGCAAATCCACATCCCCCGGAATGGGCACCATCCCCAAAGCCGATGTTCGGCCGCGCAAAGCCACAAGGGCCAAAAGCGCCAGAAGTACAAGCCAAGGACCTTGGTACCCCTCCAAGGCCAAAACGTACACTCCCCATAGGGAAGGATCCAATCCCACCCCAGGCAACCAATTGGCGCCTCCAACACCGTCACTCCTGCCTTTGGCGCTTCGGGGCCAACAGCTCCTCAAGTCGCAAGGTCTGCTCTTTGAAGAGAGCCTCAAATGTGTCCCTCAAGCTCTGCTCCTGTTGGTCAACCTTCTTGGAAACTTGGGCGACCGTGGCCTCAACAGCCTGGACCCTGGTGCACATTGTCTGGCTCGCCTCAGCAACCTGAACCTTGACCTGCGCAGTTAGCTTGGCCTCCAGGGAGCGTGAAAGTGCCTGAAGGTCCATGGGCGGTGTGCTGGAAGATGAAGAGGCTAACTGCGTGGCAGGCTTCGCAAAGGCTGCCTGAGCCCATGGATCATTCACCTGCAGCGGGTCAATTGCCTTGTCAACATCGGCAACAGCACGCAGAACAGCCTTTGGTGCAATAACCACATCAGCCTTGGCGCCTTTGGTTTCCACCTTTTCTTTGACCGCCGAAACTAGGACATCACCCTGCTGAAGATGAAGAACCGCTGCCGGCGGGTCGTTGACAGCCTGAACAGACCACCATTGGCCTTCGCCTGAAGGGCGCGGGATTGGCTGAAGTGGGCGGGCATTCCAGCCCCAGGCCAAGAGGGCCTTGGCGATAGCACCACGCTGACTGCCATACGGCCACGGCCCTGCATGAAAGACCCTGGCCCCATCTGTCTTGAAGAAGGCGGAGCCCGGCTTAAGCAACTTGTGCAACGCTTCCGCATCGGCTGCAGAGCTTCGAACCCCAAAGCGCCCCCCCACCCCGGCAAGGCCCAGTACTTGATCATGAGTCTGTTTGATCAGAAGGGCTTCCTGGCGAGTGGCCTTCGGCAGCCACGTCACAACATGTTCCGTGGAGTGCAAGCGAGCCTCAGCTCCACGAGGCTCAAAGTACACGCCAGCTTCACCCGAGAAGGCTAGCAGCGTCAGCAAGAGGCCAGCAGGCACGCGAAGGAAAGCATTGAACAAAGTGGCATGCTCAGGCACGGCTGCCTTGAAGGCATCATTGACGAATGTGCGACCCCAAACTTCCAACAAAGCCTCAGGCTCCCCTGCAGTTGAAGAACCATGCCAGGCTCGGCACCTACATCCCAGCTGCTTGCACGTCTGGAGGCGGTCACACACCTCAAGGAGGGCCCGAATGGGCTTCTGGGTGACCAAAGACCAAGGGCCAACCCATTCATCTTTGTAGATGGCAACTCGAACAACGGCAGACGGGGCCAGCTCAAGGACTTCAAGCTTCTTAGGGGCTTTCTTAGCAACATACTGGTCGCCAATCTGCAGCAGTGTGGCACTTAGGAGCATCGGTCCCTCAGTCGCGGCACACCTCGCTTGGAAGCGAACCACACTATGCTTAACCGTGGCGGCAGAAAGATCAAGGGAACCGAAAACCAGAAGCCCCAACCCCTTGTTCGACACAGGCTTCGTCAAGTTAAGATAGGCCCGAGCCTCCTCCATCGACAGCGGGACAATTCCAGTGGCGGTTGGGCCCACTTCCTGGATGCTCAGCTGGGGCATGTCACGTCCATCACACTCGAACTCACCTTCTGGGATAGTGATTTGGTGCGGCTGCGGCACCACCGGTTTCGGCACTGTGGAAGAGGCCTGGTTTGCCCCACGCTGCTTGCGCTTTGGGCCCAGAGGCTCACCACTCCTGGCTTTGGCCTCAATGAGGCCCCGGAGCTCCGAGGGTAGCACAAGCTGGAATGGCGGTGTACAGTTACTACACACAGCCTTAAGTTCCGGCCACTGCTTTGGTGATTGCATGGCAGCCTGCAGCGGGCCCTGTCCAACACGCTGGATTGCCTCCTTGACACGCGAAAAGATCATGGCATCAGGCACCCCACGCTCCTTCAGAAGGGCAGAAAGTCCGGTTTCCAGCAAGGCCTGCGGGCTGCCTCCGATGAGCACCGGGAAACGGACCTCCGGCACACCGGCAATGGAGTCCCCAAACACCTCAAGACCCTGGGTCACAAGCTTGATTGCCTCCTGAGACGAGCCATAGGGCAGGGTCCGTAAGTACTGATGCAGATCAGCAATGGCATAGTGGCCACAGAAGCCTGGAATACCAGGCCGACGAGGCCCACCCTCAAAGCGGAAGGACGACACCTTGAAACCCGTGGCTCTGGCAAAGAGGCAACACATCTCAGCAACAACATTTGCTGCCGTTCCCTGTTCTTGCATCGGCACACTCGACCAAGCATCAATGAAGGGTCCTTGGCGCCGCCAAGCAAAGGCAACCCAGTGACCATCAACCCAAACTGCCGTGGCCACCGCCTGCCACTGATCAACAGACGCAATCAGTTGAGAGAGCAGCTCGCATTTGGCTAGGTGGCACGCTGCACTGGCAATGAGTGGGTCCAAGATTAGCGTGGAGCCCGGGAGCCCAGCAATGGCCCAGTCAAGCAAGAAACGCATCTGGTCATCCGCCAGCCAGTGGGCTTGCCACCCCAACGCTTCCACTCGTGCTGATGTCGGCACTAGCCCCGGATTCTGCCCCAGGTCACGGGCCAGCACAACTTTTGGCCAGCCCCGGGCAACATTCACAGGATAAGGCCCGCACGCGACCACAAAGAAGTCTACACCACTTGCGAGCCAATCACAGGGGTGCAAAATGTCACCTGTAGGCAGGACCCCACCAAGAAGAACCGTCATCTCCGGATTGGGAGAGGCGCCCGGCGTAGCCCAGGAAACAGGGAGGGCCGTCACTACCTCATGCAAGGCAGCAGCCTCAGCCACACATACATGCTTATGCCACGGCCCAATTTCTCGCACGATCTTGCATCGCTTATGGTCGGGGGATTGACTGGCAGCAGGCTCAGTCACTGCGGGAAGGGCAGGCCCACGGGCGTGGGAGGCCACTTCAACAGGGCCATCCACAGCTGAGGCAATTGTATCCTCACATTCTTGTTCACAGCCTGGGGCCCTGACACAGGGGGTTGCAGCCCAGGCTGTGTTCGGCGCAGTCTGTGAGTGTGCATGAACAGGCAGGTGGCCCGCACCATGGGCATGGCTCTGAAGCTCTGTGGCTCCCGGGGGCTGCATGGCCTCAATCCGACGGAATCCAGCACTGCAAGCCTCTTCCCACTCAAGAATGCCCAAATCCTGAAGACGAGCGCAAACCTGACCAAAGACCCAGAGGATCTGTGCCCGATCGGCTTCAGCAGCTGCACTATGGTGCTCAGACGAGGATGCTTCAGACAGGAAGTGCTCAGGCCACGGCCTCAGCGAAACGAATCCTAGGGCGGGGGCGGTGAGCACGATCCAGTGCCGCGCCCTGCTAGGGGCGTTCCACACATCAGCCTTAAGGCTCTGCTCACTCAGACAATACCCAGTCTGGGCCACAAAAGAACCAATGCTGACCCTCACCTCATCAAGCTCACTGGTTGCAAGATCACTTGTCAGTACAATCACCGGCAGCTGGGCCAGAAAGGCCCCACGAAGCAGAGCGACCAACAAGATAGCCGCAGGTTCCCGCAGGGAGCCATGGCCACCAGGTACTGACAAAGCCACACAAGTGGCTCCCGAGAAATCACCTGCAAATATGCCTGCATGTGGCACTCGCTGGGCCACCGAAAGGGCTAGCTCAGCCGCTTGTGCGTGGAGAAGTGGATCACGTGTGGCTGGTCCGATGGGTGCGCCAGCGACACGCTGCAAAACATCAGTTGGCACAAGTGTGCTACGTAACCCTAATTCAACCAACCCAGCTAAGGACCCTTGCGGCCACCAACTAGCTAATGCGACATCAGCATACTTGCGGCCCGCCTGCTCCACAATGGCTTGCATCCTGCTCCCCTTTTGCATGCCACACCAGATGGGGCCTCCGTAGGCTGCTCGCAAGCCTACGAATAGCACCAGCTTCGGAACGACAGTTCTGACCTGATCCACCAGGATGGCTTGCCCTGAAGGGAGTACAACAGCTTTGTCCGGACCCACCAGCGCGACCAAAGAAACTGTTTCACACTTCAACGCCCAAAGAGGCTCAAGGAACATGGCGACACCTAACCCCCAGGACTTTGCCCGCTCCGCCCTGCCTCTGGAAGGCGCCTGGGCCAGAAGGGCTGGGACCCTAAACCCTAAACTCTGGACACTGCACAAATGTAGTAGGTTGCTCAGGCCTTCATTAAAAGGATGCTGAAGCCGAAACGAGGTGGACCCTAAACCCTAAACCCCTAAACCCGGAAAGCCCTAAACCCTGGACACAGTAAAAAGTAGGCTGCCGTGGCGGTGGTTGGGATAAGGCCTTCAGAAGACTCTCCTGGATTTTCCCCACCTCCCATCCCAAAGGCTCCGTGTACCTTTCTAGTAGGTACTTAAGCCTTCCAGGGGTCCCTATGCACTATATAGGTACTTTAAGGCCTAAGTATGTACTATATGGTCACATGGAGCCTTCGGGCCTACGGACATCGTGCAAGTATAGAACTCAGGTCTCTCAGACCCGAAGGAGGATGATGACAATGGGTTTAGGCTGTAAAATAGGGGCCTTAATCATTCGAGTGTGGTTCCCTTAAAGGGGTTTATACGGGTTACTATAAGGGATACCATAATTAAGGGAACTATAGTATAGGAGCCTTAATAGTTACAATACAGTCCCACCCAAATTCCTCATTTTCGCTGCCCCGCCCTCCCATCCCCCCCCCGCCCCCCTCCCCCTCCGCCCCCCGCCCCCGCCCCCGCCCCCCCCGCCCTTCCCGTACCAGCACTACTAAGTAGGCTATTTAACTCTGGTTACTAAGTCCCATGATTCTTTAAGCAAGCTCCATCCGCTGCGCTATACGAACCCCAAAAAGGAACTACTTTGGGGCTTTAGGGTAACATGATGTGCACTGCAGCAGGCCGCGATGTAGTGTGACCTCACCTTCTCTGCTCCGAAAAAACCCCAGCAGGGTCTTAATCATTGTTTGGGCCCGATGTTGGTATCGAATTGATGGCTTTGCGTCTCAGGCTTGTTTTAGATGCCCTTTCGTTGGGATAGGCGGAGTAACGTGGTTGAAAAGGCTGTGATACTTCCCTAGTCCAAGATGCCCACGAAATCCACAGCCTCAACGGCCCATACTTAAGGCATCCCGCCGCTTGCGAGAGTCTTGGTATCCAGTGTTTCGGAATGACGACACCAAAATTCGTACCAATCATCCTGCTTCGTGTTGCTATGAACATTACTTTTACTATAAGTGCGATTCCAACTGTTACTTTTTTCCTACAAGAGCTTGCTGCAGATAGTAGCCACTCGCCGCATGCCCGTACAGCCGGGCCGAGGCGGACGATGCGCAGCGTTTCAAATTATACTGAGGAACCCACCAAAATAGTACTGGCAATTATTTAAGCCTCTATAGTAAGGGAGCCTATAAGGGCTCCTTTAACACAGGGTTCCTATAAAGTACCCTTAATGGTATAGGGCCCCAAATTAGAGGATCTACTTTCTAGATCCTCCCGGTGGTCTTGGAAGGGATCCTTAGGGAAACAAAGAAGGGCTTTTGAGCCGAGGATCGATTTGCTTGGTCCCTTCATGGCCCAAGTCGGTCAGCAACCTTTTTGGGTTCAGGGTCCTTTTTAGGGTTTACGGTCGCTTTTAGGGTGTAGGGTCCTTTTAGGGTTTAGGGCCCCTTTAGGTTTTAGGGTTTAGGGTCCCTTTAAAGTTTAGGGTTCAGGGCCGTTTAGGGCTTGGGTTTAGGGCCTTTTAGGGTTTTGGGTTGGCGTTTTACTGTTTAGGGTGTGCATAGGCTGCAGACAACTATCTACTCGGAATAAGACTTAAAGAACCTACTGAATACATTGGAACTTGGGCCCTTTGAGTTAGGCTATGTGGGATTGATTGCTCTAAAGTTTGCCTGTGTTTTTGCTACGAACCGCTGACGTAGCTGCACATGCAGAGCAGTGAACTGCGTGACGGTAACATGTCTTTGATGTTTGAGGTTCAGACATCCCAGTATTATCAAGGATACATTGTCGGCACCGCTGCCATGAGTGTCGCCATCAGGGTCGTAGCAATGGCGTCGTCGCTATTGCCACCATCAAACCCGTCGTCATCGTCATCGTGGTAGTCCCAAAGGATCCAAGTATCATTATGGTGTATACTTAGACCCCCAAAATACCCTATAAGTGGGTGGTTGTCAAAAGCATGGTCCCTTTTTGGGTCCTTATTATAATACGGCACCTAATATTTAGGGTACCCAAACAGGGGCCATAATTTTGACAACTACCCAAGTATATACCATAATGATACTTGGAGCCTTTGGTAGTGTTGCTGATGCCGTCAAGTAGAAGTCCAAGGAACTCGAATCCTGACGAACCTAGACCTCCAACAATCAAAAGGGAAAAGGAGGGACCCTTATTGGGGACCCCCACCCTGTAATGGGCTATATAAGGGTTATATAATAGCTATATTAAGGGTATGTACCTAGGGGTCCTTATTAAGGGTCCCTCCTTTTAACCTTGGAAACAATAAAGCCAACTTCCCACACACACTCTTCTTCAACGTCCAGGCCCAAACCCAAGCATAGCAACCCAACACGTCCAGTCCCCTTTTACCCCGTCGGCTCCCGAACCCGGCTGCCCTGTCTTAGGTCCCTATCCCGCCCCCTGATCCGAACCCCTGCTTTGCTGCTCCGAAGTGCTTTTATTGGCTCTTGAAACACCACTTAAAGGGTCATGGGACTTAGTAAGTAGGGTTATAAGTACCCTAATTGGGGTTATATGCAATTATACGTATAGTTACCCTAATTATAACCCTAGTTACTAAGTCCCATGAGCCTTTAAGCAAGCCGAGAAGCTGGATGAGTCTATCGGTGATGGAGTCGTGGGCCTCCTGGCCTGTCTCACCTCAGGCCACAAGCACGAAGGTTTCCCATGTTCAGGGTTTTGGGATTTAAGGTTTAAGGTTCAGGGTTCGTTTTTAAACGTTAACTCAGAGTTTTACTAACCAGCGGTTTGGGGGCTCCCTGGGCCCTTTGGCTCCTTTTTTAGAAGGGATTATCATCATCCATGGCTCCTTAGCTCCTCCAATATCAATTGCTAGTTTATGATTTAAGGTTTAGGGCTCGTTTTTGTCGGGATCTGGGCTCGGGTTTCATGCCACCAGCAAACCAGCAGAAGACATTTCCTCACGAAATGTCCTTGTGAAGCTCAAAAATTGGTCCTTTGAAAGGAACCTCTAAACTTGGCTGACTTCTGAACCCCTCCTAAAAGCTAAACTTTGAGCTGCCTTATTATGGTTCATATAGAAACACCAAAAAGTTAAAGTCCTAAGAGCCAACCAGAAGAACGCCAAGCAGAGGAAGCCTGAGAGGAGTCCTCAGGGTCCCCCTCCCTACTTGGAGGGTCGGGGGACTTAGCTTTAAAGGCTTCCTTTAAGGGTGCCCTTAGGGTTTAGGGCTTTTGGGTTTAGGGTCTAGGGAGACTTAGTAAGTAGGTAGTAAGTAGAGTAATAAGTACTCGAAAAGGGATCTTTATTGGGAATATGATACTTATCAGTCCTTAAAATATGTAAATACGAAGTCCCGCGACCCTCCAAGTAAGGGCCCATGTACCCAAACATTATGTACTTTGGCTTCAAAGAACCCTTAACCATGTACCCCATCGGGTTCCTTTAAGGGCTCCTTTAAGAGTTCTATAGGGGTTTAGGGTTTAAGGGTCCATGTACCCAAATTTTATGTACTTTGGCTTCAAAGTATCCCTATATAGGTACTTTAGGGTTTAAGAATACTCATACGCATACATGGACCCTAAACCCTAAACCCTAAACCCCTAAACCCTAAACCCTTGGGACCTTATTATAGAGTATGAATGAAGCACCAGCTGCTCAGCAGTCCCACGTGAGAGGTGATCTTCTCTACTTCCTGCGCGCAAAGGATTTAGGGATTGGGGGTTCAGTGTCTAGATTTTACGAGTTTAAGGTTTAGGAGTCTTGCGTCTAGCATTTAGCGTTCAGGGTTTGGGGTATAGGGTTTACGGCCTGGGGTTTAGGCTTAGGGGTTCAAGGCTTGGGGTTTAGAGATTACGGGCTTTGGGTTTCAAGAGAAGGAGCACTCTGGACATGTACGATTGAGTTTGACGTGCTGCCCAAAGCTCAGCAGCCAAAACCCGAAACCGCAAAGTCCAAAACCCAAAACCTGTCGACTCTAAACTCTAAACCCTATAACCTATACATGTTCAGCCGTAAGCCCTCAATCCTATAGACTTCCAAGGGCAAAAGGAGGGACCTGTAATGGGACCCCTACCCTATAATGGACCATATAATGGGTATATAATAGCTATATTAAGATTCTATACCTAGTGGTCCTTATTGAGGGTTCCTCCTTCTACCCTTTGAAGACTCTACGCCCTGAGCCTTAACCGCTAAGCGCCGGGGTCCCATTTCTTCAGCGTGCCGGTCTTGTCGAAGTCCATCGAATCGAAGAGCTGCCGATGGGCGACCACGTCGCCTAGGAGCTGTTCGTCAGTGGACAACCCAGACCTAGGCCTTACCCCAAGAGTCCAAAGGACCCAATAATCAGATACTCGGTGTTAGGATAGTAGTTATGTAGGTTAGGATTTCGGTTAGTATATGACTATTGGGTACTTGGACCCTTGGGGTTAGGGTCCTAGGTTGTAGGGTTTGGGGGTTGAAGGGTTGAGGGGGCTACTTGGAGGGTCGGAGCACTTAGTAAGTGGTGATTATATAGACTTATAAGTATCAGAACCCAAGTTAGGATTTCTTCTAAGGTACTTCTCAGTCTACCAATCCCTCTAAGTCTCTAAACCCTAAACCCTAAACCCCTAAACCCTAAGTTCTGGGTTCTGCATTATTCATTTCCGGGCTGGACCAAAGATCCGGTAGTACGCTTGGAGGCACTTGCAGTGATGGCGGGGCCTGTTCCCAAGGTGGGAAACGGTTTAGGGTTTAGGGTTTAGGCTTGCATGCAGGGTCGGGGCAATGTCAATGATGGTCATTTCAGGCTACATGCGTAGTAAGTCCCCGACTCTCCAAGTTGCTCTTACAGAACATGTTAAGCATGTTTTGGGGTTTCACATGGGCTGTTTGGGCTTGAAGGCTGGGTCTCAAACCCCGCCGCCGTGGTGTATGCTGTAGATCAGTGTTTAGGGTTCGGGGTTGACGGGTTCAGTGCTCTGACGTTCCACAGACCCAGAATACCAATTCCCAGCGGCATTGGTTCCAGGTTTACTCTACTCCACTTGTACAAAAGTAGTCGGCAAAGAAGATTAGTCTTGGAGGTCCCGGTATACGAAACCATCACCCAGAAATGGAACATAGCAAGTGCTGTGGGGCCGTGTAGTCCTGGCTCTAGGATAGCTTTGGTTCGGGTGCTCTTGTTAGACTTGGCTGACTTCTGAACCCCCCCTGAAAGTTAAACTTTTAGCCTCCTTATTATGGTTCATATAGAAACCCAAAAAGTAAAAGTCCTAAGAGCCAACCAGAAGAACGCCAAGTAGAGATGCTGACCTTCGCCCATCACTATCAGTGGGACCAGCGCGACCCCCAAACCTTAAGCACCACACGAGGTCCACAAGTGCTTATGAATCAATACCCTAAGGGTCCAAGTACCGAATTATCATATACTCTCCCAAACAGTACCCTACATAGCTACTATCCTAAACCTGAGTACCTAATTATTGGGTCCTTTGGACCCTTAGGGACACCTCACTCGGGGCTTGCTGCAAAATGAAAGGCCCCATACTTTCCAATGGTCATCTGGTTCTTCAGGAATCCGGCAACACACCCCAGCAGATCTGCTATTTGTTGGCCTTCCAAACTAAAGGGGCCTGCAATATGGACAGGGTCCCTAAACCCTAAACACCTAAACCCTAAAACCCTAATTAAACCCGACGTTCAAGATAAAGGGGCCTGCAATATGGGCCGGGTCCCTACACCCTAAACCCCTAAACACCTAAACCCTAAAACCCTAAGCCCGAAGCCCTAGAACGACTTTTGAGGGAGCTTCTTCTTCACTGCACTGCGCAAGGGATACAAGCCCTGTGCAACTAACATACGGGTCTTAATACTTAGATTGTAAAAATCCCCAAACCCCAAACCCCTAAACCTAAAGAAACATAATCCCCTCAACCCCCAAGAATCCCTAAACCCTCTGTGTGTGTGCGGCCGTGCAGCCATCAGGAATATCGCTTCGAATTCGATCGCGGGCCTGCCATGCATCTTGTCAGTGCATAGGGCTTTAGGGCTTTATGGCTTAGGGCCTAGGGCTTTTAGGTTTTCAAGGCTTTGGTGCTTCATGGCTGCTCTAGCGCTTTAGGGCTTTCAGGCTTTAGGGCTGTAGGGATTTGGTGGTTTAGGGCTTTGGGGTTTCATGGATTCGGGTTGAGGGCAGAGCATCGTCCTTGTGTGGGTTGCCATGTTGCCTTGTGTAAGATCCAGTCCTAACCATCCAACTTGCTGACGAAAAGGACTCGTAGAACCTGGAACATGCACCCAGGCCTTATCGCGCCCTGAAACCAACAACCAGTTGGTGAGGGGGATGGAAGGGGGGGAAGGTGTGCAGATCTTTTCCAGGACACCCCATGCGGCAGTTTTTGCGAAAATGAGGGACCCAAATATAGCACCCCAAATAGTAGGATCCTTATGCTAAGGACCCCCAAATAAGGTGCCCCTATTTTCGGAAACCCCCATGTACGGTCTGAGGCTCAAGACCCTAAATCCGAGGTGAGTCAGGCTTTGAAGGCTCCAGGTTAAAGGCTTCAGTAGGGCTGGAGTACGTGGCTTGTCAATCAAAGGTGACCGTAAACCGCAAACCCCTAAACCTTCAACCGCAAACCCTAGTGTAAAAACAGTGCTCAAAATAGCCCAGAAGCCTTATGCAGTATGGTCTTTGGGCCCAAGAGAGCATGCAGATATGAGTCTAAACCCTACTTGGAGGGTCGGGGGACTTAGTAAGTAGTTCTTCTATAGACTTATAATAACCATAACCCAAATTAGGGTCCCTTTTAGGGTACTTATACGTCTACTTACTACCTACTTACTAAGTCCCCCGACCCTCCATGTAAACTTAACCCTAAACCCCAACCCTACGTTTGTAATTATGATACACCCTATGAAGCTCTATGTATATATACAGTACATAGATACTAGGATGCCCAGTAACCTAGGAATACAAAGGGCTCCCGTTTTGGAATTGGGTACCTGTATAAGGAACCTAGGACTGCAAAAAGGGAATAAGGGTACTACTGGGCGTCCTAGAAGGTGATATATACGTTCCTCAAGGCTTCAGTACATATCGCATAGGCACATGGAGCTTCCGGGACACGGTAGCCCAAGCCTCCGTCACGGCTCGGTTCAGCTGCCGCGACACCAAGTCCGCACCCAAGCGAAGTGGGAGTATGTCATCCTCGGGGCTTTACAGTAGAAGCAAGAAAGTTGGAACATCATTATCCTCATGCGGATCCCAGCACGATTCATCCTAAATCCATGTTCCAACTTTCTGGCTTCTACTATAGGGCTGGTTAGGATTTAGGACTTATGGTTCAGGGTTGGTGTTGGGCCTATGGTTGGTTTCGGATTTCGGCTGAGGGTTTTAGGGTTAGGGTTCAGGGTTTATGGTTGGTTTAAGGTGTGTGGTTGGTTTAGGGCTTGCTACCAGACTTCCCCTTTGCAAGGTCTGTAGGGTCTTCGGAGTTTTTGTTGGCTTCTACAGGGGTTTTTGGATATTCCTTAACGTGTTATCTAAGGGGTCAGGGGTTTAGGATCTCGGGTTTGGAGTCACGGTAGTGGCATGCAGTACTTCCCCTATAGCTGTCAGGTACCCATCAAGTCCCGCGTTTTGCATGTATCCGGAACCCTGCAAAATAAAATCGTATATCCCGACAGTGCCAAACCCCTCCACCTCAATTTCCAACCTCAAACCCACACCCCTAATTGCAGAACCCTTCATCAGAGACCGTGAGCCCATAAAATATGAACATCTTAAACCGAGGCACTTCGACAACCCTCCTGAAACCGAATGAAGCCACGATGAACTTTCGCACGACGAAAGATACCCGCACCTGACACGAAATATGTACCAACGTGGACCGGGAACGCAGGACCACCATCACTGCTGTGGGAACAGAGGTTCGACAGTAGGTCTAAAGCCCCTAAACCAGAACTACTGAAAGAAGTCAAAACAATAATAAACCCAAAGCCCGTACTAACAAAAAGCCATGAACACCTTTAACACAAACCTAAACCCCAAACAACAACCAGCACAAAACATGTATGCAACCTTTTGGAACGAAAATCTACCTAGACTCTAAAAACACAGCAATACATATCAAAACCAGGTAATGCGCGCCTCAATGACCATGGGGTTTGGCACGGTCCGTGGGTGTGTAAGTAAGATTTGCAAAAATGCAGCAAATGTGGGGACTTTGTTGACCAAAAGGTTTGTTTCGAATGCTTTCAAAGTACAGTTTTTGCCAGGGTTGTGTGCGCCGAAGTGGGAGAATTGAAAACTTCTGAACGCGAATTATTCGGCCGGCCTCTTTTTCTCACATTTCTTGTTGTTCTTGGCGTCTGCCAACCGACGAGCGTTCGTCGACAGACGGAAAACACAGAAAAGTCTTTGATTATGATGGTGATGATGATGATGCACGTGTTGATGATGTGAAAATACTGTTATTTTCAGGGTTTTGTGTGTCGAAGCACGATGATGATGGATGCTGGCCTGCATAGTGATGATGTTCATTGGGATGGTGGCGCAGTGGACGTCATTACACCCCCACCCCACCCCAATCCCCCAAACCAGGGAAGCCTTACAACAACAAGAACCTGCCAAAACCCCGTGGTCATTAAGGTGCGCGTCAGCCAAAACCACCCGTCACCCCAACCAAAATCCCCAAACTCGTATTCTAAATGAACCCTGAAGCCTTAAAACCTCTAAACTTGGCTGCCTTCTGAACTCCTCCTAACAGTTACACTTTCTGCCTGCTTTTTAGGGTTCATATAGAAACCCTAAAAGTTAAAGTCCAAAGAGCCAACCAGAAGAATGCCACGCAAAGAAAGGTGGGTGGTTGTCGAAATTAGGGTCCCTTTTTGGGTCCCTAATATAATACGGCACCTCATAATAATTAGGGTACCCCCAAAAGGGGCCCTAATTTTGACAACCACCCAGGTGTTCTGTGCGGCGAAGGGGCGTAGAGGATTTTCACCGCCTCCACCAAGGCGGGCATCTGAAGACCGGCTTGGATCCTAGTTCTTGCCATCGGAGTTTGCGGTTTAGGGCTATAGGGATTCCTTTAAACGCCCGTTTAGGGTTTAGGGCTTTGGGTTTAGGGGTTTAGGGGTTTACGGGTGTAGGGGGTTTAGGGGCTTACGGGTTTAGGGGTTCAGGGTTTACGGGTTTAGGGGCTTAGGGGTTTGGGGGTTTAGGGGCTTAGGGGTTTAGGGGCTTAGGGGTTTAGGGGCTTTGGGGTTTAGGGGTTTAGGGGCTTAGGGTTGAGGGCTTAGGGTTTAGGGGTTTAGGGTTTAGGGTGCTTGGAGGGTCGGGGGACTTAAGAAGTAGTTCTTTTGTAGACTTATCAATATCATAACCCCAATTAGGATCCCTTTTAGAATACGTATATGTCTACGTATTAACCACTTACCAAGTCCCCCGACCCTCCAAGTAGGGTGTACCTGGACCCCAAATAGTTAAACAAGCTACCTTTCAAAGGACCTATATAAAGGAAGGTTTTGTAGGGTTCGGGTAGGGTTTAGGGTAAACCCTAAACCGTTCAGGGTTTAGGGTTTTTGCTGCTTTAGAGCTCAACGGGCTGGGGTTCCAGCTGTTATAGAACCCCAAGAGTGGAGTTTAGGGTTCCCCCGGCTTATGGTTTAAAGTTACAGCCTTGCTAAACTCCGGTAAAGGACCCTAGAAGGAGCACGGAGTTTAGGGTTTAGGGGTATAGGGTTTAGGGCGTCCTGCTCAGGGTTCCAGCCTTTATGAACCCTGAAAGGGGCCCTAGAATGAACCCGAATAGGCTTTAGGTTTAAAAACCCCGCAACGGACCCTAGAAGGCATCCGAACGATTGGGGTTTAGGGTTTAGCCTTTCCGGTTAGAGCTACAGCCTTTATCGACTCCTTACAGAAACCCCAAGCGGACTGTAAACGGAACCCTAATGATTGGCTTCTTCCGTTCTCTGCTGTTTAACTCATGTTTGTGTACTGCTTACCATTTTTGCTGTGTTCGTGCGTGTTGTTCGGAGGCTGGTTGATCGAGGGACTACTTAAGATCTATTCATGCGTTGTTGCGTATTGTCGCCTCTAGGCTCAGGTGTGATCAATCTGAGTTCAATGACAGACAGAGATTGAACCCTAAACCCTACGGTAAGTTCCTAAGTAGCCCCTTAATGATAAGGGTGCCCCTTTTGCCAGCATTAATAAGGAGGACCCTAGCATAACAAGTGCAAAATAGTACTACGAAGGAACCTAAATCCTAAACCCTAAGCCCTATACCATAAACCCCTAAACCCTCGGCTCGAACAAACTTGGACCAGACCAACACCGGACAAATGCGATCCGAAAGCACAGCGCTCTTACACATCCTGAGATGCCCTGGAACCTGGAGTAGTAGAAACACTATATCAGACTGGCATTGTGTGGTACTGAAAAGATCATCGAAAATAGTAAGTTCTAAGGTTGTATATACAAAAAGGCAACCTGCAAGTACTCCGACATTGGCCCTTTAACAACACCCTAAACCCTAAACTCTTTGAGCCCTGCTGACATGTTTGCAAATTCTTGCCAAAGGCTCCCAGTTAGAAGCGTCCGCCAACGGGGCTTCAAGCAGGCCAGATCCTGTACTTGGAGCTTTATGGGTAGTGCTATGTGGGGTTGGGTCTGGGAACACACTTGGAGGACTGGGTTCGGGGGCTTAGCAAGTAAGGTTATAAGTACCTTAAGTGGAGTTTAAAGTAATTGTACGTATAGTTAGCTTTGTCGGAACTAACCCTACGTTACTTTAGGCACTAACTACTCACACTAGAATCACTGGAACTATCCGAAACCACGACAACTAATCTCGCAGTACTTCGCTGTTCTGTCCCCGAGGCCTTATAAGCCTTAAACGCAATATACAAAATACGGCCCGCTTAGAGCCTGCTTAAGGCTTACGTGGAGCCTGAGGGCGCGGAAATTTGAAGTACTTTGGATCCTACCTGCAACGGCCTTTTGGTCTGAGAGTTCGCGAGTGTAAGGTTCGGCACGACAGGCGACAAGTCCCAAAACAGACCTCTGTCCTACTTGTCTCCGCCCACTCCCTCTCTCTTGTGTAGCAGGGTCTCCACTCGACTGTAGATCGTCTACAAGGGAGCTGATTCAAAATCGAAAGGGTGTTGAGCGTACTGCCTCGGACCAAAAACGAAAAGAGAGGCGGGTATCATGCGAACTAACGGTCAACCTTTTGGTTATATAGGGATTATACAGGGGCTATACTACCCAAAAAAGGTTAGAGGTTTCCTACTCTACTACTAGGGTGTTTGGGGTGAGGGGTCACGGTTTAGGCTTTGGGATTTGGGGTTCAGGGTTCAGGTCCCCTATACCTCTTCACTATACCTTTGGATGGCTTCTGGTGGGCACTCGGACCTTACAAAGTCGGGTCACGGAAGGGGCACGCAGCCGCCAGACACTCCGGCGATAGAGGATGCTATGGCATAAAGACTCACCCAAAGGGTGCAAGTAGTCCCTATTTATGGTTTTTGGTACCTAATAAGGCCTTAAAGTCCTACAATAGGGAGTACTTGGACCCTTTGGGTCAACTTCCATCTATACAACAAATGCAGACGCCCGAACAGGTTAACCATTCCGCATTCCCTTTGGCGGGCGAAGTACGATGCACCCTATGCTAGACCGCTTCTGGAATCCAAACCCTCAACCCTCAATTCTCCTCCGAGCCCTAAACTTGGCCCTATACCCGAAACTCTAAACCCGAATGCCTTATCCCTACATCCTTCTAGAAGACTATCCATAAGAGTCCATGTACCCTTACAGCATATACTTTGGGCCCGATGTACCTATATAGGGAGTACTTTAAGGCCGACGTATGTACTATATGAGTACATGGACCCTTAGGGTATAAGACCCTGGTCCAAGCTGCGCGAAGCCCTTCAGAAAAACAACAAAACAAACATGGCAGCCCTGGGAGATCTGTCAAGCTGCGCGCGCCGTGTACGAGGAGCACTGCTCTACGTAGCCTGAGGATGCCGGCTTTTGGGGCTTTTAGGGTTTAGGGTTTAGGGTTTGGGGTTTAGGGTTTACGGTTTCGGGCTTAGGGTTCAGGGTTTAGGGTTTAGGCAGCGTTGACGTATCAGGCTTTACCAGGACCGCCCTTAGAGCCCTTTAATACTGGGTATTGAGGGTATATTAGAAGGTAGTTAAGGGGGTCTAGTGCTCTTTTTGGCCCTCTTCCTCTTGGGCCCTGACTCCATGTGGGCTTCCAAAGCAGCAACATTGGCCCGCATATGGTCCACGATGCAGCAAAGAATGTTGGAATCCAGTGGGACTGCTAAATCCGCGGCTTTGGGACGGCTCTTGTCAGGAGGGATGAGACATAGCACAATGGTGTTGCCCACATAGATACCTAGACCCCCAAAAGTATGTAAAATAATGGCCAAAAACTTATAATAAAAGGCTTTTATTCTACATACTTATTTTGGGGGTCCAAGTATTCACCGTCTCTGGCAAATTCTGGATTTTCCGCCGGGTTTTCTGGGGGGCCTTCGAAGAGGTTCTCGGAATTCAGGGCTTCAACGCGAGGTCGAACAGGGCCGTCGCTGTTTTCGTTCAAGCTATGTTAATTTCGCGTGGCATTCCCGCAGGCAGCCAACAAAAGGTTTGCAAGCGCTCTCTCTGCCTTCATACCTCGCTACTCATCCACACAATTTTGCCTTAACCCCCCCCCTAAACCCTAAACCCTAAACCCTAAACCCTAAACCCTAAACCCTAAACCCTAAACCCTAAACCCTAAACCCCCCCTAAACCCTAAACCCTACATCCTAAAAACTTCAACCATGAAAACTAAAGCCTGAACTAAATCTCTTTGACCGTCATTCTCGTTGCTTCCAGACTCCTGACTTGTAGGAACACGGGTTTAGGGTTAATTCTTAGGGTTTATAGGGTTTAGGGCATCAGGTAACACCAAGAACTGCCCAGAAACAAATGAAAGGATGTGGCAGGAACTGCACTCAGACCCTCAGCCTGCTTCACACATGAGTGTTAAGTTTTGTTCTCCGTGATGCGTGCAGAACCTTTTCAAAAGTGGACATACTGCACAGGAAAGCCTATACGCTGTGGTTTAGGGTTTAGGGGTACTCGGAACCTGAGAAATCCAATCATTGTATTTCCAGGAATTAAGCTATAAATGTGGGTGGGTGGGGGGGGGGGGGGGGGGGGGGGGGGTCTGAAAGTCAATGCAGATAAGAGATTGAGAGGATCTTAACAAACCCAGACCCTTGCCATGGCTCACCGTACGTCTGAAATCCGGAGAAAGAACACCAGAAGCCGTACACCATTAAACGCCGAATCGCAACGGTCCCATAAACCCGACATCCCCAAACCACTCTAAAGCAACACAGTCTGGTATGTCTCTGTGTGTGTGTGTGTACATTTATATTTACAAACAAGAGCAACATGTTTACATCCTTTTCACATGAAAAGTATGTGTGTATATGTATATATATACAAGTATGTTAAACGGTGTATATGTGAACGCACATATTATATATGCACATACACACGCTTATACAGACACAAAAACATATACATGTACGTCTACCTGACAAACCCATACACGTACACATACACATATACATACAAAATTAATGTACACATATATATATATATATATATATATATATATACTGGAACCCATATACATATGCATATACACATGCACACATACGTACATACATACACACACATACATACATACATACATACATGCATACATATGCTAACACATGTATGTATGCAAGCGTGTGTGTATGTACCTGTGTATATACAGTGATATACACATATACATATATGAACATCCGAATGATTAAGTGAATGCATAAACTCATGACTGAACGCATGAAACAACGAGTTAATGAGGGAATGAATGAACTAAGGCTCGAACGAATGAATAAAATAGTTGGTTAATGAACGAATGAACAAACGAATGAATGAATTAATGAATGCAGTGACTGAGTGACTCACTGAGTGGGTGAGTAGGTGAGTGAATGAATGAATGAATGAGTCAGTGAAAGAACGAATGACTGGATATGAATGAATACATGCACGCATGCATGAATGAACGAATGAATGAATGAATGAATGAATGAATGAATGAATGGACCAAGGAACAAACTAATGAACGAGCAAACGAACGGACCTGTTAATAATATGAATCAAAGAAAGAACAACAGTAGCCATAACCATCACCCTATATCTGTTTTATTTCATGATTATAGACATGCATGACACCCTGGACCTTAAAAAACATGCTCAACCCAAGGAACTCTCAAACTTCTCCTGGTTGCTCTTGCCAAACCAAGCTCGCCTCGTTTTGGGCTTCGGCTGCGAGCGCCGCCGGCGGTTTTTTTGGTATAGGGGCTTTAACGCCGTCTTTTAAACGGAACCCTAGGGTTGAGCGTATAGGGCCATAGGGTTTAGGGAGCTCAGGGAGTTTAGGGTTTAGGGATTTAGGGTTTACTATTAGATCCTAGTATGTACGGTCTGCAGCAGGGTCGCGTATAGGTTTCCGGTCTTAGGGCGGCGGGATTGGAGGCAAAGCCCCGGAATCATAAACCCTACACTGTACGTAGTCCAGTCAGGAGCATGTTCTTCAGGTTATAATGTAGGAACCTGATTAAGAAACCCTGGGCCTATACTCCCCAAAATAGTAGGGATCATAGAAGGAACCCCAATAAAGGCCCAAGGTTTCTTAATCAGGTTCCTACATTACCCTCCAGGTACGAACCCGAAGCGGTGCAGATCCTAAATCCTAAGCCTAAGCACCGAACAAATGGTCACTTGGACCCAGGGTTTTGGCGCAAAGGTGGACCCTAAACCCTGCACGGTGGCTTAGTTGCTGAGTTCATAAGCCCCCAAAATTGTACACTTTCAGTTCTATAGTGGGTAATTGTGTCCAATAACGTGTGAAGTGTATCCACTCAGCTACTAAGATGGTTTATTACATGAGGGGCCATTGTCTAGTATGTCTGCAGGGCCACCGGGGCTCGTAGGCTACAATGTGCTTTTCGTGGCAGTGCTTCCGTGTTGTCGGGTGTTGGCATCTGGGATACTCCTCCAAACCGAAACACTTAAGACAAAGCACGCTGGCGCCTATCTCAAACAAGGTAGAAACTGAAATCCCTTATGAGTGAATCCCCATACCTCTACCCTAAACCCTAAACCCTAGACCCTACACCCTAAATAAATCCCAAACCCCGAAACCTGAAACCTGTAAACCGCAAAAACCCTAAACCCTCCAAAAGCTGCGCCTGCGCGTTGGCCGCTGGTGATTCCGCCGCCGGACGAATCCCCGACCTGGATCGGCGAAAACTACCCTAAGGGTCCACGTCTCCAAATATTATATAATTGGCCTTAAGGTTGTGCTCTACAACTATACAAGTACCATAGAGCCAAAGTATATACTACATACTCTTTGGGGGTTTCCGAAAATTAGGGGTACCTGATTTTAGGGTCCTTATAACAAGGATCCTACTATTTAGGGTGCTATATCGGGGTCCCCTACTTTCGGAAACTCCCATTTGGGCACACGGACCCTCTTGAGGTTCAAGGCTTTGGGGTCTTAGGGCTTGGGTGGTTTAGAGCCTACCTAGGGCCTCCATTGTAGCTCCTTGTTTTGGTTAACCAGCGTTAGGGTTAGGATCCTAAATAAGATATTTTGGTGAACCAAGAAAAGGAACTACAATATAGAGACTATAGGTAATGGTTTAATGGTTTAGGGTTTGAGGGTTAGACGTTCAGGGTTTAGAGGTTTTGGGCCAAAGGGCTTTACTGCGGGGTTTTGGAGTCTATGGCCATTCTCGTCGCACCAACCGACAAACACGTCGCGCAGATCATTCTCACCGATTCCTACTAACTTATGGGAACCCAAAAAGTTTAAAGGTTGGGTATTGGGGATCTAAGACATTGGTGGATCCGAGGTGCCCAAACCGCACTTGAAACCATCATGAAATGCTGGGGAGTTGCCGGCCAGGACAGCCACGGCCGCCGCAGGCGCTAAGACCCGGGGGGCCGCGAACCTCAGAAAATAAGAAAAGAACACTATTGTGGCTTTAGATAAGTGTGTTAACAAGTGCTTAGGGTTTAGGATTTGGGGTCTGTATCTCGGTTCTGTATGACCATGTCGGTTTAACCGGTGTAGGGCTTCAGTGCTTGAAAACATGGATTTGCGGGGCAAGCTGTGAAGAAGCATGGCAAACCCGAAACCCTAAACCCTTTCATTCTACCGGAGACCTATGTAAAGCTGTAAACCGTTCGAATGTACAAGGGTCCAGGCACCTCATTAGGAACCCTTTCATCACGAGCCGCGAATTAAGGACCCTAGTACATGATGGCATGTTGTTCTAGTCGAAATATCCAGGGCGGGCCGATACAACTTTCTGTTGGACCTGTCAACTGCGACGACCTTTTGCTGCTGCCGGCTCGCGAAGTGATCCGCTGCTTCGGATGATAATGGATAATTAGAGATTAGAGGCACATTGCTTTGTAGGGCATATCGACGTCAGCATATAAAAGTAGTCCTTACCAACCTTTTTGCTCTTGCATCACTGGTCTGATATCGTCCACGGCGGCGCAGGCCTGCCCAGCGTAAGGCTTCCATGTGCGATTCTTTTTGGGTAGAATTGGTCCAGGTTCAAAACAGCGACGGGGGGCTTTAGGTTTTGGGCCCACTTAGGTATTAGAGGGTTTTAAGGATTGGGATTTGAAGCTCGGGGTTTCGGATGCATTCAGGGGTTTTGGTGGGCGGCCGCCTTGCACACTTAACTAGTGCCACAGTGATCCCACTAATGTAAGCGGCTGAGGGCCCTAGGCTCCAATACTTTGCTGTGCTAGAGATACTATATAACTTACCACAATAACATATCGAAATATACTACATTTTATAACACCACTATTCTATACTGTAGTTTGCTACGTACATATATATATATATATATATATATATGCTATGATGTTAAAGCCTTAAGCCACTGCA
Organism: Symbiodinium sp. CCMP2592; assembly: GCA_905221615.1. Classification (NCBI taxonomy): domain Eukaryota; class Dinophyceae; order Suessiales; family Symbiodiniaceae; genus Symbiodinium; species Symbiodinium sp. CCMP2592. Next base: position 21,046 of record CAJNDT010001835.1, on the reverse strand, counting down.
CCCAGCCCTCTGCGCACCTGGTTCTCCAGAGCTCGGCACTCCACGAAGGACTGCCAGCTTGCCTCTAAAAGTTTTGTAGGGATCTTACAGGACTTCATACTATCAGAGTTTAGGGTTTCGGGATATTTGGGGGGAGCTGCGACAAGCGAATGTTGGGGGCTGACACGCTGGACAGGGGCCTTGCGCGGTGTGCAGCCGACAGGGCCTGTGTCTGTTGGGGTTGGGGTCGCGCCGGGGGCGCGGACACGCCTATGTGCGGTAAACGGCAGGCTGTATGTGGCGAATCTTTATGAAACACCCCTCAAGAAGTTAAACCCTAAGCCCTCGGCCATATACTCCCTAAAAACCCGTGAACCACCCTTAAGCCAAGGCCCCTTGAATCCTCATCCCGACACCCCTTCAACAAAAACGCCGTCTTGGTTGCATAGCTCACGTCACGTGCAAAGGCCGCAGGCTGGAGAAGAATCCTGAAGTCTCCGGGAGAAAATGAATCCGAGGGGGGGATAAGATAATGTATACCCGACTATAGCACATATACTCTGCTAAGATAGACTACATTAGACTACAATACATGATATACTATACTGCACTAGTAGATTTCGGTATGCTAAGCCATGAGATTACGGTTTGGGAAGTCCGTATCTCTTTCGACCCAGATTAAGCCTAATTTAATCAAAGCCCTTCAATAGCTGTTTAGGGTTCGGGCGGGTGTTTCATTCAACTCACGGGATTGGGGCTGACTCGGGATTGCGGCTCCTTGTCTCATCCTTGTAACTTGCTCTTGCAGATTTGCTGCAGCTAAACGTTCAAGATGTCTGCAACAATTTTACGGACATTGCCTGCCGTGGTCATCGCCAAACTTTGAACAACGGGCCGCAAATCGCAAGACGGTTACTGTTCATAGCGCTGGTGGCGCCAAACTTCATTAAGAGTCCTCGCGATGACTGCTAGTCAGCTCAGATGCTTTCTAAAGTGGATGATGCATCTGGCTCGTCAGCATCACCGTCACGATCACCATCAACACGCCATAGCCATTGCAGCTAGCATCATCACCACAATCATCATCGCCATCACAACATTCGGCAGTTCCATCAGCAAAGTCACCAGCACAGGCAGCAGAAGCAACGTCGAAGTTATGGCCATCATCATTACGCAATCTAGAAGCATCATCATAATAATCATGTCATCAGCAACAATGTCGTGCTCAGCATCGATGTTATTTTCGAAACAAAACATAAACATCCGTCAGCATCACCGCAGTCCAAACCCTCTCCTCCTCCTCTTCCTCATCGATCCTGACCCTCACCTCTGCCATCCTCGCCATCACCCTCTTTTTCATAATTAGTCCCCCCAGGGCCATCGCCAGTTCATCTTGTTTTACATCACTGTCGGGCAATTTTCTTCTTCACAGTAACAGCAGCCTCATTCCCTCCACGGACACCGAGAACTGAACGTGTCAGCAAACTGATCCTTCCAGACACCCACAACCCTACAAACAAAATCCCTGAATCCGAAACCCCAAACCCATAAACCCCTGCATGCAGCCCCTGTAGTCCCGAAACCCCTCACCCTAGATCTTTAACCCGATTCAATAAAATGTTTCGGCTGATACTCGAGCTCCGAATAAGCCCGTGCTCGCCAACTGTTCTCAAAGGAATCCCCAAACTTCCAAACTGCAGAAATGCAGACCGGAGACTCGCAGCCACGACCAACAGCCAGCTCCCGGCACCTGGGAAGCGAAGTTGATGGTTTGGGGCTCTCATTCGGGTTTGGGGTTTTAGGGTGTCGTTTCAGGTATAAGGTATAAGGCTCATTGAAGGTTTCGTACAGCGCTTTTCCACTGCCTTGCGAGTCTGAAGAACAAGTTCTCAAGTTCTTACAAAACTGTAGCTGAGCGCTTCGGAGAAATGGGGGCTGGATGTTCAGACGGGGCTCCTTGATTCAAGCTATAGGGCCGGACAGTGATGATACTGGGAAGGGCAAGCGCGTTGAGGCTGCGGTGTGGGATTCCGGCCACACCTAGGGTTGTCCGAATTCTGTTCGTTGGTACCAGTAAAGCGGATGTACATCCCAAGGTGAACGCTTGAGCAATTTGGGTTTGAGGGCTTCGGGCTGTGGACTTCCAGGGTTCGGATTTAGGGTTTTGGGTCTTGGGTTTCGGCTTCGAGGTTCGGGGCTCAGAATTTAAGGGTTATTTCTCGGGGTTTTGGGCGTGAAGTTCGCTTGGAACTCGAGGCTTCAGGCAGATGGGAGGCTACCGGCTGCGAGTAGTGCTACACCGTGAACCCTAACTTAAACCCTCACAACTCCAAAGTGCACACCCCGAGCGTGCAGGCGAAGAACAGCTCGCTGAAGCGCATGTCGGCACAAATCAGCCTCAAGGGTGATGACTACTGTAGGGGTCCCTAAAAGCCCCACACAAACTCTGACACTTCCGGCTGTTCAAGCAACCGTCCGGAGACCTTTTTGGTAACTCTTGTAGAACACCTCATACAGAAATCCCTTAAAGCCTTACAGAATCCCTGAGGGTTCGCAGCCTGAAGCCCTATGTGGCCGAAGCAATGCCTTCCTTACCTGCCCCCCGTCGGCTCAGGATGGAATGCGGAGGTCTGTTCTAGTAGTTAGACACGGATATTCCACACACAGGCTGGGATGCGAGATCCTACATAAAATATATATATACATACATACATACATACATACATACATACATACTCCTAGCCCAGAAATACATCCTCGGGCGTGAAGCCGTCTCGAAGGCTCCTCGGTTACCGCATTGGGCTGCAGACCTCTGGCGGGGAGCTCGGCACAGAGCAGCAGAGCCTGGCGAGGGACTCTGCTGCTAGGAACATCTGGCAGATAACCCCCGAAACCCCAAAATGGGAGCTTCCGAAAAATAGGGGTACCGAAATCAGGGGTCCGTATAACAAGGATCCAAATATTAGGGGACTAGATTACTAGATTAGGGTACCCTACTTTCGGAAACCCCCAAATCGTTTCGTAAGCTTTTGGATAGGCCCCCTGGGCAGGACATGAACGGGGTCTGAGTGACAGGTACCTGCGGTTTGGATGTTGGGCACAATGGTCGGTGCAGGCCGGGGGGGGGGACACTACTGGAAGGTACCACATTAACAGCCAACCCCCTGGAAGCACACACCTTCTGGGCCCTAAGATGCAAAACACAAAGCCCATCAGCTTCTTGCTGTTCGAAGCATACTCCAAGCAGGGACTTAGAACCGTTTTCTCTATGTTGCTTCATTCGTCGTGGCGCAGAATAAGCTTTTAGACTTGCTTTGTACATGCCAGCGCCACTGCCAAAACGAGCGTCACAGAATACACGTGCATGGAATTGCCGAGCTGAGACACACTGTAGTCAAAATTGTCCACGGGCATTGAAGCTGCTGAAGCAACGGCTTGCACTCTGGGCCACCCCATGGCGAGTGCCAACTCACTCTCCAGCATCCATCTCTTCTTTGCAGGGCTCCAAAGAATGTTTCCGCTGGCTCGAAGTGTAGGCATGTAGCGGAAAGTGCCTGGTCTCACAAGCGGGTCCTGCGCCAAGTTCATAAGCAGGTCATCAGGGAACAATGCTGGTGGATGTTCCAAGCCACTGCTCGACGTCCAACGTTGTATGTAGTTCTTGAGGTACTGGCGCTGCTTGTCCGTGAGCAGATAACTCCAATCATCGCTTGCCTTCGTCAGCGGATGCAACCCTCGCTTCTTCCTTGCTTTGTTCTCACACTGCAAACGTTCCTCATCAGACGTTACAGCCATGCATGCGGACACTTGCGAGCACCCAACTCTGTTGTTGATGTATTCCGAAGCTGCATGTAAAACACGCAACATGTCATGCGTGATGACCAAGTCTTTCCGCACCAGTACGGCAAACTGGCGAGGGCGACCAGCGAAGACAAATCCAGCATCGCCAGGCTTGACAGGCAGGATGATGACACTGTACAGCGAACCCACACATGTGGTGATGATAGAGCTATCAAACCCAACCACATTCTCATGTATGGCGACTGCTGGCTGTGCATGCAACAGCCAGCACAGCCACGCCAAGGTAACGTCGCTGCGTCGATCGTTTCCTCCAAGTTTTTTGCCACATCTGGACCATGGTTGGCAAGGAGTTCCTGCCACGTTCAGGGTTGATTTCTTCTGTCTGCACAAACCTCCGTGCGCTCGGCACTTCAGCTTGATGTTCCCCTGCCATGCCGAGCACAAAGCCTCCCACCGCTCCTGAATTGTCGGAGCCGGCCCCAACTTGGAATCCCAGCTGGCGGGAACAGACTCAAAGATGTCCATGAAAATGCAACAGTCATCTGGGACTTTCTTCTTCAAAATGTCAATGCATTTCGCGTTGATCTCACAAACCGAAGCCTGCTGCCACTGTTTGGGCCATCCCAGCACAGCCTCCAGCGAAGCTTCAAGGACATGGTAAGCTTGCTCTGCGGAGGCGATGCCGGAGCACTGGGAAGAGAACAAATGCAGCCAGTTCAAAGAGCTCTGTCTCCTCAGATATTGCTCGGCATGCTAACTCAAGATCTTCGTATCCATACGGGTCCGGGACCCAAAGGCTTACTGACAAGAGTAGACTATCCGACTCATGCTTCACATACCCCTAAATGTTCAATGCAGAGTTGCAAGTGGTGCTCCCCGAAGCTCTGCTGCAAGAACTCCACCATGAAGACTCCAGCACGAAATGCACTGACAAGGGTGCTGATGCGCTCGTCAGTCGCGACGGTATCACCAGCACTACAATCACAATCAGCACCATTCAACTCTGCATCGGGGTCTGTTACGACGGACATGGATGACCCACTTGACATTGACTCTTCGAAGAAGATGCCGCCATCTGCATCGCTGCAGATTTCCTGCTGTAGGCATTCCGAAGACTCAGCTGTGACGACGACGTCCATCTCCGTGTTCACGCCATTGACACTGGGATCGATGTCGAGTTCCCACTGGCATCCTTCAGCCGACCCGGTGCTGCTGGCGTCAGAACAGTCGAACACAACACCCTCCATGGGCGCTCGTCACACACTCTGGGGCATCTGGGGCACAGGGCCAAGTTTACCAAGTGAATCATTGGGCTTCCTGCTTTGGGCTTACGGCTGAGAAGGATGTCAGGGTATACAGAAAGAAGATGTTAAAAGAAGGCTGTGGACAGATGTGATGTTGCTCGCCATGTCGAGATCATAATGAAGCTGCACCACATGGGAACTCATAAATTTTCAGGCTTTGCTACACAGCCACACTTGTCAGGCCACGCAAAGAACATGAGATAACCCTCCCGCGGCCCGCAAGCCATGCAAAACTAAGCCAGCAAGGTTCCAGAATCCACCCTCTCAACACCATTACTCACGAAGCCGCTTAAAGCCTAAACCTCAGCCGCCTTGTAGAGGGTGCTCCTGTGCAACCTCTGCCGTTCCGATGTCCGCCAACTCTGCCTCCGGACGGTGCAACAGTTCCCCTTCCCCGGTCTGCAGTTATGGGTTTGACAGATTGCAGGCTAGTTTCGGGCTGGTGGTTTTGTTCAGTTTAGGAATTGAAACTGCAAGGTAAGAGGTAGACCTTGGACCTTAGGGAGCCCTCGGGGTGTAGGATTGAAAGATCGGTGTTCAGCTTCATGCTCATTGGGTCAGGGACTTCGGCTTAATTCGAAGAATTCAACCACTTCCGTGGGCATTCAAGCAGAGCGATGTTTTCACCAGCAGACACCCCACTGCTAGCGGCACTTTCTCAACTTTGCTACTGATACTGAATTTAGGTCTCGCCGACCTTCACATTGCTTCCAGGAGCCCAGAGGCGTTGACGCTGGACCTGCCATTTCTTGCCTTCTTCACTGACCAGCCAATCATCCAATCTCGCCTGGATTGTCGATGGAGCTGCTTTGCCAGCGCTCTTTCGCTGAACTGACACACCCATCGGTAATGCTGCCACAACTCCGGAGGCCAAAACCTTCACCCAGGAATCATGGATAGTCTGAGGCACATTGGAAGGAAGCCCACTTGCTAGAGCGTCCTTGGCCAACTGCCGCACGGCTTGGCCGGACTTTGCCCGCTGTAAGACACTGTCAGGCTCGATCAGGGATAAGGCGTCCTGGCCCTGGCATCCATCGAAGAAACTGCTGTGCCAGCGACCCGAGTTCTCAATGCGCGCATGCAGTGCTTGAACCTGACTCAGCTCTTTTGGTCTTGAAGTTTTTTTCAGCCTGGCATGTGTCCTCTCCAGAAGGTGGACAACCGCACGAACGAGAAGCTCATCTCTGCTGTGCCCTGTGACTGAGACATGCGCCTGCTGCAACATCACACGCACCATGAGGGTCTCCTTGCTTCTTTCACACTACTAGGCAGGGCAATAAAAAGCTGAAGTTTCTTGCTGTTGTAAAGAAGGCAAAACAAGTGTAAAGCTCCGTAGTTATTGAATAAGTACAAGTCTCTGGGGAAGCATGCTGATTATCACACCACAGGTTGGACATCATGGAGCCGACCCTTTCCACAGCAGCTTCTGGAGCTGAAAAAAGACGCCAACGATGGTGGACTCTGCAAGCGTGCCAGGAGTGGGGCGAATGCGAGTCTCCGAGGCTGAACCATGGGTCTGTATCCAAAGATGCCGCGATGCATGACGGGTCGACCTTGCGCAAAGGCTCTTCGAGAATGACAAGCTTGCCCTTTAGGTTCCGTGGGGCCTGAAGGACGCCCACTCGACATGAATCTGAACCTGAATCTGCCTCAACATTCATCCGTCTCTTGCTTGTGCAGGGCCCGATGTACTTTCGCACTGCTCGCTCAGAAACCTCGAATCTCCGGGTATCCTGTTTTGTGAGCCGGTGCCCATTCCAAGATCCCAAGAATTGCGAGACTGTGCAGGCAACATAAGCCATTGCTGGGCTGTTGCCAGGCAGACGGAGAGCTTTGCCCAAAGTCCAACGAAGTCCAGGGAAACTGTTCACTGGACTGACCATGTAACCAGAAATGGAGGACCAGCTCATTGCTTTGCGCAAGGTTTGCGCTGGCACGCCACTGTTTCCGTTCATCTCCAAGGTGTCCTCATAGCATTGACCTTACACAGCTGTGCTAGTCTGTGAAGTTTCACGCTCCCGTCTCTAACTGCGGGCTAGGCCCCATTATTATATTATTATTATTATTATTATTATTATTATTATTATTATTATTATTATTATTATTATTATTTTTTTTATTATCATTATTATTATTGTTATTACTATTATAGTGTTATTATTATTATTACCATGCGCTTCTCAGTCTCAGCAAGTGGCGGACTCTGGACACCAGCAGCTCGTATTGCTGCGTGAACTCCCGCTTCTGCAAGGACCATGTCTGGGGCACCTTCTGGAAAGCATCGCCGTGGGGCCATCGACCCTTGGCAAGATAAGGCTTGAACATCTCCACGAGTCGGCCAAATGCTGTTAGGCATGCTCGGGTGGGCGGTTGAGCCAATAAGCTCGTCCAATCAAAAGCCACCTCCCCAGCACGCAGTAGGGAAAGCATGTCGGAATTCATCCCAACATCCGAGAAGATGTCATCCACCTCTTCTTTCGCGTACTTCAAGAATTCCATGAGTGCCTCAATCGCCTGTACACATGCAGCATGAGCTTGGAACACCCCGTTCGGCACCTGGCACCGGCTCCCAAGCCAGTTAGCTCGCGGGAGGCGTGGTCGAAACATGTCTGAGTAGTCCATCCCAAGCACGGAGTTCTTTGTGGTGTCGCGTAGCTGCTGCCTTGGGCAAAAGAAACTGGCATCCTTCTGGATTTCAAGCATGGTCCACAATGGCACACTCACTGTCTTCTGCACGCGACGGCCCCGCCGAAAAACATAGATCTTGGTCTTGACTCTTCTGATCTCCGGCACTGCTCGCCGCCTGGCCCTTCGGCAGTGTTCTTCCGCGGCCAAGCACTGACAATGACCTCCCAAGCTCATCATGCCAGGGGCAAGCTGCGCGTTCAATTGCAGTTTGCAACCCTGAAATTCTGGAGGAATGTTGAACAGCACCTTGCTGGCATGCAAGATAAAGGATCTGACCGGTTTGCCCCACGATGTATATCGACACGCAGACATCAAGCGCGCCAACTCTTTAGAGGACACATATTGTCTGCAGCAGGCCACTGCGCCAAGCATGATTTTGACTTTGGCAAAAGATTCCTGCATTGTCTCCAGAGCAGCTTCCATATTACGTCTGGCTTTCTCTACCACAGATGCCTCTTCCGCTTTCTGGACGATCAGTGCGAAGGGCCGGACAATCTTCAGCAGTGCCACGTCGAACCCGACCAAAAAGAACACGAAGGAGGGCTCTTGAAGACGCCGGCCGACTTCAAAGAGGCTGGTCAGCGAAACATTGCCTTTGCCCTCTTTCTTCCATGCGACTTTACCATGAAGACATAGAAGAACAATCTGGTAGTTCGAAATCAAACCACCTGGAGCTCCGCTCAGGTACACGACCTTCCGGGTCCCTCCGGGGCCCCTCAAACTGGCTCCGGTGGCTCCCACTCTCCTGAACTGCAAGCAGCAGAAAGGTTAGCAGCCTTCATGTTGTTTGTTTTTGGCGTCAGTGCTGTCGGGCATGTTCAGGGCTCTTTCTACTTTACGCAAGTGGCGGCCCTCGAGCATTCTACCGTATTGGTGTTTATGGATGCTCTGAAAATCTCTAAGGCCCATGACTATGGATTGGCACTAAAGAGCTACATCTGCCGAAGCTCTTGGACGCTGCACGTTTTAACACTTTGCCTTCCCCCACGTTGAACAGTCGATCGCAGGACGCTGCCACGTCGAAGCATTCGCTTGCAGGAGGTGACCGACGAACTGCTCGCATGATTGCATTGTCGATCCTACTCGAAGTGGCTATTGAAGAATAAATACATTGGACTTAAGATTACTCACAAAAAACAAAGCCCTAAATTCCTCGACAGCACCTCTGGCTACTTGTTTAAGACCCCGTGCCTGTGAAAGTCGTCCCAACGTGTGCACACGACCAAAGAGTCGGGCTCAGCCTCTGGATGCACGCGCTGCCAGAGCAACTCGGCGGCACCGCCACTGGAATGTCGGGCTTGCGCACCCCCTTTCACTATTTGCCCGTCACCATCAATCATGGCCAATCGAGCCTTCAAGATGGGCAGATCCAGCATACTGGGATGTTGCGATAGCATCTCCAGAAGCAGTCGTGTCGTCTCAGAGCCGCTGTGGCATCCAATTCCGAGCGTTCGGTAGTCCAGCATCGGGGTTACAAGAGAGCCATCCTCTGCGCTGACGATGGTCAGATTGGCGACTAGGACTGTTTCGTTGCGGGGAAAGGCACTGCACTTTCCTAATGAAACTGGGTCGGCCATGACAGCGAAATCAGATTCAATTCCCAAGCCTCCGAGAACAGAGCACCAATCGTTGGCGTTCATCATATGCAAAACCTGATTTGTCAAGTATTCTACCTCCACGCAGAACTTGCGTGAGTGGCACATCGCGCCGTCCACATCCACGCCACAAAGCCGGAGCCGTGCCACTTCACGCTCGAAGGATGTTCTCGACTGCCCTTCCACAGCACAGCCGATGGCAGTTCGGACGCAAACCGTGGCGCTCTTCCTCCACCGGGATTCCTCCGTATCCACAGTGTGCGATGGCCTGCTTGGCTGCCACCGGGATTCCTCCGTATCCACCGTGTGCGATGGCTTGCTTGGCTGCAGTTTCCGCTCTGGATGTAATCGTTCACGATGAATGGGCGTCCAACCATTGGCTTCCACATCCCTCCAGCATCTTGAAACTGTTTGCCGTGACAGTCCCAGCAGGTTAGCTGCCAGCACTTCTGTGTATGACTTGCCAGTGCTGCCCTTGATGTCAGTAAACCCGCAGAGCATATCCTTTGTCAGCTGCTTCGGAAGCTTCTTGATATTTGCAACCGTGTTAACTATCAGCACCTGTGCCTGCTGGAGAGCAGGGCTCAGCGAACATATGGTCGAGCCACAGTTCATTCCTGGGACCCACTCGTTGGACTCCAAGCTGACATTGTCAAGGCCATCCTCGAAGGACACACCAGGATGGCCATCCATGTCAATCTGGCACGGCGGCATTTCGAAAGCAACGCCCGATGCTTCCGTGTCGCACGCAGATTCAGCAAGGTCTTGCCCAAGTTCCATGACGACCTCATCGTCGCTATGCACCAGCTCCCACTGCAGGCCGCAAGGGCTGCCGTGCCCTGACTCTCCACCCATGTCGCAGAAACACGTTCCCCTCAACACAGTCGCACTACCTATAGGCCTATATGGTTCAGCTTGGTTTGATTTTAATCTCACTGCATCAGTCCACAGCCACTTTGTCATGACACCTCTTGCCTGTCAGTCATGTAGAATGAAAAAGCAGCAATCATTCGACACCACTGCGGATGAGAGCCCACAACGACATGGTCAACGGACATGAGACTCGAAGTACAGCAGAAGCAAACGTCCCTCTGGGGCATGCAGCAAGAGTTTTGGGGTTACCTCCGGACCGTCCCGCCTGCCATATTGATGATGATGCCACGGCCGTTTGCACCTGGCGTGCTGTTGCTGACCCTGTGCTCTTGTCACTTACACTTCGGCATTTCCCGCAGAAGCAAACGTCCCTCTGGGGCATGCAGCAAGAGTTTTGGGGTTACCTCCGGACCGTCCCGCCTGCCATATTGATGATGATGCCACGGCCGTTTGCACCTGGCGTGCTGTTGCTGACCCTGTGCTCTTGTCACTTACACTTCGGCATTTCCCGCAGAAGCAAACGTCCCTCTGGGGCATGCAGCAAGAGTTTTGGGGTTACCTCCGGACCGTCCCGCCTGCCATATTGATGATGATGCCACGGCCGTTTGCACCTGGCGTGCTGTTGCTGACCCTGTGCTCTTGTCACTTACACTTCGGCATTTCCCGCAGAAGCAAACGTCCCTCTGGGGCATGCAGCAAGAGTTTTGGGGTTACCTCCGGACCGTCCCGCCTGCCATATTGATGATGATGCCACGACCGTTTGCACCTGGCGTGCTGTTGCTGACCCTTTGCTCTTGTCAATTACTTACACTTCGGCATTGCCCTAATCTTGACGAAGCTGGCCTTTCGGAAACGGCAATCCTACCCTACACAGTAAAACCGTAACCCTGCACCGTGAACCTAGTCGGTACATGAGTCGGATAGAGACTGCATTCTCACATCAACAAGGTAAGCGGCTGTAGCGGTTTAACCCTATGACCTAGATACGAAGATATTCGGAGCCACGGACACCTTTCGACCCAACAACTGACAATTCAGGTCTCAAGCCCCAGACTCAAAGCAGGATGTCGAAGACCAGAGTTCACATTTTAAGCGGTCGTCCTCCATTCAATTGCTGAAAGCTTCACAATCCAGCAAAATGAGCGAAGTCCATGACGGGTTTGAAGTCTGCGCATCCGAAAATGCCCTGCGCAGTCAGGCCACATGTGGATCGGTAGCAGTGACATAATTAGATTTCCAGATTGTGTTTAGATGCTCGGATGGTCCTGCGCTGGGCTGTACTGGACGCCTGTACTGAAAAGGAAAGGCGGAGGCTGTTGACTGCCGATGCTTCATAGCATAGACTGAGAAGAACAGCATGGTCAAACTGAACGCACGAATATCTCAGCCATGCCTAGAACCTCCACCTGAAAATGACTCGGGACAGCTCAGCTCCACTGGCTGTTTGGGAGAAACCGTTAAAAGCAGAGGCGGAGGCCGTTGACAGTGACTGCCAGTGCTTTATAGCTTAGACTGAGAAGAACAGCATAATCAAACTCAACTCACGAATATTCCGGCCTTGCCTAACATCTCAGCCTGAATCTCAGTCAGGACAGCTCCAGTGGCTGCTTAGGAGAAACCGAGACCTGCTTCGCAAGCAAAATGGCCAGTCCGCAGGGGCAAAGCTTGGCTTCGCCATTCTCTTTGAAGACCCAGACAACTTTGCATTGGCTCATGCTCATGGCCTTCTTCCTCAATTGAGAGGGGAAATCACAATCACACGCGTCTTCCCAGTCAAATTGCACTAAATTTGAAAGTGCAAAGATAGACCACCAAAACCCTGAAGCTGTCTCTCTCTCTGTGCCTTTGTCCTCTCTCACCCTCTTGCTTTGCATCTCTTCCAAAACTAACCCCAACTTGAACTCAGCTAGGGTACACCACCAACTTGGCGTTCTCCTCAGTGGGCTCAAAGAACATGTCCTTGGAGCCCAGCGACACGGGCGGCACGCCAGGTGGGAAGGTCCCAGCATTGACCACCTCTTTGGCTTTCTTACGGGTGATCAGGGCTGACAATGTCTCCACTTTGTCAAGGTCTGCGACATAGTCGATATGCTTCTCCTTGCCGTCGGAGTCCTTCTTCGTCACCTTCAACGCAAAGATCACGGAGCACTTGTCTGCTTTGGGGAACATGTACAACATGTTCCCCGAGGTGTTGCCATCCTTGTTTTTTTTGATATTGCCGTTGCCCACAAAGAGCAAGACACTGTTGGGCGACACTTTCTTGTTGCCCTTCGCGTCATCCTTCGCCGTGAGAATGAGCTTGATATCGTTGTTGTCTCCATGGATCATCCCGAAGTTGAAGATTTCCAAAGACTTCAAAATCGTCATGTTATTGCCGCCCTGCCCCTGCGCTTGCCCCGACCCTTGCTGCCCGTCCTTTGTATCCACAGGCTGGTCCGTGGTCGCAGCGTCCTTCTGCTTGTCATCATCCCCACTCTGACACTGCTGTTGCTGCTTGAACAACTGATCCAGTCGCCCTTTGAAGCGTTTGGCTTCGGCTTCATCTTCTGCCCCATCCTGGCCGACACTGAAATCATAGTCCATCCCGTAGTTCAAGCATAGAAGTGTGCGAGATGAGATTCCAGTGTGGTTCCTGGTGCGCACACGAACAGCCACAAGTGTCGAAGACAAGCCATTACCACACATCGGCACGAGCTCCACATTCGCGCCTGCATTTCCCCGGAAATTGATTTGTCAAAACCCTCTCGGAAGAATCGGTCTGGGAGGGATGATGCACTGAAACGCTACACTGGAAATCTACGAATCCTGCAGAAGCTCACTCACGCTCAAAGCACGGCCTCGTTTGGACAGGCCCAAGTAATGCTGCAAGTAGGAAGCCGCACCTACAAGCGCTCCATACAAAGTTGCAGTCTCGTCGGCCGTGATCGGCATATTGTCCATGCGAATCAGGCCTCGGAATTAAACCCTGACTTCATTTACGTTGTCGCCAAAAGTCATCCTGTGAACATCTCAATGTGTGCAGGTCTGCATCCAAGACGCGGTCCAGGAGGACACTGTGGCCGGGTTGAGCCAAAAACTTTTTCAAGAGGTTCAGATCATCGAACCACAGGGCAGAGGCATGGCAAATGATGTCGCCATCTCGATAGCTTCTCGTGGTCTCGAGGCCTTTGCCGAACTTCGTGTCGACGAGCGCCAAGTCGCATTGGCCAAGCTCCTTGTGCAGCAGCTCGACACAGCGATCCTGGAGGTTCTCAGGCCAGGAGTTAAGCCCAGAAGGCCACGCAGCACCGTCCAGGCTGACCTCCTTGACAATGGTCATCTCGCCGTCGGGGACAGTGGCTCCGATGAAGGAAAGGCCACCCCGAGAAGCAGCACGCTTCACCCCCTGCTGCTTCCTGGCCTCCACAAGAAACCGCTGCGTCACCATCTGCCTCAACAATTCAGTCGCATGTCGCTGAGAGTGCTTCGAGGCAGCCTCCACCAAGCTGAAGACTTCAAGCCCGCATAGACGCCCCTCACAATGCGGAATGCGTCCGTGCCAAAACCCTAAACCCTACACCCCCTAAGGGACTTAACTAGGGTAGTCCTAGTACTAGTAACTATAGTCGTTATCGCAGTATAGTAGTGGAGGATGTTGACAGAGAATGGGTGATTTGAGGACTCACCCATGCAACTCAAGAAACACACTGGCTCATAAGTCGAGATGCCGCAGCCGGAAGGCCTGGATGTGCTGACCGACTGATACACACCAGGTACTTGGCACTGGAAGCATGCGCCACCTGATCCAGAATGATTTTCCAATGTTGAATCGGCTTGGCGAAGGGCCACAGAGCAACTGTGTAATCTTTCTTTTTCTTGGCACTGCCGCCCTCCTCAACAACATCTTCCATCATCACAACTTCGTCTTCATCTTCCTGGATGTCCATGTCGGCATCGCAGTCTTCGTCCATGTCTTCGGGGGAGATCTCCTCGTGCAAGTCGGCTTCGTCCTTGTTTGCGGGGGCGTCGCGATGGCTGCATGTACGGCTCTTGCAGACCAGGCGAAGGCCCTCCCACGTGGAGGCCTTGACACTGTTCGCTTTGACCAGGACCGGCACATTCTCCTTGGAAGCCGGGCCCGGGATGTACACGATGTAGTTGGGCACCCGCTTGAGCGTCTGCCTGTGGTACGATGCAGGCCGGGCGGTTTGGCGACCGTTGAGTTCATAGTTGCTCGCGGGTTGGCTGACTGGGGGCGCTTCGGGCCATGAGCAACAGTCATAGTAAAACTTTATATATAGGTTGGCCTTCAATTTGAACACTCTCACAAAGTCTCAATGGTCTCTACCAAGGCCAAGTGACTAACGGAAATACAACATATCCCAATAGGCAGCCTAGAAATTACAGCTAAGGCACGACTCACCTGCAGTCACTGCCAGTGTGAACACTTTCCGCTTCGGGAAGAGAAGCTCAGCTTTCTGCGCGACCATGCTCAAAAGATCCAAGCGCTTTCCAACCGGCACTATAACATTCACGGTCTCGGGGTGCATGTGGTTCTTGATCGCATCGGACATGAAATTGAGCTCATCCAGGACGTGCTTGACCTTGCTTGTCGGGCTGTCGACGACAGCAATGGTCTTGCTGCCAGCAAAGACATGAAGCTTCAACTCCTCGACCCAATCTCTGCGCTCGAAGTGCACGGTGCACTTGACGAGATCGGCGGTCGGCTCGCGTTCGGCCTGCTCGAGCTGCGGATCAATCTTCGCGGGCGCATCCTGCATCTCGACGTTGACAGAGGTGTCAACATCCTCACCAATCTCAGCGGCCTCTCCGGCCGCAGCAGGCTCCCCTGACACTGGCGGCGAGCTCGAGGTTGACTCTGACACTGTTGCACCTGCTTTCGCCATCTCCTTCAGCTGCTCGGCCATGCGCTTGAGCTCTTCCATGCTGTTGATGGGGACCTAGGCCCAAAAGAGTCTTTGTTTGCCATTACATCGTCATCACACAAGCATGCTGGAATCCTGGAATAAGCTCAGAGTCACACTTTCTCACCCAAGCACTTCAGCACGGCCTTGCGTCCTTTGTCGGACTGGAGCCAGGCGGTGACGCGCCTTGGCACCATAGTTATGAGCTTATAATAGAAGCATCAAATGAAAAGTGTCACCGTGAGGTGTCAACTGCAAGCTGGGGCACTGGAAGCTTCCACTTGACTCTGCAATCTTCCTGTGGGCCGACAGCTGCTGCTTCACCCACACCTCCGCCGCTTTCAGCGGTCTGCAGAAGTCATTGCTGAACTGCGCAGTCGTCACTTGGAGAACTTGGCCATCCAGGTGATCAAGCAGCAGCTGGAAAGCGGCGAGAGCCCACCCAGGGCCCAGCCTGTACTTGGCCGCCTCCCCAACGCCACACAAGTAGCGGTTGTCGAAGACCTGGTCCGGGCGCTGACCCCACATGAACCCTGCATGCCTGCAACCTGTACTGTTTTATTCCTCACAGACAGCTGCATTGCGGACGAAGGGCATACCCCTGCGGCAGCGAGCCATGCTTGTCGAACATGTTTCGGACCTCCTCCGGAAGGACCTGCCGCATGTGGGCCCATCTCCAGAAGGTCCCTTTCTTGGAGACCCCAAACTGCTTCACCAGCAACTTGACTGCCTCCTCCATGGCGCCACCAGGAACCCGCCCCTGCGCAGCAACGATGATATCGAATTTGGATTGCAAGCTTGTTTGCTTGAACTTGTTCGAGGCGGACTCTGCATCGTGCTGGACGCCCTGGTGCATGAGAATGTCCTGGACATCGGTCGAGTCGTACTCGACCAATTGACACATTACACCCAACTTGATCACCAGCTTGCCCTCCGCGCCGATACCAAGCTCATCAAGCTTGCTGTCATCCACCTCGTTAAGTCTTAAGTAGTATTATTAGGGCGACCCCTGAAATTCTGAAAGGGTACCTCTTCTCAACCCTAGTTCTGGCTCTCTTAAAAAAGATCTTATTGAGAGGGTCTATATCCCCCAAAGTCCCGCTAATCCTAAGTCCCAGTCCTCCGTGTCCAGCGCATTGTTCTTGATGAAAGTGTTCCAGGCGTGAATGCAGTGTTTCCCATTCGCGAGTCGCCATAACCCGTCCTTTTGACTGAAAATGGGGCGAAGTCCGTCAGCTCCGAGACTCACCATCAAAGAGGGCGGGGCTAAATTAGATCGGCCCCATTGGCCTTTGCTGATCTCCAACATCAGCTCGTCCGTGCGGCCCTGCCCGAGCGGCCGCCATCCGGAGTCTTCCTGATGGTGGTTTGCGACTGGGTGCCCTCAGAAGCAACTCATTCATCCCTGTGCCAAAACTTAAAACCCGGTCCTCCAGTGAAATGAGATTGATGGGAACACGCTTTGCCTCATGAACCACGGCTGTCATGGCGCTGTATGGGCCTGCTACGCTATGCGACCACTGACACTGACACTGACGCCTCAAAGGGCTGCTGGATTGACGCGGGCAGAGTTGCAAGCAATGTCAACGGTATGAGTATGTGAACCTGCAGTATACACCGTCCGGGCCGGACAAGGGTTAGGCAGGGTTACGTCTCGTCAACCTACACAAAGGCATCTTGGGCTTGTACATTAAAGTACATACATCGCCGTTGCAAACCACTTGGGTCATCGGGGTTCGGAACCCTGACTATCAGCCGTCCGGCCTGGACGGCCCATACCTGGGGTTCGGAACCCTCTACCCACTAGATAAGTCTCACTGCTTCGCTGCCGAAGCCTATTGCCTGCTGCAGCTGTTATAACCTTGGGTCTAGGCAAGGCCCCCAAAGATAGAACATGAAGTCCACACAGAACCCTTGGCTTTTTAAGTTTTCCTGGTAAATGCGTATTGTTCATCCAATGTTGGGCTCCTTAGCGGCGGCTTGCCGAACCCAATGCCTAACTTCAACTCAAAAACAAAAACACCCCCAAACCTAATAGGCAGAATCCTGAAAACAACCTAAACCCCTCCAGACCTATCACCTTCAGCGGGCACCTCAAATCACCTAAAGCACCTTAAATGACCCATGACTTTGTGCAGACGCCACCTCCTCAAAACCACCACGGCTGCCGATGACTTTCCAGGAGCATTGCTGGATAGAACCTCGGTGCTGCTGGGGTAACAGGAATCGGACCGGTCAACTCAGATGTGGCTGGAGATTTAGGTATTAAGGCTCAGTTCTTCTTGTTGAGAGAAACCATATTGTTGAGAAGTGTAGACTTGGTGCTTTTAAATTTTGGAAAGGATTACCCGACCCATAACTCCATCGCTCCTCGATTATATCAGATAACGATAGTGATGGCAATAACCCCACATGTGGCAACATCCCACAGCACCCGCTTTTCACAGTCCGCCGCTAACTTCGGATTCCCCTGGCCAGTGAGATGCTTCCTGGTTGAATCTGCACCCAGTCTCACCCTTTTTGAACTCTAGCCCTGCCTCCTGGCCGGGGGCTACGAAATCGCAGGACTTCTTGAAACTGATGCAAAAAACTCCGCTTGCCCTGGCCACTCCATCCAGAGTCTTACTAAGTCTACAGCCGCTCTGAAGGCTGATTGTTAAAGCCTATAACTCTTCCTCGTGGCCCTGGTGCATGAAAATGTCCTGGGGAATGCACACTCGATCAATTGACACATGACACCATAGCTTGATCACCAGCTTGCCCTCCGCGCCCACGCCAAGCACATCAAGCTGGCCGGGGGCTACGAAATCGCAGCACTGCTTGAAACTGATACAAAAAACTGTGCTTGTCGTGGCCAGCGAGATACGTCCTAGCTGACTGAAACTGCAGCCACTCTCAACCCTCCAAACTTAGACCTATGTCTCCTGGCCGGGGGCACAGAAATCGCAGGACTGATTCGAGCTCATGAAAAGGATTGCGCTTGCCTTGGCCAATGAGATGCCTGCGGATTGATTCTACAGCCGCTCTGAATGCTGATAATAAAAGCCTAAGTCTTCCTCCTGGCCGGGGGCGGCTGCGCAATCGCAGGACTTCTTGAAACTGTTGCAAAAACATGCGCTTCGCCATTGCCCTGGCCAGTGAGATGCCTCCGTTCTCAACCTTTATGTGAATCCTAGCTCCTCCTCCTGGCCTGGGTCTCGCAAAACTCAGGACTTCTTCAAACTCCCCACACGATGCGCTTGCCCTGGCCAGTGACATGCCTCCGGACTACTATTTCTTACATGTTAGTTAAAACCTGAAAAGTTATTGCTCCTGGCCGGGGGCAAAGATCGGCTGCACTCAGCAGTCTGACTGCAAAGGTTCGATGCAACTACTTTTTGCATTGCCAGAGTCAGAGTTGTCCTTCGGAGGCAGCAGTGGCAGCAGACACATCTCGTTCACCTCGGTTCGTCGCTTCTTGAGCTTGATCAGGTGCTCTTCAATACCCGTGATGTCCTCGTCGATGGTATTGAGAATGTCCCGCTTGGTCGCCTGAGCGGGTTGGGCGAGCAGTGTAGGGGCTTGTGATGTTTTGAGGTGCTCAATTGTTGGGTCAGTCAGTGGGGGCTGCCGATGTAAGGGGACCATGCCTCGCACCACTTCTTCTGAAACTCCTCCAGAGTCGTGGACTGGATCACATCACAAGCCACGGTGACCTGGAGGACCTTCACGGTGGCCGATCCGCGCTCCTGCAAAGACCACTCCCAGTACACGGGTAGGTAAACCCTGAACCCAACAATCATAAGCCCTCACCCAACATCTTACACAAATAAACTCAGATCATAACCCTGCCTTTGCTGACAAATCGGACGCCCAAAACTCAGCCATCGGTGATTTGCGCGCGCTGAAGTGTCGAAGCTTGCGCCTGTCCGGGTCGCCAATCTTGAGCATCTCCACCCCGAAGCTGTTCATCTCGCCCCGGCTCAGGATGCATGCCATGGCGCAGGCTGCCTCCACGGAGGAAAACATGAGCTCTTCGCAGGGTTGAGTGGAGATTTCCTTGCTCTCGCTCTTCGAAAGACACAAGGTCCCCATCAACGGTGAGAAGTCAATGCACGGCACGGCATACAAGGTCCACGAAGCCAGACGGGGTTCTTCACTGATAATGGTCTCCTGATCAATCGTCGTCATGAGCTTGAACTTCTGCACCTGAGGGCAGTGCAAACTTCGGCACAAGCAAACATTGAGGAATGAAGAGGCTTCAATCCCAGGATCTGCACGCAACTACAGGGACCTCCGCGGACATGAAGTATTCCTCCAGGTTGCTCCTCATGTTCAGGCTGCTCAACTTGCACATGGCCCCCGCATCGGTCGCATCCTGGACTAGCTCGCGCTCGTAGGCCTTTTGGTAGTCCTTGAAAATGACCTTCATGACCTCATAGGACTCATGCACACGCAGCTCTTCCAGTTCCCCAATCTGCCGCTTGCGACTGACGAAGCGTGGTTCTGATAGTGCCGCCTTCAACCTTAGCGGGCTGCTTGGTGATTGCATTGCACGATGCTCAGTGTGCGCCATCCGCCCCTGAAACACTGACGCCAGGTAGCTGGCGCGCCTTCTTGCGGAAAGCTCGAGTGGCTGCCACGATAGGGCTTTCGTAGACGTCCTTTAAATAAAATGACGGAAGCGACTCGATGCGAGCATCGGGCCCCACTGCAAAGTAGCCGACGCGCTCCATGATGCTAGTGCGCAAGGTGAGGCTTCAAATTTGCAGCGCTGGACTTTGAGAGGGCAACTCAGCAGTACGATGTGCTGGCAAGCGCTGTGCTGAACCTTCACATGTGCAACCGAAAGCGACTTCACAGACAGATGCTGCGTGAATGTGCAGAAGCACAACCTCGAACCTTTTGCCCCTTGACACTGTGGATGCCCGATTCCATGGCCCCTAGTCTGAGAATCTTACAGACTCTCGGATTCCTGCTGTACAACCGTGAGTCGGCCGAGCTCCCTCTCGCCCAACTTCTTTGCTTGATCCTTGGATGGATCTGGATGCGTTTCCAAAAAGAACGCGACGGAATTCGCGACTTTGATGACCACCTCGAAACTGTCGTGCGTGATGGAAAACCTCAACAGCTGCAAGCAGGCGTCGTGCAACGCTGAGCGTGCAAGGGCATGACATCGACTCGACTCCGACACTACTACGCAAGACTCCGACGTGCTCACACTGATTGCGGGTCTGGGGCATGCTCTTCTGGTTTCTCCGGACTCGCACGCAGGCAGACGGCTTGGGAGCAGCCCAACGCACTTCAATACGATATGACACTGTGCTGTTCACCATCCTGAGCTCACAGGACATAGATTCCACATGTTGCAAGGAGAAAAGAAAATAAATCACGCTCCAGAAAGCTTAGGCAGCTCCAAGACTCTTCTTCAGATCCGCAAGCTCTCGCTCCGAGAGCTTGACTGGATCGCGCAGGGTTTTCGAAACTTTCTGCTTCTTCGAAGGTACTTCCGGTGGCTCATCTTGGATCCTATAGAAGCAAGGTGCGTTAGTAGCAGTTTCCTGACTGAGACAGGAAAGCCTTGTACTGCAACAAGTCACAAGAGCAAGCTGATATTACTGGCCAAAGGGGCGGAACAAGATCTTGAAAATGATCGGCTTTGGCACAGGGGACACGGTGGCGGAACTTGTTGCTCAGAACGGGCAAGGACATGTCGCACTTGGGATCAATGTTTTGCTGTATGAGGTCCTGGGCATGCGGGTTCAGCATTTGACCGCGTGTCAGCCGCGGGTGACAGTTGACAAACGGCCCCTATATAGTATATGGGTCGAGACACTCTGAGTTCTTGCAGTTGCGAATCCTCGTGCTCATCGCAACGCTCCGCCAGGCCTGCTGGTCACGGGCTGCAGAACTGCATAATCGA